>CM052797.1:95384557-95433952 GCA_028533885.1 Nasua narica | reverse complement strand
TGGCCTTTTTTTAGGGACCTGCTGAAGCTCTCTTGCAGTGTTCTCCAGCACTCTCTTTTGCCTGAAGCCAGAGTATTTCGCCATTTCTGATTTGTTGCCAATCTTCCTCCCTCTCCAGCTGATAGTTCTTTGTGATGCTAAGCAGGACAGGATAAAGACTTTCGTCCATGGGTATTTAGATACTGCCAAATAAACTTGACCTGCCACAGGTGCCTGAGGAAATTTATTCAGAGCATGTGGGTGTCAGATGATTTGCTGTCCAAGAACAACCTTTCTGGCACAGTGTGTGTGAGGGGCAGCCCTTGGCAGGATAGCACCATGGATAAACTTTAAAAAACAGGAACTCAGAATGTGGTTGGTATCTTTATCAGTTCTGTCATAATCTCAGATTCCTGGCATCTGGGTTTTCTAGAGGTTTTAGTTAGTTTCTATTGTAGAATTTGGTGAGCAGGTCTTAAATTAGTCCCTTTTAGCAAGATGGAGACCAGACTCATGGTGATGGGTTTCACATGGAAAGAAACACTGCACCAGTGACCTTACTCTTTACTCCTGGGCACCCACCATGGGGAATCTCTTACGGTGGGGGCGATCACATTTTATAAAGGGCCCCCTGGAGCTTTTCCCTGGTCACTTCCCAACCATCGACTGGCGGCTGCTCTGTCACATAAGTTAGTTGTCTGGGAAGACTGATGTAGCAGGAGAGTTACACTTTGTCCCTGTGAATAACTTTTATTTTACTTATGCATGAGCTGGATGCATCGAGCTACTTTGGATGTTCCTGTCGCAAGCCTTGCTCACCCCTTTCTCCCCCTTTAGCAGATCCTAATTCTGGAGACTCCTAACTACCCACCTCGACACATCCTTCCCAGCCCAATCGCCAGGGACAGCGCTGACAGCATATACTTCCAGGCTCTTCCCCACCCACCTCTACCAAGCAAAAGGAGGGAAAGTGCTAATGTGCTCTTTCTCCTGTTCTTCTAGGCTGACAAACGGGCTCATCATAATGCACTGGAACGAAAACGTAGGGACCACATCAAAGACAGCTTTCACAGTTTGCGGGACTCAGTCCCATCACTCCAAGGAGAGAAGGTGAGTTTATTGAGAAAGCTGATGGCCCCTGCTAACTTGAAACTTGCTGGGGGGCTCACCAGGGCACTCCCCTGTCTGGAAAGAAATGGAATCAGAGATATTCCAGTTACGTGATTTCCTTCATTTTTGATTCTTCGGGGTGCCACTAACACCTACTCTGTTCTTTGCAAATAATGACAGATGGGACGGAGCTGCTTCTAAGACATTAATAGGAGTTATCCTTTAAAATTTGAATCATTTCTAATAAATTACTCATTCAAGAAATGATTATAACTATACAGTACAGAGGATGGCCCATAGAAGTTTGGGATAACACAAAGGATTTCTGAAGTCAGTGATTCCCTAGACCTCAATGAGAACTTCTTTCGTATGGTTCAAAGTTAGTACTTGGTTTAAACGAGACCTCTCAGGGAATGTATGGGAACCAACCTGGGCACCAGTGATCTTCCAGTTTCAATAGCTTTTATTTCAAGGCAAATAAAGAGCATTTTAAGCTATGGGACAAAAGACTTAAGGAAAGACTTAAGAAAAGAATGAAGGGAGGGAAAAATAATATAATATAAAGATATATATATATATATATATATATATATATATACACACACACACACACATATATAAAACATAAAAATAACAAAAATACATGTTCATGGAGGGAAAAAAAATAACTGGTCTTTGCTTCCCTCCAACCCACTAATAGCCTTCCAGAAGCTAATGTTTTCCCTAGAGAGGTAGGCACCAGCTGTTTCTACATTTGAAAAACAAAATTGGAAGCTTTGAGTAAAAAGCCTATGAGTTAGGGTCACTTCTTGGAATTTGGAAAAAACATCTGTTTGCACAGTTAGTTATATCCTTAGCGCAGAATATAGCTAGCTGCTGTCCGCAGCGATTCAGCAGTATGAATGGCAGACTGGAAAGAGGACCTGTGTTTTTTTGTTCAATGATTCAGTATTTTAAAAAGCAACTATTTTAAGAAAAATCATTACTCTCGGGGAAGCTTTGAATGACTCTCCTGATTTAGTTGTGTGGGTAGGGCTCCTGAGTTTGTTTGGTTATCCAGAATCAAATTTAGAACCATTATAGTTTTACTTTGTTCATACTGCCGCTCCAGTCAGTTATGTGCTTTATGCCTTATCTAAGGTGTGGCTTTCTATGCGGTTGAAGCATGGAGTAGGTCTGACCTTCATAAGAAAAGCAAAACAGGCCCTATGAATACCTAGTATTGCAAAACCAGAATTTGCCTACTTACCGTGGACTTGGTTTAGTAGCCTTGAACTAAGGTGCTTACCTAGAATAACAATATTCCTGAGCACAACACTCTCAAAGCAGCACAGGAAGTCTTTATGATGGAGAGGCAGACTCATCCTTTCAGAGTACACACATGCAAAGGAGTACCTCTTGTGCTTGTCTGAACTATAGACAGTCGGTGCTTATTCCTATGCCGTGGTATCAATTAAAGCGGCTTTGGTGAACTAAATGGACAGAGCTCCCTAAGTCTCACATCGAACCAGGAGTGGCACCAAGGCAGTGTTTCTCAAGAGGTGGCCTGTGGCTCACTCCCTTCAGATTCACTGCTGACTGCCATTCCAGAGGCAGGCCTGGGGATTTATATTTATAACAAGCGGTCAGGTGATTCTTAAGTGTTTTTAAGTTTGAGAACACTTTGGGAGAAGCTGGTCATAGGAGCTCAACTATACCTTTTTCCTTATCCAGCGTATTTTGCACTGCCCTAACACTCTTCTTTAAGTCCTTAAAATCACAGTGTCCTAAATCCCGTTGTCTCCTTTCTTCAAGGAAGTTGACAGTTTAAATTTGGTAGCCTTACAAACTGAATAGTTTGTCATTTGTTGTGGCCCATTCATTTATTCAATCACTCCATTCATCAAATGTTCATTGAGGGTCTGCTGCATGCCAGGAACTATTGTAGATACCAGGGAAACGGCAGAGAACAAAACACGCAAGCGGAAGCTCTTACTCTGGTGAGGAAAAGATAAAAAGTGAACTAATACCGTAGAATATATATAGCATGTCAGTTAAGTGCTTTGGAGAAAATTAAACAGGGAAGGAAGGGTTGCAGTTTCAAGAGGTCAGACAAGAAAACTCAGTGGCAAGGCAGCGTTTGAACAAAGGTTTGAAGGAAGTGAAAGGAGAACCAGGCATCTGTCTGGTGATAAGCATTTCAGGCCAAGGGAAGTCGAGTGTAATAGCCCAAAGGCAGGAACCTGGGAGTATTGCTGGGCCTGTCAAGAACAGAGGCCAGGGTCGCTGGGGTGGAATGAGTGAAGGGACCGTGGCAGAAAATGAGGTCAGAGAAGTAGCAAGACTAGGGGAGATGAGTAATCCAGGGGCCAGGTTATTAACAAAACCCATTAACAAAACCCTAGTGTGGGAATTGACCAGGTGCCTTTCTGATCTCAGAATCCTGTTCTGTGTTATAATCCAGATATGCCACACTAAGCACGAGTAAAGTCACCCTGAACCCCTCCCACCTGAATTCCACCATCTGTATGATTTTCCTTGTCTGCCAGCATTGTTTCACAGATGCTGGGGGGAGTCTAACAGAAAGACTACTTTGTCTCTCAGTTTAACCAGTGCTCACTAAATGTTGCAATTTTTAAAAAATATAGTATTTGAACTAAAGGAAATTGGCTAATTCTTGATTTGTATTGCAGTAATTAAGGTTGCAACATTATGTAAATAATCATGAGTTTGGGGGAGCTCAGATCCAATTCTTGCAGGGAAAGCCTCCAGTCTCTTTTGATTTGGGCATCTTTTAAGTTCCAGGTGACTTCTCACTTAATATCTGAGTCACCTATCATACATGTCCTAAGCTTTTTGATTTTTAAAGCAAAACCAGGACTGAGTGAATTGGATTCTAACCAAAAGTGAGGGATACCTGTACACAAATAATAGCTTTAAATGTGAGAACCAGACTCTATCCTCTGTTTTATTTTTATTATAACATAAATGTTATAACCAGTGGTCACCTTTTGCATAAGTAAAAAAAAAAAAATCCGTAATAACCAACATCTCGGTTGCAACGTAAAAGTAAGCACAACGGGTCTGTGAGGTTTTATACTAATAGAATTGGACATTGGCTATTACTGCTGTTCCTGTCATCATTACTGTATCAGAGAGGAGGAAGCAAGCTTGAGATCATGATCCCCATCTGTAGCTGGACAGGGACTAGAACTCAGGACTGCTGGTTGCTGAGGTCAATCTTTCTGCCACACTGGAGGGGTAAACAACTTAAGGATATTTGAAGAAATCTTGCTTAAATATTTCTATCTTTATATTGGGAGCTCCCCCTAGGTAGAGCCAATGATGTTCGCAGTATATCACACCAGGGCTATTATTACTAGAATACTCTCTCCTGAGGTGGCATATGTAGGTGACACTAAAGTACAGACAGTTGAAGATCATTAAAGTCTGTAAATTTTTCTGAGTCCGCATAGCTTTTCTGAGGAGTAGACCATTATAGTTGGCGGTCCATTTGGGTTTTGCCATAGGTTCCAGTGTTAGCAAGTAGGCTCTTGAACTCTATTATTTGAGTCTCTTATTTCCGGCGTAGTTCTTCCACTGGACATCCCATGGGGAAAGATGGAATGGAAATAGAACCATCAGCCAGTCAACCAGAGAAAGGGATGTAAGGGCAAGGACAACTATTCTGAAGGTCCCTGTGTGGCTCAGTTGGTTAAGTGTCTGCCTTTGGCTCAGGTTATGATCCCAGGTCCTGGGATCCAGCCCCACATCAGCCTCCCCGCTCAGTGAGGAGCCTGCTTCTCCCTCTCCCTCTGCAGCTCCCCCTGCTCATTCTCTCTCTCTCTCAAATAAATGACATCTTTAAAAAGGAAGACATTACTTTTTTGTTTTAACAGAATTATTATTTGTTTTAAGGGTGCTAGGTTGGGTGCTAGTTGGGTGCCCAGTGGCTTGCTGGCACCGAGCTCATCCTGTTTATTCAGGTTCAAGACCTGGTGACCAGCCATCAGTTTGCCTTCACTTCGGGATGTGATTCTGCCCTCTCTCTGCTCTATAAGTTAGCCCCAGCATCCAATCTCACTGTCTCCTTGGCATGATTGACTTTAGTGATACAAGGTTCTTTTGCAGCATTGCCATTTGCAGCTGTACAGTGGTTTAGAGAAATTTCTTTTAAGTCTCTTCCTAAATGTCTGTTTATCTTAATAGTTAATTGCTCTCTCAGGCAGCCGTGCTCTGGATTTCTCCTTTCTGGATAGAGCTGTGTTAAAAAGATAATATAGGGGTGCCTGAGTGGCTCAGTCAAGCAGTTAAGTCATGATGCCAGGGTCCTGGGATCGAGTCCCACATCGGGCTCCCTGCTCTGCAGGGATCCTGCTTCTCCCTTTCCCTCTGCCTGCTGCTCTCCCTGTGCTCGCTCGCTCCCTCCCTCCCTCTCTCTCTCTCTCTCTCTGTGTGTGTCTCTCTCTCTCTGCCAAATAAATAAATAAAATGCTTAAAATTTTTTTCAAATAATAAAAAGAGATAATATAACCTAAGATGAAAATAAAATCAGTGTTTCTTCTAGTGAGCACTAAGTTCAGAATTCCTTCCTTTTGGGTGAGAACATGAGGGCACCGCCCCAGTCAGCTTCTACTAAAGACCAGCACGTGGTAGTTCCCAGTACATAGCTGTGCACGAGAGCAGCAGAGGAAGCCCTGGGCTTACTCAGTCCTTGAACTAAACGGCAATAGCCGACATGGTTGTGTACACCTGTTTAATTAAGACCCAGGACCCGTGTTGAGCACTGTAGAGGTTTAAAAGGTTTAATATAGACAGTGTCTCCTCTTGAGGGTCTCGTTCTCTTGTTGGGAGAGAGGATTATACCTACCACTTAGCAATAATAAGATAACATGCTGGGCATTAAATAAGAGGTTAAAATACTGAGCTAATCTGTTTCATTTCTATTAAAGCCTGCGTTTCTTAACATGGTAAGGTGTTGATACCAAGTAGCTCCCTTATACCAGGGATGACAGTTCTTACAGCTAAAGGTCAGTCTCCTGTTAAACTCACTCAGCACTGTGACTGGGGCACTTATCCCAGTTGTAATTCTACATATGTTTGTGTGGTTACTTGGTGACTGCGCGCCTGTCTGCCATACTGCGCTACGAAGGCAGGGAAGACATCTTTTGGTCCTGTTTCTTCCCTCGGTGCCTGGCACATGGTAGGGTGTGTGAGTGTTTATTAACTGAAGGCTAGAGGCCCCTCTACCTGGCCACGGTTCCCTGGCAGAGGCTCGTCCTGGTGGGCACCTTTTAAGGCGTGCTGTTCATTCAGCAGCACTGCTTCTCTGTCATGCAGGGGCCGTTGAAGGGATTATCTTCTAAATAAAATGTAAGCCACAGCTCTAACCATTTCACCTCATTACTCATTAAGGTAATTTCCTGGCCAGACTCCAACCTGGGCAGTTATTTTCTTCAAAATTAATTTTTTCAATGGGGCACCTGGGTGGTGCAGTTAGGTCTCCAACTCTTGGTTTGGGCTCAGGTTATGATCTCTGGGTTGTGGGATCGAGCCCTGTGTCAGGCTTCATGCTCACTGCAGAGTCTGCTTGAGATTCCCCCTTCATCTCAGCCTCTCCCGCTCATGCAGGCACACGTGCGCTCACGGTCGCTCGCTCTCTCTGAAAATAAATAAACCTTTAAAAAAATATTTTTTTTCAAAAACTTAGTTTTCTACCTTAAATTTGTTGTCCATAGTTGCCCAAGTCTCACTGAGCCCTGGGCTCAGCAACTGTAAATGTATTGATTTATTGATTTCTTTGTAAACTGTATTTATGTGCTACTGAAAAGGTTTTCAGTGCCCATCAAGGTAAAGACTGGCATCCTGTGTTCCCTAAATAAGGTCCCCACCTTGCCTTCCTGCTTTTTTTCTCCTCCTTCCCTTATTGTGGAGGGGTGTAGACCCCTTCCGTGTCCCCAGGAATGTCATTTATCAGTGTTCCTTCCTCTTCTCGAGGTCGAACTTCAGCCTTAAACACCCAGAGGACATCAGGGTTTCACAGTGAAGAGACCCGTGTGCTGGAGCCCTCCAGCCCGTGCACTCATTCCTGCTCGAGCACCTCCTGGCTTCTCCCTGCCTGGACCTCCCCTGCCAGTCTGTCTCTGCCTGCCAGCCTCCAAGGCTCATATCAAGCAGTTCACTTCGTGGACTCCATGGGTTGTGGGATCGAGCCCTGTGTTGGGGCCTCTCCTGTGTGTCCCTTCCCTCTGTGACAATCTTATATCACCTGACTGAGGGGTGCACTCCTTGAGGGCAGAAGCCTTGTCCCATTCTTCTGGAAGTCTCTGCGGTGCAGAGCAGGGGAGGGCTCACTCTTGTGGAGAGGACTAGAGAGCCAGGAGGAAGGATGTCGGATTGTTTCCTAGGCTCTCCCTTCAGCATTTCTTTTGCTTTTTTCCCTATAACAAAATTGCAAAAATTTTAGGAAAATGGGAAGAAGAAAACCGTATCCCCTTTCTCTAACACAACTATAGCCTTTCCTTTATTCTAAGATTTGGAGGCAAGTGTTGCCCTGTACATGTTTAAAGTGAGCCACAAATGCGTTTTAAATTTTCTAGTTGACATAGTAAAAAAGTAAAATAATGGATGAAGTTAATTCTAATAATGTATTTTATTTAACCTAATTTGCAAAAATAAGTATGACTTCAATGAAATCTCCATGTATTTTTAGTTAATAGCACAGCTTAACTCAGTCTAGTCACGTTTCAAGTGCTTATTAGCCATTTGGACAACAGTGCAATTCAGACATATCTCCCCATTCCACACCCCATGTTAATATGACTAAAATTGGGTGCTGTCTTACAGTGAGTGTCAAAAGAAACTTGCCTCCCTTTTTTTCTCCCCCAAAAAGCTGCTGTTGCTAATCCATTAAATAATGGATAGAATCTAAGAAGCAAGGAAATGATGGTATTATCAATCTGTATATTCCCTTCTGATTTCTTATATACATGCTTTACATGGGTGAGATGTTATAGCTTGTTGTTATCACAGAAGATGCTTCTTGCGCGAGTGATAAGAGTATTCATATTCAGTCACTAGGCATGTTTCTGTTGGCCAGTTACGTTGTTTCCCAGATTTTAATTATATAAGAAATGTAATGATGACCATTTTAGCGTAGGTAACAGTTTCCGTAGAATAGATTCCTAGAAGTTGGATTGCTGGGTCTAGCAGTAAGAACATCTGGTTTTTGCTGTGTGTTGTCAAAATGCTTTCCCTTCAAGAGGATTGTTTTCATGTCTTCATTCTTTAATTTCTTATTTTTTAAAGCAAATGCTAAAGACTAGTCTTTTTTTTAATCAGTTAATTAACATGTAGTGTATTATTAGCTTCAGAGGTAGAGTTCAGTGATTCAGCACTTGCACATAGCACCCAGTGCTCATCACATCACGTGCCCTCCTGAATGCCCATCACCCAGTTACCTCATCCCCCCACATGCCACCCCTCCAGCAATGCTCAGTTTATTTCCTAGAGTTATGAGTCTCTCATGGTTTGTCTAATTTCGTCTTATTTTTCCTTCCCCTCCTCTATGATCTTCTGTTTTGTTTCCTAAATTTCCATGTATGAGTGAAATCATTTGATATTTGTAATGACTAGTTTTGACAGTGTTCTAAGAGTTCCAGTTTTACCATTACTGGAACTTTTTTGGAGAGGGGGATCTAATTTAGTAGGCAAAAGGTGGTAATTAGTTTTGTATTCTGTTTATTACTGGTGAGATTAAATCCTTTTCCACATGTTTATTTCCTAGTTGTATGTCCTCTTTGGGGAACTGTGTGCCTCTGTCCGTCATGAATAAGTGTCCCACCTTCATTTCAGACTACATAGGGCCCACAAAAAAAGAATACAAGGTTTGAAATATGTTAACCCTTAAATGTCTGACTTCTGGCTTTGAGCCCCTTAGAGGGCATGAGGACTGCCTTCCTATAGTAATCAATGGTCCTTTGACTGGGGAGGGCCTGCCAGCGGGAAGCTTAGAGGGGCCACGTGGCCAGGCTGGTTCTGACCCCACAGCCTTCCAGCCTCCCTTAATGGCATTGATGGGTGTTTCAGTTTGGAATGAACTACTTGAATGTAGACTCAGATTTATTGCGCAAATTCTTTAATTTTTTTCAGAAGGTGGTTTATTCAAATGGAAATGTATGTCAGCTTTGCCCTAGCTTTCTCTTTACCTTAATATGTATAAAAGCTTT
Organism: Nasua narica; assembly: GCA_028533885.1. Lineage (NCBI taxonomy): Eukaryota > Metazoa > Chordata > Mammalia > Carnivora > Procyonidae > Nasua > Nasua narica. The sequence goes on along the minus strand of CM052797.1, from coordinate 95,424,656 downwards.
TGCAGGTTTCAGAAAATAATGGTTTTATGTTTCCTTAAAATACGTAGTGCAAAACAGATGTCAGTTAGTGAGGCAGGCAGTGTTTTCATTCCCTTGAGTATGGCGTTTTGGTTCTTGGGGGAACAAGACAGTGGTAACAGCTTGGTAGGAACTGGTTTTGACAGTAAGGAGGAAAAGTGAAATACGACCAAGGTGATTACTTCTTGATTCAGGGTTAGGAGCTTAGGGAACAGCAGTGTGTTCCTAACATGAACATTCTAGCACTGTTCTTCTCTTCCTCACCTCTCTCCACCTGCTTTCTAAAACAACATGCATTTTTACACAAATCCACATTACTATAATAAGATTTACATCTCCAGAAACATGCGGACCTCTTGCCTTATATAAAAAATTTGAGGGGTGTCTGGGTGGCTCAGTTGGTTAAGCTGCTGCCTTCGGCTCGGGTCATGATCTCAGGGTCCTGGGATCGAGCCCCACATCGGGCTCTCTGCTCAGCGGGGAGTCTGTTTCCTCCTCTCTCTCTGCCTGCCTCTCTGCCTACTTGTGATCTCTCTGTATCAAATAAATAAATAAAATCTTTAAAAAAAATATTTGAGAGCTGCTACTGTAAGTGGGGCTTAGTAACCTTGGATTTCATTCTAACATCAGTGTTAGCTACTTCAAGATTCCTTTGGGTCCTTAAAGGAGTCCTAATTAGAATCAAACTCTTGGGCTTGGGTCCTTTTGTGAACTATGTCGTCATTTCTTGCTGCAGCACATGAGGTGGGCGCCCTATGTTTCCGAGTTCAGTTCCATTCTAGTGGGAGCCTCTGGAGGCTGGCTTGGCCCTTGTCTCCGTCTCCTTGTTGCTATGGGCAGGGATGCCACCAGGCAAGTAGCGGTGGCACGAGCCCGAGACAGGACAGGAACCTGCTGGGCACTTCAGCAACAGCCACCCCAGGTCTTTTCCTGTGTCCTCTTTGGCTGTGCCCTTGTTAGGTCATGAAGCCTTGTTAGGTCATGAAGAGTGCCATTGGGAGCTAACGTCTCCCCTCCCTTGGGGCCAGGATCAGTGCATTCTCCCACGCCGTCTCGCATCCTCAGGTTTTTTCTGTTTGCTGCTTCTCTGCTAGAAGCCTGTTTGGTTTGCACTTGTCTTTAAAAGAAAAACAGGGGTGCCTGGGTGGCTCAGTGGGTTAAAGCCTCTGCCTTTGGTTCAGGTCTTGGGGTCCTGGGATCGAGCCCCACATGGGGCTCTCTGCTCGGCAGGGAGCCTGCTTTCCCCCCCTTTCTCTCTGCCTGCCTCTCTGCCTGCTTGTGATCTCTGTCAGGTTAATAAATAAAATCTTTAAAAAAAAGAAAGAAAAAGAAACAGTCTTCCTTCAACGGCTGCTATTATTATGAGCTACTTTTTTTTAATTTCCCACTTTTTCAACCTAATTCTAAAAAACTAGTCTTCAAAAATAAACAAAACAAAAACAACTCTTCAGCTTTAGCTCATCCCTGTGCTCTTTCCCTCTGCGAGGGTGATTTACCTAAATTCTGACTACTCCAAGGAGACTACCCTCACCTGGGTCTTAATTGACTCTTGTAGACGAATCTCAGGACTTCATTGTCCTTTCCCTCCTGCTCAGACTCTCCTCTCTGTGACAACGCCATCAGTGCATTCCTGTTGCTCTTTTCCACAGCTTCCTCTGTGCCCCCAAAGTAAAGGTGTCCTGGAGGCCTGGGTTCAAATCCTGACTGTCCTCCCTGCTAGGAACCAAGTTAGGGCTCTGTGCCTCCGTTTCCTCATTTATAAAATAGGGGAAATAATATGTCAGAAGGTTGTATGAAGATACCTGGCATTTACTATTTAATAAGTACCCAGTAAGTGTTAGCCGTCACTATCATCATCACTGTATTGCCGTAATGCGCCCGTGGCTTTCAGGGAACTTTTGGATGGCTCCCCGAGGTGGAGGAGGAGCCTGAAGAGCCACTTTGCATTAAGTCACACTGCTACATGATAGGCCCAGTACGTCTTTGGTCCCCTCAGTCACAGTGTGTGCTGGCTCAGGGCTTTGTCGGTTTCTGCTCAGAAAGGCAGAATCAGAATTAGTGCCTCCTAATTGTAAAAAAAAACTAGCAGGAAAGAAATTATCCAGCTCCTTACTAGGTATCCAAAGGCAACAGTCCATCGGTGGACATGTTGACTTACCAAGTCCTATCTGCCCAGCCTCCTCTCTCTCTCTCTCTCTCTCTCTCTCTCACACACACACACACACATACACACACACACACATTGCTGACTCAGCCAACAGTGCATTTCAGAAAACAGAAACCGAAAGCTCAGGGCCATTCCATAGTCCATGCCATAAAGTCTGGGGCTACTCCTCAGTCTGAACCATAAAGCCCAAGGTTCTTGTCTGTTTCTTGTTTACTGTTGACATAGTAGAGACTCCTAAAGGCACGGAAGGGCCTGGCCACACCTTAATCCTATGGCTGGGCACATGATCTCATGGTTTGGAAAGCCAGGATGTGGGGATTTTAGATGTCTAGCATTTTCTAGTTTCAACAGTTTGCTTTCACCCCCACATCCCTGGACTAGACATGCATGTAAATTTGGGGGGAATTCTATATTTTGTGCTTTAATTTTTTTCTTGTTGGATTTTATTTGGTGGGTACTCTGGGTAGGGCAAAATAAAGTTAATCGAACCATTCTTTTGGACTTGCTAAGGGGTGATCTGGGATGCTTTGCTCTCAGCAGGGGATGGAGGAAGGGCCCTGCTTAGCCTTCTGGAGGCCTTGTGCTGGGTTTATACCAATCCAGCCTTCTTTGGGGGCCTCTGTGTTCTGAGCATCTGTGAATTTTATCTTCATCTGAAAACCACCCTGAAATAGGCAGGATCACTCACAGGATCGTTTTCCCTCTTTGGTTTGTTGAGCTGTGCTTACTGCTCACTTCAGTGTCCTGGTTTCATATATAACTATGTGAAGAGGAAACTAGCAGCACTTGGGCTGCTACTCAGCATGGTCATTTCGTTAAGAAGAATCATCACGAGGGGCGCCTGGGTGGCTCAGTAGGTTAAGCCTCTGCCTTCCGCACTAGGTCATGATCTCAGGGTCCTGGGATCGAGCCCCGCATCAGGAGGGAGCCTGCTTCCCTCCCTACCCCCCCACCCCTGTCTCTCTGCCTTCCTCTCTCTACTTGTGATCTCTGTCAAATAAATAAATTAAATCTTTAAAAAAAAAAGAAAAAGAGTCCTCACTGAACATTTGCAGTCTTGCTTTTTTTCCCTTGTCCCAGCTGCAAATGAGTCGTTAAATCAGGGCTAGTGTTGCTTTCTGGGAACCGTTAGTTGCAAAAATAGACAGTCTTTAAGAGAGACTGGGATGTAAATATCCATAGCAACTAGATCACTGATGGGGTGCATAGAATTTAGAGGGCTACATGGGGTCTGAGAAAATTTCTGGTCAGATAAGAAACAGCCATGGAGAGAAAACTTTGGTCTGTGGTCACAGAGCCCAGAATGCACCTATCTCCTGGACTCCTAAACTCTTCCTCGCCACTCTGCCACTGATCCTCCAGTACTTCTTGTAAATCCCATTTCTAGTGTCCAGAGAAGCAGAGTATTTTACTTAGTCCTTTTTAATTATGTGCCCCTTTTTTTATTATATCCCCTAGTAATTACATCCTAATAAGTTCCCTTCAGCAGAAATGAGAAACAGCATCTGAAGCAGCCTTGCAAGCCCCCATCGCTGGGTAGTCTCATCCTTCCTGCAGAAGCTGACTGGCTCCGGAAATACACCTGGCTCAGTCTCCACTCCAGTCCCCCCGCTGTGCTCCTCTCCCTGCCCAGAGTGACCCTTTCCCACAGATGTCACCTTAGTCTAAGGTGTGTGTGCGTGTGTGCGTGCTTGCACACACATGCACAGCCAAGGCCATTGCCTGGCACACAGTCGGTAATGGCCCTAGCCCAAAGCCCTCTTTCCCGTGGCCTTTCTAATTTATACTACTCAAGTTACGCTTGTCGGGGCTGCTCTGTGATTTGCCTGTGTATAGATATATTTATCTCTTCAGCTGGAGAGTAAATAAGCTTCTGGGCCAAAGAAGGCATGACTAATACATTTGGTTTCCCCATAGTGTCTGCTCAGTACCTTGCACGTAATTTGCAGCAGATAAAAATGGTTAAATATGAACAATTTCCTTTTGAGGAAGTTGCCTTAAGCGTGCTATAAGGACAGCCTGGAAGTTCTAGTACTTGTGAGGACTGGTGAATAAATCCAGGCCTTGCAAAGTTCTCTGATCTGCAGCCCAGCCTGAGGTATTAAGTTGAGATTGTCAGGATTTAATACAAGTGGATTCGGTTTTGCTAATCTAAGTGTGGCAAAAGATGCTTTCTTTGCCATTTTCCCCTGCTGTGTTCTGGTTGTTTAGGACCCGCTAGGATTGTGACACGGAACTGTCCGGTACTGCCCTACCCTGAGCGAGAAGCTGTGCTACACACTCAACTTTTAGACTACCGTGCCTTGGGTGTCAGTCCTCTGGGCTTTGTACCAGTTTGGCTGGTTAGCTGCTAGCTGTGAGTAGCTCTGGCCACGTTTGCAGCCCGGAGGGACTCTTTCAGGCATGTTGGACCTCCAGGGGCCGAGTAGCCTGACATCCATTTTAATGGCTTGTCAGCTTGTTCTTCTAACAGGGTAGTGCCTAGGCTGCCCATGGCCGTGGTCAAGGTGTGGTTGCTTCCTGAAATGGCCCAATCTCCTGCCCTTCCTGTGTTGACATCAAGCTCGGACAGCTTTCACTCAAGTCTCTTCAGCCCGGAAGGCTGAAATAATGACAAAGCAGCATGGCTCAGTTGGAAATAGTTAACGCAGTCAGGGTTCGTCTGAAATCAAGGGACCTGGATGAAAAGCCTCACACCTACGCCAGTTCTGAGCTGGCTCCCCCTGAGGCCGTGCGCTTGTCTCTCTGGGGCAGCTGCCCGCATCACTCCCTAGCAGACTGGGAAGCGTCAGCTCTCGGTTAAGTAGTAATTTAATGTTTTCAGACGTAGCCAGGCTAAAGACTTGAAAGCAGCCTAAAGAACCTCAGAGGGGATGGGAGGAGTTCAAGTTCAGAAGCCAGATGGATCCGGGTTTGAATCGAGGCTCTGCCACTATCTAGCTGGTGCCTTTGACTAAACCAGTACAGTTCTCTGAGCCTCGGGTTCCTGGAGCTGCCTCCCAGGGAGTGCTGCTGCGAGGTAAGACCGCACATAGCACTCAACCCCTCGCCGGCGCAGAGCAGGCTCCTCGGCAGCAGTTACTGTCGCCGCAGCCCTGTCCCGCCTCACCCTCCTGCTGCCATTCCCCCGTGCCGCTCTTGCACAGAGGCGTGGTTTCCTCGCTGCTTGGACTAGGTCTTTATTTTGTTCCCTTTGCTTTTTCTCCTATTGCAACAGGCATCCCGGGCCCAAATCCTAGACAAAGCCACAGAGTATATCCAGTATATGCGAAGGAAAAACCACACACACCAGCAAGATATTGATGACCTCAAGCGGCAGAATGCTCTTCTGGAGCAGCAAGGTGAGCCCCTGAGCTGGTGGGGCCGCCGGCCCTGCTGTGCTCCGGCCGGGTCGGCGCTTCGCACCTGGGCCTGCACCTGACCCTGAGAGTCAGAACCAGTTACGGAGCGCGTGCTCATAAGCAGCTGCAGCCCTGCGTCCTGGGCCTGAATAGCAGAGTGTTAGCACCATCCTGAGGAAGGACCTGAGCCGCCAGTGAGGGAACAGTGGAGTCTAGGGGTTGGACATTTGGAGACTTTTTTCTGACCTGATCTCTCCCCTTCTTGGGGCTCAGGTGCTCTGCCTGCAGTAGGGGTCACACCTGGCATCAGGTGTCTCAAAAGAGCTTTGAGGTCCTTGGATTGGCATGTGCTGTGTAAGTACCAGAAACTCCAGGTGTTCAGGGACAGCGAGCCCTCCCCGTTGTCAATGGTAGTCCAATCAGGGCAGCCTGTGGGCCAGGCCCGTGCTGTTCTCCAATGCTCACACCCGCCTTTTCCTACAACCACAGGGGAAAGCGAGAGCTGATCAAGTTCTTTGTTCCTGGGGAATTCACTTCTCTTCCTCCCTCATGGAAGATGCAAGTAAAAGGAAATGCAAGTAACCACCTGGGTTAGAACACCTCAACTAAAATAAAATAAAATAAGATAAAATAAACGGGTTGACCTTCCAGGCTCCAGATGAGCTGAACCCCAAGGGACGGGCAGCGGGAGGCGGCAGCGGGTTGGTTACTGGGCCGAGCAGCCTGCATGTAGGGGCTACGTGTCGAAAGGCCCAGGTATTCTGTGTGTATTGGTGACTTGCTTCCAAGTGTCCAGCTTGTCTTTCCAAGTGGATCTTGTACAAGAGAGCTAGGCCAAACCTTTTCTTTGGCTGACACATCCTATGTCATCCTTTCCTGCTGTTGTGTGGCCTTCACACCCTCGTGGAGCCTGGAATGGCCAGGCCAGCTTCTCCTCTGTCATTGCACTGCTGGGTCCCACGGGGAGCTTATGCTCCCATCTCTGCGCTCGGCTTCCATGGCAGGACGGTGACATCACAAGCCTTCTCTTTAGGGTTGGGTGGCATTGCAGAGTGGCTGGCCATGTCCACTGGGCCCCCGGGTCTGGCTGGGAAAGGAGGAGGGCAGTGAAGCCTGTGGGCGGAAGAGCCACCAGAAGGGTGTCCTTCTGAGCCACCCTGAGCCTCAGGGGCCAGCAAGCCCTTCGGAAGAACAGGCTGGACCCTGAGCTGAGACTTGGTTACTCCCCCAGTCTCCAGAAGGCTGTAACCCGCTCGCTTGGTTGCCTTTCAGTCCGTGCACTGGAGAAGGCGAGGTCGAGTGCCCAACTGCAGACCAACTACCCCTCCTCAGACAACAGCCTCTACACCAACGCCAAGGGCAGCACCATCTCTGCCTTCGATGGAGGCTCGGACTCCAGCTCGGAGTCGGAGCCCGAAGAGCCCCAAAGCAGGAAGAAGCTCCGGATGGAGGCCAGCTAAGCTCCGCGGGGCAGGCCAGCAATACAAACTGTCTGTCTCCTCCATCGTCCCATCCTCCTTTCAGTTCATCCCTAGAACCCTCACAACCATTTAAGAGACTTTTTTTTTCTTTCTCTTTTTTTTTTTTTAAATTTTATTTTTACGTAGAAGCTCTTGGACAACAGCTCTCGTTCTCCTTCCCCATTTCCACGATTTTTTTTTTTTTTTTAACGTTTCCCTTCAGGGATTCCCTGTCCCCACCAGGAATTTTTAAACCAAAACACCCCAACTTGGCAGCTTTTTCTATGGAGGACAGACGGCCGGCCGGACCTCTGAGCACATGGCGTCCCGACCGGCCACCAGCTCCTCCAGCCCTGCCGGGCACTTGCCCGGAGGACTCCTGCCCCTCCCAGGCCTTTCCTCCCAGGCCGCCCTCACCTCCGTTTGATAGACTTTGTGAATCTGTGGACTGCTCTACTTTAAGAAGATGACCGGTTTGGAGTAATCAGAATTCCCCTTCTTTGTAAGGATTTTTTTTTTTTTTTTTTTTTTTCTAAAAAGCTATTTATCGCTCCTATTAAAAGACCAGATCCTTGAAGAAGTCTGTGGTATAAAAGCAAGTGGGGACAGAGTTGCAGCCCAGTCTTTGGCCTGTTTCGCTCCTGCCTCTCTCAGCCAGCCTTAGAGAGGGCCGCGTGACACCCGTGTGGTATGTGTGGGGGACAGCGGGCAGCGGTGAAGTGGTAGCCACCAAGGGGTGGTAGGGGGTGGGACAAGGAGGGAGGATCGGGTCGGGGAGAGGTTTTGTATTGAGGGCTAGTGATGATGTTTTGATATTTATTTCCTGCTACTGAAATTTGAATCTGAGTGAATTGTCCCTATTTCTGATGATGTCGGTATTGCAAAGCGACAGATTCATAAAGTAACGATCAAATCTTCCTTTCTTTCCGTGTGTATTTCTAAGAAATAGAGCCAACTGATTTTCTATGTAAATACCAAGAGCAATTTACCTGGTACTAAACCCGCCCCCCAGTGCGGACCCTTCCCCGCCCTCACCCCACTCCCATTCCACCTGTCCTGGAACCCGTTCCCATCGTGTGATCCGGCCCTGGTCCTGGCTGCGGTCAGCAGATCCCAGTGAAGGGTTTTGTGTGTTTAGGCCTCATTTCTTTGTCTTTTTTCCTACTCCGTTCCTGGCATTTGCTGATTTCTAGTGTGTACTCTGTAGTCTCAGTCCGTGTTTGATTCCATTCCATGGAAATAAAAAGTATGTTGTACATACTGCCCAAGAATTGTCTTGCAAGTTAAGGCTTTCCCCTTTACTATAAGACTATAAATAAAAACTTATTTTATCCTTCTTGGTGGTGGTGTCTTCTTGCCCTTGCAGAGGCCAAGATGGTTAAGGGAGGGCCCCTCTGGAGGCCATGGGGCCCGTGGGGAAAGCTGAGAGAAGGGCAGAGGTCACTTACGTGGGCTTGCCGAATCTGGAGCTCCTGGAAGTCACAGCAACCCCCTTCTTGTTGGAAGAGCCCAGCTCAGCTGGGCAGGCCAGGGGATGGGTAAGCCAGTGGTGGTGACTTTGCTCATTGGATAGTAGCTTTTAAAGTTCCAGCAGGGGTGGGGCTATCCAGAGCAACATTTCTAGAGGCAGTTCCTGCTCAATAAATGACCCTTGGGTCATTGGCTACCAATTGGTAGCCCAGAGCTGTGGGTTTGGGTTTCTCCTGGTAATGAATGCCCAGTTCAGGGGTGACTCGTGTCTAGCTCTGCATTTCTAGAGAGTTCCACCACGGTAAGAGGAGGCAGCAGAGGAGCTGCCACGGGCTGGGGGTGAAGGAGGCTCGTTCAACAGCATCACGTTAGCTCCACTCGGCCTAGGGACCAACACTGGCCTGAACTTGTTTCACCTTGAAAGGAGGAGAATTTATGGCCAGAGCACAGCTCAGCTTTGGTTTTCCCGTCTGACTGACCGGAAACATTGCTATTCCTAGACCAAGGGAGGGAGTGAAGTTAAATCAGTTCTTTGATTTGTCCCTCTCTTTAGACTGGTGGTGCTCGGGCTCCTGTCAACCGGATGTCGAGTTCCGAGGATCTCTTTTTGGTTAATGGGAGTTGATAGGTAGGCCGTGTTTCTACAACGGGCGGTTTGGAGCATGATCAAACCATGATTGCAATTAGGAAAACAAGGATGCTGGGAGAACAGCATCCCATTTATTAAAGGCAGTCCTTTCCAAGACAGGAAAGAGATTAAGAAAAAGAAAATGAGAATGAAGTCAGATGATTTAATAAGCCCTCAAAGGTTGTGTGCTTTCCTCTTTTTTGTTGCCCTTTACTGTATCTCTTTGTATGTCTGGCCTTAATGCCAAAGCTCCTACACAGCTGGCCGGGAAGGGCTGGGCCTCCAGAACAAGCTGCAGGTGAAGCCGTGTTTTCGAGGTGGAAGGCGTGGTGCAGCTGGGCACGTGGGAGGCGGGCAGCGGGGAGAAGGGCAGTGGGGGAGAGCCAGTGTCCCAGAGAGCCAGTGTCCCAGAGAGCCAATGTCCCAGAGAGCCAGCCCAGGCTCCAGGATATTGGCTGGACAAGGGCTTGAGTTTTCAGCTTCTCAAAATTTCAATAAGCCAGTTGGAAGAAGAGGGCCCAGGTAGGAGGCTACGGGTTCCTGAGAAGATCGGAACCACCCAACTACATGCTGTGATGGAAGAAAGCGGGCGGCACGGAGAGCAGCTGCCTGGAAAAAAAAAAACAAGGTAGGAGACCCAAGCTGGAGGTTGTGCTCGCTGACGGAGACAAACGAAAGTCACGGCCAAGTTCCTTCTGGTCTGTCTAGGAAGCCAAGGTATGCGTCCCCCAGGACACCAAAGTCTGACCCCGGGTCGCTTTCACGGCGAGTCGCGGCGCTGTGGCAGGCGGCACAAAGCCGGGGAACCTGGTGATGTGCCTGGTCAGGGCAGCAGGTGGCCTCACCGAGGGTCCTGTAGAAAGCCACCTCTCCCTCTCTTGCAGTGGTAAGCTTGATATTTTCCTGCCTTTACAATTGCCCCAAGTGCAAGGGTATTTTAAACAGCCTGGTTTGTAAAATTCTTGATATGTAGATCCCGTAGGTCGAGTAGCTGTAAGTTCAGCGCAGGATTACCGCAGCTCTCAGAGCTATCCTCTTCGCTGGGAAATGTTTGAAAGCCAAGACGGAGTAGATGAGCGGAGATGGATCCCTGACCTAGGGCTGAGGAGAGCAGAATTCTGTTTCTAATAATAGAGTGTTTTATGCTTGGGTTCTGAAGTCAGACAGCCCGAGTCCAAAATCCTGGCTCTGACAGTGGCGGCTCATCTCGGAGAAGCCACTTGTCCCGGCCTCAGCGTCCTCATCTGTGAAACGAGGATAATAACAGTACTAGCCTCGTAAAGGTGGCTGGGAGGGTTACATGAAATAGTGCTTACAGTGTGCCGGACCTCGGGCCCTGGTGAGCGGCCAGGTGCCAGCTGTCATTGTCTCCCCAAGGCGCGTGCCCAGGGCTGACTCAAAGATGGAAAGATCCAGCTCCTGCAGCCAGCCTTCCCTGGAGTATGTGAGGGCGGACGTCTCGGTGTCCCCCAAAGGCTTCCCACCCTGACATGTGCCCTGTCCTCACAACACAAGGCGAGTAAGGAGACAGCAAGGGGCCCCCGGGACGGGACTGACATATTCTTTAAAACCAAAGAGGCACCTGTGGGTTCCTTAGATCTGCCGTCAGCCCAAGCGAGGCTCTGCCATTCCCTCCTTCTGCTATTCTTTGGCATCTCTGAACTTTGGACACACGGTGTTCTGCCCGCGGTGGTGGTGCTCAGAGTGGGGTCCTTGAGCCACGCCCAGGGGCGCTTGTTGAAAGGGTTCCTGGGCTCCTGCCTCTCTGACCGAAAGCATACCGTGGCCCAGCAGCCGGGGTCCCGTCTGTTCGACAGGCTCTCCCATGTGGTTCTCATGCACTCAGCTCTGACCCCCAAAGGAAAATAATCTAGAGAACAGAAAGAAGCTGTTGGAGGAAGTGTGAGGCACAGCTGAGCTGCATTAGCCAAGTGGGTGTGAGGTCAGGCCCTGTAAGGCTGCACTTGGGAGAAAGGTGGGGGCAAGGAGAGGGGCTTCGCAGGCCATCCGCTTGATAGGACTGTCCTGATGGTGTTTCCCTTTCTCCCGAGGGGTTCTCAGCCTCTTGAGGGCTGCCTAGCTGCCTGCTTCCGAAGCCCCCAGCACGGGTGACAGCATGGGGCTGCACCACGGCCGTCCCCCATACTGCACGCTGGCTGCCCTCCGGTCTCCAGGCGGGTCTCTAGGCCAGCCGGAGCGAGGCTGTCTCTCAGGCCTGTTGGCCAGGCTCCGCTCTGGACGACCTCCGGGAACATGAAACTAGAGCCTTTCTTTGTTCCAAACAGTTTTGCTAGGCTGAGGAGCAAACCCCGGTGGGGAGAAGGAGTTCGCCGGCCTCTGCTTTGGCCGGACAATGGAGAAACCACCGTGAGAACTAGAGACCTTCGGAAGCACCGCTGGGTCACAAATGGGCAAAGACAGAACGTCTTTCAGTGTGTGGGGTTAAGGCATGGACTAAATTAATACAGAGCCAGGCTTTCCTTGGGAAGGGGGTAAACAGTATTTTCTACTGAATTCCCAAGGTGGAAATCAAGTTGGCCGACTACCCCATTCCTGGCCAAGTTTGGATAAGCAGGCTGGCGTGTTCGGGGGCTGGAGTGACGGCCCCCGGCCCCCGCTTGAGTTTTGGAGGCTCTCCTGGCCAAGCACCACCCCCGCTGGTGAGTGTCGTCCTGGCTTCATCGGGGGCCGAGCTCGTGCCTCACGGGTCAGGCCGCAGCGCCGAGCGTGAGCGGATTGGCTCTGGTGACACCGTGCTGGCGTCCGAGGCGGAACAGGAGGACGGCGACAGCACAATGTGCCCTTGTGCGGCCCGAGCATGGAGGTCCTTCGGCTGTGCCCGGCACTTGGTGAGTGCCCCGCCGTCCCAGGTCCTGGGCCGCACAACCATTTGGGTCTTGGTGAAACACGGAGTGAGTAGAACCCATCCTTCAGCGCGTTTCATTTTAATCGGGAAAAGAAAGGAAGTAAGTACGTGTTGACTACCAGAGGGTGGTAACGGGTAGACTTTACTTGATTTCTGATGGAACTCGAGCAAGACCACAAGTCTTACCGCCTTTGGAAAAACTCTGGACTTGGGAAACAAAACACACCTTTTGCCAGCTGGATCAGAGCCACGAACCATCCCCATACTGGTTCCCTCGCCCTGGTCTCCATCCTGGCTTTCCTTTGGATTTCTGCATCGCTGGTGGCCCGTGCCAGGCCCCGCACAGGGATCCTGCAGGCCCGTCTCGTGCCTGCTGGCTCTTTCCTGCCCAGGCCTGCTTCCCCTAGTGGTTGAGCCCTCGTGCAGCCTTCCCTCCCAGGGGCCCTTTGAGCTGAGCTGTCTCGAGAGGTGAGGTGGGGACAGACTAGGCTGTTGTCTCTGTGCGGTCTGACGACGAGACCCCAGGGCCCGCGCGCTCGAGCTCACGCTGGCTGACGCGTGTGTACCTTGTGCACGCACACACACACCCAGCGGGATGGGCGTGTCTAGAAAGCGCAACAGGTGGCCCTGGACGGTTCACGACCAGCTGGGCAGGCTCCCTCCCGTGCCCTGCGCTGGGTGCCAGCTGCACCCGCAGGCCTGTTCCGACTGCCAGGCCCCATTTAGGGTTGTTTTTTTTTTCTCTGATGGCTGAGGCGGAAGTGGGGCCCTTATATACCGACAGCCTTCTCCGGGCAAAACTGTCCGGCACGGTCTCTGTTCATTTTTCCCGGTAAACTAATGGCCAGAGGGGGCAGCGGGGACGAAAAATCAGGGATCCAATGTTAAATCTGTGCCGGTGCTTCCACTCCAGTGCGGAACGTGAGGAGGGTCTGAGCGTCCTGCCAAGAGAAACGGAATCTAACAGCTACCCTAGCGGGCCAGCTGCGGAGGGTGCGTACCCCACAAGCTGGCTCCTGCCAGGGCCCAGAGAGCCAGGCGGAGTCGGGCTCGAGAAACAACCTGTGGGCGTGCAGAGCTGCCACCCACACCCTCAGTCACCCCCCGCCGGAGGCCAGCTGGCAGCGCGCCCCCCACGCACATGCCTGAGAGCCTCCTTGTGTCCTCTCTCCCGGTGCCATCAACAGCTCATAGGTGGCAGGGGCAGGCCTGGGGCTAAAGGACAGTGGCCGATGGCTGGGGGCCAAAGGCCACAGCAAGGCCAGCCAGCCAAGAGGAGGAATGTCACGTCCGCAGCAAACACCTAGCACAAGGCCAGTGGGAGACTTTAGGTAGAGGAACTCTGGTTCCAACAAGTCGACCAGGTTTCCCTCCCAGGAGAGGAGACGAGGACTGGCCCCTCTGCGCCGGGCTGCTAGGGCCGCTTTGGCGAGCATTTCCAGCTGGCAGCCCCCCTGAGGCCAGGGCCTGGGCTCACGCTTGCGGCCTCCTCGCTGTCGCAGTACCTGGCCTCTCGCGGGGTACCCACCCCCCACAGAGGTGCGCGTGCCAAGGGACCCCAGCCTCTGGCGCACGTGCCTGCCTGTGCACTTGTCGGCCAGTTCTGGGGTTGCCTCTGGAGGAGTTCGGCCCCCGGGCTGTGAGCAGCGTGTATCTGGAGCCCAGCACCGTGGCCAGTGCTGGGGAGCTTGAGGGCAGCTGAGAAGCGCGGGTCCCGCCTTCAGGAAGCTCGGAGGAGGTAGAGACCGGACTCGAGCCCGTGGCACAGGGTGCCTGTCTGCACCCCGGATGCCAAAGGAGCCGTGAAACCAGGCCCTCCACGAGAGAGACTTGGCATGCGGAGGGGACAGGGACAGGGACAGGCCCAGGCTCCGGTGTGCTTGCCGTCCTCCCTCCCCACAAGCGCCCCGCGGAGGCTTTGGGTGAAGGGGAGGTGGGCCAGAGCCTCCACTCCGCACAGACAGGATCCCCTGCCCATTCTGCCACAGTCACTGGCTGCCTTGGTACCCAAGCTGTGGCAGCCACTGCTCCCAAGGGAGGGGAGGGACTCAATGGTGGCGCCCAGCCTTCCCGGGAGCGCCGCATACTTCTCCTGGGTACTCATTCCATCATCACCATGGTCATTGCCCTCCAGAGGTGCCCCTTGCATGGCTCTCACCACTACCCTGCCAGGCACTGGTCGGCCTGCCTGGGGGACAGAGCCCCCGCAGTCCAAGGGTCCCCCAGCCCTGCCCTCGACAAGGCTGTGACATTTAGCCTACTCTGACTTGGGAGCCGATGTCCTCCGCTCCTGTCACCGCCTTTGTCCCATCCGCCCAGACCATCACAGGTATAGCCGACGACGACAGGAAGTCTCACATCCAACAGCACCAGCATGCCGTACTTTTTATTCTGGAAAGAACTGAATGTTATCAAAGATTGAGGGAGTAGTGTACCGAAGCCTAACGTACCCGTTATCCAGTGTCAACGATTACCAACATGCCCTACTTCTCGAAAGAAAAGGGATGACAAAATGCATGATTATTATTTATTAGTATTTTCTAAGTAGGAAAGTGTGCAGATGTCTAAGGGACACACACAGGAAGCAACTGAAAGAGTTAATGGCCAAAGCTAGAACAATGTAAGCAATAAAATAAACACCGTAGTATGGAACAGAACCCAGAGTATAAAATCAATACTCATGAGTCCATACCGATTCATGACTGAGTAAGTAAATGGAGAAAAGACAAACCTCCCACAGAAAAATTCCAAATAATTTACGTAGATACGCCACCTTCAAGGATGTGCGGCAGAAATCCATTCCTACGGTGTGGACCATGCACGTGGACTTCCTACTAACGGGGACAGTCTGGAAAGAGGAAGAGAGAGGACTCTCACAGGGGGTAACCGGGCACACGCTTTCAGCTGGGTGACCGAGGCTAAGAGCCCCAGGGATGAGCCATGTGGACACATGGCCCCTTGAGAGGATGTGAAGACAGGGTGCCTGGCCTCAGGCCTTCCTTCCAAAACCCACAGCCCCAGTGTAATGGCTTTCACACTAATGCCAGCTGAGGGACACTACAAAATATCTGACCGGAACTCCTCAAAACTGTCAAGGTCACACAAAACAAGGAAAGTCCGAGAAACTGTCACAACTAAGAGCAGCCTAAGGAGGGACTTGACGACTAAATGTAATGAGGTAACCTGGATGGGATCCTGGGACAGAAGTGGGGCATCAGATAAAAACGAAGTTATTTAACTGATTATGTGTGGCCTTTAGTTCGTAGTAACGTATCGATACCAGTTCATTCATTGTGACAGACGTTTCATACTGATGTAAGACGCCAACAGCAGGGAAAGTGGCTCAAGGGGTCTATGGGAACTCTGTTTACTAACCTTGCAATTTGTCACTCAATCCAAAACTATCCTAAAATAGAAAGGTTATCTTTTAAGATGTGTTCTTCTTGCTGTTATTTTGCAGGAGTCGTGTTTATGCAGGAGGGGCAGAGGGCAGGGAAAGTTTTCCATGAAGCTGGGCTGGCGATGAGCACTGTCCCCGCCCGCCTGGTTGTTCTTGGATGTACCCAACAAGTGGGAGGGGAACGTCGGCCACCTGGCCTCGCTCTCGGAGCCTCCCGCACCAGCTGGTGGAAAGCAGAGGCAAGGTTATTGCCGGGAAGTGAAAGAGGATGTCCAGGAACCAGTCAGGCGGGCCGGGCCAGGCGGCAGAGGGCTGCGGCCCTCTCCCAGAAAGACTGACTCACCACGACCTTGCTTGGCAGTCACACGGTGTCACGCTCTGCACTTGGGGTGGCACCCCCGTGGTGCGGGGAGTGTTGCTCTATGCCAAGGACTTGGCAGACTGGGAGGTGGCTTAGAAGGGTGAGGTGAGCCTGTCGCTGCCATTGGCTGGCCCCGTCCTCGTCCTGGTAAAAGACAGGGACAGGCATTTGCGGTCTCAGTTGTCAGCCCTGGAGGCAACCCATGCGTGTTTAGCTCCGGCCCCCGTTCCGGAGACCACCCATTTCACCTTCCTTTAGACACCTGGGGGGATGGACACACATGGGTGTGGAGGCAGCGAATCTGGGCTCAGGTTCAGACTCCACTCGTCAATAGCTAGGAAACACGGGTGATTCACTGAAGCTCTCTGCCCTGTTTCTACAGCTATAAAATGCAGATAATCCACCTGCCTCACCCACCTCATGAGGCTGAGTCAAGGATCAAATGAGACAAGGCAGGAGTTGAGGAGGAACTCTCTTAGGGGTTATTCTTTGGGTGGATGTGGCAAGGGTGGTCATTGTCCTTCAGGCAGCAGATAAGGATTTTGAGGGCCCAGGGCTAACATGGGATAGGGTTCTATATGTTTTAGGAGGCTTTTGGTTGCAAGGAATAGTAAATCCAACCCAGGTTGGCTCACATAGCTGAAAAAGCCAGAGACCAGGCAAGCTGCAGGAGCGGTGTGATCAGGGTTCTGGCCCATGTTTCTCAGTAAGTCAGGGAGTCTGTGTGTACTGCTTCTAAGACTGGCTTCCTTCTAGGTAGGAAAATGGTCATGGGAGTCCCAGACCACACATTCCGCCATCCCTCACAGGAGAGAGGTGCTTTTCCTCCATCATATAACGTCCAAGGCTTCTCTCTCTTTGGTCTGTTTCAGGCCACGGGCTTGGCCCCGCATCCATCCGTAAGGCTGGGACAAACCATTTGATTGGCTTCTGCTTGGGTTATTGCCAGACGTGAACCAATTACTGAAGCAAAGAGGGACGGATTAAAACGACTGGCTTAGGCCAATCGGGGGCTGGACCTGGATGCAGGAAGGGAATCAAATCCACACAAGCCTGTTGGCCGCCACAGTTGCAGAGGGGAGGAATGGATGCCAACCATGTGCGCCACAGGTTTCCATCCCAGTAATAATCCACCGATGTAGGGAGCAATGGTGATTTCTCACTAGCATTCCACATTCCTCCATTTGGCTACAACCCTAATTTGCATTTGGGGCTCCATTCCTTCCCCATTCTTAAGCTGTGTGTTTCTGATGGAACCCCATTTCCCACTCATGGGAGAAGCATGTGATCAAGAGTTAGGTCAGTCAGTGCACTCTAATCTCCTGGCCACGAGACTGCTTCTCGGAAAGGTTCTTGGCTTGATCAAAGCCAATGAAACACAGTGACACTTGCCAGGAAGCAAGACTGGGGCAGTGCCAGCCGCTCGTCTGCTGAACTTCACCCTAAGAGGATGTAAGGTCTGGAGCGATTGCTGCTGCCATTTTACCCTCCCGTGGATAGAGCCTGAGGCTGGAGTCGATACAGAAAGATGGAGAAAGAGGGAGAAACCTACCAAAGCCATCCAGCCACGCTAATGCCTGGACGTCTCAGTCTGTGAGTCAACACGTTTCCTCTTTGCTTCAAGCAACTTGGAACCAGGTCTTAAATCATACAGTTCTCCTTCCCGTTCAAAGGCAGTGAATGCCCTGAACGGCACACGTGGGTGTCTGGTACTAACTTGACCAAGCATGTTTGTCATCTGAGACTAGTATTACATGGGAAACATCTCAGCCACGACAGATGTGGAAGAGTGCTGAATGAAGACGGGTGGGGTCTAGCCTAGATGGGGGGGGGGGGTAGGCAAACCACAGCCGCTGGCCAAATCCCGCCCACCGCCTTTCACAAAGCCTGAGGCTGTTTTGTACTACAAGGGCAGACTGAAGTCGAGTAGTTGTTTGCAGGGCTTAAAATAGTATTTGGCACTTCACTGAGAAAGTTTGCTGCCCCCTGGTGTAGATGGTAGACTAGTAAAATATGAGCAAATACACCCCCCTCAGCTGAATGCCTGTGTCCCCAGAGGGATGCAAGTAGCCCTCCATGACAGACCTCTGTATCATTAACCTCAGGTCTGACTGGCAGCGTTAGGAAAGCAGACTTTCATCGAACGGAACTTAGCCCAGAGAATGAGAGCCATCCCACATCTTTGGTAATATTTGGTGGGGTCCTAGGCCCCACACAGGGCCTAGGAAAGCCTGCAGACATGAAGAACATTCACTTCCCTGTCCCAGACCACGACCCTTCCCTCGGAGCTGGGATGCCGAAGCTACTGGAGGATTCCCGCAGGTAGCCCAGCAGCCTCCTTCTGCAAGGAGGTGGGATCAGTGTCAAGCCGGTGGGAAGATGAGACAAGGTCCTCGGTCTTCGTAACAGAGTTGTCAGCACGGTGATCTGTGCACCCGACATCCGAAGCCAACGGCTTCCACTTCTACCAACCGTAGAGGGCACTCGGGGCTCCGCTCTTCCTTCCACCAAGCTCCTGCCACAGGTCCGGCGTAGACGGTTGATGTTAATGAAATAGCCAAGGTCACGGGAGCAGCCACCTCGCCAGGGGTTCCTGGCCTCCATCGCTGCTAAGTTCGATTACCAGGAAGCAACATACGGAGATCTCAGGTTGCGTCTCAAGGGAAGGCCACCGGGGAACTGTTAGTTAATATTACGGCGTGTGCTTTTGTGTGAGGTCTTCATGAGCAGTGGCTTCATCTCATGGGGCTGCCCCCCACACAGTGGCCAGAATCTGACCTGTGGTTTCTCCCTCAGAAACGATGCCACGAAGAGAAGGCCGTTTAGGAATGTGGCCGGCTGGTCCTGTTCCCAGGGGGTCCGCTTACGCTGGAGGCTCCCCTTCTGCTCATGGAGGGTCTAGCAGGCTGCCCGACTCACACGGGGCTCCAGGTGGGTCTGAAACGCGTCCGAGGTGGAAGCTGGGGCCCATCTGGATATAGACATCCGTGGGAGCTTTGTATTTCTTTACTGACGGACCCCATGTTGAATGCGACATCACTGCCTTCCACTTAAGGAGCCACATGATACATTTGAGGATTTCTGTCCAGCACTCACTTGAATGCTGTGAAAGTCAGGAAATCCTCCAGCCCCTTCCAACCCTTCTAGAAGCCAGAAGGGAGTCTCGTGATTATGCTGTGCGAGCAAACGTCCCTCTCTTCTCTGGGAGGCACACTTCACCTGGCGCTGGGCCGGCCCACCCCTCCCGCCTGGGTGTCGGAGAGCCGCGCACACGGAAGCAATCCCTTGTCTCTGAACCGCGCCCGTTACTGCAGCCCATCCCCTGATAGCGTGTGAGGCTCAGGCCGGCAAGGGTTTGACCTTTTGTTACGGTGACGGCCAGGATGCCTCTTCTCACGCTGCTTTGGAGCCCAAGCTGTTCCGGGCAATGACGGCACAGGGACAGGGGTTATAATCCGAGAGGAGGCCACTCTCTCCTCAGCCCTGGAGGAAAGCCAGGAGACCGCAGGATTCCGGCCTGCTCCTGTTCCTGCGGCAGCCCCCTGCCTCTGGTCAGGACGACCGCCCCACCTGTGGCTGAGCGCTTGCCTTCGGACTCGGGAGCCCGGCCCCTGCCCAGAGTCAAAGGGAGGAGACAGACACACAGACAGACCCTGAGATGTGGTGTGCAGAGTGCCGGGAGGAAACCGCACTGCTCTGGGGAGAGCTCCTCCTGCGGTTTGTTAGGCCCACTGTGGCCTCGGCCGGAGGAGGGGTGTGAAGGGGGCGCCCAAGCCAGACCCCTGTCATCGCTTGCACGTGGGCTCTGGAACCCTGCACGCAGGAGACCGGCGATCCATGAACCACCTTCAATAACCCCCAACACTGGACGTTCAGAGGGAATTTTCTTGTCACAAATGAGAGACATCATAGAAAAGGTTATTCTTTTATTATTTCAAGGAGGTAATACACAGCCCAATCCACCAAAGCAATAGGGAATTAGAGGCAGCAAAGGGCAGAGTTCCCGAGAAGAGCCTCATGCTGCATCGCTGAGCTCCGGTTGGCCCGCAGTCCGCGGCTGCTTACGAAGGCCAGGTCCGCCGCACGGAGCTCGCTGTGACCGCAGCAGCGGACAGATGGCCCAGCTCGACACCCCGCTGGCCGAGAAAGGGCTCCCTGTGAGCCGCAGAGGCCCCGACAGGCTGAGCGCACGGGGCGGTCTCCGGCCTGCCTCAGCCACGGTTCCTCGGCTCCGGCCTCAGCGGCAGGCCGGCCGCCCAAGCATGGGAGCCCAGAATGGGCAGGATGTGAGGAAATCCTGAGTCAAATTAAGGTGAAAGACTTAGTAGCATTAATACTTGGGGTGAGAGAAGACAACACTATCTCTGAGGGGGCCGGGCTGGAGTCTGACTGGAGATGGAAACGCAGAAGGGCCACAGGCTGCCAGGGCTGCCCCGAGGACATGGGAGGGGTTTTTCATGTACATGATGGGGTGGGGAGGGGTGCGCACTGGGGCTGCTTCCTGCGGCGCAGGACCAAGCTGGAGGTTCATTTGCCACTCGTAATTGGCTTCCTGGGTCAAAGTCACCACCCGGGTGGCTGGAGCAAGCCCCGCCCGCGCACCCATCGGGGGCCCTGGGGAGAGTGTGGCTCGGTTCTCTGCGCGGAGGAGAAGGAGCTCACGACCCAAAGGGACCTTTCTCCCCCACCTCAGCTCCTTTCCCCTGCAGCCTTGGGCATCTCGTAGTGAAGTCCCACCATGATTCTTTCTAGAGAATGCAGTCTGATGGGACCAAAGCTCCCCTGCCCCTTGGCACAGAGCACTTATTTCCACCGGTGGGAGGGCACCTTCCTGGTGACTTAAGGGTGGCGTGGAAGGGAGGCTCGCAGCAGTGACTCACAGATGCCGCTCGTTTCAGTACGACTGTCCAGGCTGGAGAGCTGGCGGCGAGGGGCTGCTTCTGCCCAGCACGCACTGCTCCCCAACAACCCGGGCCAGCCAGAGCCGGGTTCAGGTGCCGCGCGGGCTGACAGATTTTTGGTTTGACAGAGGTGGAAAGACTTTTTAAAAAACCACGCCACTATGTTCTCCAAACCCAGAGCCATCAGTTTCGTTTTGTTTGATAGGAAAGGACAAAGGACCACAGCCCCATAGTAGCCAAGGCTTGTGCAGCACAGAATGCGGTACGTATCGAAATGTATACACCTTGGTCTGACCGGGGAGGTGGGCGAGTGGAGAGCCTCGGGAGCCTTGTCCTCTAGGCGGTGGCGGGCTCTGCCGGTGCCTCGTCCTCGCGCTCCTCAAAGCCCGGGACTGGCTTCTGCAGAAAGTGCATGGTGGCCTGGATCACCTTATCTGGTCCGATATTGTACACCGGGTGAGTGGGCTGCTGCGAAGAGAAGGACAGAGGCCAGTGAATCGCCCCGGGGGTCCCTGGGAATGGGCACAGCCTTGCAGCTGTTAAATTAAATGCACCTGTCAGCATTTATCAGCAGGAGAGACACCCAGGGAGCTCCCCCCACGAGGCCCTGATGGCCAACGACAAGGTATTAGTAAAACCATTTAACAGTACGTGGCACACAAAGGAATATTACGTAGCCATTTAAAAACATGCTTTCAAAATATTTAATGATGGGCAAATGCTTAGAACGTATGGAGGAAGACGGTATGCACGTTGTCCTAAACTTTTTGAAAATGTGTTTATAGATGTGATTTATAGGCAGTTGGACATATACCCAAATAGGTACAGTGATGTGATTGTTTTAAATTTTAATTGTACTTTTATATATATATATTCCAATTATTAAAACAATCACCATGTATCTACATTTGTAATCCTGAAAAAGGACCACAACCCTATGATGCAGTAAAGGTGTCAGGCCATATTTAATTTCTTTTATATTATTCCACTACCTCACAGAAACCCAAAAGCAACTTTGGGTCTAAGAGCACAACCGAGGCCAGTACTCAGGACTCTTCCATTTGGGGAGAATGAAGAAGCGGACAGAACTGCAGGAGAGGTTTAAAAACTTTTTATCTTTTAATGTCTTATTTATTTATTTTAGAGAGAGCGAGAGAGCGAGTGGGGGAGGGAAGGGGAGGGAGAGGGAAAGAATCCCAAGCGGACTCCACCTTGAGTGCAGAGCCCCTCACGGGGCTCGATCTCATCACCCTGAGATCATGACCTGAGCCAAAATCAAAACGCCGAATGCTCAAATGACTGAGCCACCCAGGTGCCCCGAGGTTTTAAAACTTTTAGGAGAGAATACTATGAGCGACTTTATGCCAAAACAATATAAAAGTACAGATAAAGTGAATAACTCTATAGAGCAATATAAATTTTCAAAATTTACCCAAGAAGAAATTAAAACGTATATGAATAAATTAAATCAATAATACAGTTGCTTATTCTGCTACCATCATTCCTCCTAGGATACCAGGCCTAGATGGCTTTTCAAGCAAGTGCGGCCAAACCTACAAGACAGATCGTCTCTAACCTGTATAAATGTTCTCAAAGACCTAAAAAAAAAAAAAAAAAAAAAAAAAAAAGGCGAGGGGTGGCAGAGAGACGATACTCACCTAATTTTATTAGGCTATGATATTATCCTAAAATATAAACTGGAAAGAACAGTACAATAAAATAAAAATTTTAGATCAGGTTTTTTAATGAATATCATGCAAAAAATCCTAAATAAAAATACTAGCCAAAAAATACTAGCAAACTAAATCTAGCAACGTATTAAATAAACAAAAACACGCTGTCCTATGACCAAGAAGGGCTGGTCCTGGGAATGTAAGGTTATCATCAGAACATTTATTAACAAAACAATAGCATATTTGATTGAAGGAGAAAAATGAGGTGCAGAAAAAGCACTCAATAAAATTTTATATTAGATTATGATTGAAACAAACAAAACCACCTAGCAAACCAGGTAGAGAGGTCGAGTAGCATACTTAACCAAATAGGAAGTATTTATCAAAATCCCCAGGGGCACCTGGGTGGCTCAGTCAGTTAAGCGTCTGCCTTCGGCTCAGGTAATGATTCCAAGGTCCTGGGATCCAGCCCCACATCAGGCTGCCTGCTTAGCAGGAAGCCTGCTTCTCCCTCTCCCTCCCCCCACCCCCCCGCTTGTGTTCTCACTCTCAAATAAATAAAATCTTAAAAAAAAAACACACACAACAGGAAAGATCCTACATAATGGTGAAATTATAAACACCTTCCCATTACAACCAGAAGCAAGACAGGAGCACCCCCTCTGACTGTCTTCAGTCAGCACTCTATGGGGATCTTAGCCAATATCCCAAGGCAGGAAAAAGAAATAAAATCAGAGAGGGGCACCTGGGTGGCTCAGTTGGTTAAGTGTCCGACTCTTGGTTTCGGCTCAGGTTGTGATCTCAGGATCATAAGACTGAACCCCATGACAGGGTCGGCTTGAGGATTTTTTCTCTCTTCCTCTCCTTCTGCCCCTCCCCCCCTTGCACTCTAATAAATACCTTAAAAAAAAAAGATTAAGAAAGAAAAAGGCAAAACTGTCCTCATTTTTAAATAACACTACATTATTCTAAATATAAAATCCAAGAGATTCTACAAACTATTACAACTGTTGAGCAATTTTGGCAAGGTGGCTGGATACAAAATTAAAATAAAAATATCATTTCTGTACATTAGTAACAACCAGTTACAAGACATAATGGAAAAAAAATGCAATCACAACGGACACAAAAACTATAAATTTCCTAGGCATAAGTCTAACAAAAGATGTGCTAGTCTTTTGTGGATAAAATGATAAAAGACCAGTGAAAGACGTGTAAGAGAATCCAAAAAATCTTCACAAACAGAAAGCCTCAGAAGTCAGTTCTTTCCCACTAATCTTAAATCCAACGCAAATTCCCATAAAAATTCCATTATAGTTTTTTGTGGAACTTGATAAGCTGATCCTAAAATCCACAGGAAAAAGCAAAAAGCAAGGAATAGGAAGGCACTTTTGAGTAAAAAGAACCAGGTGGAAGGGACATACCTACCTGCGTTAAGGATTTGCTTAAGACAGTGCAGACAGGCGAGCAAAGGGACAGGGTCATCCCAGATACAGAAACATGGGTACATGACACACGTGGGACACACATCAGTAGGAGAGCTGTAACCATCCAGTAGTGGGGCTGGTCAACTGGTCATCCACGTGGAAAAAAGAGAAAATTCTATCCAACCCTCACCACAGGCAAAAATCAATTCCAAGAGAATTAAAAATCCAGATGGGAAGAGCAAAACTTTAAACTGTTTGGAAGAAAATATATGTATGACCTCAGGGTAGGGAAAGATTTCTTAAGTACCCTCCCCTCCACATCCTCAAAAATCAAAACAGCAATAAAATTGTTCAGTATAAAATTAAAAATCTCCTATCAACAACAACAACAAAAACCATGAAAAGCGAAAAGACAAGTCACGAACTAGAAGAGATTCGCTACACACACACCGCCAACATAGGATTACTATCAAGAACACACAGAGAGGGGCGCCTGGGTGGCTCAGTGGGTTAAGCGTCTGCCTTCGGCTCAGGTCATGATCTCAGGGTCCTGGGATCGAGTCCCACATTGGGCTTCCTGCTCAGCGGGGAGCCTGCTTCTCCCTCTCCCTCTGCCTGCTGCTCTGCCTACTTGTACTCTCTATCTTTGCATCAAATAAATAAAAAACCTTTAAAAAAAAACAAAAAACTCCAACAAATGTATGCGAAAAGGGCAAACAATTAAAATTACAAATCATCAAGCAAGCAAGCAGATGGCAGCCAATTCGCGGGAGACGTAACACAAATGGTCAATGAGCATCTGAAAAGATGCTCACGCTTAGTGGTAATCAGGGAAATGCAGAAATAAAACCGAAGTACCACTTCCCACGTATCAAATGGCAGAAAGAAGTTGGCCTACAGCTCGACTCCCGAGTTCTGCGTGAGCATCGAGGAACACAACCCCTCGATTGTGGGGGGGATGCGTGGCCTAGTGAAGGCGAAGCATGTGTTCTCTTGGACCCGGCCAGTCTCCCCTAGAGACACTAACCCAAGAAAGGACACTGCGGGCCTGTCTGCAACAACACGAACCCAAACCATCTCGATGTTAACAGGAAAAGGATAATTGGGGTACGTTTGTACCCGGAAATACCGTATAGTTGTCAAAATGGATAAACGAGAGCAGCACATGAACACGGATAATCGTCCGAGTACAGGGCCAGCAAGAGAAGCAGTGCCCGGGACACGGGCGGTGGGTCGTGCTCTAAAAGGCAGGAAAGCACACCTCACACCCTCTCTGTGTTGTTGATGGGCACGGCACAAAGGCACCTGCAGGCATGACACATGTCAGACTGAGGACAAGGTGATGCTGGGGCCGGGGGAGCGAGACAAAGGGACAACGGTCGTGTGGGAGGCAGATACAGAAAACTGTTCAGAGCGGTGGTTACTCTGATCCGCTCTGCTTATCAGTGAGGCTGAGCATCTTTCCATCCATCTCCGGGCCGGCTGTGTTCCCTCTATGGGAACCATTCCGTGACAGTCTACACGGGCCCTGTTATTTGTCGGCTGTGGACAGTCTTAGTTGGAGTCACGTCCCAGGCTCACGTCTGGGCTCGGGGGTGTTTCCTGCGGCCCGGCTGCTCTAGGGCTGGAGGCGGGCTGCACGTCCGGCCCTCGTGGGGCTGACAGTTATGGGGGGCAGCAGCCAAAAAAGTTAAACACACACATTGCAAATTGTGCTGAGTGCTGGGAAGGGCACAGATACCATGGTGGCGCATTTTGGGGAGACCTCGTTTACAGAGGAGTCTGGAAGCTTCTCTGGAGAGCCGCTGCGCCAGCCGAGGGCTCCAGAAGACAGCAGGTCATGCACGAGGGCTTCGTGGCTGCAGATTCTAGAAACTTATTGCCTCTGAGTAGCTTCCTCGGAGGAATAATGGTAAGAGGTCTGGGTCCAGAGGCAGGGGGTAAAGGCACAGAACCTCTGTGGCAGACTGGACCCCCCAGGCTGGAAGGCTGAGTTGGCCTTGAGGTAGTTCCCTCCTCAGTTACGGGCTCCTCCAGGAGGGCTGCGAATCCAGGAGAGGCTCACAGGCCTGCACACAGGAGACACATGGACAGTTGTGCAGGGCGAGAGCGCCTGCTCTGCTCTCCTGGTAATCCCTGTCCTGGGACCCTGTGGAGACGGGGGTGTCACGCCCCCCATCCCGCCTTACCAGAGCATTTTCCGGCACGCCCAGGACCACATCGTGCAACATGGCTCCACTGCCGAAGTGCTGGGCTATGGACAGGCCACTCAGGCAGTAGCAGGTGTGGTAGAAGTCCCGAGACCTGCGAGGACAAGGTGGCTCTGAGCAAGGGCTCCTCCGCTCCCCGCAAATCCCGGCAGGCGCAGCCTCCCACAAGAGATCTGGGCCCAGGACGCACGCCCACGTCCCACTGCCACGCGGCGGCCTTTCTCAAAGCCCTGTCCTTCTACCTGCTCCACAGCGGGAACTGTCACTGTGGGGCCGGCCCCTCCAGGGTCCCTCCAGCCGTCTTCTGGAATGGGCTCTCCAGGGTGCTGCTGGTGCTAAATTAACATACTTCTCCAAAAGACTACCAAAATGCCCAGAAACAGGCCACGTTCTGCCTGATCAGCTGCACGGCACCAGCCTTGAGCTGGGCCTTCCCCGGGGTGTCAGGGTGTCGATAGGGGTAGGGTGTGTCCAAGCCCAGTAGCCACGGGGACAGGATTTATCTGATTTCCCTTTGCTTTTGACTGTGGTGCCTGAAGATATCTAATGTACGCGGCAATAGTTGTGGTGATTATAATTTCTGCTCACGACACTCAAGGGTTTTAAAATCCTGCATCCTGATCTATTTAGATCGGTTTAGTTTAAAAAGAAAGAAAGAAAAAAAGGAGGAAAGGAAAGCTATGTACCGGCAATCCGTATAACTTACCTGGAGAGGGGACTGCATATGAGCTCGGGGAAGGGATAGGCGCTGGGGTTGCCAGTATGGCACTGGAAGGGGTGCCCCCACGAGGGTGCTTTGTCCAGTACCAAGCAGCTGGATGCAAAGGGTCTCCCCCCGCCACCCCACCCTCACCAGGCTTTTAAAGGTCAGCAGCTGCTGCCCTCTGCAGAGCTGTGGGCAGACCTGAGTGGCACACCCTCCCTCCCTCCCCTGTGCCTCCCTCCCCGGAGAGAAGGCACTTACTTGCCAGGTTTATCCAGAAGCCCCCCCGCGGGGCACTGGCAGCACATGAGGATGTACTCCTGCAGGGCCTGCTGGTGGAACATCCAGTGGCTCATGCTGAGGGCAGGGTCGCCTGCAGAAAGGCAGAGGATCAGCACGGCCCCGGGCCGGGACACCGCCAGCGAGGCGTCCAGGACGTCTGTGTACTTTATTACCCACTGGGGACAGTCAAGGTTTCCCTCTATTCTTCCTGGACGAATTTTGAAAATTACATTCTCAGGACACTCAACATCTTCACCCAAGTCCCGTGAGAGGTCCCTTCTCCTGACCTTTGGCTCGAGTCAGTGCAGCAGTGCAGAGTGGGTGCTGCTCTGAGACCACATCCCTGGAGGTATAAGCCAGCTGGCTAGCTCCGCCTTCCAGATCCACCCTGATACTGCCCCTGACTCAGTCCGCAAGTCCCTACTCGTCTTTTTTTTTTTTTTAAAGATTTTCTTTAGTGGGGGGTGGGGGGAAAGGGGCAGAGGGAGAGAAAGTCCCAAGCAAACTCCGTGCTAAGTGTGGAGCCCAACACAGGGCTTGATCCCACAACCCTGAGATCATGACCTGAGCCAAAGCGAAGAGTTGGACACTTGACCGACTGCGCCACCCGGGCGCCCTATACTACTCTGGCCTTAAGACACTTCCTCTAGGGCATCTCTGACTCTAACTGGCTAAGAGAAGTCTCAACAGGGGTGATGTCTGTTCCTTCTCTTTTCTAAGCCTGAACTTCATCCATTTCCAAAGGGCATCCTCCAGATTTTCTCTTGGCTTAAAAAACTTTTCCTAAGAAGCATTACTAGTAACTGCCAGGATTCTTGTGTCATCTAATTCGGTAGCAGGAGCAGAAACTGGCAATTCTGGTGATAATACGGAAGTAGGGGCAAGCAACCAGGCTTCTACACTCTGAAGCTGAATCTGCACGGTCAGAGAGTTCTATGTGTCGTATAGCTATCAGGTGGGGAGGAGAGACAGACTGCCGACAGATGGAAGTTTCCAGAAGCACTTACGTGGGAACTGGTTTTTAAAAACTACACACATGCATTCAGTCCTCGGTTAATTTTACACTTTGAGGGGCATCTGGGTGGCTCAGTGGGTTAAAGCCTTTGCCTTCAGCTCGGGTCATGATCTCAGGGTCCTGGGATCGAGCCCCGCATCGGGCTCTCTGCTCAGCAGGGAGCCTGCTTCCCCCTCTCTCCCTGCCTGCCTCTCAGCCTACTTGTGATCTCTCTCTCTGCCAAATAAAAAAAAAAAAATTTTACACTTTGATCCCTGGGCTACTACAAAGACAGCAATCAGTCTGTAAATAGCAATTAAAAGCTAATTTTTCTTTTTCAGACTTTTTTTGTTTCTATGCATTTTTCTTTTTTTTTCTATCTATGCATTTTTCTATATAGCTATTACAATCTTGTACTTTGTGTTTTCCATTTAACTCTAGAGGCATACATTTTTCTAAGCTGTAATCATACTGTTGATTTTTTCCTTTGTGATTTCTTCTTTAAAGAAGCATATTTAATCGCTACAGAGGCTCTGGGGAGGTGATGAAAATTCTAAAATTGATTATAGTCATGGCTGCACAGCTCTGTGACAACACTGAAAACCACTGAATTGTGTATTTTAAATAAGTCGATTATATGGTTATGTGAATTATATCTCAAGGCAGCTCTTATTTTTTTAAAAAAGCAAATGTATTAAACTTCAGAATAACTGCATGAAGAATCTGTACAAAATACACCTTTATTCTATATCCTCTAAGAAGTAAAAGACTATTATTTTAAGGCAAGTGCTAAGCCATCACTAACATGGGAATCTGAAAAGAAACTGCTACGTTTCCTCTTAGATTACAGAGTGGGTCCATGCCGTGCTGTATGACTGCAGTCTGCAAGCTCAGAGTTCACAAGCCCAACAATGAGCTTCCCGGGACCCTGGAGTTTGCATAGCAGCACCTTCCAGCACCCCTCTGATCGTAGTATATTATGAATATCTTCCTACCCATCGTCTCCTTTTGACTCCCAATGTCGGTATTATGCCCACTGCTCGAGTTACTTCCCTTCTTCCTTTCTCACTGCTGCTGAGACATGGGTGAGTTTCAAGCCCAACCCAGGTCTTTTCTCCCAGGCAGTGAAAAAAGCTGCAAGGCCCAAGATTCACAGGCAACCTCTTCCACAAGCAAAGCTCCGAGTGCAATCAGGCCTCCAGAGCGTGTGCTACAATAAACAAAATGTCAGCAGGTGGTCCTGCTCTGGGGTCCTCTCCCCCAGATACTGGCAGGTGCTGCTCCCGTAACAGTTCCCCTGGATGCTCCTGGCAATGGCACTAGGACTGCGTCGCCTCCCTGCCAGGGGCGGGTCTGTGAACGGTTGCCCATTTTACCAGGGGCTTCACCTCACCTGGTCCAGATAAAGAAATCATGAAAACCCCAGGCTACTTTTGCTTTGAGCACATTGAACTCTCAGGGAGTTCTTGACTTCTTTATTACAGGGGTCAAGTCAGAGACAGTGTAGGCTCGAGTCAGGGGAGCGGTAATTCTTAACGCCCCGAGATCAGAAGCCCAGGGGCCCCAGGCAAGGAATCTCAGGACAGACTACGACTGGGAGAAGGGGGGAAATGGGCAGAGGTTGTGTTTGCTTCAAGTCCGTATCCAAAGTGGCCACAACTCAAATGAAATGAAGAAACTAAAGAAAGGGGGCTCAGAAAGAACAGCCAAAGAAGAAAAGAAGGCACCAAGGGGATGGCAAGGAAGAATGTTGTCTTCCACATTTGAGCAACTAATTACCCAACTACTAAGAAAATCTTCCCTCTGGGCCAAGGGATTGCACACCAAGCACAGATCAGGACCCAGCGGGGCAGCCGTGACTTCCCACTGGGTTCCTCAGAAACACCTTGCTCTCACATAAAATAAATAAGAGAGATGATTCGGGAGTCCGCAGGCAACCTGAGATTTCACGACATAATAAAGGAAGGCTCCCAGAAGTTTTGCTTGCTAAGTGCTTTGGTTTGGCATTCCCCTTTGAGACGCCACAGAAGTGAACACAGGTCTCCACTGCAGATGGGGGAGGGGCGGGACAAACCTGCATTTAAGAAATCTTCTGTGAATTTCAGGTATTTCTGACAGCGGCATTTCTAAGGGTGGCGTCAACAAAGCCGTCGGACACAGAGGATCTTTTCTACTCAGTTCCGGTCTGACCCACGTGGAAGTCTGCCCTGGAAACCGTGGCTTCACACCCAGCTGAGGGGGCAGCGGCCCGGGGCCCGAGGCGCACACCTACCTCCCGGCCACAGTCAGTACGAAGCGGCCACCCTAACGCGACTGAATCCCCGGAATGGAGCCCTGCTCTGTGCGGTCCCACGCCGGGCACCGCACTCCGGGACAGACAGAGCTCGTTTCGGCCCCCTGAAAGAGCACGCTGGCGTCCTGACTTGGTGAGCAGCCCAGTGGGACATCACCAGGGCCCCCCAGCAGCCCGCACACCCCCACCAGCCCCCCGGGCTCACCTTGAGCGTGCAGCGCGCGGTGCAGCAGGGGCAGGAGCCCCGCCTGCCAGAAGGAGTAGCAGCCGTCCACCAGCTTGTTGCAGCGGCCCTGAAATCCACCTTCGAAGCGCATCTGCCGGCTGGTCACCCATTGCTGAGGATGACACGGACAAGGAAAAGGCAGTTGCAGGCGAAGGTCCCATCTCTTGGCCCCTTGGCGCTGGCCGTGCCAGGGTGCTGGCTGTTAACTCCTTCCCCTCATTGCCGCAGACGCAGAGCGGAGCCCCTCGGGGCACCCAGTACTGATCTCGCCTCGGAGCCTAACAGACCACCGACAACCACCTGTTCCCAGGTTTCGGATGGGTTCTGGGGCTCACGGGATGAAGAGGCAAGTGGGCCTGCAAGGACACCTGCAAGTGTCTCCCCAGAAACAAGGCTTAACTAGGAAATGTCAGGCCAAGACCACCAGGGGCTCGTTTCTAACCACCTTCCCTGCTCAGAGAAGTTTATTAAAAGCAGATAAATGGAATCTTGTGCTATGTCTCATCCGATGATCTTAAACTGTCCCTGACTTTGACTCGGCCCCTGAAGAAATCCTCCCAAGGTTTCTTAGCAAATCACTCGCAGGACTGGAAGCAGAAGCCATTATCCCAACCACCCATGACGGCTCTGCCTGGTGTAGCGTCTCTGCTTCTCCAGGGGAACTTGGCTGCTTAACAGAAGAAAATCTTTCACTCCGACCCTATAAAATGGCTCCTGATGTCACTCACAGTCACCCATGATGCTGCCCTTCCCCGCTTATCTCCAAGTTTCCTAAACATGCGCTGCTACCAAGATCCAGATAGCTGTGGGTGTGGCCTCCCGGAATGAGCAGAACCAACTGGCCGAGCAGATAATGACATCTCCATTTCCCTCCCAGGAAGTTCCAGCCACCAGCCACGGGCTCTCAGGGCTGAACGGTGTGGGGCAGGGCATCTCCTGCCCTGGAAGGAGACTTCTCGAAAGGAGCCGCCAAGGACCCTTTTCGGAATGGGGGGGGGGGGGTCTAGCCTGCCTTTTAGTTAGCAGTGGTGGAGTTTAGATTATATCCCTGTTCAAGGCAACACTCACCCATTAAGAGTCAAGTCCTAAGTTCTCAGAAGAAAGACATAAAAACTAGACTGCAGGTGCAGGCACTAATACGTCCCCCGTGAGTCTTCCGTGAGCCCGTGCTTTAGCAATGAGGCCATTAATGAAAGTAGGTGAAGCATCACTCAAGGAAAGAGAAAACAGGTACTACAGTGGGGAGCCCATTCTTCAGTTTTGCTTACCTTATGGACTAAGGGTTTTTTTTTTTCCCCCAGACTAATGGTTTTTAAGTCAGACTACATAATTTTTTCCAGGGCCTAAGACCATGGGTTTATTCTGTTTCCCTTGGCTATATGAATTCATAAAATCCTTCAGGCGTGGGTCCTGGTTCCCTCAAAGCAAATGAAGAGGAGAGGGTGGTTTGGGTAAGAAGGACACTGGCATTTATTGATCACCTACTATATGCCAGGCTGGTTTATAGATTTTCTCTCCTTTAACTTTCAAGAGTCCGGAGTGATAACCTCTCCTTTAAGCTTCAAAAAACTATTACTCTACCTTATAGATGAGAAAAAAACTGAAGCTAAAACAGACAAATTTCCTAAGGCCACATGGTTAGGAAGTGGTAGAGACAGGGCTCAAATCTAGAATATTGCCATTGTAACTGAGGCTTCTGCTAATTATATTCCATATTTCTGCCTGGAGACTTCCATATTTCATGCCTTATTGGTGATCACATTTTTAAATGTCTAACAAACTCTAAGCCTAGTGCACAAAGTTGGCCATTTCAGCATGAACCTTCAAGGAAAGTATACCATAGGAGGCTTCCTAAGGATGAGGACGAACCACTGCTGGTCGTGTATCTACAGAGTATAACAGAAACTTTCTTACAGGCTCACGAAAGGTCTCATGACAGTTCCTATGATGAGAGGCTGATATCTGAACTTGGGAAGAGGAGCTGAATGTCAGCTGCAGCCGGTCTGCTCTGAGGTCATGGTCGGGAGTAAATGCTTCCCAGGAGATGGTGGCAGTGGGTGTGTGTGTTTCGACACTAGGCCTCGGATGATCATTTCAGTACAATCTGGTGACTCCCTGAAGCTGACTGCTTTCTGAATTCACTCTCAATATCTGTCAGGAACCTAGAGTCCAGACATATATGCCTGGGCTACCTGCTCAGGTAGTTACTAGTTGGGGTGAGTGCTGTGTACTGTGTAAGGCTGATGAATCACAGACCTGTACCCCTGAAACAAATAATACATTATACATTAATAATGATAATAATAATAATAATAATAAATGTAATTACTAAATGTTCACATATTGCAGTCTGTAATAAAAGCTTGGCTTCAAAAGGCCCGAGGGCCCTTTTCATGATGTTTTCTCTTAGAAGACCCTTTCTAGGGGTGCCTGGGTGGCTCAGTGGGTTAAAGCCTCTGCCTTCAGCTCAGGTCATGACCTCAGGGTCCTGGGATCGAGCCTCGCATCAGGCTCTCTGCTCAGCAGGGAGCCTGCTTCCCCTCTCTGTGTGCCTGCCTCTCTAGCTGCTTGTGATTTCTCTGTCAAATAAATAAATAAAATCTTAAAAAAAAAAAAAAGAAGATCCTTTCTAAGACATGATGACTTCTAAATTTAAGAGACTGAAGCTACAGGCTTGGACGTATGAGGAAAGGGCTCTGGCTAGCGCCAGATGTGTGACAGAATCCAGAAGACTGTGGAGTTGGCCTAACACGCCACAGAAAGGTCAGAGCGGGAAGATGGAAAGGCAGGAAGAAAAGAGCCAAGACCGAGCAGACGTTCACCCCTCCCACTTTCTTGGAACAGTGCTGAGCCCCCCAACAACTGCATTGAAAAGCTTCATTACAGGACATTTAGTTCACGGGCTCCGGGCCGGAACTCTCGGCCCTTCCCACGGCCAAAGAGTCCCAGAGCCTGTGGGTCTGAGCAGTCCCATCACTGGGGGCCTGGGGCCCAAGAGGAATGGGGTGAACAGACACTTACCAATAAGCTCTTCAAGTTCAAGGAACGTTCCTTCTTGAGGATGACCAGGGCGGCCAGGCCACAGAACGTGTAGCCGCCGTGGGCTTCCATCCCCGGCACCCCTCCAATTCCACCTTCCCAATTCTGACACCTGGGGGGAGATTGAGAAAAGCGGGCTGAGTGGTCAGCTGTCAACCAACGAGCGGCCGGTGAGAGTTGGGGGCACAAGTGCCGAAGCGTCCTGGGCGGCAGAGAAGTTTGCTTGGGCCACCATATGAACTGTCACGGCTATGAATGTAAGATGCCAGCTAATTAACTTTTGCAAATGCCTTTCCCTCAAAAAAAAAAAAAAAAAGGAAGGGGAAACTCAGAAATAGTCTCTTTATGTAACAAACATAGTACCTCGAATCTTTACCTTCAGGGAAAAGGTTATAAAATCATATGTACAGTGCGACCACTAATATTTAAATGTTGTATCTATTGCTGGTATTTTTCCTCTTTTCTGTATTTTCAGAAAGTTTCTATAATGAACATAAATACCTTTATGAATATCAAAATAGACTTATTTTAAATAACTTCCTATGTATTCAAATCAGTAATTTATTATTATTGTAATTGTTATTATTTGGGGTTGCTATATATTAATAGTGTATTCTCTAGTCATAAAAACATGCCTAATCTTTGGACCTGCAATATGGGGTCATTTCTAGGAATTAATCCTACAAGTAAAAATGTATTCAAAGAGCAGATTAGAAGAATGTTTACCGTATTCCCATTTATAACAGTGAAATAACTCAGGAGCTCAACAGTGAGGGATTGGTTATATAAATTATGGCACCCTGTACAATAGAAAACCACTCATTTAAAACGATGCTATGAAGTATATTTAAAGATGTTCCAAACATATCACATGAAAAAAAGTTATAAAGTGATAATGTACTGTATAATTTTTCTGGAATTCTAAAAAGATATATACCAACAGAGGGGTTGGTGGTAGATTCCAAGCGGTCTGGATGTTCCTCTTTCTGCTTGCCTATAATAAATGTTTTGTCAGTGAAATAGAGCAGTTTTTTTTTTTTAGTATATTTTCCTGTAACAGGGCAGGACTTTGCAGGTGTGTCTGCCTCCCGGTCCCAGCTGGAGAACAGGTGCGCAGAGGGAGGAGCGCTTACTCCAAAACTTGCCGGAACTTCCGGACGGAAGAGAAAAGCAACAGTAATCCTGCCTGTCTTCCAGGCACCTCTCCCTGGAGGCCTGGCCTCTCGGGAACTCACAGGCCTTGTTCAGAGCAGTCCCCGGGCCCAGGGACATCACAGTGCAGAGCGCCAAGTCAAAAACGGGCTACCGTTCCCTGCACAGACCCCTAGGCACCTCCGTCCCAGGACCCTGCCACCCTACCCCCGAGCGGCGAGTGTTCCTTCCCTCATGTTTGGCTGCAGACAGCGTAAGAGTAGCTCAAGTGTGAAGAGTCTCACGAGTGAGGAACATGCCAGGACCTCTTAGCATTTTTCTTTTTCTAAACTTAGCTTTCAAAAAATTTTTTGAATTAAAAGAATAAATTCTGTTAAAGAATAAATAATGAGAAGTAAATCTCCTGCCCACCCTGGCCCCCAGACCCTCTCACCGGCAGTGACTACTGTCAGTTTCTGCACCTCTGCCTCTTTCCCTCTCTCTCCACACACACACACACACACACACACACACGCACACGCACACATACATGCACACACACACGTGCAAACGCACATGATTTACATTCTACTTTTCCTCCCTTTTATATGCATGGGAGCAATTCTAATCATTGTAAAATAGTAAATTTAGTAGAATTCTTCGGGAGTGTCTTGTAGCCAAAGCTAACAGATTGAGCACAAGAGCCCAGTAAAAGGAAAGGAAAGGAATCTAAAAAGGGATAAACTCACAAGGGTAAAGAGCATAGGAGGAGATATGAACACAGACAGGAGATAACAAAATTTCGAAAGCCAGGAAAGGAGAGAGATAAGAAGTAACGGACCTAACAGATTAGAGAGCCCCACACCAGCTCTCTGGGGGCAGGAGGCAAGAGAAAGCAGGGTGATGTGCTCCAGCGGAAGGTCCAGGAACTTGAGACGCAGGACCCCTAGAGAAGCCGCAGGAGGTGGAAACAAGATAATTGGCTGCAAATATATGTAAGAATCAGTTAGACCCCCCAGGTGCCCAGCAGACGATGGGAAGTTTCAGGGGTTTAAGCAAGAGGGTCTGAACCCCAGGGTATCCAGCACAGCTGAGAGAAGGAGGGAGGCACCACACTGAGCAGGGGCTTGTGTGAGAATCTATAATCTAAACACAAACACCCCCCACACCCCGTTTCCTCCTAGTATTTCACAAAGCTGGCTGCCAACTTCCTACCCCAACCAGGAATCTGGAAGACTCTCCTCAGTGGAAGCTGATAAGCCCAAGGGAAAAACCCTAGTGGGGTGACAGACTGAATCCTGGCACACGCAGCTCTCCGTCAGCATTTTAGAACTCGGCTCCTAAATACGAACGCCAGGCATTTCAGCGGTCTCTAATATGAGAAAGAGACCGGAACACACACAAAAATAAGTTGGAGAAATGACACAGGGAGCAGAAGGGAACTTTTTTTTTTTAAGATTTGATTTATTTATTTGACAGAGAGAGACACAAGGAGAGAGGGAACATAGCAGGGGGAGTGGGAGAGGGAGAAGCAGGCTTCCCATAGAGCAGGGAGTCTGATGCAGGGCTCAATCCCAGGACCCTACGATCATGAACTGAGCCAAAGGCAGACGCTTAATGACTGAGTCACCCAGGTGACCCAGAAGGAAACTTTTTAGATAAAATATTATATGAGATAAAAATACTGCAAGAATAAAACATGCCTGAAACAAGAACAGGAGAATACATAAAAAAGTATTTCTTGGGCACCTGAGTGGCTCAGTCATTAGGTGTCTGCCTTCGGCTCAGGTCATGATCCCGAGGTCCTGGGACTGAGTCCCACATCAGGCTCCCTGCTCTTCTGGGGAGCCTGCTTCTCCCTCTCCCTTTGCTGCTCTCCCTGCTTGTGTTCCCTCTATCGCTGTGTCTCTCTCTATAAAATAAACAAATAAAATCTTCAAAAAAAAAGTATTTCTTTTAGAAATAAGAATAAAATAAGCTCTGGGAAATTTAAAATAGAATTGCAGAAATAGGAGCGCCTGGGTGGCACAGTGGGTTAAAGCCTCTGTCTTTGACTCGGGTCATGATCTCAGGGTCCTGGGATCGAGCTCCACATGGGGCTCTCTGCTCAGCAGGGAGCCTGCTTCCCTTCTCTCTCTGCCTGCCTCTCTGCCTACTTGTGATCTCTCTCTCTCTGTCAAATAAATAAATAAAATATTAAAAAAAAAAAAAAAGAATTGCAGAAATAGGGGCACCTGGGTGGCTCAGTCGTTAAGTGTCTGCCTTCGGATCAGGTCATGATCCCAGGGTCCTGGGACTGAGCCCCGCATTGGACTCCCTGCTCAGTGAGAAGCCTGCTTCTCTCTCTTCCACTCGCCCTGCTTGTATTCCCTCTCTGGCTCTCTCTCTGTCAAATAAATGAATAAAATCTTAAAAAAAAAAAAAAAAGAATTGCAGAAATAAAACCTGAACAGAAAGATTAGAAAATAAAAGGTAAGGGAATCTCTCAGAAAGTACAATAAGAAAGATTAAGAGTTATAAAGTAGGCAAAATAATCTGAATAATTAGAGAACCAACCCTATGTATAGGAGGTTATAAAAAGAGCAAACACAGAAAACAGAGGGAAAGATTATCAAAGAAATAATATAATAAAGATTCTTGGAACTAAAGTATATGCAATTCCAGACTGAATATACCTGCTGAGTGCCAAAATATATTTTTTTAAATCCCTATCATGGTTCATCAGCATGAAGTTTCCAAACAGCAGGAATACAGATTCCAAAAACTTCTAGGGAGCGGGGGAGAGAAAAAGAGAAACAAAACATAAGCATCTGGCTTTGGCTCAGGTCGTGATCCCAGGGTCCCCAGATGGAGCCCTGCTTCGGGCTCCCTGCTCAGCGAGGAGCCTGCTTCTCCCTCTCCCTCTGCCTGCTGCTCCCCCTGCCTGTGTTCTCTCTCTCTCCATCAAATAAAGAAAATCTTACACACACACACACACACACACACACACACACACACACACACAATGGGTTGAGAATACAATGGCACTGGGAGGCAACGGTTACCATAACAGGTTTTGGCCACTTAAATCCCTTGCATTTCAGCTTAATATCAAATTCAATATCCCACCATTTGATAGACAAGGAAACTATGGCATAGAGAAGTGAAATAACTTGTCCAAAGCGACTAAATGACAAAACTGGGATTCAGACCCAGGTGGTCAGAGTTCTGTGTCTAGTGAGTGCCTAACAAACCAACCCTCCTACCGATACTAGATCGACACTCTGGTCCAAATACACAGAAACAACTTTTCCCAAGGGCTCGGTGGACTGAAAAAAGGCAGGCAGGTTTTGGTGGGGATTTAAAAGTTGGAGCAGACAACAGCAGGCAGGTAGTCTCTTCCCTCCCCCACCCGATTTTTCTCTTCCCAGTCTGCCTGACGATGGCTGTGGTCACCCAGTGGTGGCGGCGGCAGGTCAGAGGGGCCAGTGGAGGGCACCCGAAACGAACAGCAAGCCCATCATCTTTCTGGTGAGAAGAACCAGGCTGATGGAAACGGAGGAGGAACACCAGAAAGGGGAGAGCCAGAGAAGGAAAACTCCAAATTCCGTGTTTAAACATCACTGACGTTCCTACCTGACTCCAGGTCACACATGCGTCGGGCAAACTGAAAGCAGATTCTGACCCAAGAACTGACTAAAGAGCCGAACCACTGCCCAGTGCGTGTGTGACAGGCCGTACTTTGGGTTTAACCAAATTGATTGCTGCTAAAACAAAGCCATCAACACTCTTTAGAGCAATCTAACAGAGTCCAGCCTCTACAATATAAGACCACAATATCTAAGATATGATCCAAAATTACCTGACATATGCAGAATCAGGAAAAGGGGACATGCCAACTCCAAGATCCCCAGGTGCTGAAATTACCACACAAGAATTTTAAAGCAGACATTATAACTATGTATTTACCTCAGGGAAATGGAAAAAAATGCACTTGTAATGAATAAAAAGATGGGAAATGTTAACTGAGAAAGAGAAAGTATAATAAAGAACCAAACACAGGCAAGTTAGCTCAAAAGCCTATATTCTCAATCTCTAGACCATAGCTACCTTACCAGTGAGTATTACATGCCAAGTCTTCAGTAAACGTCGGTTTATTATTGTTAGCCTTTTCTACAATGACACTGGAAGCCAGAAGATAATGGAGGAATGCTAAAAAATTATGAAGGAAGACAGTTTCCAATTTAGAAATCTCTAACCAAATAAAATCTCAATCAAGTGTGAGACTAGAATAACTATTACGCACAATCTTAAAAATTCATCTCCTCAGTGCTCTCTTTTGGGGTCTACTGGAATATGTGCTTCATTAAAACAGATAAGTAAGCCAAGAAAAAGGAGGGCAAGGGCTCCAACAAAGGAGAGAAGTGAAGTGAATTTCATGCTGAAAGGAAGCTTCTGGATACCTGCTGGGCAGCCGGCTGGGAGCAATCTGTCCAGACTGAAGCAGGAGGGTACAGGGCTCCAGGAAGGAGACACACACACACACACACACACACACACACACACAAACACACACACACACACACGAGAACTGATACATTACCTAAAGGGTTTGACTGTATGGAGAGTGATTTTTTGGCTCTGGCAGAAAATCTGGGAATAAATTCATGATGTATCCATTTTTAAAAAGAGGTAACGACTAATTCCAAGAAAATAAAAATTATCTAGGAAAGTAAATATGATCATAGTTTACCATCCTGATCTACCTGTATATTGGAAATTATATTTTCCAAGTAATAGGTACTACTCTGGTAAGAATAAAAATGTAAAAAACAAAATAATACAGCTTGGATAACATTCCGTATCAGTACACAGGTATCTACCATACCTTTTCTTTTTCTTAAATCGCGAGATACTTGAAGTGTCTAGGAAAGTATAGCAAGTAATATATAGAATGTAAATGTATATAATACCTGGCTTTGAATCATATACACTTCCCGTCTGTCTTTTATTTTAAAGAAATGAACCTTGGGGCGCCTGGGTGGCTCAGTGGGTTAAAGCCTCTGCCTTCGGCTCAGGTCGTGATCTCGGGGTCCTGGGATCGAGCCCCACATCGGGCTCTCTGCTCAGCGGGGAGCCTGCTTCCCCCTCTCCCTCTGCCTGCCTCTCTGCCTGCCTCTCTGCCTACTTGTGATCTCCTTCTCTCTGTCAAATAAATAAATAAAATCTTAAAAAAAAAAAAAAAAAAGAAATGAACCTTTACAGCTACAGCTGAAGTCTCCTGTGGAGACAGGTAGACATCACCTGATTTCATTTCCTCTGCTCTCCCCGAGAAGTAACCACCATCCTGAATTTGTTTTTATATTCTTATGTTATATATGTTTCATATTTATATTATATATTTTTATATTACCACATGTGATTCTCCCTATACAGAATTATTGTGCACGTTTTCAAATGTTAAGTAAATGTGCTAATCTGCATGTTTTAACATCCTTTACTTTAACTCAGTGTTGTTTTTGAGAATTTA
>CM052797.1:95356643-95384057 GCA_028533885.1 Nasua narica | reverse complement strand
AAGACAAAAACTGTTTGTTCTAATTCTGCTTACAGATCCTTCTTCTAAGGGCTCCTAAGGAATATAAAAGCGAGGCAAGAGGAGGGCCTCGTTTCCGTTTCGTTCAATGTGGACATAACTACTAAGCCAAACTTGCGAGGTATCCTGAAGAAATCTCTGCAGAAGCTGCGAGCGCTATTACGCTACAGCGTTTGTACGGGGCCTGCTCACGCTGGCCGCGGCCCGGCAGGGGCGCAAGTACTCCAGCAGGCATCAGAAGCATGCAAGAGTCCTACGTGCCAAACATTATCATCCGCCACAAGCTAACTGCAGAGGTCTGATCTCATTTCTTTCAGGTTTGGAGCCTCTTAAAGGGGTTCCGCAGTATTTGCTCTTGAACCTTCACGTAACCTCTGAGGTAGGGAGGTGGCCAACCATGCAGTTTGCCTCTCGCAGACGGAAGAAGGGAGACGTGATGCCAGAAGCCGCTAGTCCTAGATCGCGCGCTGAAACGGGGAGGGAACAAAACCCACCTGTTTCGTGCAGTTTCTTCCTCTCTCCTCCTATCCGCTCCTCACATCTCTCAAATTTGTTCACTACTCTCCTTCCTCTCTGCTGTCCCCTAAATCCAAGTCACCGTTACCTGGAGCAAGCTCCTGCCTGGTCTTCCTCCCACCAGGCCTGCAACCAGAGGACTTTTGCTAAAACACCGTGATCCATTCACTGCAACTGGAGAAGTTCTAATCAAATACAGATCAGATCACGTCACTCCCTACATAAAATTGCTCAGTGACTTCCCACTGCTCTTAAACTCCCTACGTCAGGACCCCTCAATCTGCTCCCAGCCTGTCCTTCCAGCTTCACTGCTCCTGCCCACGAGGCCCTCTACACTTCGGCAACACGAAACTGCTTTCTCGAGCACACCCTGTGCCC
Organism: Nasua narica; assembly: GCA_028533885.1. Lineage (NCBI taxonomy): Eukaryota > Metazoa > Chordata > Mammalia > Carnivora > Procyonidae > Nasua > Nasua narica. The sequence goes on along the minus strand of CM052797.1, from coordinate 95,383,145 downwards.
TGTCACCTCCACTTCTGTGAACGCTGGGTCTCTGTCTGCCCCCTACCCTCACAGAACGCTCCGGGCTCTAGACGACCAATGCCCCATCTAGACAACCCAGATGGGGAGGTCAGTAATAAATAAATGCTCCTTTCCTGAGAACTGAGAAAGGAGGACACTTGTTAGGAGTTCACGGCGGTCTGATCTCTGGCAGCACTCCTGTGCCGTAAAGCCCGGAATAAGCTCATCCCGGAAACCACCGGGAATTGTGACGGACAGGAAAGATCACAAGGCCATTCCGTCTAACCCAGAATGAGCCCTGCTAGCCTCTGGCTGCCCAAAGCCCAAATGAGCCCCCTCGCCCCCGTCACTGCTGCCTCTCTCCTGGCCAAACCCACTCAACACGCACTCTGGAGTCCTGGCGGGCACTTTCAGGCAAAGGACAATTAAATACGAAGCAAGAAATGATGGAACTGGGATACGAGAAACCAGGCAAAGCAGGGAAGCGTCCGCCTCTCCGATCCTGCGCAACCGAGAAGCACGGCTGAAGGGGAGCGCCTTACCAGAGGGGCTTCTGCTGAGGTGAGATGTGGCTGCAGGGTTCTGGGGTGGAACGGATCGGTTTTACGGGAGAAGTTTGCTAGTGTTTATCCAGCCGATATAAACAGGAACACAGAAAAAACTTGCGCTGCAGCTAATAAGCTGGAGAATAATCACATCTGAGAAAGATACGTGATACAATGCCAAAGCAATCTGACTTTGCCTCGTAATGTCAGAAGTTTTAAAAAGCTAAATTTTGGGGCATTTGGGAGGCTTAGTTGTTAGGCCTCTGCCTTCAGCTCGGGAGATGATCCCAGGGTCCTGGGATCGAGCCCTGCGCTGGGTTCCCTGCTCAGCGGGAAGCCTGCTTCTCCCTCTCCCACTCCCTCTGCTCGTGTCCCCTTTCTCACTCTCTCTCTCTGTGTCAAATGAATAAATAAAATCTTTAAAGAAGAAAAAAAGCTAAATTTTGAGATTGTGCATATTCAGTTGAACTAGCTGTAAAACAGAAATGAAAATGTAGTGTCTGTGGTGGGGGGAAGAGGGGACTTTTAACCTTTACCTTAAGAAGAGTCAACACAATACTACTTTTCCTCATTAGTTGTATTGGCTTTGTTGGCATTTACAGGGTTAAGCACAAGACAACAGGCCCCAGATGGAGTCACTTATGCTAAGCCCCACATCACCAAACTGAAACTTAATCATAGTTTCGGCTCTCCAGAAATGAAGTCTTAAACCAGCTAATCAGGAAGCACCCAATGAGTGCTGGTTAGTTAGGTCACCTGCCTGATAGAACCCTGCTATCCCTGAAAGGAAAGTGACCTCGCAATAACTGACCCATTTGTTTGCCTCGTATAACTTCCTTGTTCCCGGTCCCTGCTGCCTATAAAAGTCTCTCATTTTGTGTAGCTCCTCGGAGCACCTTTCTATCTCCTGGGTTAGATGCTGCCTGTTGGAATAGATTTTTGCTCAAACTCTGAGATTTTTTAAAATATGCCTCAGTTTATGTTTCAATACTAGATACTGGGATATTATGATATAGTAAAAATATAGGTTTGGTCTTCTCCCAGATTCCTGGTACAGCGCTCCTAAAACCCTTGGAATTTCCCAAGTGACAGGGGTGATAGGAGAGTTTCTAGTGATTTAGAACAAGCCCTGGTGAAGCACACCTGCGTTATGCTAATGAGGTGACTCCTGGAGGATGGGCCACTTGCCACAGGAACTGAGTGCATGATTAGAGGGTTGGAACTTTGAGCCCTGCTCCCAGAGGAGAGGGGAGCCAGCAGGAAGGCCAATGGCCACCAATGGCCAATGATTTCACCAATCATGCCTCCACAAGAGAACTTCCATAAAAACCCTAAATGATGGAATCAGGGGGCTTCCAGGTGGGTGAACATATCCATGTGACTGCCGGGAGGGTGGCATACCCCAACTTCACGGGGACAGAAGTTCCTATGCTCCAGACTGTCCCAGACCTTGCCCTATATACCTCTTTATCTGGCTGTTCACTTTATCCTTTATAATATCCTCTGTAAATCAACCAGTAAGTAAAGGGTTTCCCTGTCTTCTGTGAGCCATCCTAGCAAATTATTGAACTGAAGAGGGGTCACGGGACCTGATTTGTAGCCAACTCAGACAGAAGTGTGGGTAACATGGGGACACATCTGAAGTGGGGGTGATCTTCTGGGAGGGAGCCCTTAACCTGTGGAATCTGAGCTAAATCTGGTTAGTTGATGTCAGAATTGTTCAACATGAGAAACAGACAGAGGTGGTGTGGAAGGGTTGTAAGAAATCGTTTTTCCAGTGGAGAACAGATTTTTGGTTCAAATAGACCTATTACACGTTTTTCCCTCCCCCTTTACTTTCAACAGTGGTGAAGCCAGAAAATGAATCAACTTATAAAGAAGCTAAACACATTTACAAATAAGGCAATTAGATGGCTTTGCTGTAGAAAGCTCAAAAAAACGTATTTCTCTGACTAAATAATAAGAATTTGGTCTAAAATCTCAATGATCCACCACCTTTGAGGAATGGCTTCGTGAATTCCCCATACGTTTCCGTAATCTCCTGCCAGCTGAGTGAGCTACTGGCTAGGTACATCAGATCACTCCAGAGTAAAATAGTAACTTTGAGCCAACTGGTTCTAATCAGTTACTGAAACTCTATTTCCCTACACTCTATCGGCCCCCAGGGGTGTTTGAACTTCCCAAAGCTATTCTCATACAGGTGACAGACATTCTCACGATTTCTTCAAATTCATTCAGAAAACGTTCACTAGGTCCCTACTGGGCTTCGTTCTCCCTTCCGATCCCAGAGAGAGGAAAGATCACATTACGCTATACAGTTATTATATATTACGCTATGTCACTTTCTACCAATCAAATAAATTCTTGACTCTTAAAAGCATCTGATTTTCCTGTCTTACTTATATTTTGACATTTACATATAAGTCAAGGGACAATGACACCTGAGGACATCAGTCTCGTGTCCCTGACACATCATTCTGCATGTCATTCTGTGAGACAAAGCAGATTTTTCCACGTTGTTCCTTGCGGTTGGCATCTCCAATGGCAGATGAGCTCTAGAATCTATGGATGCAGCAGCCTGAGAAAAACCCCACTCACCTCACATCCACCTCACCTCCAACGTGCATGAGAAAAGAGCCATCGGGTTGCTTCAACGAGTACAAATACTGAAGAAGCTTCTCTCTGAGAACAAACAGGCGAGAGGCAAGAGACAGCAATGGTCAGTGCAGTGTCAGTGGGGTGGGGCCCCTCTGGTGTCCCCCACCACTGGCTTTGGCCGTACCTGTTAATGACGTCATAGGCCTCCTCAGTGCCGATGATGCAGAGCGCGTTGACAGCAGCATACGTGGGTGCAAGATGCGGGTACTGGCCAGGGCCCCCCCCAAAGCCACCTTCTGGACTTTGGCACAGCTCGAGGAACTGACACACGCTAGGTACACAGCCAAAGGGAAAACCAAAGTCAAAGAGCATTCATTTCGAAACAAGTTCCACCACAGTCCATGAGTTTCCCTCAAAAGGGGAAAAATACAAAACCAAAACCTGTCCTCTCAACTACTAAACATATACTGAACATAATTAACCTCTGAAAAGGACCCAACTCTCTTCCTTGCTATTTTGAATGCCCTTACTTTCTGAGTTTTGCATTTAAGGACCTTCCTAGCTGTGAATCAAGGAGCAGAAGGCCAGGCAGAGACCACCCGCCTTTCACAGAACTGGAAGTCTCATGCTTCTTGACCAAATCTTCCCCATATCTTTCCCTCAGTTCGCCATGCCGCATCTGTGGACCCAGCCCTTTCTCCTTGCCTCTGAGGTGCTTAACTTGAATTTTGCCTAAATTGTGATGGCACCCAACCTCTGTCCAAGCTAACCACCCCACTCTGAGGCCACCACCTAGGCCCACCCAGGATATTTAAAGAGATGTCCTCTCACTCCCATTGCCACCGAAGCCCCAGGAGCTTCTGACTTTTATTCCTATCACCACCAAGAAAGAAGCTTCTACGGGAGTCTGACTCCATGGTTAGGAGAACAAGAGAAGAGTGGACTTCTAGCACGCTCACCTCAGTCGTGGAGAACTTCAGCACTGCTGACTCATATCACAAAAATCCGGCCCGTAGGCTTTTGGAGGATTTTTCACACTGATTCACAGTCCCCCACTGAGGGAAACTGTTTATTGAGGGTTTGCCTCCAAGCACGGCATCAGGATGCCCAGAAGTTACATTCTTATCTGAGGTCAAACCGAGGGACCCCTATTTATCCAAGGCCCTCTGAAGCTCACCGGGGAGGGATGCCCCAGGAAAGTCCTGGTTATTGAGCTCTTTCCCCACAACTCAGTCGGGATCATAGGCTTCCTATTCCAACAAGCCCCCATTTTAGAGAACAAGCTGCAAATCTCTGTCCTAGTGCTCAGGCGGCCTTCTTCCCTGGACTCTTTGATCTCGTTCTTTCTTATCTACCACTGCCAGAGAGATCACAGACAGTCTAGCTCATCTCCACGAGGGCACAAGCTTATTACTGCTTTTCCACATCACATCTGATGACTTTTGATTTCAGACGTTCCATTATCTCGCAGAGACAGCAACAGAAAACTTGCTGCTGACGCGCTACTGGAGCTCTTTAGTCTTCACAGGTTAAAAAAAAAAAAACAAAAACAAAAACAAAATACACACTCCCCTCTATCTGCACCTCTGACTGCAGGAAACACGAGAATTGAAGTAGAAGTCGATCATCAGAGAAGGAAGACAGTACGGGGCATATCTGCAATAGCGATTAGTTTTCACTGGGAAAATGGGTTTGTTCCTAACGTATTTTCCAAACCTTCGTCCATCCATATCCTACTTCCTGGAAACAAATGGCTGATAAATTAATATCCTGACAAAGGCTGGCTGCGCTAGCATACAAAGACTTTTCTGTGTCACAAAAACAAAAGGTTTTAGTTGATATAAAACTTAACAGCGCATTAAAAAAAAAAAGTGAAAAGAAAAAGAGTCACCTAGTCATCCATTCTCTTTCCTGGCTCCCAAGATAGATTCGTGCCAGACCCAACACCCCCGGCCCTGTAGCCTCATGTCTGGTGAGCCGGGGTCTGAATGTACCGGACACCTTCAAATCGTCCGTCCACGCCAACCCCCCTCGGCTGACGTGCGGCGTCTGACTGGCCGTGGGGCGACGCTGGGGAGCAGGGCTGGGCTCTTCTGGACTCCCAGACGCTGCCATAGTACAGAACATTCTGCTCCAGAGGCTTTCCAACACACCCCTTAAGGAACTGGCAAGCTGACCACGGAGCTACCAGCTGTCACTAGCAGAGTTCTTAGCAACTCTGGAAACCAAGGTGTGAACGAGACTTCTATCTTTAGAAAGGGGGCGAAAAAACTTATCTGAGAGACCGGAAATTCGCCGACTCGTTAAAACAAACAAACAAACAAACAAACAAAACACAAGCAGGAAACACCACGAGGGCAGACTTCGTGAAGAATGAGTCTTCATGCATCCCTCCTTTAGTCCCATGACTAAAAGGGCGAGGAGACCACTTTGCTTTCCATCAGCGTTTCATTCCAGCGAACGTGACAATTACCAACAAAGTGGGGAGCTGTCTTTAAGATTAGGGATCATGCAAACCCAACATGTGTGCCTCACAAACATTGGAGAGCGAGTAGAGACAACAGAGACTTGAGAAACAAGCCTGGGCCTCCGTATTTTTACCACATTCCCAGATGATGTGAATACACACAAACTCTGAGAACCACAAGTCTTATTAGCTGAGCAATCAGAAACACTTGGGGGATGTTTTTGAAAAACCCAATACCCAGGCCACACCTAATACCAATGAAATCAGAATTTTTTTTTTAATTCCCATGTGGCTCCAATGTACAGCCAAGTACCGGTGCCTCTGAAACCTGAGTGCGCATGGAAACCACCTGAGAACCTTGTTAATCTGCAGCTCCGATTAAAGTGAAAAACAGGCTAGTATATGGGGTATAAGTCAATAAAACAAATATGTGAAAAAGAAAATAAAAGTTAAGAAGCAACTTAAAAACATAGGTTGGGAATACTAATCTATTTGAAATGGGAGCAGGGTTAGGAAAAAAAAGAAAAAACGAAAACGAAAAGAAACTAAAAAAGAAATGTAAAATTTTAGCCTGAAGTATGTGAGTTGTGAGGGAACACCTGGAGCTCCCTACATGATTTTCTCCGGGCACTGGAGTTTTACGGTCCCGTGCGAAACGAGCTTGGAGAGGGAGACAAACCATGGGACTCTGGACTCTGGGAACCAAACTGAGGGTTACAGAAGGGAGGGGGGCCGGGGGATGGAGGGATGGGCAATAAGGGGGGGCACGTGTGGTGACAAGCACTGGGTGTTATATGCGACTAATCAATCGCTGAACACTGCCTCAAAAACTAATGATGTACTATATGGTGGCTAACTGAACATAATAAAAATAAATTAATTAAAAATAAATTAACAAATAATTTTTTTAAAATGCAGCTCTGACTCCAGAGAGCTAGATGGGCTTGAGTCTGCCCTTGCAGCAAACTCCGGTGACGGCAATGCCACTGGTCTGGGGAGCCACATTTTGGGCAGCAAAGATCAGTGCTGTCCAATAGGTAATGACTAGCCACATGAGGCTATTTAAATTCTAAACTAAATTAATTAAATTAATTTAAACTTTAGCTCCTCGGTCACAGAAGCCACACTGCAACTGTTCAATAGCTACATGTCCCGAGTAGTTCCCACAAAATAGAGAACATCTCCATTATTGTGGAAAGTTCTATTGAACATCAGTGCTCTATCATTCAACTATGAAAACATATGTGATTCACAGACCTGTACCCCTGAAGCAAATAATACATTATATGTCAATAAAAAAATTAAATCAATGTGCAATAAAGAAAAAAAGTATGTGAGAAGCACCCGGGTGGCTCAGTTGTTAACCATCTGCCTTCGGCTCAGGTCATGATCCCAGGGCCCTGGGATCAAATCCCACATCGGGCTTCCTGCTTGGCAGGAAGCCTGCTTCTCCCTCTCCCACTACCCCCCTCCTTATGTTCCCTCTCTTGCTGTGTCTGTCAAATAAATAAATACAATCTTAAAAAAAAGAAAAAGAAAAGTATGTGAGACCTGTAAGGAGATCAGTTCAAAGCAAGAGTATCAATGATTAACCATCAGCCTCATAAGGGGTTTACTCAGACTTGGGAGGTGATGGTTGAAGACCGAAATTGGTTGATTCTGGGCATCGCTGTCACCAACTTGGAGGAAGTACTCTAAAGCATGTACAGTGAACAAGCAAATAATTCCAAAGAAGCAGAGAAACACCTCCAAGGTGAGAATCCAAGTCCAGAATAATATAAAACAAATCAGAAGCACATAAGAATAAAACAAATGAAACAGGGACAAGATAATATACTTAGGGATGGCAGGAGTGGGAGATGAGTAAACCATATAAATATACTACGGGAAAGGACTGGGAATATAGGGGGAAAAGGACCAGAGGTTAAGGCCCATGAGTTGTGAACAAAAAATGAGAATACTTGTTAAGAGCACCACAGACGCAATGCTGGGGGCGCCTGGGTGGTTCAGTGGTTAAGCGTCTGCCTTTGGCTCAGCTCACGATCCCGGGGTCCTGGGATCGAGCCCCACACTGCTCAGTAGGGAGCCTGCGCCTCTCTCACCCTCTGCCCCTCCACCCCACTTGGGCTCTTTCTCTGTCACTCTCTCAAATAAATCAATCAAAATCTTAAAAATAAATAAATAAAACAAACACAGCGCTGGCCACAACTGTATCTGGCTCAAGCCTCCATTTTCCAACTCCGAGGAGATTTAGGTTAGAGCTGTAAAAATGGCTAAATATCAAAATTGTTAAAAGGCTTAATGTTATAGGCAAACACCGGGAAGAAGCTATCCGGCAAAATACCTCAAGCGCACAAAAGGTAACTGTACCAACTTTCTGGTGAAGAAATGAACACCAAAGCTAATCCGCAGTGGCAGAATGTAGGTCGGATTTAAGAAAACCTTCAGGAGCAGAGCAGGTCACAGTGCACAGAGAAACTACAGAGATGATAGCTTTGGAAACAGCAACGGTCATCCTCGAGCAGGATGGCTTGGGAGGCGAGGTCAATACAAGATGGACACATGGACGTCGGGCTTCCTCCAGGACGAAGCCTTCCGAATTTCAGACCACAAAACAACTTGAGCTCAGCGCGAGGGAGAGGAAAAGTTCTTCCTGAGCAGAGTCCGGCAGTGAACAGGTGAAAGGTAGGTGGGCGCTGCCCCGACCCCAGCGGGCCGGTGCTGCCGGGAGAGTCTGATATGTCTGCTTCCCCAAGCGCAGCCGTCCTCTGGACGCTGCTGTTCTACAACTACGGTCAAGGCTGACCTGGTCATTTTAGAGCAGGGCTTCTCCACCTTGGCACTACTGGCATTTTGGACTGCGTAGCTGTTTGTTGTGGGAATGGTCCTGTGGAGGGTATCTGGCAGCACCCTTGACCTTAACCCATTAGCCCCCAGCAACGCCTGGCCAAAAAATGCTGAGAACACAAAGGACAAGATGAGGTATCTTCATAGAAAGGTAAGGAAACAGACAAATTATATTTAAAAATTAAAAGGAAAAATATTTAAATATCAAATATTTAAAAAATATTAAAAATTTATAAAAATATAAAAATATTTAAAGATCTTATTCAGAGGATCAGCTACTAATAGCTTTTTGAAAGGGAAATAGTAAAACACTGACACATGAAAATTAAAATTTTAGGGGCACCTGGGTGGCTCAGTGGGTTAAAGCCTCTGCCTTCGGCTCGGGTCATGATCTCAGGGTCATGGGATCGAGCCCCGCATCGGGCTCTCTGCTCAGCAGGGAACCTGCTTCTCCCTCTCTCTCTCTGCCTGCCTTTCTGCCTACTTGTGATCTCTCTCTGTCAAATAAATAAATGAATAAAATCTTTAAAAAAATTGAAATTTTAATATTTGGAAAAACTTTATAAGCAGAGAAGTCCTAAATTAAGTTAAAGATAATTTTTAGATATTATAGGTGCTAAAAATCTAACTTTAAGAGTGCAGCCATCTCCCTGTGATTTCACTTTGTGTGTTACATTCAAGTAGTTAGTTTTCAATAACAAAGCATGGGATCCTCATTAAAGGGTGCTTGCTTCCTTCCGGGCTAAAGTCACTAAAAACAAATGTATTTACTCTGGTTCCAAGATACTAACTTATTTCAGGTAAACATGTGCAAATTTGTGGATACAGTCTCTCAAGAGTGGCAAGCTGAATTCCTACCTATGAATATACATACTGTCCTTGAAAGGTCTGAGACCAGCAGGAAAAACCTGGTCTTGCTGGCTTCGTCGCAGTCACAGCAGCTGAAAAAGCGATTTTGTCCACTAGAGGGAACTTAGCTTGCCACATGGTTCCCTAAACACACAGAAGCACCACACCAAACAAAATAGGAAAGAGAAACGGGTGGGGGGGGGGGGGGGGTGCACGCGCGCGCGCGTGTGTGTCACCTACGCTAGGTGGCGGAGTGGGGAAACAAAAGGGCAGCAAAACAGTAATACTCTAGATCTACACTCAGTGCCTTCATACCTGCCTGAAGCAGGGAACAGAAATGTGACCACCTTTTCAAAGCATTTCTTTTCTCTGTGCAAAATGAACAAAAAAAGCAGTATCTTATATCAGATTGTCTTTTAAAAATCTCCATATTTTTGCAGAAGTCATTAGGATTTCTCTATCTTACTAGTCTTACTAGTTCTCTATCTTACTCTATCTTATTTGTCAAAGCTGCTAAGCTCGTTGATAACAGATATTATCTGCCCCTAGAATTAACTGTCTGCCAGGCACAAAATAAAATCCATTATTGGAAAGTCTAAATAATTCTTTACATTGATTCTGTTGAATCAATGCTCAGAAGAACAACAAGATTTTAAGGCAGCTGGGAAGCAGAAATTCTCATTCACTATCACGTGGTTCTTGAAATTAGAACTAGCTTTTTAGTACTAAAGCATCCTTTTAACTACATAATAAAATAAATAACATTTTAAAACATGCAAATAACCCCACCATCCAGAAATAACTACTACCAGGTGTGTATACCTTCTGGTTTTTCTCTATGCACATAATCAGCTATATTTTTAATCTACAGAAGTTGAATCCTTTTAACTACCTTTTTACACTTAAATTGTGACCATCTTTCTACCTAAATGTATGCATTTTTAAAGATTCTACTTATTTATTTGAGAGAGAGAGAGAGAGAGCATGAGCAGGGGGAGCGGCAGAGGGAGAGGGAGAAGTAAACACCCCGCTGAGCAGGGAGTCCACATGCATTTTTATAAACAAATATGTACTTCATATGTATACATTTTTACTAAAGAATGATGGATATATAGCATTTTATTAGTTTCACGTGTACAGGAGTGATTCAGTATTTGTATATATTGCAAAATGATCATAGCAAGTCTAGTTAACATCTGCTAATGTCAATTTTTCAACGGCTGCGCATTATTTCACTGTACGCTCTGCACCATATTTTACTGAAGCTTCAAATACACTTTAACACATCCCTATAGTGGATACTGGGGTTCTGTCCAGTCGTTGACTATGAAAGGCCCTTTAAAGGGGTCCCCCCCTTCCTATCCCCGAAAGCCACTCTGACACTTCCTTCCTCGGCAAAGCCTTCCCCATACACCACCAAGTCTACAACCTAGAACATACTCAGAATGGACGCTGACCCAAGTCTGACCCTTGGCCTTCCCTTGTAGGAATTACGTCCTCCTCCTGGGCACACCTGTTCTTCCCTGCCCCCGAATCCTCCATTTCTTTTTTCTTCTCTTGTGTGCGACTCTCCCATTCCCCTGCTGTACCTCTTGACTGCGTATGTGTGGGGGAGAAACTTCCCAAACACTCCACAACCCCCCACTGGTATTTCAAAAACACATGGGCCTTTGACAATTAAATTCCTGGTACTGCAGAAACTGGGTCCAATTCTACTCCCAGAGCTAGAAGCGACGAGGCTTGAGGCAGCATCGTGATGAGGACAATGCATATTTTTCCTCTCCCTCAGAAAGCATCGTACACATCACAAGGGTTAATTGCCTAATTCTTTATTATCTTCCCCATTAACAGTCATCACAAGACACCCTGCCCAGGAAGGCAAGAATGAGAGGTTATTGTTAAGACAGAATGAATGAGACAATGTGTGGTTGTGTTTTTCTGACCTGACAGCGTGACCCAGGCAGGGGCCTGGGACCAGCACGGGGCCCAGGCTAGCCTCCACGCATCCTCACTCGGCCGTGTGCTGTGAGAAAACGACCCCGGCTCACAGGCCTTCCTGCCCCGAGTCCTCTCCCTCACGAGTGCCAGGGAGCAGAGGAACTCCAGATGTCACCAAGGGAAGGTGCTCTCTCTCTCTCTCTCAGTGAGAACTGGAGCATCGGATCCAATCCCTGGCTGCCCTCTCCTACACCAGGTGTCCCGGAGACCAGAGTGACGATGAGGTTCTACTTTAAAATCTAAACTGTGATGAGCTCCTAAGGACAAGGTGCCACAGTCATTCCCAGCACTCCACCTGAACCAGCAGTTTGGGGAGAATCTTCGTTGCTTAGATCTCTATTCATAAATCAGAAGTTTAAGAAAATTGTGGGTCAAGGCATTGGCACACCGACAGTGTTAACACATCTGGTACCGTCAAGAGCTACGCTGTCCCCAGGCATTGGTGAGGGGGGACATCTGTGGTTGTGTTTACAGAAGGCGAAGGCATTTTTGTTCATGGGATTGGCACATGCTTCCCCACAGAAGCTACTCACATTCATACTGTACTTTCTGGCAAAATCATGTCTCTCGGAATTGATGATGAAGAATTTTCTCAAAGACCAGAGCAAGAGCCAAAAGAAAAGGCCACAGAAGAAACCAGAATCCTTCTCTTGGGAGTTCAAAGTCTTGTTCTGCCCACGAGCTTACAATAGGCTTCTAAGGCAGAGGAGTTTCAGGAAGTTACTGGGGTCAAGGGGAGGGCAAGGGTATGCTTTGTAGCATGATGTGTTTTTCGTTCAAAATCAATAAAACAGAAACAAGACAAAAAGAACCCCCAACTCAAAAGGGAATTTTCAAAGAACAGCCCAGACTCCCTGCAGACTCACTCTGTGGCCACCATCTGGGGGATGGGCTCATCCAGCAGTTCCAAGCTGTGCAGGATCCAGTAGCAGAGCCATGGGCGGCTGGCATCCAGACACTGCGAAAGGCACAGGGGAGAAAACACACCCCGTACTCAGAATCATTCCAACATGCTCCTGACAAGGCGGCATCTGTCTCACCCCAGCAGCCTGGAAAGGGGGAGGAGGGCACCCAGTGAACAATAAGTGAATGAAGGACACTTTGCTTTGTGGCCCCAGTCAGCAGCTGAAGTGACCATATACGCAGAAAGGACAATGGGACAAAGACGTTTATATTGAGCCCATGGGGTCCTTCCCTGATAGGCGCCCAAGGAAGGCTCAGCAGAGGAGCACCCACATGCTAGGAAGCTAAGTGATGCTGTTTCCTCAGTGTAGACCCAAGGAGATCCAGGCTCTCAGACAGCGATTTCCTGGATTAACTCATACACTGATTCAACAAGTATCTGCTACCTCCTTGTGTGTGCCAAGCATTTCATTAGCTACGGGGGCACAGTAATGAACAAAATGTAGTTCCTACTCTTGAAATGCTTGGGATACAGAATGTGTGTGTTTATCTGTGGAGGAAGAGGGTTCTAGGCAGACGCATTTTAGCACGAGTAACCTTAGGACTTTCTGGAACAAGATGGCACATAACACACACGTGCACGGACCTGAATGACGATATGCACTGCACTGGGGCAGGAGCAGCGTGGAGGGAGCCCACAAAGAGCCTAATTCTGCCTCGGGGGCCGGGAAAGGCTTCCCAAGGTGATGTGCAAGCCGCTTGGGATCCCAATTCAACCCATAAATATGGAGCGAGAGCATTCAAGGCAGCCAGGCGGGGAGTCTTACTGCTCCCGTTTTCCAGATTAAAAGTATATAAATGCAATCCAGAGAGATTAACTTTTTCCAGATGACAAAGATATCAAATGTCAGAGCTGAGACAAGAAGCCAGGTTTCTGGACTCCTACTCCAGGGCTCTTTCTGCTGGCCCAAGCTACCCTCCTCATAAATGCACTGACCGTCTCCAGCTGTGGCCAGGCCGCCACTCGGGGAGCACTGCGTGTGCATCCCGCCTGCCTGGGTTCGAGTCCAGCTCCTGCTCTTGGAGCTGCGTGCTCCCGAGCACATGACTTAGCCCTGCGATGACCTACCTCACGTAGTAGGTGAGAGAAGTTGGTGGGATGAGGCATGGTAAGCTTTCGGCACGCCATCCAGCTGTTGGTTGTACGGGATTAACCGTATCGGGCTCACTGAACCCTACCCACGGAGGACCTGCGTCAGGGATTGAAAATTTTGACCCCAAGACCAAGTCTAGCCCATAGGCAAGTTCTGCTTGTTCCCTGTAGTTTTTGTTTTTTAATCAGAATTAGTTGCAACATGTAAGCATTGGGAGATTCACGGAGAAATCTGGACTTCTGGCTTAATTTGAAAAGAGAGAGAAACAGAGAGAGATCTGGCAAGCCTGGGTCCGCATTCCTGGATGGCAGCCCCTGGCGGGAGAGGGAAAGCATGGGGCCTCAGGTGTGCCTGAATCTCCCTCCCACGTGCCCATTTCTCTTAGTTATGCTACCTGCTTAGGTCTACAGGCGTTTCAGCTGTTCAGTCCCTGCCTGTAAATAATCAAATGCAGACTCCCCCAAATAAAAAAGCAAATTAAACGCAGGGCTGCCGTGTATAAGATGAGGCAGGAAGACTGGAGCCCTCCTGCTCACATTCGTCCCCTGACTGCCACCTTCCCAGCATGCTGCCCCGTCCTCCACCACCACTGCGCCCGTCTGTGGAACCCCAGGGCTCCAGGAATGTGATTTAAAATGCACTCTAAGTGTGGGCATTTTTACAGCGTTCAACTGTGGAAGTCCTCACTGGGATTTATATACTGATTTTCTGGCCCGTATAGGATTAGATCCGCTTATAGGGCAAAGGATTAGGGATGGACAGCTAGTAACTGCCTTTTAGGCAGCTGATAAGCAGTGGCCAGGAGAAAGCACGTGAGCCCCTCGCCACGATCTAACGGTGCAGGAAGCCCCACCCCACCTGGGGTGCTCTGTCCCTCCCAGGGGAGGTCACAACTAGAGAGCCGGTGCCGCCCTTTCAGGAGGGGGAGTCCCAGGCTCAGCAGGTCTGGGCTCCTGCGTACCTGGCTCCCGCCACAGCCACGGGGTACAAAGAGTGACTCTGCAGCAGGTCGGGCCCACAAGTGTTTCATATTCCAACAGAAAAAAGGACCGTCTGGCTGACCATCGATTGAGCTCCTGGGCAGTGCGCTTACCTCGTAGGCATCTGTCAGCTGTCGAAGCCCCCTTTTCAGGTAATGGAAGTGCTTCTCCCTCTGCAAAATCAGCCTGGAATGACAAAGAGCTTGAAAACCTAGCCTTATGCTCCTGCTCCTCCCCTACTAGAGAACGCACGTGTGCACGTGCACACACTCAGCTCCAGGACCCCCGCCCCCACGGTTAACAAGTGGATAACCAGCATCGTCTTTAGCTCCAAGGGCAGCTAAGCCAGACCGAGGAGGCCAGCACCTCAGTGTCCCCAAACGCCTGAAAACGTGCTGGCTGACACTGTGGGTGAGTTCCTCTCCTACGTGGTAGGTGGCTTTGGGCAAAGCGAAAAGCCACAACGCACCCGGCCTGCTCCTCAGCTGTGCGTCGATGACTCCCTCCCTGAAATTCCACCTCCTACGTGCCGACCCACCGCCCTGGCCGGAGGACCCTATTCATATTCCGCAGCCAGCTGGTCTCCTTGGCACTGAGGTCAGCAATTCCGGCTGTAAGATGGAATGTGCCGCCCATGGCCACCTGCATGGGCGAGGCCAAGGACAGGGGCTGCACTTCGTGCTGGGTCTCACGGCAGAGGCCTGTGGGATTGTGGGAGGAAGGAAAAAAAGAACAGAGTGGCCAGACAGTCCCCGTGCTTACTAATTCCACGAATTAAAAAAGAACCATCCTCCTTTCTAAGGGATCAGCTCAAAAACGATGGACTGAACTCCCTCTGTATTATGGCCAGAGTAAGATCACTCATGTAGTCCTTACCTCAAAGAGTCTCCTAGTTCAGTACTAGAAATGAGTTAGAGATGTGGGGTGGCTACAATGGGAGAAACAAACGGGTAGGTTTCATAAAGGAAACAGGTAAAATACTACCAAGGCTCTACAGGGAAGGGGTGGGGTCCTCTCATGAAGAAAGGAATGATCAGGAAGGGCTGTGTGGAAGAGGGGAAATATGAGGTGGGCAGCCCTGGCAGAGGGCGGAAAGGTTCACAGGCGGAGATGGTGAGGAGGGGGGGAGACGGCAGCCAGAAGGAACAGCAGTGGAAAGGCTCAGACCAGGGCTGTCCAAAGAACTTTGCACAATGATGGAAATGGACCTATGTTGTCTGGCAGGCATGTGTGGTTAGTGAGCATCTGAAATGGGCTAAGGTGACCGAGGCACTGAATTTCAAATTTTATTTAATTTGAATTGATTTCCGTTTAAATAGCTGCAGGAGACCCAGGCTACTGTATCATGCAGTGCAGGTATTGAGGGTGCAACACCCATGCGGGATCTGGCCTGAATATTAGGAATGCAGTAAGAGTGGTCAAAAAGGCAACTTAAGCCGTTTCCTAGGGGTCTGGGATGCCACCTGAGGAACTTCTACTCAATTCAGCCGGCAAAGGTAGACCCTGAAGGTTTTGGGTTTTTTTTTTTTTTTTCCTTAAGCTATGTTGGTTTGTTTTTTTTTTTAATTGAAGTAGAGTTGACACACAATGTTAATATTAGTTTCAACCTAGTAATTCAACAACAAGTTTATGCATTACACTATGCTCACTCAAGTGCAGCTACCACCTATCACCATATGATGCGATCACAATACCATTGATGATATTCCCTATGCTGTGATTTATTCATTCCAGAACGAGAAGCCTGAATCTCCCAATTCCCTTCACCCATTTTGCCTTTCCTATACTCCTCCCCTCTATAATCACCAGTTTGTTCTGTGTATCAGTGGGTCTATTTCTGCTTTTTGTTTGTTCATTTGTGTTTTAGATGCCACATCTAACTGAAATCAGATAGTATGTGTCTTTCTCTGACTTATTTCACTTAGTGTAATACTCTCTAGGTCCATCCATGTTGTTGCAAATGGCAAGTTCTCATTCTTTTTTTATGGCTGGGTAGTATTCCATTGTATATCGACACCACATCTTTATCTATTCATCTATTGATGGACACTTAGGTTGCCTCCAGATCTTGGCTATTATAAATAATGCCGCAATAAACATGGAGGTGCATATGTCTTTTTGAATTAGCGTTTTCGTTTTCTCTGGGGAAATACCCAGTAGTGGAATGACTGAATCATATGGTGACTCTATCCGTAATGTTTTGAGGCACTTCAATACTGTTTTCCACAGCAGCTACGGCAGTTTGCACTCCTACCAACAGTGCACAAGTGTTCTTTTATCCCCACATCCTCACCAACACTTGTTATTTCTTGTCTTTCTGATTCAAGCCATTCTGACAGGTGGAAGGTGAAATTCTGAGGTTCTGAGCTGAGAAGAAAATGACCCAAAGTATGCCTTAGAAAGATCATCCGGCCGCAGTAGGAATCCAATATATGTTTACAAGCTGGGTCAAGTGAAAGCACTAAGTGTAGAGAGAGGTGAGGTGGGAAGACAGGGTAAGGTGGTGCTCAGAGTCAACTGGGGTGGAAATACTTTGAGTACCTAGGGCACAGTGACCCATGGGCAGATGGGCTGATGGCACAGGAAGTGTATTTGGGTGACGAACGTCAGTGGCACTGTTGGAAACACACGTAGGACTCGGGGGCGGGGTCCAAGTGACAGACAGACTGGAAGTCATTTATCTGCCTGCAGTGACAGATGA
Organism: Nasua narica; assembly: GCA_028533885.1. Lineage (NCBI taxonomy): Eukaryota > Metazoa > Chordata > Mammalia > Carnivora > Procyonidae > Nasua > Nasua narica. The sequence continues at coordinate 95,366,103 of CM052797.1, read as the reverse complement.
AGCTGCAGGAGTAGAGGACGAAGCGGAGAGATGAGCCGAATGCTGACCCAGGGGAAGGCCTATCCTTACGGGCTTAGAGGACAAGGAGCCAGAGGAGAGAATTAAGAACATCATGTAAGTGGGAGGAGGACAAAGGCAATGTCGTATCACAGGCAAAACAGGAGAGAACTCCATGGAGGTATTTAACCATTGCAAATGCTGTAGCAAGACTGAGGAAAAAAGAACAAATGACAAAGTGGCTGATGACCTTCGAGGGCGTTCAGGGAGCGGTGAGGGCAGACTCCAGAGCATAAAGGAGAAGAGGAGGCCACACTCGATGTCTCTTTCCAGGAGGCCCATGGGCCGGGACTCTGAGAGCCCACTGTGCACAGGCCAAGTGTCCCGCAGCGGGGTGGATGGTGGCTCCGCTCCCTAGAGCTGCGGCCCAGAGGCGGGCACAGGCGAGCCCGTGCAGTGACGGCCCCGGCCGAGAGAGGAGCGTGGCGGGCTCCAGCGGCACGCGGCAGGGCATGCAGCATCAGAAGAAACTTCCCAAAGGACACAGCACTGCGTCAAGGACTGAAGGAGACCGGAAGGACACGAGTCAGCCAGCCAAAAAGAAGGGGACGGGGTGGGTGTTTCAGGAAGGGAACAACGTGGCACATTTGTGTAGGCTTAGTCCAGCCAAAGCAGAAGTACAAGGCAGCGAGCCGTGAGAAGTCGGTCTAGAGAGATACAGACACCAGATCACACGGGACTTCCATAGGCTTCGGGAGTCACTGTGCTGTCAACACCAGGTGACCCTTGGAAAGGCTATAGTAAGTAAAGGAGCTGTCACAGAAAGACCACATATTGTATGATTCCATTTACATGAAATGTCCAGAAGAGGCGAATCCACAGAGACAGAAAGTAGCTGAAGCAGGTGCCAGGGGCTGGACAGGAATGGAGGAATGGGAGGGTGGTGGCTGAAGGGGACAGGGTTTCTCGGGGCGGTGATGAAAAACCACTGAGTTGTACATTTTAAATGGGTGACCTGTATGATATCTGAATTGCCTCTCAAAGATGTTATGGGGGGGGGGGAGGGAAGTAAAAAAAATTTTAAGACAGTCGCTGAAGTATTTTAGGCGTGGGAAAGACATGTCCAGATCTGCATTTTCTAGATCCCAGGAGCTGCAGCATGCTGAAGAGATTAGGGTGGGGCTAAGACTAGTGGCAGGAAACTAAACCCACAACCCAAGCGTGTCTCTGATGTGTGTGAGGGGAGAAAGACAACAGACCGGCAGCCTGAGGGGGCGGGGGGTGGGGGGAGGCAGGCAGTTCAGCCAGAGGAGAGGTAAAAACTGCTTGAGAGCAAAGATGCTGAAAATGCAGGAGCCCAGAGAAAATCCACCAGGGACAGTCCCTAAGGAAGAGGGAGGAAGGAGGGTCGGGGTCGAGAGTTCAGTAGGAGAGAGGAGTCTGGCAATAGGGATGGATGCTCCCTTCTCAGAGGTGGCAACAGTGAGAGAAAGTGTGAAGTTAGACAAACATAGGACTTGAAATTGGGGAAGGCGGAAACTCCTGTGGGACAGCCCGGAGTTTCTCAGGAGGTAGGGGGTAACACTGGTCACTGGGGTGAGTGTGTTAGGGAATCTACAGGAGAGGAGTAAGGGGAGATCACAGCGGTAGCGAAGGCCCAGCTAAAGCTTGTAGTATGACTTCTGGAGAAGCCACTCAGCAGGCAATGTCACATGACTTTTCTCCTGGGAAATCTGGCTGGGACCCTTCAGCAGAAGCAGGGGCAGGGATGCCATGGTAAGGACTGGAAGGAGGGGAAGAGCTGAGAGGTGGAGGTGGGAGGGACCTGAATGAGACCAGGGACCTGCTGACAAATAGGTCGGGGACCACGCTGACACAGGCTGAGAAGCTGGGGGTGGCCAGGATGGGGGTGCAGACCAGGAGAACCAGGAGGGTCCGCAAGACCATCAGTGAGGGCAGGCTGAGAAACCCAAGCCAGGTGAGGGCAAGTACAGAATCTGGAGGCAGATCGCCTGACTTCTAACTCTGAAAGGACCCATTCACAGTGTGGTTTTCTATAGGTCAATTCTTTCCTATCGAAGAAACAAGCAAAGGAATTTGAAAACACCAAATACCTTGAGAGGCTAAGCCCCAGAGCAGAGAAGGGGAAAAACAGAAGACAACACTAGCCACCTCATTTGGCTATAAGGGGTCCATGAAGGGGTCCCATAAATAAGATTTTGTGACCTTCAGTACAATGCTAGGGAAAGGGACCAGGTGAGAAGGGGGGTGCACTTACTGCAACCACCCGGTCGGTCTGCCTCCCTTCTCCGCTGCCCTGTCACTCTGAGGAGAGCTCCTGCCTGGCTTCCACATCTGGGCCCCACACACCACAGGCTCTCGACATCTATTTCTCGAATGAGCAGAAGAAAGAATAAAGGAATGCACAGTAAGGCCAGTTTCTGACTGACCTAACGAGACTGTTGTCCCTGGATAGATGTCCCTTCAGTTTAAATGAATGACAAACCTCCAGGGGAGTTCAGGTTCACTTGGAGAGGGCAAGGAGAGGGGTGACGGGACTGGTTCAGGGGTCTGCTCCTCCAGCTCACGCCATCCACGCTGAGGAGACCCCCCTCCCGCCACAGGCTGCCCTCCCCTGTGGGACTGAGAATTCTAGAGACACACCTAAGCAAACCCTTGCTCTTACTGGGAAAACAGAAACAAGAAACCTGGAAGAGAAACCCTTTTCCTTGTCTTCTCTGCACTCCGTTAGCTTGACAGGCAGGGGCTTTTCAGTCAGATACCTGGAGCCTCACCGGCCCAGAAACACCTAACTGAAGGGGGCCTCGGTCACCTTTGCTGCAGCTCCGGGTTGGAGCTTCTGGGCAGGCTCCCCCATAGCGCCCTCCCAGCTGAAGCTCACTCACGGCCGGGCCCCAGCAGCCCTGCCGGGAGGACTCTCATAAGTTCCTCTAGCTGGTTTCATCTGAAGACCAGCCACAGGCAGGAAAACAGATTCTACAGAGAGCCACTTGCACAAGGGAAACTATTCTCTTTCATTTTTGCCCACTCATTCAAACACACACACACACACACACACACACACTAATGCTGACACACATATAGGTTATTCTAAAATCTTGCAAAAGGTCTCTTTGTTTACGTAGAGCTTCATGGGCCACAATGCTGACTGAATTTTAACTTCTCTTGTGAGACTTATTATTCTTTTAAATTGAAGAGACATATATCCAGTTTCTTTTGGTCAGCCAAACTGCACTAAGAGCCTTCTTAATATGGACTGAACCGTGTCCCCCAAAATTCATATGTTCAATCCCTAACCCCCAGTGTGACTGTATTTGGAGACAGACTTTTTCAAGAGTTATGTAAGATTAAACGAGGTCTGGTGACCTTATAAGAAGAGGAAGAGACACCAGGAGGAGCACATACAGGAAAGGCCATGTGAGGACATAATGAGGAGCACACCATGTACAAGCCAAGGAGAGAGACGTCAGGAGAAACCAACCCTGCCAGCACCTTGATCTTGGACTTCCAGCCTCCAAGATTGTGAGAAGATAAATGTCTATTGTTTCAGCCGCCTAGTCTGTGGTATTTCATTGCAGCAGCCCTAAAAAACTAATATCCTTACTATTCCTTTATTTTCAATTCACCTCTGTCCAAAAATCTTTTCTGTGTAAGGAGTTAAAATAGAAGAGCTAGAGCTCTTTTCCTTTCCTTCCTGAACAATTCAGCCCTAAAGCCACGCCATTAGGTGAAGCAGAACAACACAGGCTCTGTGCAGGAGGGGGGTGGTGGGGCGGGGAGTGCAGGGTGTCAGTGCTCGAGGGGATGAGAAGGACATCTATGTGGCTGTGCAGAGGGGGACAGGAGGTGGGGACACACAAGAGAAAGGATCAAGTAAATATGTTAAGGATACTGGGAGTCCAGTTCCACTATCCGAAAAGGAACTTAGAAATATATGTGTACTGGGCAGCAACAGAAATTGTAAATATAATGTAACTTCTTACTGTGACTTGAATCCCATTGGGTTTCAAGACCCTTCATGATGTGCCTCTACCTATTTCTCCCCAACCTCATCTCGTGCCCTCGCTAGCCTCCAGTCACACTGCCTTCCTTGTGCTCCGTTCTTTTCAGTCTCAAGACTTTAGCTCATGCTGTTCCCTGTCTGGAACACTGCAACCGCCACCTAAGCTCCTAAATTCTGACCAATTCCTACTCACCCCCTAGGACTCAGCCCGAGAGCCACTTTCTCTGAGAGGCCTTCTGCTATAGACTGAATGTTGACGTCCCTTCAAAATTCATGTTGATCCTAATCCCCAGTGTGATGGTATTAGAAGTGGGGCCTTTGGGAGGTGATTAGGTCATGAAGGGATTAGCAACCTTATAGAAGAGGCTCCAGAGAGCGCCCTCACCCCTTCCACCATGTGAGGACACAGTGGGAAAATGCCCGTTTATGAATCAGGGAGTGGGCCCTCAGCAACCACCGGATCTCCCCAGCCTCCAAAACTGTGAGAACTAAGTGTTTCTTGTTTAAACCACCCAGTCCACGGTGATTGGTTGTAGCAGCCAGAACAGAGTAAGACACATTCCCTAACTTGCCAGCCTAAATTACATCCTCCCTGTTATTCTCTCAGAGCGTTGCTTTTGTTTGTTTAATGGCTACCTCTTCCATGAGACTAAGAGCCCAGTAGGGGCAGGACCTGCGTCAGCCTTGATCACCCTGTTGCCCAAGAGGAAAATGACATGGGACTATGTAAGAGATAGCGAGAGAGAGAGAGAGAGAAAGAAAGAGAGAGAGTGAGCTTAGTGTATGCATCTCGGATTTCTTACTAACGCTAATGGAATAAATGGAAAGGGGTGAATTCCTAAGTGTGTGGAATAACCACAGGGAAGGAAAAATTAGCCTTCATGGGAAAGCAGGCTACTGACAAACAAAACTGTTAAAAGCACGGTCAGAAAGATCCTTGGGAGGGACTACCTCACTCCAGGAGAAGATGCAGGTTTTACGGTCTTGGAGAGAGAAGGAAATCATTTCTGGAATGGGAATAATTGTAGAAGGTACTGACATTCGCCTTCAGCCTTGAATTTCAGCCAAATCTGGCACTGGGCTGTGGCACTGGAAGGTTCAACAGGCAAATGCCTCCCTCAGCATCACTCCTGGCATCCCGGGACCTGTGTGCGGTCAGTGGTCCTGGGCATGTGTGCGATACTATCACACTGATCAGCATCATAGCCTCAAAAACAAAAGTGCCATGCCATTTAGATTTACGACTACTATCTGAATATTCACTTTTGAATATTCATTCAAAAATGAAGGTTTGTTCCTCCATTATGTCAGACTTTCTAAAATTTGACTTCTAAAATGTTAAATATTGCAACTGCGACAGTAATTTAAAATTCTGCTACATTTTCAGGTTTATTCTTCTATCCCAGAAGTTAGTTCTATGATGGGGCTGTTTGGCTTCTGCCTTACGTTAATATGCTGATTTCTCTCAGCCATTCACTCAGCCTTTCTGCCAAAATGTGTAACCTCTAATATTAATTAGCATGCTGTGACATAATGAGATACTTATTAGCATCCTTTAAAACACTCATTTTCATAGACAACAATGATAAAATGGGAAATGTCAGATTCCTGAAATAAACCAAGAGCCCTGACACAGGCTACTTCCAGAAGGATCCCAACCCAAGAGGAACATTTTTGTCTTCTACCCCCACCTGATCTAAGACCTACGAATTCGGGGGATCTAATTTTTTTATTGTCCTCTAGCACCCTTCCCTAAACACCACTTCTTCCTCCCAGACTATGTAACCTCCCATTCTCCCTCACATCTCAGCAAGAATAAAAGAAAAGTCCAAGGGTCTAGTCTGATGGTGGGTGAAAAGGAACATCAAATGATCAAAGGTCCCTTTGGAAACACAGGGAACATGTGTCCACAAGGCCTCAGACAGCAGACAGTGACTCAGAGCCCAATCAGGTGAGTCACCGGGGATGCAGCTGCTGGGCACGAAGGCCCCCTAAAGCAGTCACACCCCTCACCACCACCAAGTCCCTCCCCTTCTGGAGAAGTCTCGCCTGTGCCAGGCAGAGCTGGTGCCCACCCGCCCCCCTCAGCTGCCTGGTGATTGATTTGTAAAAAACACTCTGTTTTCTCTTTAGCGCAAATGGCAGAGTACGACATATAGTTTTCTGTATTTTTATTTTTCCATTTAATATATCTTGGAGATTATTCTAAGATATAAACTGTGTTTAAATAAAGACTCGGAAGAAAATAAATTATTTTTAAAAACCTATTTTGTAAAAATGTTATTTAAGTAGAGTTGACAGACACTGTTATATTAGTTTCAGCCTCCGAGCTGTTGAAACAAATGGCTTCATTTCCTAATCTCCAGCTGTGGCTCCGGACGAGCAATAATTCATTTATTGAGGACTAAGCTTTAGGTTAATACAGAGGTCCAGTTCAGCAGTTTGGGGAAAGACTCCTCTACTTAGTTGGTATTTTCCCTCTTTCCTTCCCCAGGGGAGAAAAATGAAGACGACCTTCTCATCTGCCTTTCCCTTTTTCCAACTTGCCTTTTCCAATTGTTTTCTGCCTTGGCTAATCAGAATTTTCAGGAGAAAATTTCTTTTTCAAGGAAATAGTGGCAAAATATAATGATGGTAAAAAAGACACAGAGTGAGCTCAGGCCAGAACCATGCATGATGTCCCAGTAAACCCAGAGCCTGACTGGCCTGGAGTTAGGCTGTTCGGTCTCCGAAACACAGGACTCAGGGCTCAGGCAGGACCTCAGGTCTCCCTGTCTGCTTCCCAGCCAAAGAGAATCATCGAGCAGCCCAACGGCCCTTTGTTCCAAGGGGGTCAAGGCAGAGTGCTGTATCACTAAGATAAAACCATGACCACACACAGTTTCTGACTCCTAATCCGTTCTGATGGCTGGAAATACAACACAGGACGGTGCTGGAGAGACCACCTGGGCCTGGGAGAAAGGCCTGCTAATAGAGGGATGAAATAGCCTCATGAAATCCTAGCGTGATACATTAGAAACTACAAACAGGAGAAAATAAAGGTTCGACTTAAACAATAAGTTTCTGCTTATAGTCCCCTTTATGGAATTTCTGACATCAAATTGCTTAGAAACCTTCAACTTGCTAAGTGCCAAGGGAAACAAAAGGCACTGTGTTTTCTCCCTGGAGACTTCATCCTTGGAAGCCGCGCCACAGTTACCAGTAAGGGCCGGGCGGGGAGAAGTTCAGACTCGTCTCCTCTTCGCAGTCAAAGCGCAACACACATCAAGGGAACCCATCCTTTGCCACCCCCAGGACTCTACATCTGTTTCAAAGTGTCAACGAAAAAGGAAACTTTGAGTTCTGAGCCAAACTACCAGAGCAGCAGGTCACGCCTTAAGCAACAAAAACATGAATTTCCCCTCCCCATCATCAGACCTCAGAGTTCAGGCCTTGAGGGGTCGCCCCATGTGGCACCTGATGGTTCAGTTCGAGAAGAGCATCTCCTCTAAACAGCTTTGTAAGAGAGGAAGGAGTTGGGGTCATTAGCTTACCAGGTGGCCACAAGGTCAAGAAACCCTTCTCCCAGCAGACTTACCCCTTGAGGTTGAATAGGCTCAAGGAGGACAGAAGAAAGGCTCACACAGGAGGTGGTGTCTCCCCAATCCCCCCAAGCTCCTAACCACAGCTTACCTTGGTACAAGGTGGTTGAACTTGTAAGAACTGAAGACGTCTTGGATCTTTTCTTCTACTTTTGCCTGGTAAGAACACAGGAGATGGGAGAGAGAAAACAAATGCAGATAAGTCCTCTGTCAACCTTTTCTTCCAGTTGCCACACGTGCCCACTGGCTACAGTTGCTTGGTGTGGTTTTGTACTTCGTGGGACTATAAGCCTCGATTCAAGGGCTCTGCAGGATGGCAGACTCAGGACAGAAGAAGCGGAGAGAAAGTTTTGTACCATGCTACCATTATCCTCGACTTCTCCAGTAAACTATCCATGTATCCAAACTAATGGCAGTCCTGGAGTCTGGCTCACTGGCACCAGCTATTTAGGGAGCAGACAAGGCATTCGCTCGAGAGATTTATTCCTGCCTGCTCTATGAAGTTGTTTAGGTGTTAACTGGCCATTCACAAATACAAAATCAATTCCTACTAAGGGTCATACTTCTTAATGTCAGGATGAACCATTTAAATACAGATTGAACAGGGGCGCCTGGGTGGCTCAGTGGGTTAAAGCCTCTGCCTTCGTCTCAGGTCATGATCTCGGGGTCCTGGGATCGAGCCCCGCATCTGGCTCTCTGCTCAGCAGGGAGCCCGCTTACTCCTCTCTCTGCCTGCCTCTCTGCCTACTTGTGATCTCTCTCCCTCTGTCAAATAAATAAATAAAATATTTTTTTAAAAATAAATAAATAAATACAGATTGAACAGTATTAAAATTCCCTATGGGATTTACAAGAACATCAATCATGGAAACACCAACGAAATAGCACATCTGGTCCTTGGTCCTATGTCAGACATGGGACTCGACAGTATTATACACAGGATCTCAGAAAGCCAGGTCATAAAAAAAATCCAGATGGCCTGTTTCCTCTGAAGACCCACCACAACGTGGCCACACAGTTCAGCTTCTGGAAGGAAAGGGTACAGGGGTGCAGAAGCGGGTTGGTAAACAGGAGACAGGCTTCTCCTTCACTGGCATCCCTGTTCTTGGTAGCGAGGCATGTCCTCATTGAGATCTCAAGATACATCATAATGTCCTCTGTGGGAATTTCACAATGTATTCTTTATTTCTGAATCGCCCACTGAGTTACAGCGTCTAGGCCCTTGACGTATGTGCAAGAATTATTTGTGATGATGAGGGGAGCAATGATGTGAGTCATCTAAAATGGCAGCCAATCTAAAATTCATTTATACTTGGTTTCAGGATATACTTTGGTATTTGCCTCTGAACATGAGTTTGAGGGATAATCTGACTAAGAATTCATAATATTTCAAAAAACAGACTGAAGTCACTGCAAGAATCTGACTCATGAGGAATAAGGAAGTTGTCCTGATTCTTCACAATTCTTTTCCTTTCTAGACTCTCACACAAGACTAACATAAAGCACCGGCCTAAGCCAAAGACAGTTCTCAGTTACGCCTTCCTTAGCTGTAAGCTGAAAGGGACAGAAAAATACACAAGAAACATACGTCAGTAATATCATGCAATAAAGATTTGCCTACAATATTCTGGTAGAGCTAAGTGAATTGATGAATTCTGAATAAAACCAAACCGAGTGGGAGGAAAACTCACTTTGTTTACCCAAATACAAGCTGATTCAAATCCACACGACTTAATAATATTCCAAGGCCGATGGATGAGCCCATTATCTCCTTAGCACTCTGACACTGAGACACCTACAGAGAAAAGGGCCCAGCCAAGAACTCCTTCATGAGGACACCCACCGTCAGCTTCACCTC
>CM052797.1:95308472-95356143 GCA_028533885.1 Nasua narica | reverse complement strand
AAAAAAAAAAAACTGCATAGGGATGCTAAACCATGCCCACTTTCTCTGAGCTCTCATTTTATCTGGATTTCCACGCTTCCTTTCCATCCTAAAGGAACAGACTATTATATTCTAGTCAATCTCTCCCATGAGAACCCCAATAGGCAAGGCAGTCACCAACCGAGTACAATACAAAGGCTGACTAACAGCCCTATAACAACAGATAATTTTCTTTTGTATAAATAGCAAAGGGTCCATAGGTTCATTTCCCTTGGGCACAGGGCACACAGCTCATGACCATGTTAATGAAAGTGATATGACTCTTTTGGGAGAAGGATGACAGCCGAAACCATTGGATCTGTTTCAGAAACATTGCTATATGAAATATTATAAGAAAAGCCACCAGGACTAGTCACCAGAAGACTTAGTCCCAAGAGATTAGCTCTTCAAAGTTCTTAAATAGCCTGGGAAAAAAAAGTAACAAAGGGCAAGTTCAAAACACACGCACACATACACACACACACAAAGAGATAGAAAGATTCTTGGGACAATTAGGAAAATTTAAAATTTAAAACGGGATATTAGATGATATTATAGAATTATTTTTTTTATTTTATTAGGTGGGATGTTATCATCCTTATGTAAAATAATGTTATTCTTTAGAGATGCACACTTTATTATTATCTTACTGTCAAAGATTCAGGAAAAAACATTAGCACATACATATATACACATGTGTATACACACACACACACACACACACACACAATTGTGTCCTGGCTAAATGAACCATTGGCTTATCTCTTCTTTTGTCCTTAACTAGGCTGTTTCACACTCCATAGATGTATAAGTTAATTTGAAGAAAAGTGATAGTCATGCAAATGTTTCTACCCATACATATGAATATGGTATCTGGTAAATGCAATTAATGATCACTATATGTATACTGACCAGTTTTGCATGCATTTGTAAATTCACCTCAGTATTCCTTATGTGACTGTGAATGTGTGGCACTTTGAGTTCTCTTCTGAACTAGTTGTCACATCCTATCAGTTCCATGAGTTAAATTAAATCTTTGATGTGTTCATTTTATATTTGTATGAGTCTTGATTTTATCCTCTTTTAAAATTTATCCTTTAATAGTTTATATGAAGGACAAAGGTTAGGTAGAGCGTAAACAGATGCTGTCAATTGTTCAGTATATTTGAAATTTTTTATAATAAAATGTTGGTGGGAATTAGTAAGAATCAAATCAAATCAAAGCAAAAAACTTAATACTCAAATTTCACCATGACTACTGTATCTGGGTATAAGAAAGATTTCTGAAAAGTCAAATACATTTGCAGACATACATACAATGCATCCATATCCCAACTAAACCTTCACTTTTATACTTCTGGGGCCATGTCTGCATCATCCAATTTTAGCAGGAATCCTACCAAACCGGTTTGGCCAGAATCCCCCATCCCTAATATCTGAGCATCCTCAGTATCTGACTGGGTTCCTCATCCTCCATCTTCCCCCCGTGATGTCTGCTCACGCTGGCCTGCCTTTAGGAGGAAGCCCATTAAATTGGCTTACCCAGAATTCCTTCTTTCCCTTGACCATTCCTTTTAGTAAGTTTCCATCCAGCAATCCCTCCACCTTGATCCTCGGCAATAAATCCCCACTTTGCCTTGTCATATCCAGAGTTGGGACCAATCTCCCTCCCCTAAGCAGAAGTCACTGTAGTAATAAAGTCTTGAATAGAGACTTCCTTTAACAAGCGTCACAAATAGCTTTTTCCTTAACAATACTGCCCACAACTACCGGCAGAGTGACTAAAGTTGAAAAGACCAACAACACTAAATGTTGGCGAGGATGTAGAGCAACCAGAACTCTTATTATACAACGCAAGTGACGGTATAAAATGTACAACCACTCTGAAAAAGGATAGCAGTTTCTTATAAAACTCAGTACACACCCACCCTATGATCTCACAATTCGGCTTTCAGGTCTTCGCTCAACAGAAACAAAAACATATGCTCATAAAAAGACTTCTACAAGAGTCTAGCATTTACAGCCATTAATATCCCAAATCTAGAAATAGCTCAGTTGTCCATCAAGAGGAGAAGGGATTAAAAACATCAACAACAGTGTTAAAAGGAAAACCACAGGCCCAAAATAAAGTCACTTATGCTAGGTCACCAAACTGGGGCTTAATACCTAACCTAATTGCACTTTCAACTTCCCCCAGAAATGTAATCTTAACCAGTCAAGAATATTCTGGTCAAAAAAAAAAAAAAAAGAATAGTCTGGTCAGTGCCAATAAGGTAACCTGTCCCATGGGCCCTATCTATGGACGTGACCATGGGAAGAGGGACCTCACCCAAAATATACGTTTTCTTCTGTATGTCTTTAAAATTAAAACCTTTCCCTTTCTATAGCCCTTTGGAGTTCCTTTCTACTTGCTAAATGGGATGCTGTCCGGTTAATGAATTGGTTAATAAAGCCAATTAGATCTGCAAATTTATTCAGTTAAATTTTGGTCTTTAACAGATTCAGGGGCAGCACTGGGATCCAAAGCAAAGTCGTGGTGGTATCTGGAGACAGCAGGAAACAGGTGTGGTGCCCTGAAAACTCTTCTGAGTTCACGGTCTTTCTTACCATTTCTGAGGGCTGCCGGGAAGCTGCTCTCGGTGGAGCGCCCCATCTGACTGGCTTTCCAGTCTAGGGTTACTGGTCGGTCTCGCCCCAGTCCTGAGCCCTTGGTTGAATCTGCAATTCCACGTTGGAATCCCTAACCCAGTTCCAGTCCACAGTCCCCATTAACGGAGTCTGCCAGTTTAATCCAGACTGGAAACTGCTGGTGGTGCACACAGGGCCTTCTATTAGCCAGTCTGCAGTAACTTCCAAACCCTAGCCCTCGGTTCTGTCTTCAGATTCCATGCTGGGAACTAGTGGTGGCAGCTGCAATACTCCATTGGTTTGGAATCAGTCCACGGTCCCCATTCTTTGAGGTCTGCTGGTTCAGTCTTTTCCCCAGTCCCTAGTTCTTTGGTTCCTGCTGGTGTTCACATTTCCATTCACTCAGCAGGTTTGGTTTCTGTTAATGTGCACATGAGGTAAAGGCTTAACTAAAAGAAAAATAATAAATTAATAATAATAGAATGGGATCCTCAAAATCTAAAGAATTAAGTGCTCACCTTCCACCACATCTGCTTATTTTATACCTAAGAACTATGGCCCCAGCAGCTATAAATGTCTACAAGCCTGTTTTGTGTCCTAAAGAACTTAGCTTAATAACTGTCAGGAGCCCCAAACTAATGCTGGACAGAGTAAGGGTGGTCAGAACCAAAGAACAATTTCCATTCACGGATGAGTGGTAAAAACCAACTCATGCCTCTGGTACTTTTTCTTCCACAGCTTCTATCTAAAGCCAATCTAGGGGTGCTTGGGTGGCTCAGTTATTAAGCATCTGCCTTCGTCTCAGGTCACGATCCCAGATCCTGGAACTGAGCCCTGCATTGGGCTCCCCGCTCAGCAGAAACCCTACTTCTCTCTCTCCTACTCCCCCTACTTCTGTTCCCTCTCTCACTGTTTCTCTCTCTGTCAAATAAATAAATAAAATCTTTTTACAAAATAAATAAATAAAGCCAATCTAGGGGTGCCTGGGTGGCTCATTTGTTAAGCATGCACCTTTGGCTCAGGTCATGATCCCAGGGTCCTGGGATCAAGCCCCGCATCAGACTCCCTACTCAATGGGAAGCCTGCTTCTCCCTCTCCCAATCCCCCCACTTGTGTTCTCTCTCACGCCGTCTCTCTCCCTATCAAATAAATAAATCTTTTAAAATAAATAAATAAATAAATAAATAAATAAATAAAGCAAGCCAATCTAATCCTTCCGGATAATCCTTCCAGAGACTCCTCACAGTTGACTGTCATCTGACTGAATGCTGTCTAACGACCTCATGCCACTTCAAGTGGAGGATGCTTTCGCCCATTTTTTTTTTCTTAAAGATTTATCTATTTATTTTGACAGAGAGAGAGTGTCAAGTAGGCAGAGAGGCAGGCAGAGAGAGGGGGGGAAGCAGGCTCCCCGCTGAGCAGAGAGCCCGATGCGGGGCTCGATCCCAGGACCCTGAGATGATGACCTGAGCTGAAGGCAGAGGCTTCAACCCACTGAGCCACCCAGGTGCCCCTTGCCCCTGTTTCTAAGAACAAACTAAAAGAAAAGCAGGAGTCGTACCTTCTGTAAGCAACTGGTTTTGGCCATCCTGCCACCTCTGAGACTGCCGGTATTAACCGACTGGCCTGAATCACAAAGCATTTGCAAAGGGGTGACTGCAGATGGCACAAAAAAGGAAGACAATCATATCTTGTTTTCTAGACTTGTAAAAGGTTCTCCAAGCACCAGTCCATCAGGGAAACAGCTTGTCAAGGCAGAAATCTTGAAAAATACCCAGGACCTGACCACTGCTCAGTATCTCCACCACCACAGCCCTGAGCTAAACTGCCATCACCCATCACCCGGAGTACTGCATCAGCTTCCCAGTGGGCCCCCTTGTACCCCTCCTCACCTCCTCACAATCCCAACGATGACCAACACAGGCCTGTTAAAATGCTAATCGGATCGGGTCAAAACTCTCAGATCGTGGATCAGTCTGACTGCTGGCAGGAAACAGATAGCACTTTCGAAGTGGGTGATTTGAGGAGAGTTTATCAAGGAAACAGTCACAGAGGTGGGTGGGTGTAGGGAAACCACAAGAGAGAGAGCGCAGCGCTCGAGGGCAGGCAACACAGGGGTACTCGATCTCCTCCTAGGCCTGAAGAGTGTGAAAGGAGGAGTGGAGAGGGTGCCCGAGAGCTCCAATGAAAGGCGCCTGCGAAGAGTTGTGACCTCAAGTCTAGAGACCCCCTCCAGACCATGCAATCTGTCAGGAAAGGAGTTAATGCGCTGATCTCAGCCTCGATCTCTCTCACCCCCTATCAGGAGGCCCCATGGCCAAATACACCCAGAAGCTGTAAGGCAAGGGAGCCTGTCCATGCAGGTGCACCTCCTGGGGCACATCTGCAGAGCAGGGTGGAAAGGGATAGAGTGGATCTGGGGAGGTAAAAAGAAGCTATCCAGCCAAATGGCTCCCCATCTCAGTCAGGGTACCTGAAAATTAACAATGGTCCATAAGGCCCTACATGATCCGACCTCATCTCCTATTCTCCTGTTTACTAACCTCTCTCCTTACAGTGACCCCTCACTCATCAGGCAGTAGGGAGACCTCAGGGCCTTTATACTTGCTGCTTTCTCTGCCCAAAATGCTTCTCCCCCAGACACACACCCGGCTTGTTCTCTCACTTACTTCAGGTCTCAGCCCACGTGGCAGGCACATCATCAGACGTTTTCCCTTACCATCTGATATAAAAACCTTTCCTTCTCTCACCCCACCCATTCCTGGCATACTTCATCTCTCTTATCCTGTTTCTTTTTTTCCACAGCACTTCTTGTTAAAATCAGACAGACAGATGGAGATTTAGATAGATAAATAGATAGAGAAGATAGTTTTTTCCCCCTTTTTTGTTGACTGCCTCCCTGGCCTAGAAGAAAAGTTTCATAAAGGCACCGACTTGGCCTCTTTTGTTTATTGCCTTATGTCCAGTGTCTTGAACAGAGCCCGGCACATAGAAGACACTCGTAAGTATTTGCTGAACAAATAAAAACGTGAATGAATAGAACAGAAGAATCCATAGCTAAGGGCTCTTTACACTGTTTATAGGTTTAATTCCTATTATCAAATTCTAGCTTAACAAATAAATAAAGTCTTCTGATAATCAGACGGGAAACAGGAGATAAGCATTTGTTCTTATTTGCAATGGCACAAAATTAAACTGTCAGTAAATCCCTATGCATAAACGGACAAAACCAAAAGAATAACTAGTGTCTTCTGTAGACAACTCCTCCTAACAAGGTTGGTATTTCTTATGAATATATATCATCATTAACCTACCCACCTAAATCCTCTCTAAGCCTCAGTTTTCTCATCTGTGAAATGGAAAAGGATTGAGTGACACAATGTGTGGAAAGCATTTATAAAGCACAGAACTGGGACTCAGTAAATGGACACTACTATGATTATTAGTAGTATTGCCACTGAGGTAACCATTTGTATGAGATACTACATCATCTTCCTACTCTCTGGAACTGTTTATCCCAGACCTTTAAAATGTGAACTGGAAGAATAACATGGAAAAAACAAACAAGATGCTCTAATATCTATTACATAGTTAGGCCTAGATTTGAAA
This sequence comes from Nasua narica, assembly GCA_028533885.1. Lineage (NCBI taxonomy): Eukaryota > Metazoa > Chordata > Mammalia > Carnivora > Procyonidae > Nasua > Nasua narica. The sequence goes on along the minus strand of CM052797.1, from coordinate 95,349,888 downwards.
CACACCCTATAATAACAGTGTTCCACATCATCACCTAGCCTTGGCCTTGGCTGACCCTCTGGCAGCCCAGAATCTTGTTGCACTCATTTTTGCATCACTTACCACGCCTACACATTTAAAATATAAGCACCAATATTTCCTGGCAGGAACTAAGCATGGGCACTTGGCTGAAAAAATAAAGTAATAAAGGAAAAAGAGCAGATCAGTAAAACTTCTGATAATGTTCCTGTTTTTGACTTACTCCTTTAACCATGGAAGTCTCCGTCCTGGTCTCTAAATTAACAGACCAGCTTCTGATTCCCTTTTCTCTACCAGTATTCTGTTCATATCCTTACCTGCTGGGTCAGTTAATTACATAAAAAGTGACCCAGTAGTCTTATGTCACATGAAAAGGAAAAGGCTTGACCTGAATAAACTCCACAGTCCACCACTTAGGAATACAGCAAAGATCCTGTAGGTTTTTCATTGATGGGAGACTTCTTCACAATCTTTTGCAAAAGACTTCTGCAGAAAGACACATTGGTGGGCTAAGCTGGGGAGCTAGCTTCAAAAGGTTAAGGTTTAAAACCCATGTAGCATAAATCTTTAGTTATAATATTCTTTTGGCTACATGTGTATAACTGTGTATTCAAGTCCTTGTTCTTTTGTTATGAATTTATAATTATATTCATAGTCATAAATATAAAATATGATAACTACCATTACTAATTTTGCCTAAATGCAGGCTTCCAAGTTCAGGTATGAAAGTCAAAGCAAGTCCCTCCAAGGTTAAGCCTGGGAACTGACCTTACTAAGGGATTTTATTTTATTTGTTAGGACTAAAGCCTGATGCTTATTTGTTAGTACTAAAAAGAATCATCTCAACCACTTCTAGTGAGGGATGGGAAGGCATTTCCAAAATAACTTGGGAACAATTCCAAAAGAAAAAAAAAGTAGAGTTCGCTACTCATTCTTCAAGCACTTTTCAAAGTGATAGGTTGGAGGTCTCCGTGAATGAAGGATAAGTCGTCTAAAAATGTATAATTTTATTGTAGCGCTTTCCAGATAGTACTGCTTTTCTCAACCAGGCTGTGCCATGTTGTTGGTCAGAAACTTTTATTTCTTTGTATTTCCAGCGTTTAACATTGTGTCCAATACTTCGCTGGTGCTCAAATGATTGAATGACTACTAAAATGCCCACCACAAAGCAGGCCCTGCACCTAGCACCGTAGGTCAGAAATTAAACAGATCCTGGAATGGCAAGACCGTAGTGTGGCCGCTTCTCTTCCCGTTTAAGTCCCGAAACTACGAGCAGGGTGAGGAAAGTGCACTACCCATCTGAAAACCTCCCGATGTCCCGGCCGAATGAAACAGGCTGTCTGACCCGCCCAGGCTGCTTCAGTCCTCCAGGCATAGAACAAGATTATCCCCGCTTCCTTAGCCAGGGAGGACCCAGGTACTCTACTCCCCTCCAAACCCAACCCTGACAACGACCCCTCCCCAACCTGGCCCCACAAACGCTCCATTCCTCAACCCAACCAAGCCTAGAAGCCCAGAGCGTCCCAGAGGAGGCGCCGCGGTGCACTGTGGGAGTAGTAGTTCCCCGGTGAGTTCCGCACGCCTACGGCCCCGCGGACGGGACTCCCGCTCCCAGAAGCCCCCGCGTGGGCGCCTCGCTCACTCTGGCCACCTCACCTGTTCTATGGACGTGACTGTTTCCACCGAGTCGTCCTGCAACCGCTCCCGCACGTGCTCGGGCCTCAGACTGTACAGCGGCTCTGACCAGACAGGGGAGGAAGATGGAGGGCAATAGTAGGTGAAGGAACTCGGAGAAGCCATGATCAGGAGAGCAGCAGGCGGTGTATAGGACTCCCTTCGTCAAACAACAACGCGCATTGAAACTCAAGCGGGCTAAGGAGCTACGGAGAGCGGGTAGAGTCAAAAAGACTTTGAACGCGAATCTCTCTCCACCCACCTACACATCTTCAAGGAGCGAGTTACTAGGATGCTGCCGCCCTCCATTGGGCAGAGGAGTTGCTGCAGGAGGCTCAGCTTCCTGGCGCGCAAGGAAGGAAGGATGTGTCTATCCATCTGGATTTCATTTCAGAGAGAGGGTGTGGGACGCCTCCGTTCGTTATGCAAATTAACGCACGCACGCACACTTCAACGTCGTGCTAGTTGTCACCTAATTGTAATGGCAGTAGTTCGCAGTTTTGGGTGCCCAAGAACCGTGAGTGGAACTGTAAAAACATTTTTGACAGCTCTCCTGACTCAGACTGGCTATCACTAACAGAATTACTGTGCACCTTTGGGTGCGTGACAGCCGCCCAGGAGAAGCCTTCGGCTTCTCAACAAGGGAATTGCCTTCTTGGTACTCCGTGACGGAGGGAAGGGGCATTGCAGTTATCTCCTCTCCCCCAGAGAGTTACAGTGCAGTAGCAGGAACTGAAGTGCAGTAGAAGGAACAAGTATAAGTGAAACGACAAAGGAAATATTCGTTTATTCAGCAGTTGTTTAGGGAGCACCCATTATACGTCAAACACTGTGTTAGGCCCTAGGAATACAAAAGTGAACAAAACAAACAAGGTCCCTGTCATTGGGAACCTTACAGTCTAGTGGTATAGACAGAATTAATGAATGGACACAAGAAATATATGAAGACTTGTGATAAATGGTATGAAAGAAAATAATAGGGTCTAGGAGAGAGAGGAAAGGAGGAGTGGACTAAGTAGATTGGGGGTCAGGCCGAGCCTCTCTGAGGCCTCTCTGAGACCCAAAGGATGACAAGGAGCCATCCACACGAACGATATGGGGAAGAACTCCAGGAAAGGGAAGAACAAGAAATTTGAGAAAACATTGCCACAGATATGGGTATGTATGTGTATGAATTCTGATGCTTTAATCTTTTTTTTTAAAGATTTTATTTATTTGACAGAGAGAGATGTAGTGAGAGAGGGAACACAAGCAGGGGGAGTGGGAGAGGGAGGAGCAGGGAGCCCAGGACCCTGGGATCATGACCTGAGCTGAAGGCAGACTCTTAATGACTGAGCCACCCAGGCGCCCCTGATGACTTAATCTGAAGTTGTTCAGAATAAAAATTCTTACTGAGTAGGGTTAATCATCATATATGCCTACATACAAATGTTAAAGTTATGATTTTAGGAAAATCCTGCCTTTGGACAAGGAATAGAAGAGAATCTCTTCCAGGGCCCTGAAAGGACTACATCAAAATTATAATACCAAGAATTGGGGCAGAGCGACAGAAGATACTGTATTAACAGGCTTTCCAGGTAGACTCGGACAACTTCCTGCTCCTAGTATTTTACTCTGTTCCCACTCAATTCCAAGTCACATGTCTTGAACCCAAGGAACTGTGGTGTGGTATTTCACAGCCAACCATTCCACTCTTACCGGTCTCTGGTGTTAAGTAGAAGCTCTCAGAAAGATTCTAAAGATGAGGCTGGGGTGCCCTAAAGGCAGATAAACAGTATCACCATGTTCATTTTAGTGGTCCTGCTGCTGAGTTAAGTCCTGTAGGGGGCAGAATGTTTCTAAATCTGAGAATAAGTGACAGTATGTGGGTTAAGGTCATGGATATGGCTGCACTGTACTTCCCTCTCTATTTGCATCTTATTGTCTTTCCCTTGGTTCTGTTTTGGGGAAAAAGAATGGTCTGATAAGTTCTGAGTCACATCTGACGATTCAGGCTTCTTCGTAAAGAGTTGCTTTGCTGGCTAGAAATTTAAATTGAGCTACTAAAAGAGTAGCTGGAATAGTTTTGTAACAAATTGTTATATCTGTTACAGGTGCACCTAAAGCAATGGCAAATTGTATTCAAGAGATAGAAATCCACTTCTGAAATGCAGTCTCTTCTGCAGTGGGATCTGAAGGGGTGTGGCAAGAGTCTCCTGCAGGATACCGTATTTAGGTATTTATTGAGTCCTCTTTGTGTGCTGGGCACTGAGCTAAGTGCTGAGGAGATGGTGAAAAAGCCACACACAGCCTTTAACCCTTACATGGCTCATGATTTACCAGAAGAAACAGACATTAAACAATCATTACAAAATTGGCTATTTCATTACAATTGGGGGAAATGGCAGATGCATAGGCCATTGTGAGATTATATAACAGGGGAAATTTATAGTAGTCTGGAAGATCAGGAAAGACTCACTTAAGGAAATGAATTAATGCAGGGTGAGGGGACATCCCAGGCAGAGGAAACCCAGTGACAACCAAAGATCAAGGGAAACAAGGAATGAAAAATATGAGGAGTTTGTACTCTGCGTAGCATTGACAGGATTGCTCAGTCTTGGATCAGCAATGACCCACCAGTTGTCCTTCCTCTGGGTTTGATAAAACCACTGGTTCAAGAAGCAGAATGAACATATATATTGGCAGTATGGCAAAGAATGATATACTTACAGGAGAAAATAATGATAATTAATAGAAACTCCAGTTTGGACTGCAGGTGGTTTGGGTTTATTTTACTCATATGCCTGGCATTTTTCTAAATTGAGCTGTGAATCGTAATTGTTTCTTTAAAAATAATATAAAATGTGGATAGTACTATTTCGTACATTGAAGAGCAAGAAAACAAGAAAAAAATTAATGACCTAAATGAAGCACTAGAGGTCGCTCCTGACCCTAGAGTAAGCTTATAGAGCAGGCTTTAAAACTGCTCTCACTGCATTACTCACAGAAGCCCATATGTTGGCATGAATTGTTTCTTTTAATATCTTCTGAGAGTATATAATAATACACATCTTGCAAAGATTGTAAAATGGAAAGAACTCGTTATTATCCTGCTAGATAATTAATTTCCTCCCCACATTTATTCCTCTACCAACATCTGTGGCCTCCTATTCTGTCCTCCCTGTCCCTCCTCCTTCTCTGGACAGAATGACTACCCAGCTCTTATTGAGGCCAGCCCCCCTCCCCTCATGCCTTACCGGAGGATGTTACTCCAGCAATTCTCCCTTGTCCCTCTTAAAACATCAAGTAAATTATCTCTGTACTTGATTATGCCCATCACCCTCAAACAGGCTACTTCTCCATTCTTGAGGGGGGGAGACATTTTTAACCGTCTTGATTCCACCCTCCTTCAGCACCTTACCATCACTCATTTACTCCCTACCAGTGTCTCCAGTTCCTCTCCTCCAAGTACCTCTTGAACCCATTCCCATCTGGCTTCCCCATCAGCTCTTTGTCAAGTCCCTGTTAAACTCCATGTTGCTAAATCCAAGGGCCAGTTCTCAGTCCTCATCTGTCTTCCTGCTTGACTTCCTAGCAATATTTGTTATTTGCAGTTACCTTCTCAGAGAAGTATTTTCTTGTAGGGTCCAGCACTAGCCTTTGCTACTTCTTCATCTTCCTGATACCTTAACTTTGGAGCACGCCAGGGCTCTGTCTACACTCATCACATGTGAGCTCAATTAGTCTCAATGTTTTAAATACCACCGTTGGGTTGAAAACTCCCTCGTTTACATCTCCAGCCTGGATGTCTCTCCTGAACTCTGTGTTCATATCTAATATCTTGTTTGCATTTCCACTTACATGTCTAACAGGCATCTCCAACAGTATGTCCACATACATCTCTCTCTCTTTTTTTTTAAGATTTTATTTATTTATTTGACAGAGAGAGAGAGAGACAGTGAGAGTGGGAACACAAGTAGGAGCAGTGGGAGAGGGAGAAGCAGGCTTCCAGCCGAGCAGGGAGCCCGATGCGGAGCTCGATCCCAGGACCCTGGGATCATGACCTGAGCCAAAGGCAGCTGCTTAACCAACTGAGCCACCCAGGTGCCCCTGCACACATCTCTTAACTGTTTTCCGTGTTTCTGCTGTTACCCCTCTGCAGCCAAATACAAGCTCAAAAGCCAGAATGAACCTTTTCAGTATAAGCAAAGTTACCCTTTTGCTCAAAGCCTTTTCATGTCATTCAAGGTCAAAATCAAGGTCCTGAACCATAGCCTAGAAGGCCCAGATGACGTGGCCTTTACTCCTTGTACTTTCCTGCTTGCTCACTCTGTCCCCCGCACTGACCTCATGCTGGCCTCAGAGTGCTATGCTCGCTACCCCCTCCCTGCGATGCTCTTCCCCCAGGTATAGACAAGGCTTGTCCACCCACTTCTTGCAGTCTTGACTCAAGTCTTTAACCTAAATTGCTTTCCCTTCAGGCCTTTCCTGAGCTCCCCATACAAAACTGAAATGCCACCATCTTGCACCAATGCACTATCTTTACTCTTCTCCGTAGCACTTATCACTAGCTAACAGACTTTACATTTAATGTATTTATTTTATTTACCAAAATGTAAGCTCTCAGGGCAGAGATTTTTGTACTGTTCATTGCTTATTCTGTGGCACATAACAGGCGTTGAGTAGGTTAAATGATGTGAGTGATTACCAATCATTGTAATACACATTTTGAGTACTCGTTTCTATAACACACTGGAGAAGATAAAGACAGTGAACATAATACTGGCCTTACCTGTCAGGAACTTGCTAGCTAATAAAAACAGACACTGTATACATACAAAACAAATAAATATATTTAAGTAAATATAAAATAAAATATTTAAATTCATATACACAAAATAAGACATAATATATATACAAAATGCAGTGGGAGAAAAGGAAAGGAGTAGTTAACTATTTAATGAGGATAGCACCTTAATATGTAATATTTGTGTTTAGCAATACTTTTTTTTAAAGATTTATTTCACAGAGAGAGTGGGGGACGGGGGAGGGACAAAGAGAGAGGGAGAGAGAGAGAATCTCAATCAGAAACAGGGCTCATTGCCCAGACCCTGAGATCACAATCTGAGCTGAAACCAAGCGTCGGATGCTCCTCTGACAGCACCCAGGCGCCCTTGTTTAGGAAGACTTTCAGTAGAGTAAATATTCTCTGGTAATAATTTTTAGATGACTACATTAGAATTTGGAAATTGTCAAATTTTATTTTTTATTCTTATTTCCTGTAGCATACAAAAGGAAATATAAAAAATTTCAAATCGTTGAAAGAATAGTTTTCTGAATACAATGATTTTATGGCACAAGAAACAACTGCGCTTCTCAGAAGTCCATAAATCATCAATTACACATACCTGCATTATTTTATTGTGTCACATATTGATATAAAATTAATCAAATTATATACTATTAATCATTCCAGATACTCTATTACTGAAAACCTGTACAAAAGTATTGACTCTTAGTCCCCTTTGATCATGGCAAGAACTATTTTACCGGGAGATATGAAATTGAAGCCAATTAAAGAGCATTGTTTGCCATGAGAAGGCTGAGAAATAATTTTAAAAACTGCCGAGACACAGTCTCAGCGGTACACACTCCCGAGCATGACTCTCAACCCAGGCTGTGCCTTTGAAAATACAGATCTCCCAGGCACCAGCCCAGGCACCAGCCCAGGCCCACTGAGTAAGAATCCCCAGGGGCCGCAGACCCGGCCCATGTGTTTTTGAAAGCACCATAGTGATGCTGATACACAGGTCAGAGTGGGGAGCTGCCAGGAACCTTACTTCGCAGCAGAAATGCTGGCTGTCCGCCAGAGTTCTGCTCCCCTTCCGTAGCAGGGAGTCGCAGCTGGGCACCGGCTGCCCAGTAGCCCCCCTTACATTTAGGCAGGGCCTGGTGACTGAGTTCTGACCAGTGGCCCACAAGCAAGAGTGTTATCCACCACATCCAGGCCTGGCCCTTCAAAACCTACTCGATCTTCTATTTCCTCTCTTCCCGTCTCCCCCATAGGATGTCAGTGCCCAGGGCAGCCCTCCATATTCAAAAGAACTTGATGCCCCATGTTCTAAAAGTTCAAAAATCTCAAGTAACAAAGAGATCTTCAGTGTTTTCTTCCGCTGGACAAATGGCCATAATCCCTTTAAGAGATTTCCAGATGATTTTCTGGACAAATATTGTGACCTCTTTCAAATGTGTATTATTACTAGTCCTTTTAATTAGCTTTTTTGAAGTTTGCTAACTTTTTTTTTTTTTTAGATTTTATTTATGTATTTGACAGAGAGAGAGAGAGAGCGCACACAAGCAGGGGGAGCAGCAGAGGGAGAGAGAGAAACAGGCTCTCGGCTGAGCAAGGAGCCCAGTGTGGGACTTGATCCTATTCAGACCTGAGCCGAATAGGCAGATGCTCAACTGAGTGAGCCACCCAGGCGCCCCAAAGTTTGCTAACTTAAGCCTACAAAGTCAACTCTCCCCTCCCCCACTGAGTGTCCCAAAGTTCCATCTTCCCTATGGAGTATCACGGGCCGCCTTCTCCCCTGCTGTGTAGGAGGCAGTCTTAGAGGGGATCTCAGGGGTATAGTTAGAAAAAGAAAGCCTGTAACCTCCAAGTGTGAGGACCTGGAGGGTGGTATTTCCCAATCCTTGCTTAGCAGGCACTTTCCTCAAGCCTTCCTGCAAGGCAGATCTTATAAAGAGCATGTCCTGCTTTTAAATTGAGTCCCACAGTGGGAGTCCTTATTGAAGATAGCAGAGCCTCTGCCCCCCTGGGTGTCTAAATGATTTTGTAGCACACAGCCACCACCCCCGTTCCCACCTCCTTGCTGCCCAACACACTTTACGTGAGAGGGAAGTCTTTACATGTGAGTGCCTGAGATTGAAGCCTTTATCTGTTACAGTATTTAACATTACCTTAACTCATGTATAATGAATGACTTTATTCCTACATAGACTCCTAACTGCAGGTGATATCTTGTCTCCACCCCATCCCCCAAACATAACTTTGACAGTAAAAGTCTGATATGACATACTTTGCCTGGTTGATGGTTACTAGTTATGTTTTCTCAACTCTAGTCTCATAAAGGGAAGAGTCTTCTGAGGCTTTCCCATCATGAAATCCTCTCATCCACTGTCTAGACCGCCTATTAGGAAGCCACAGGAAAGGTTTAACTTTCACTTCCTAGTCCAAGATAATGAAATCATTCCTAAAAACTATCTGTGCACAGGAGACACATAATAAGGCTCCTGAATTTGTTTTTTATCATGGGTTGAATTGTGTCTCCCCCCCAACCCCCAATTCATACGTTGAAGTCCTAACCTCTAAAGCCTCAGAATGTGACTATTTGGGGAGATAAGGGCTTTAAAGAGGTAATTAAGGTAAAATGAGGTCATATGTTTGGGCCCTAATCCAATGTGACTGATGTCTTTGCAAGAAGAGGAGAGTAGGACATAGAAAGGCACAGAACACGAATAGGAAGATGGCCAGGTATTAGGAGAGAGGCCTCGGAAGAAACCAACCCTGCCAACACCTTGACCTTGGACTTCTAGCCTTGAGAATGGTAAGAAAATAAACTTCTGTCATTTAAGCCACCCAGTATGTGGTACTTTGTGACAGCAGCCTGAGCTAATACAGTCCTTACGGTGATGGCCAGGACACCAGGGACAACCTGAAGTGGTACTATGCATCCTTATGTGTTATCTTGACTTACCATCAGGATTGTTTCCTTTGGTCGCCAACCCCAAAATGCATGTGTCTTTGAGAACTTGCCTTCTCCCCTCTTCCCCTGTCATTTCAGACTCTCTTCCCCCCTTTCTCTATGTATTAGAGATAGAAAGGAAGAAGGATGGCACCTGGCTGGCTCAGTATGTAGAACATACAACTCCTGATCTCAGGGTGGTTAAGTTCAACCGCCATGTTGGGTATAGAAATTCTCTAAAAATAAAATCTTAAAAAAAAAAAAAGAGAGGAAAGAGGATACGAATGGAGGATATACTGAGATGATGGGAAAGGGGGTTCTGTCCTGTTTCTTCTACTCCTAAGATAAGGTGGCAATCTTTCTACAAGGTGAGCACATTACTTATGTCAGCCAAAGTTGGAAAGACAGGTGTGAATCTGGAAGATGCATAGGGTTTTGCTAATGAGGAGCCCCATGGTCCAGCTGTGTTGGTCTCAGCAGTAGGCTGCCTATCAGCACATCCCTCCCGCCGTTCAGCTCTTGCGATGGCAGATCCCACCATGGTGCCCCTGCTGCTGCTTAAACAGGGAGCATGCTCAGTGTGGGCTGGGCTGGGGGTGGCAGGAAGCAGGGGCAGGCACTTGTCTCCCTGGTAAAAGAATGAGCATAACATAACTGAGAAACTGATTCTTGGAGGCTTCTTGTGGGAGAGACATCCAGCAACCATTCTTAGATGTCTCCTAGCTCTACTGAAACCTGGCTTAGTCCAAGCTGACCTCAACTGGGGAGGATGCCAGAATGTCGCACTGAGTGCTGATGTAAGGAGATGGAATTAGTTATTTCATTTATAAAGTCCCTGGTTAAAGCAAACTGTGTTGTCTTCACTAGTTTATATAGTTCTTTTGCCAACACTGTCCTCAAATCATAGCTCTTCCTTCTCGTAGTGTGTGAAACATACACACACATACACATACGTATTTCTGAAAGCAGCTGAGCCAGGATGTGAATGGACCATCTAGATGTCTAGCAGCTTGGACTTCTAGGTGATTCCTTTTTTCTTTTCTGTTTTTAAAACAATGTAAGCTACTGAATAAAGCACAATGAAATATCCTTAATTTTTTTTTATGAGTATGAGTGTTTATTTCTCCAGGTTCATTCAGGAAACCTCACTTCCTTTCCTGTCTTGCCTAGGGAAAGCCATTTCTTTCAAAGTGAAGTTTCCTCTTGGACTAGGAACTTACCTCAGGTTGTATCTTCTTTCCTATTTCTTGGGCAGAAGCAAACAGAGCCACTAATGGTCCCACTAAGGAGGCCTGTGGAGAATATTTATTACTACGTTGCGATTCAGTGGGAAGGCAGCTGCAGTGCCCAAAGGGCGTCAGGTGGAGTTGAACCTGCACTCCACACTAGGTGTGGTAGCGTGGGATGAGAATCACAGCAGGATGGCCCAAGTTCCTGGAAAACATCCTGTCTGTGGGAAACACTTATCACCTGTGTATGCATAGGGAAAACATTACAAGTGGTTTCTGCCCCTCAGCACTTACTGAGTCCTGTCAAGTGCTATGCTAAGTCCTCTCCACACATTATTTCATCTTCCCAACAATCCTGCGAGATATCCCTATCTTACAGATGAGGAAACTGAGGCATGGAGGCATACAGTAACATACTCAAGGTCGCACAGCTAGTGAGTGGAGGAGCTGCGGCTGGAACCCAGTGTGCTGGACTCCAGAGACCCCAGCATGCCCCTGAAACCGAGCGTAAATCCAGTGAAGAAAAATACACCTGGAAATCATAACAATCTTAATGGAATTCACAGGGTCCATTTTCTTAACTTTTCTTAACAATTTTCTAGACTCCAGAAAACATGCATCTGCCTCTCTCTGGTGCTAACACATTCAGTGGTTAGTAAGGTCTCGAAAGAGGCCCACGCGTTCTTTCGTGTCATTGTTGTACACCAGCGGAAATGCTTACTGGTCTGAAATAATGTACTGGCACCCTGAGCACCTACCTACCCTAAGCAGCTTAGACCCAAAACAGATACTTTTGACAGCCTGAAGGATTGTGCATTCGTAAACATTTTTATGCTCATCTATCTTCTCATCCTCCTGGAGGAGATCAGAAATTGTATTTATTGTTTAAATAAAAACTGGGATGAGGAGTTGGAGGAGGGCGGACACAGTCACACAGGGTTCCGGGCAAGCCAGATAGCAGAGAGAGAGAATTCTAGCAACACTCGAGTGTTCCTGGAGACAGCGATTTCAAGAATAGATGGGTGTTTGAATGCAGACCCTGATCAAGGCCCTCTGACCCGGGGTGAGACCAAGTGAGGACCCACTCTGGGAGGCCCGACCCGGCTCCCGAAGGGGCGGGGTGCCGGGGCGGGGTTGGCTGGGCCAGGATCATGATGGGATCTGGGGAGAAGTGGTGAGACCCGAAAGCCGAGTTTGGTAGAGGTGGGCCGGGTGGGAGCTCACCTCAACTCCCGCATTCAGAACGTCCGCACCGTTTTCCCCGGGGTCGCGGGTGCGGCACACGGGAGTTGGGAGGGAGCTGGCTTCCAGTCCCGGCCGCGCACTCTCTGGCCGGGGAGCGCGCCCGCCTCGCCCCCGCCCGGCCCCTGCCGTGGGGTCGCAGAGCTCCGGCGCGCGCTCCCCGCCCCCTTTCCCGGGACGTGAGCGGCGGCGGCGGCGCAGGGGAAGGGGCGGGCGGGGGCCGCCGTAGCTCTCTCCTCCCACCCGCGCTCCCGCCGCGCCGCGCTCTCTGGCCCGGAGCGAGCGGGCCGGCCCGGCTTCCTCTTCGCAGCCCGCGGCGTCCCCCCGGCGGGCGCGCGCCACGATGGCAGCGGCCGAGCGGGGCTGAGCCCGCCGCCAGCCCGCAGCCCCCCGGCCCGCGCCGGCCCCGACCATGGCGAAGCAGTACGATGTGCTGTTCCGGCTGCTGCTCATCGGGGACTCCGGGGTGGGCAAGACCTGCCTGCTGTGCCGCTTCACCGACAACGAGTTCCACTCCTCGCACATCTCCACCATCGGTAAGGGGCGGTGGCCGGAGGGGCGCCCCACCCTCCCCACCGCCGCGGCTAGCCCGGGCGGCCCCTGCCCCAGCCCGGGAGAACCGGCCGCCTCTCTGGCTGGAGGTGTTGGCGCGGGAGGCCAGGACTAGGGAAGAAATCCCGGGGAGGGGCCACCGCCTGGGGACTTGAGCCGCGGGTCCTGGAGGTGAGGGCGTCCCTGCCGTGGTCGGTGATTAGGGATAGGCTCTCCCGGCCTCGCACTGGGGAGCCTGCGCATCGGAGCCGAGACAGCGGGGGCGAGTGTAGGCCTGGGTACCCCGAGCTGGGGCAGCGAGAATCATAGCCACTTAAATGACTTCCCCACACCCCCAGGTGCAGAGGGGGAGGGGAAGGAAAGCCTGTGCTCCGAAAGAGGGGTTCGGGGTGGGGAGCCGCGTCACTGAGTCACTGGGTACTCTCAGTTCAGGGGTGACCCAATGTGGAGCCAGGAGGGGGAAGGGAGGGGCCGAAGGGTTTGAGTTTCCAGAGCACAGTTGTGAAGGTAAGCCACAAGGTGGGACACCTGGAGGAGGGCGTCGATTCGGTGAGCGTGTTAGCGTGCCACAGGGGCACTTATTAGCCAATTCCAGAAAAACAGCTGACAAAATATTTGTTTTGAAGGAGGCTGAGGAGGGTGAGGAATGTCAGGACTAATGTCCACACCTCGGAGTCAGACGGCTGATAGGATCCACCTTCCAGTACATGGATATGATCTGGCAGAGCTGGAGCCTGTGCTTAGAGGGACAAGATCTCCTGGCTTTCCAGACCAGAGTGTGATGGCTTCTCTTGTCCTGGGAGGGGGCGGGTGCCCCCCAGGAGGGTTCTCCCCCTTGGACCCTGAGGGGCGTGGTCCTCTGGGAGGTCTGAGCTGAGGGAATTCCACCACATCTAACAGCTTCCCCCACTTTTGCCCTAGAGGAGCCTCAGCGTGACCCAGGTCCCCCCTCCAGTGGGTAGGAGCCCCCACTCAAGGCTTCCACTCTCCCGCCCAACACACCTTCCTTGCCAAGAGAGAAGAGGGAGCAGGTAAAGGCAGGAGGGACAGAGACCTAGGGTTAAGAGGCAGTCTGTGTTGTCACATAGACCTGGAGACCTCACTTGGGGACAGTGTGACCTTGATACCACTTAAGTTTTTGAGCTTGCATTTCTCATCCACAGAATGGGAACAATAACCATACTTACCTCCTGAGGTGCTGTAAGGATTAAATGAAATTATGTTTGTAAAAGCACTTAACACAAAGTTGGACACATGCGAAGCTGGATAAATGCTAGTTATTACTGTTGTTGTTGTCCTTGAGCTCCCAGGGTCTTGTTCTCTCTTTGCTTCCCTGTCCTCAAGGGACTTAGGGGGAGGGAGCAGTTACGTCCATCTTTCTCAGGGGAGCTGTGAGACAGGCTACTAGGAGTTCTGGAGCTCAGGCTGGGCCACTGCCTGGAGGAGAGATACCTATCTGGGAGGGGTGGGCCGGCTACTAGAAGCCAAGGGAGGATGGCAAGCCTCTGGGGGAAGGCTCAGGGAAGAGGAGGAAGTGGGGAGGGGCCTGGGCGTGAGCAAGGGAGGGGCTGAGGAACCAGATGGAATATGGAGACCCGTTGCCGACGTTGGGGACAAAGGGCAGCAGGCTAGCGGTTGAGGAAACTTTCGGTGGCTATTTTATGGGTGGGCTTGGTGCCAGGAACTGCTGAGCTATCACAGAGGGCAGTGGGCTGCTGGTGGTCCCCAGACCTTGCCTGTTGAGCGGTAGTTTGCACCCTGGTGTTCTGGCCACATTTCAGGGCCAAGGAGTGACCTAGGTTTCTCCCCTGGAGCACTTTATTCATCCACCTCATTTCAGAAGCTCTTGGGCTCCTGCTCCATGTTGTCAGGGGAGCTAGACTTCCCTAGGAAATGTGTCCCCCTTTCCCACAGACAAATGAGGGAACTGATGCTTCTAAAATCCCAAAATGGCCTTTCTGAGGCTTGTTTTTTCCTTAAGTCCCTTGCCCCCCAGTTGCTAATCACCAGCTCTTCTCCTTATGTCTCTCCCACCTAGTCTCCCACCTTCTCCCTTTTGGAACACCTCCTTCCTGCTAGAGAGGCAAATGTGCAGTTTCCCCTCACAGGTCACAGGGTCGTCCTCAGAGTCCCTGTGGGGCCGAGCAGTCTAGCGGCAGCGAATCAGCAAACTGAGTGAGGGTCTCTATAGCACACTCCCCACCCCGTCCCCTCAGGTCCTTGGTGTGTTGACCTAAAACCTGAGCAGGTGCTTCTTCTGCTCTGATAGTTGGGTCCACCTTTTCCCAGGACGCAGAGGACTGTTTAGGAGTTTGGGTTCCATGGGAAAGAAAGAAACCTGTCTTTCTTCCCACTCACCTTTTCAAATCGGCCTACTGGGCTTCGTGAGTTCTGTCTGAAGCGACCTAGGGCACCGGTGTTCTACCTGGTCTTGGGCATGTCTTTCAGCAATAGCTACAACCTAGGGACAAAGTTGGATGGTCAAGAAAAGCTTTCCTTGCAATGATGCAGAAAGTTTCCCACAGAGTTGGAAAGGGCAGCCAGGAGGCAAATCAAGGAGCCAAGAAAATGGGTACTACCGACTCCCAGTCATTCATTTATCCATTCAGAAGAAACACGCAGGTCCCATAGCCGGGCTCAGGGCTGGACCTGGAGATTCCAAGAAGAATAATACCCATTGTCACCTCTCTCAAGCTGCTCCATGTCTAAGATACATACTTTTACCATGCTGGACATTGATCTAGGCACCGTTCCCGGAGCAACTTTGGTGAAATGGGGAAAACGAGGCATTTCACTAGTCACTGCCAAGACGGAGTTCAGATTCTTGGATCATGTTGATGTGGGTGGCACTTTTGTGATTTACTGCTGATGCCGTTTACCTGAAGAGCCTGTGATGTTCCAGAGAAGGGCCTGCCAGAGAGCAGTGAGGACACCTCCCAGGTCCGCTGAGGCACGGACTGCCCCTCTTCTTTTTAGTCCGCAGGTAGGCAGGTGGCCAGGGCCTGGATCTGTGCGGTGAGCCAGCCTTCCCCAACCTGGGCTGAGCCGACCCAGAGGGGGGTTGTGTGCAGGTGGGCAGCCCGTGCCTTAATGGCCTCTGCTGGTTCCTCACCTGTTAAACTCATTAATTAAGGATTCACTACAAAGCAGTGTGCCAGGCATTTTGTTTTATTTTATTTATTTTATTTTTTAAAGATTTTATTTATTTATTTGACAGAGAGACAGAGATCAGAAGTAGGCAGAGAGGCAGGCAGAGAGAGAGGGGGAAGCAGGCTCCCTGCCAAGCAGAGAGCCCGATGCGGGGCTCGATTCTAGGACCCCAAGATCATGACCTGAGCTGAAGGCAGAAGCTTTAACCCACTGAGCCACCGAGGTGCCCCTGTGCCAGGCATTTTAGAGACTTATTCGGTGCACCTTTTCCTGCACACAGGCAAAAAGAGCTAAGGCCACAACGAGATCTGGAAGCACTTGGGGAAGCACTCCTCATAGGTGGGGGGATCGGTGAGGATCACTGTTACTGTTAGGAGGCTCTAGAGGGCCTTCCCAGCAGCCGAACGAGGATGCCAGCGTGCAGGAGGCAGCCAGTGACGGGGCAGGGAACCGAGAGCGCTGGTGCTGACGAGGTGCTAGAGGAGGCCAGACAAGAGGAGGCCCCGCTGGCTAGAAGTAGCCAAGAAGGCTCTAGAAGGAAGGGAGGCTGAGGCAAGGCTTTGCGGTGTGGGCTGCTTTTCAGTTCCTGGAGGGGAAGGAGCAGATGGAACAGCAGGAGCGGAGACGACAGAGGTGGGAATCCGGTGGGCGTTCATGGGAGGCTGGGCAGTCTGGCTAGAACAGAAGGGAGTTTTTAGGGGAAGAGTGAGAACATTCCTCTGTTTATCTCTCTGTCTCCCAAACTCTACTTTGAGGGCATGAGGGTGAAACCAAATCTCATTCCTCTTTGTTTTCATCATCCTGACATAGGGCCAGGCTCAAGCTTCATACACATTGTTGAATTACTGGATGAATGAAGGCAGGGGCCACTGAGGGCCTGGCTCAGGAGGTGGGCCCTGGGCCTCCACAGTGGAATAGAAGGTTCCTGGGTCCGGTGATGACATGGTGACGTGGCACTTGGGTACTGGCTGGGAGCGAGGGTTAAGACCCGCAGCAGGGAGGCAGGTCAAGGCGGCAGCTTGGTGAGACCGTGGTGGCAGCTCGGTTCTTCTCTCTGCCACACACCCCTCCTGGGGCCGCCACACCAGGCTCCGCGCCGGCTCCCGTTCTCCTTTCCCTCCGGAAGTAGAGAGCCCTTTGAACCAGCCAAGCTGGCAGCCTCTGAAAGGACCTCGTGTGAGCTGGGCTGCCTGCCCCAGCAGGGAGACTATGTCCCAGCCTACGTGTCACCTACGTGCAGGGGGGCCTTTGGTTCCCTTTCTGCGCAGTGGCCAGGAGTGTCATGTGAGGCACTCATGAAGCTGACAGGACGGCTGTCCTTGCTTTTCCCAGAGTTCACGTGTCACATGGTCTCCAGACCTTCTTGTTCGAAAGGCCACCTGGGCTCCAAGGAGGCTGCCCAGCGATTTTCTGATTTTCCGGTTTGACCGGTTGAACCTCCACTGGGGCTCCAGGGCTGCTTCCTGGGGCAGGATCCCCTTTCTCAGAAAGTTCTGTCTGAGCTGGCTCGGGCTGCCTGGGCCTCGGGCCACCGGGTGACTGAAGGGGAGAGACAGGGCGGGGGAAGGACCCCAGGGCGTGGACACCTGCTTGGGCGCTGGGTGCCCCCTGCCTGCTGCGGATGGGGGGGCGGGGGGGCCTCTCACCGCAGGAAGGCTGGGAAGGGGAGAAGCCGGGAGCAAATGGACAGACAGCCGACTTTGCATGAGGTTCCCCGTGGCCTTACCTGGCCGTGCCACCCTCAGATGCTTATTTAACAGCTCTTTCCTTAGTCTCCACGTCTGGAAATTGAAGAGAGTAACAGACTCTTCCTTAAAGGTCGTTGTGAAGATTACAGACGCTAATAGGTGCAAAGCACTCGGCTGAACACCTCAAATGGAATGGTAGCCGCTGTGATTCTATGATTATCACCATTCTTATTCTGATTATTTGTTATTCCTAATTCATAAGAAAGTCGCAGGGATCGATACACTGTCAGTAACGCCCTTTGCGGCCAGTCAGTCATGCATGCAGTAATTGGGGTGCTATTTACTGAACACCCACCGCGCTAGGTGCCTGCCAGGAGCTGGGGGTCCAGCAGTGAGCAAACAGGAGTCAGGGCACCAGCTCCCTTCCTGGGGGTCACAGGAGTAGGCTCTAGGTTTCATGTCCGATTCTGTGCCAGCCTCCGCCCCCGCCCTTGCCCCAGCAGTGCGAGACTCTAGGAAGGAAGGGGGCATTGGGGAGGAGTGGGGAGACAGGTGACCGGAGACGATAGGACCGATAGGACCGGGGGCTCTGTCTGGTGTCACCCTGCCTCAGGCCCCCATTCCGCGTACCCCGTTCCCCAAGGACGTGACCCCTGAGAACAGCCTTCATTTCAGCTGCTCTGCACACCTGTGCCACCTTCCCGGCTCCGCAGAACCACCCCCGGCTTGGAGGGCCCAGATTCCTGCTCCTGCCCCCCTTCTCCCGTTCTCCTCCTGTTCTCCTCCCATCCTCCCCCGCTCCCCAGACAGCTTGGTGATGAGCTTTATAGCACGAAAGTCGATATCTGGCCGTTACCCTTCTACCCTGATTGCCAGTTCTTCTCAGAATGCCTTCTTTTGTAATCTAATATTTGTGCCCGTTTCCCTGAAAAACTGCCAGTTTTCTGCACAGGCGTGTGACCTCTCCTTGGCTCTCCTGCCTGGGCAGTGTGCTTTGTCGGGGGCCATGGGGCTTTCCGGACATTTAATTCCTCCCACTGAGGAGGAGAGGATTCATCATCAGCCCGGTTTTATAACAGAGGAAACCAAGGCCCCAAGAACACTGATGACTCACATCTTGCGTGCAGGTGGCCCAAACTTGAACCCCCTCCACTGCAGTTTCCCCAGACTGGCTTGGGGCATGCTCTTGCTCATCCCAGAAGCCCCTTCCACAGGCCGCCAAGCAGAGCCTCTCTCTGGTGCACCGAGGGCTCTGGGAGAGAGGGACATTTGTGCCTCTGCTGTCGACCAAGTCTGCCTCCTTGACATGACCCACTGGGGAGCTGTCAGGGGCCAGGATTGAGGAGTTTGGCTGGGGGACCCTGGAGGGTGAGATCTGAGTGTGGCCCTCGTATTATCATTTTGAGACCATATTTACTGAGAACTCCATGACTGGGGCCCCATAATCTGTAGCAAAGGCTGACAGTTGGCTCCAAAATGTGGGTTACCCCCCCATGGCTCTCAAAATTTTTTCTCACCGATCTTCTCTCCTGGAATGTTCTGACTTCATTCACTCACTCGTTTATTCTCTCGCTCACCCACATTCATTTTTCTTCTTTCCTTTAGTCAGTTTTGTCGAATAACGTGTATTATTCTATCTGCCTTCCGCCAGGCGATGGGAATGTGAGAGGAATAAGATGCTCTCTGGCCCTCGGGGACTCAGAGTGCACACAGGTGGGAAGTCAGGCATCCAAACAGAGAAGCAGAGCAGTAGGAGAAAGCAACGTCGGAATGCTTGGGGCTCGCAGAGAGGTGCTAACCTCCTCCGGGGCTGGTTGGTGAAGGCTTCACGGGAGAAGTGACTCCGGGGCGGCTCCTGGACAACTAAGTGGGGTTCCTCAGGGGGCAGAGGCTGGGGGAGGAGCTGCTGCGGAGAACACCTCACGATCCGGGGCTTCTCCTCCTCTGCCTGGCTGGGCCCGCTGGTCGTGGCCGGGCCATGGTCGTCCCGGCTCGTGTTCAGCTAGATCCTTGCTAGGAGTTGGCTCTGTGTGTCCCTTCAGGAGGAGGGGCCTCCGAGAGGCACGGCCCCTGTCAGGGGTCTGCCAGAGGGGATCAGAACGGGGTTAGCTGGAGCGCACAGCCCGTGTCTCAGAGGCCCTGTGTAGGTTTGTGCACCTGGCAGGGGGAAGGGCAAGGGGAAGGGAACTGTTGTGGCCTGAGTACGTACTCAGTGTGCCTACTGTGTGTGTGGGAACAGTTGTGCTTTGCGCATATGAGACATTCAGTGTAGAGATCCCATCGTAACGTTGGCGATCGTCGAACGTCACCAAGTTGGCCTTGGTAGTGTTTGAGAAGTTTCTCGTTACATTCTTCAGGTTAGATCCTCCAGTCGGGTTTCTATGTAAGAGTTTCTATGTAAGAGCTGGGTCCACCTGAGAGCTCAGAGGTGGGAAGGGCCTTGCTGGGCTTCCAGCCACGCCCCCCTCGCCCCTTTCCCCAGCCTTTATAGCAAAGGAAAGAGTAATGTGATCCCTCTTCCTTTTCTCTTCCGTGGAACTTTAATTTTGACTGAAGTGTGTTCCTGCCCGAGAGAAATTTGCTGTTTCTTCTGCCTGGGGCCCTGGTCCCTCAGATCTTTATGCTGGTACCTTCTTGTCCCTCAGGTCTCTGATCAAATGTCACCTACTTTAAAAGGCCTCCACTGACCAGCCTGTCTAAAGCAGCTTCCACATGGATGTCCTCACTGTCTACTCCATTATTCTGCTTTTGCCCCTTAACATCACTCTGGAAGTATTGATTAGTTTGCTTATTATCTGTCCTCCCAATTAGAATGGAAGCTCTCTGAAAATAAGCATCTGTCTGCGTTCTTCACTACTTCATTCTAGTACCAAGCTCGGTTCCTGGCACGTCGTAGGCACTGGGTAACAGCGTGTTTGAATGAATGCATAAATGAATGAATGAATGCATGCGTGCATTTTCCTCAAGGGCTTTTCCTCTTCCCGAGGGCAGCTGCAGCTAGTACTGTAGTCTTGGGGCTCAGAGACAATGAGAAACTCACTATGCCACCCGTGTGTTTGGGACTGAGGAGAGGGGGAGAATTCTGCAGGGGGCGAGCAGTTTCCAGTACATGTTCTAGGGGAAGCCCAGACATAGCAGGGAGCCAGAACGCGTGAGCGGGGTCCTCTTCGGGGGCTGCAGAGACCAAGGCACCCGTGTTTAGACTAAGGTCAGTATTGCCCATCGCTCGGAGTCCCTGGGGGTGTCAGATTCCCATCAGCTCAGCCCGGCTGCTAGAGTGACTTCTAGGACCACCCCACTGCTGGGGGCTCTGGAGCAGGGATCATCTAGGGTTCAGGCCCCGGGGACAAGCATTCCTTCCCAGCCTCATGGGACTCCATGTTTGACTGGGAAATCCTTCTCCGTGATAGCAGCGCCTGGGTTTCTGGGCCCTGGGTTTCCAGAGATTGGCCCTTCAAGATTTTATGTGCAGGTAATAACTTCTAGAGTTGTCCTGGTCCCCATCTGATCACACTGAGGGAGGGTGAGTGTGAATGTGTGTGTGTATGCACGCACATTTGTTTGTGTCTTAAAAAAGAAAGGAGGGACAGCGGTATCATTCTGAAATCCGCAGTCTTTCTGGTGGGTGGCATCCGAATCAGAGCCACCCACTCAGTACCCTGGAGGTGGAAACACGGCCTTGGAGCTTGAGGATCAGGATTCTGCCAAACACCAGGGCTGCCTCTTTTATTTCTGCTTCCCAGCCTTCCCAGAGCGAGCGGGTGCGAATGCTGACTAATGCATTCGCTGAGGGAACCTGCTGCCTCTTCTCCCCAGAGCGAGGCCAGCGTGAGGGAAGGTCGGTCTGTGGGGGGGAGGGGGTAGGAGGAGGAAGTGGGGCGGCAGCATGGAGTCCAGCAGGCTGTGAGGCGGTGTCCCCAGACAGAGGGAGGAGGAACGTGGCAAGTAGCAGGTTTGGGGCAAAGATGCTTTCCCCGCGCCCCTCATCTACCTGGTAGGAGGGACTTCTGTGTTGCCGGGAGCCTTTGTCTTGAATCTTCTCTTAAGATTTGTCTCTTAGCCCGCCTTCTGTATTGCTCTTGTCCCCCTTCTTCCCCTCCTTTGTCCCTCAGTTGGGGGAAGATGGTGTCGTTGGTCTCTCGGGTGTTAGGGGTTTTTTCTCCTGCCGAGAGAAGGGGGTTTGGAAGTGGGGATCACTCTGATACGGGGTTTGGGGCAGCACAGTCAACCAGCCACCTCCGCACAGGGTCTGCCTTTCCCCAGCGCTTGTTTTGGGGTTGCTCAGGGCGACCTCTTTGGAGGTGACCTCCTGCCACAGCCCCCGCGAGCCCCACGTGTCCAGCACACACTGGTTTCGTGCCAGGGAGGGGCTGGGGGCCTTCCTGGGCCTTGGGCTTGGTAACTGGAGCCAGCGGGGCTCCAGGGATTGGGTGTCTGCCTTGGGTTTCAGCTGTATTAGGTTGTTCCTGTTGGGGCGTCTCATTGCAAATGAAAAGGCTCAAGTCGCGCTGCTGGTCCTTTTGGCTGTGGTTGATCACAGTGATAACATTTGGCACCCAGAAAGAACCTTATTTCCACTTGAAACATGTGGCACTTGGCGGGCAGGCCAGCTGGCACCTGACGTTAACCCATTAGGTGCTGGCCTGCCAATAGGCACAGCCGAACTTTGCCAGAATGTAGGTTGTAGGCAGACTGGTGTGTGTGGGGGGGAGACATCTGGGCTGGATGGTGGGTGGCATTTTCTCTTTTTGTTGGAACACTGTGGCTTAGCACTGGCCCCTTGTCTCTCCTGCCTGCCTTCCTTCCTCCCCAGCGTGAGCCCCTCCTCCTGCCCAGAGCTCTGTCTCCCGCACCGTGACCCTGGGCTGCCTGATCTCCTCATTCCCTGGGGAGCTGATAGCTTCTTCAGCTAACATTTCATAACACTGTGTGTCAGGCCCTGTGTCACTGGCTTTGCACCTTCTCTCACAACTGGGATTGTCATTCCCATTTTACAGGTGAAGAAACAGAAAAGAGAGGGTAAGAAGACCACACGGCCAGTGCGTGGGAAAGGCGGGAACGGACGCGAACCCTGGGCACACAGTGGTGTTCTCATGGCCCACATCACTCTTTCTCCGTGCTTCCCAGGGCTCTCTTTGGAGGCTTGTGGTCCTGGGAAGGGGCGATCTTTCCCCTGCACGTGCCCTGTCCCATCTTTCCACAGTCTTCTCAGCCCCTCGCTGCTGGACCGAGGGCGCCGTAAGCGCCATCTTACCCCCCTGGTGAGCTGTCTCCACCTTCCTGCTCTCTGTCCTGCTTCAGCCCCAGGACCCAAAGGCCA
Source organism: Nasua narica (assembly GCA_028533885.1). Lineage (NCBI taxonomy): Eukaryota > Metazoa > Chordata > Mammalia > Carnivora > Procyonidae > Nasua > Nasua narica. Next base: position 95,327,288 of record CM052797.1, on the reverse strand, counting down.
ACCATGTCCCTGCTCCTCCCCCCTGACAGCGGCCCTGTCCCCGTGCTCCTCGCTCCCCTGTGGCCTCGCCGGCTGCGAGGGTCGCAGATGGAGAACCAGAGGCTGTATGGGCTGAGAGACAGGAAGAGTGGAGGGCAGTGCCGTCCACAGCCCGAGGTGGGAGGCACTTCGCTGGGGAGCTTTCCTTGCCAACGTCGGTGAGGCCTTCACTCACGGCCCTGCTCTTGAGCCAGGGGCGCCCGTCCTCCTCACGGGCTCCGGGCCACTCAAGGAATTGCTGCTCTATGTCCGGCACTCTGCGGGGTCAGAGGCAGAGACTTTCAAAGCAAAAAATATTGTCAAAGACAGAATACACTCTCTGGCCCTTGGGTACTTTACGTCTAGTTGGGGCTAGAAGACAAAAACTAGGAGGCAGCAACAAGCAGGGAATTTGGGGGAGTTTCCCTCCCAGGCCTACGGTTGAAACATCTTGCCCCCGCTTGGCGGAGGGGGTGATGGTGGGGGGTATTAGGCAGCAGGGGACAGACCCAGACTGTGGGTCTTCGGGCCATCCCGCGGCACCCTCCGGCTCACTAGGGAAGGCAGGTGTGCTCTGAGGATACCCGTGGGCTGGAAGGTGGGGTCTGTGCCAGGACCCAGCGCTCCTGGCCCCCACTCTGGCCAGCGTGTCTGTCTTCAGGCATCTCTGCCTCGTGTTCCTCTCGTTACCAGCTGACCGGTCCCCTTGGCACTGTCTGGAGAGAGCTGGTTTGATCGGCTCAGCTAGATCCCCTTGCCCGTGTTGGCCGGGTCACTTTGGGGGTCCCCAGAAAGCCCACTGATGGACCTGCCTCCTTTGGTCAGATGTCCACCTCTGGTCCAGTTAGGGGAGCTGCTTCACCGCAGAGAACACACCGTACCCAACCCTGCTTCTCTGAGCAGAAGCTCTGAGCCGGGCAGCTCGAGCCAGAGGAGGACGCCAGGGGTGGCGGACACCATGACTGGCTCGTCCGAGGGACCGAGCAAAGTGGTCGGCCGCTCACTGGGCTTTTGGTACTTGGTTGGCGGAGGGCCCCCCTCTTCCGGGCTTTCTCCCCCAGGAATCCCCGCATCTTCAGGAACATCTGCTGGAGCGGTGTGGAGGCTGAGGGCAATCCTGAACTGTCTCGGGGGGTACGGGGGTCCCCTGAAGCTAGCTCACGGTGGGCTTGCTCCCCGAGTGCCCCAGGCCTCGCTCCTAGAGGCCTCATCAGAGCAGAACAGGTACAGGTCACGCCAGAGCGCGACAGGAAGGCCAGCGAGATCCCACAGCCGCCGGTCCAGGGTGCGGTACCCCGGGTGGCGGTCAGGAGCCCAATCCCCCAGGTCCGGTTCAGCCACTGGGTGTGGGAGCAGGAGGCAGTTAGCCAGCCTCCCTGTGCCTCCCGTAGTTGTCACCGCTCTTTGCTGCCTCACAGGGCTGGCACGAGGACTGAGGGCTCGGGATCCCTTAGCTAAGGGGTGTGCTAAAGTATAATTATAGGGATCATAGATTGGGAGTGGTTCGGCCTCGGGGTGGGCTAGACAGTGGTTCTCAAACTTCAGCCTGGGTGTACCTGGAGAGTGGTTTTTCTAGCACGCTCCCTGATGATGTTGATGACGCCGGTCCCTGGACTGACTAGGGCAACAGGGCAGTGAGGGACTAGACGGGGTAACCCTTTCTACACCCACGGTTCTCTGGGTTGGTGTGCCCAGCCACTCGCTGGGAAGCAGTTATTCAGCAGAGGGAAAGTAGGAATGAGAGGAGTGCCTCCTGCTGCATGCAGGTCCTTCACTTCCATGGCCCAGTTCATATCCCACAAGAGCCCTGAGGAGGCCAGTGGTATTCTCATTCCACAGGAAAGAAAACTGAGACCCAGAGAAATCGAAAGTTGCCCAAAGTCACACAGCAAGTGCCAGACTACAGGGTCAGACCCAGGTCTTTCTGATGCCAAGGCCGATGGATAGTTCTTTCACTATGTTATAGCTCAAACTTTCCTCTAAAAGTCCCCTGGCACCCTGTTAAAAATATAGGTCTCTGGGGGCACCTGGGTGGCTCAGTTGGTTGATCATCTGCCTTCGGCTCAGGTCATGATCTCAGGGTCCTGGGATCAAGCCCTGCATTGGGCTTCCTGCTCAGTGGAGAGCCTGCTTCTCTCTCCCTTTGCCCCTCCCCCTGCTTGTGTGAGCGAGCGCGCTCCTGCTCTCTCAAATAAATAAATAAAATCTTCAAAAATATATATATATAGGTTTCTAGCCCTCGGATTCTGATTCAGTGGGTCTAGGCCAGTCAAGGTAGCAGCATTTAAAAAGAAAAATCAGCCCAGGGTTGAGCTGAGTACCTGCAAAGCAGGCCTGGAGAATGGGAGCACGCCCATGCCGCCTCGGTTGGCACTTCCGGTGCAAAGCTTCAGCCCACATCTCAAACTGTAGCATGTATTAGAATCACCTGGAAAGCTTGTTAAAATGCAGATTCCCGGACCACGCCCCCAGACTTTCTGATTCCATAGGTCTGAGGTGGGACTCCAGAATTTGCATTTCTAACGTATCCCAGCGGATGTTGATGCTGCAGGTTGGGGGACCACACTTTGAGAGCCCTGTCTAGAAGCTGGCTGTTGAAAGTGGGGTCCATGGGCCCGTAGCACCAGCCTCAGCTGGAAGTTTAACTCAGCATCTCAGGCCTCTTCTCATGGCTACTGAATTAGAGTCTGCATCCTAATACAATCACCAAGTGGTCTGTATGCATTTTGGCATTTGAGGAGGGCTGCCCTGGGGAAGCCAGGAGACCACATGGGATGGAGGTGGGGGCAGAGTATCTCTCCCCCCTATAGAGTTTGGAGATCAGCAGGGAGGGGCCAGATCATCAGGACGAGCACCCAGAGGGGACTGATGAGGAGCTGAGAGCTGAGGAAATGAGGTAGGCCTCAGGAATGGCTTTATCAGGCAGCATTCTGCTCACCGCTGGAGAGTGGAGAAGGAGTTCTGTTGAGTGAGTGGCACTGAGGAGGGGGGCATGAGAGCTGAAGCCTTCAGCAAGGGGACAGTGGCTGTGGGGAAGGGGTTGGGGGGACACAGCTTCTATAAACAGGGTGCCAGCTGCTACAAGGGCCCCACTGAGGTGGGAAAGCAGGAGTCTATGGCCAGCGTTTTGATTGCCCTGTAGCGCCAAGCAGCAGAGAAAACTAACAGCCACCCAGGGGGATGGAGGGGCGACGGGTGGGCACGGGCATGGTGGGCCACGAATTGATAGGTGGACAGAGTGGAAGGCCCAGGCTATGGGACCAGGGAGACTAGAAAGAATAGGAAAAAAAAAAAAAAAAAAGAGAGGGAGAGAAAGAATAGGGTCCACTACAGGATTACTGGGCTGTTCATCTTTTTTTTTTTTTTTTAAAGATTTTATTCATTCATTTGACACAGAGAGAGAGAGACCACAAATAGGCAGAGAGGCAGGCAGAGGAAGAGGAGGAAGCAGGCTCCCCGCTGAGCAGAGAGCCCGATTCGGGGCTCCATCCCAGGACCCCGAGATCATGACCTGAGCCGAAGGAAGAGGCTTTAACCCACTGAGCCACCCAGGTGCCCCTTTTCATCTTTTTTTTATTTAAAAAATGTGGGGGCACCTGGGTGGCTCAGTCAGTAAGCATCTGCCTTCAGCTTAGGTCATGATCCCAGGGTCCTAGGATCGAGCCCCGCATCAGGCTCCCTGCTCAGCAGAGAGCCTGCTTCTCCCACTCCCTCTGCTGCTCCCCTTGCTTGTGTTCTCCCTCTCTCTCTGTCAAATAAATAAATAAAATCTTAAAAAAAAAAAAGGTGGGTGGGAGAGGAAAATTCCTCAAAAGGCCTAGACTTACTATGTTTCTTGCTTAGTGCATGTGAATAGCCAAAATGGAAGCATTTTCTCTGAGCTCCACGGATGTTACCAGGTGGTCAGGAAGACCTAAGTTGTAACAGGATGGGTGTGGGGGTTCTGTGGGCCCCTAAGTCCCTCGGCCTCAGTCCCTGGCCACACAGCTAAGAAGTGAGGGAAGGGGGAGAAGGAATCCAAGCCCAGCGCTCACTCCTGGGCGCTGCCTCTTCTGACACCGGCTTACACTGCGGTGCCGAGCTGCCTGGTGCTGGGAGCTCCTCCCCGGCTGAGCCTTGCTCCAGGACCTGCAGAGAAGTCCCCATAGTTACATCCTCTGTGTCTAGTTACCACACAGCTCTCATTCTCCCTGAGAAGCAGTGCTGGGGTAGTGCGGGCTCTGCCAGCAGACAGGCCTGTGTTCGAGTCTCTGCCACCTGCTGTGCTGACCTGGGGTTAGTGATCTTACCTCTCTGGGCCTCTGTCTCCTTTCCACTAAGCTCTGTGAGGTCAGGGATCCTATGTCCTTTCTACCACTCTGTCTGTGCCTAGTACTGTGCAGGGCACAGAGTAAGTTCTCACAGAAGGGTGTGGAATAAAGGCAAGTAGAACCTTCTGTCCCCCTCCCTGCTACCTTGTGACCACTCCGCACGGGACACTGTCCTTGACCAGGCTTGCTGGACGAGTATGAGGATAAGCTAGGTTGATTAGAAGGTGAACCAAATTGCTGCTTCTCCTGGGAAGGCGGCACTGTCCCACGAAAGAACAAGAATTCCTGACTCCCTTCTATGCCGGCAGTGGTGAGGAGCAAATTCTTGACAACTGGCTCTCTGCGGAGGGGGTGAGCACGCCCCTGCCCCCACTAGGGCCCTGTGCCCCCACCCTCGCTTTCTCCGCATGCTCGGAAGAATGGCTGCCAGACATTAGCCATTCGGAAAAGTACAGCTCAAGAGCTATGAATCAGGTTGGGTAGGCGAAAAATGATTCACGTCCGACCAACTTGATCAAGTTTGGGTTGTCCGTTCGGAATCTTTTTCTCCCCTCCAGTTAAATGAGGACTGGTCCTGCTGGGGAGAGGGAAAAGTCTGCGTTGAATCTGCCTGTATTTGTGGAAGCCTGGGGACAGGCCGGAGAAGGGGACAACTGTTCCCACTGGTAAAGAACTAATGCTGAGCAGGATAGCGCTGGTGTTGGGGGCTCTGGTACCTGTGGGTCTTTGGGGCAGTGCCGGGCAGCCTGGTGACTACCGTCCGTCTGGAACTCTGCCTTGACCGTGTTCTCCATCTGAATACTGGATAATGATGCCCATTTCTGACCTGTCTCCGGGGAATACATGAAGACTTAAGTTTAATTAACTTACTTGATAGGGCTCTTGCATCACCGGGCACTGTGCCCGGGCACAGTTGGGGCTGGGAAGAGGCGTGCAGATAAAAATGTCTCCCCTCATCTCCGTCATCACTCAGATTCCAGCCTGTGTGCCACGGGGGCTGCTGGCTCCTCCGGCAAGGTTCCCCAGATACGTTTCTGCCTTGGGCTGCTTTGCCAAATGCCTTATGTGTCCTTGTGGCAGCTGAACTCCTCAAGCCCTTAGGCACAGGAGCCTGAGAAGCCCGTCCTCCCCTCCCTCCCCCAGCAGTGAGATGCATCACTGCCTCGTCCTCTGGTCACTGGTCATTTACAAGCACCCACGATGGACCTATACTAGGTCATAGTGATAATTGCAGGCAACTGAGTATCTCCCAGGTGCTGGGCCCTGTATCCCATCTGGTCTTCTTATCCACCCTCTGAAATGATTGGTGATGTCCCCATTTTACAGATGAGGAAATGAGGCTTAGGTGCACCTTAGAAGCAAGGTGCCCAAAGTCACAGCTATGACTGAAGTGGCCAGAGTAAGGATTCGAGCTCAGGCCTGGCTTCAAAGCCCGTGCTCCTTCTAGGTAAAGGAGTACACAACAGTGCTTCCTCTACTAAACAGCAGAGTCTCTGCACCTTCTTGGTGGGCCTCTGCTAGGGTCCCTGCTAGGGATCCTCTCCAGGGTCTGTGCCCCTTCCCCACATTCATGACAGCACCACATCCACTCCTGGTTATTAATAAGGCAGAGAAAAAAAAATCCCGGCAAACCAGGTAGGTTACTATTCCTAGGGGGTGGAGTTCCAGGGGGGATAAATAAATGCCCGTAGTTCTCTCCAGCAGAGTAAATAGGAAGATGCCACACTGAGGGGAGGGAGACACATTTGGGGGCTGAGTGAGACAGTGATGGAGTGGATTCCCCTGTACTCACTCTGCCCTCCTCCTGCATCCCCCTCTCCCCACTCCTGCCCTGGCAATTCTCAGGTCAAGGAGGAAGAGAAGCCCCATTCAACTTAACCCCAGATACTTCCTTAGGGTCAAACTCTGGCTCAAGAAGGCCTTTACCTCATGCCATCTTTCTGCCATATTAAGTCATAGGCAGTCCCTTCCAGTGCGAGTGCCCTGAGCCTTTACTGTTCAGTCTCAGCGGTACTCTTCCTAATTTCCTTGCTCTCTTCCTTTCCCCAGGCGTGGATTTCAAGATGAAGACCATAGAGGTAGATGGCATCAAAGTGCGGATACAGATTTGGTGAGTTGGGGAGGAGGAGAGACATGGGTCCCCCCCCTGGCCTCCACTGCCATGTGTGAAAATCCCGAGGCTGCATCCGGGGTAACCGGCCACCTCTTCTATGGAGAGAAGCACATGTCTTAAAGCCTATCTCCTGCTCCTACGAGCCTTAATCTCTTTTTCTTAGGAAAATTTCTGGGATTGACCACAAGTCACCAAAAGGCAGGAACTAGAAGGATTTGGCAAACTAATGAGTGTGGGTTTGTTTTAGCGTGAGGCTTTGCGGTGCCTCAGTGCAGGGGAGGGAGGGCTGCACCCCAGGCTGGGATGGACTCTGGGAAGAGATTCCCCAGGACGGCATGGTGCAGTTCCCACCAGGAGCCACAGGGGGCCGCTGTGGCTCTCTGGCCTGCGCTTTCTGGAAGCGCAGCCTTTGCCCCGCCTTTAGAGCCACTTCCAGTTTGGAGAATGGTATGGGCCTTGTCTTCAGAGGCCCCTAGGGGGACCAGAGGTGGAGCAGTCCAACCTGTTGGAACACAATGGCCCAGTTCTAAAGAGGTGTCCGAGGCCCAGTTTCATTTGCGGGTTCTGGCACTGATAGAGTTGACGAGGCCCCCGTCAGCCCGGTCAGCCCCACATAATCAGGCCTCAGTCCTGCAGAGTTGGGGGTGTTCAGACCCCTTTGGGGATCAAAGCGCCTGAATTTTCAGCCTGTAGCTCCCCAGTTTCTCCTGCAAGGGCACAGGGTCTGCCTCTGGCCCCATGCTCCCTGCTCTCCTGATGGCCTGGCTTTCCACCGCAGGGACACAGCGGGGCAGGAGAGATACCAGACCATCACGAAGCAGTACTATCGACGGGCCCAGGTGAGCCACCGTTCTCAGGGTGTGGAGGTGGGACGCCGCCATCCACACTCGCAGCTCTGAGCGGTGGAGATCTGTATGCCACCGCCCCCCAGACCAGGGCCCTCAGACTGCCTGCTGGGGACGGCCGCCGGCACTCTTTCCTCAGCGACTCTCTGAGCACACACTGCAGCTGAGCCTCCAGACTCATCCCTACCCGCCACCCTCCACCCTGGCCAAAGACCCAGTCGGAAGATTTGGTGCCTTCCTACCTCCAAGCGTTCTGTGACAGGCCTAGGGCACAATAGCTTTGGGTGTATGAGAGAGAAGAAGTTTCTGGGTGCCGAGGGGGCCTCATTCTGCTAAGCAGGGAGAAGGGAGAGCAGGACCCAGTATTTAAGGTACCACACCTGCTTCTGGACCCACGACTGTGCACTGTCTTTGTGTGCATCTCCCCCCCCCCCCATCTCTCTCTCCTTCTCTCTCTCTCAGGGAATATTTTTAGTCTACGACATTAGCAGCGAGCGCTCTTACCAGCACATCATGAAGTGGGTCAGCGATGTGGATGAGGTAGGAGATGCTGCCTCCCCGTTGGGGGTGGGGGCGGGGCGCCTCAGAGGGGAAGGCAAAGTGAGGGCCAGCTGGGAAGGGCCAAAGCTCTTGGGGTTGGTGAGCAAACACTCCCAGGAGACCTTGCCTTTCCCAGCCCTGGAGGAACACCTCACGGTGAATAAGACACGGGGAAGAAGCCCAAGCTGCCACACTGTCCATGATCTGTGCCCAACCAGGCCGCTGTGGCTGATTCTTCCTTGGAGATGAGTTAGGTCAGAGCCTACCCTGTGACTGTCTTCCTTCCTGAACTCTCAGGAGCAGGAGGAATCATGAGACTAGGGTTCTAGTCCTGGCTCTGGAGCCTTGGGCAAGCGATGTGAACTTTCTGAGTCCCCCATTTTTCAACTGTAGAGTGAGAGGGTGGACTTCAGTGCAACGTCCTTGCTGGTTCAGATCCCAGCTGTCTAACCCCAGGAAGGACCAGTTATAGCCGGAGTGTCGCCCACCCAAAGCTGTCCCCGTGACGGCCCTCCAGTCCCCCTGGGGTCAGCCTGCTCTGTCAATAGGGCTCAGGAGCCTGGGGCTGGTGTGGAGGCCGGAGACGGTGTGGTGGGGAGCTGGGGAGTAAACATAGCACTCACTGCCAGTCCTGCCTGTCCTCTGTCCCCAGTATGCACCAGAAGGTGTCCAGAAGATCCTCATAGGGAATAAGGCTGATGAAGAGCAGAAGCGGCAGGTGGGAAGGGAGCAAGGGCAGCAGGTAAGTGCAACAAGCTGGCTGAGTCCGTCTGTCCCTCGCGTCTCCTGCTGCCCGGGCTGGCCCTAAGAGCTGGGACCCAGGACTCTGTCCTTGTCCTCACGTACCCTGCACCTCCCACAGATCCCTGAGGCTCCTGGTGAGTTGCCATCCTTGAGAGTTTGCTTTCTGTCCTTTGGGACAGTGATCTGGGGCCCATCCTGGAACAGAGAGCTCTCGGGCAGCCCCTCACCCGGCCCTAAGAGCCCCAGAGCAGGATTATCGTCTGCTGAAGAGGTCATCCCGGTGGTCATGGTGAGGAAGGGCTCCGAGTCGCTGGCTTCCCAGCAGCATCCAGGCACAGCGACTGTCTACAGGGATCCCACCCCTGTCCTTATACTGGGAAGGGGTAGGGAGGAAAATAAGGGAATGAAGGCCCACAGTTGGAGAAGCCATGGGGCAGAGAGGACAGGAAGGTGGTGCCAAGGGACCCCGCCCTCCCAGAGGACAGAAGGATGGGTACCATGGAGACAAGAGCCAGCCACCCACTCGGAGGGCCTCAAGAGCTTTTTTCTCCTTCTGTCCATAGCACTTGAAATAAAATGGATTTTTGGCATACAAAAATAATACAGGGTCATTGAAAAATCGGAAAGTAGAGGCAGACCCGACCAGAATAAACGCTCCCAGAATAGTATTTATCGAGCAACTGTATGGAGGGCTGGCACTAAGTGAGTGCTTTGAGACGCATGACCTCTTTTAGTCATTCTGTGACCTTGGTTGAGAGAGGCCCTCGTCCCCCTTTAACAGATGGCAGCGTCCGTAACTTGTCCAAGGTCATATGGCTGCTGAGTGGCGGCACCAGCGTCTAAGGCTGGCTGTGTTTGACACCAAAGCTGCGTTTTTCACTAATTCCACACCCTGCACAAGACCGGGGGACCTTCGTCTCCTGGTACGCGTGCTGTGGGCAGGGGTGTGTCTGCGGGCTGGCCCGCGGGAGGCGGGCGGGGCTTCGTGCAGCATTTTCTGCATTCTCGGCTGGCGGGTGTCTGGTCTGAGACGTGACCAGCTGTGAGAAGTTGTCCCAGCCCAGCACGGGCTGTGAGGGCCATGGAAGAAGTACCTGCCCGTGCTGTGGGCACCTCCCTTCCCTTACTGACTCCCTTTCAGGAATGTTCTTTTCTTGCAGCTGGCTAAGGAGTATGGCATGGACTTCTATGAAACAAGTGCCTGCACCAACCTCAACATTAAAGAGGTGAGCGCCCTGCAGGCCCACTGCCCTTCCTCTGTGGCCCAGTGCCCCAGAGGAAGCAGGGAGGCAAGGGGAGACAGCGGCCCTGGGTGGGGAGGGGGGAGCCCGGGCCAAATGATGAGTGTCCCCCCCCGCCCCCCAGGGGGCAGGGACAGGGCTGCAGCGGGAAGAGGAGGCCGCGCCTGCTCACTTGCCACCCGTGGTTTCGCAGTCGTTCACGCGGCTGACGGAGCTGGTGCTGCAGGCCCACAGGAAGGAGCTGGATGGTCTCCGGACACGTGCCAGCAATGAGTTGGCATTGGCCGAGCTGGAGGAGGACGAGGGCAAACCTGAGGGCCCAGCGAACTCTTCGAAAACCTGCTGGTGCTGAGGGTCCTGCGTGGAGCACCCAGCGACCCCCCTCCCCTGAGGAGGCCTGTGGCAGACAGGGAGTCCGGGCTTTGCCCCACTTCTCCTCTCACGCGGGTGACCCTGTGGAAAACCGGTAGCTGCTACTCCCCTGCCTGGCGCCGAGCGCAGCCCCGCTGTCGTCTCGGAGCAGCCTCTGCCCCTGCCCTCCAGCCTGGAGGGCCTCCCTTCCGCCTGGCTCCCCACCCCAGGCCCGCCACGAGCCCCCGGTATGCTGCGGGCGCTGCCTCGCCGCCCCAGGCTCCCCAGACAGTGGCCCGGCTGCAGTGAGGCCGCTCTAAGGCTCCTTCTTTCTCAGTGCATCTCGTCTCCTCTCTGCTTTACCTCTCTTCCTCCTACTTCTTTCTTGTCCCTTTCTCCCTTCCAGTGTGTTCTGTATCGAAGCCCCTCACACCTCTTTTCCTCTCTGTCCTGTGTGGCTGCTGGTGCAGCTGCTTTCCTTTCTTCCTAACCCTGTCCAAGGGAATGGACTCAGGCTCATGGGGATGTTCCACACTCTTCTTCTGGGAGAACCCCCCACCCGCTTTGTGAAGGGGCCAAAGCCTACGGGGTGCTTCTTCCCATTTCCCCTCCCCTCCATCCCTTCCCGGGCTGCAGGCCTGCCTCACCCATGATCTGGGAAAGTGGAACATCAAGGTAGAAAGGAAACTCCAAACTGGGGCTGTCCCACCTTTCCCTGCCTGCCCCCTCCACCCCGCCCCCAGCTTTGGCCTTGCTTGGCTGCCTGCCCACCTGCCTCTTGGGGAAAGTGAGCGCAGAAGCAGGTGCTTCAGAAAAGAAAAAAAAATGTTGAGGGGAGGCAGGGACAAAAGGTCACATCCATTCTCTACCTCCCATGCAGTGCGTACACAATTTCTCCCTAACTGGGCTCCTGAATTTCAAGATCTGTACCAAGGCCTCAGGGCACTGCAGGGGCGAGGAAGGCTGGGGGGTGGCAGTGATGTTAACAAGCCAACCACACACCCCAGAAAGGGGAGTGTTTGGAAATGAAGGACTAGCCCCTGTATATTGGGTGAAAGTGAGGGAGAGGAGGCCAGAGACAGCATTTCGCAAACCAGAAGGGAATGTGGGAGCAACTTCCCTTCCTGTGTAGGAAGGGCCTTTCCCCACAACCCCTGGCAATGTGACGTAACCACTGAACCCCGCCTTCAGCGCTCAAGGTTTTCCTGAGAAAGTCTGTGGGAGAAGGGCAGGGGCTTCCTGGGGAGGGAGAAAGAAGGCCCTGAGTAGAAATGCTTGGTGCTGTTCTCTTCAGCCTTCCAGACAAAGTGCTCGCCTTGCCTCTCTAGCTTCTTGAAGAGGAGCCAACCGCACTGTGGCTGCAGGAGGAAGGAGGGAAGCGGACTCCTTCCTCCAGAGCTCTTTGTTCAGGAAGAAGTTTCTATAACCCCACATGGCCCAAAGGTAGCTTGAAGGAAGCACTTTAAAGAACGGACAAGTCAGTGACGGGGCCTAGTGGGGTTCCTCCCCACCTGCCCAGGGTCGGAGGCTCATTCTTAAGCTACATGTTAGCTGCGTCGCACGGCTCAGGCTAAAACAAAGGCTCCAGCCCTGAACGTTTGCTAACAAGGCCCAAAGTCCAGGGCACACACATGTGAAGGATTCAGAGCCCCACTTCCTTATTCCTCAAAAAAAAAAAAGGTGGGGAAGAAATCACCAAACCTTTTCTCTGACTCTTACCAGAGTGGGAGAGGGTAGCTCAGGATGTAGGACCAGGGACAGGCTAACAGTGGAAGGAAAAGGAGGGCAGAAATAGTTATAAATTGTTAGCTGATAAGAAACTTAGATAGCAGACTCTTTAGGATGAAGTCATGACTATGGCTGGGATGCTTGCTAGAGGCCCGACTCCTCAGGTGTCAGGACACAGCATGACCCCAGGGCTGGGACGACCGTAACGCCAGCCCTCGGAGTGCTGGCAGCCAGGGGCTTCAGAAATCGACGTTGTGCTGGGTACTGGCTCCAACCTGTGGGTCCGTGTTGCAGTGTTCCCTGAAGACCAGGCAGAGCACCAGTGCCTTTCTCTCCCAGCCCCCTCGGGACAGAGGGACTAATTTTTACTGTACCTAGGGGTTCTGGAAGGGAAAACACAGGGTGGAGATTTATGCGCCGATGAGCCCCATCCAGCAGGGCCACAGCTGGGGAGAGGTACGGGAGGGTTGGAGCTCTAGGGTCAGCTACGCCCACCAGGCATCGGAGTCGGCATCTCGCCCCTACACTTCTCCAGTCCGGGGGGTGGCCTGGGGTCTGGCCTTAGGCCCAGACTGTTGAGCAGGCGCTCCTGCCTGTTTACTCCTCACCACCTCTGCACCTGCTGTCTTGAGACTCCGCCCAGCCCCAGGCATTTCCACCTGCTCCCCAGCCCCCACCATCTCCCTGTGACGGGTGAACTTCGTGTACTGTGTCTTGGGTCCAATATATGAATTGTGAGCAGGGTTCATCTATTTTAAACACATATGTTTACAAAATAAAGAATATTTCAAACCACAGGTGTGGCCGCCTGTATGAGTCCCTAGGAGTTCTCACTTGGCCCTTGGCAGTTAAGGGGCACAGGGAGAGGCAGTGCTGCGAGAAGAGGCTCCAGAACCTTACAAAGCAAGATCAGGGGAAAGAGAATGGAAGCAGCAAGCTGTCCTCTTCCTTACCGGACCTTTCCCAGCGTCACCTGCTGGGGCCCAGCAAAGCCCCCAGTGCTCTGCAGTGGGCCTACAAGGGCAGAAAGAAGATGGCATCACTCGCAGGATGCCGAATGTCCGAGGGAGTCTTTAAAGCCAGGAAGGTTCTCATCCGTCTGAGATGGAACAGGAAGAGGTCTCCCTGGAGGCATGAGGAGGGATGAAATCTTTCAGAAGTTTGTCCTAGCCCTGTGACTGAGAACTCCAGGGAAGCAAGGCAGACTGTAATCTTGGGGGTCTGGGGGTGCCAAATACTATACTTTGGGGCAAGGAGTTGAGGAAAGAGGCAGAAAACGGGAGTCAGGATAGAATGAAGAAGGAAGAAGTCAAACAAGACAGGGCAGTGGTGGCCTAAGATCTTAACCCGCACTTTACAATTTATGGAAAACTTGCAATACTCCATCTCTTACACCCTGACAACCATATCTGTGAGAGATAAGGAGGGTGATTACACAAAGTCAGCTGGTAAGGAAACGTGCCTCAGGGCCTCGAATAACAGTGGCAGAGTCACGGCCAGAAGCATCAGAACTGAAATCTCTGGAGGGAAAAGCTTTAGCAACTCTATTTAGAAAAATCTCGAGAAGCAATTCTCATTTGTAGCCAGAGTCAAGAACCATGTCCCTAGATTTTTTGCCTACTAAGCCAGTGCGGTTTCCAGAACAACCATCCCTGTGGAAAGCCGTGGGAATCACACACCTGTTAGTCCAAGTCCAAGGTAATAAGCTTCTGCAAAGTGGGCCAGTTTGAGGTAAAGTTGGAGACAAAGGTATTTTAAGAGAACCCATCAGTTTTTTTCATTCGTGAAAGGTGAGAACCTGCATGACCGGGGGTCCTAAGTTGTTCTCGGAGAAAAGGGATGGTGTGTCCCTGAGGAAGAGGGAGCCCCCAGCTCAGGAACTTTCACAGGCTTCCTGGACAGAGGCCCCGAAGGGCAGCCAGTAAGAGGTGTCCAGATGCCCGAGAGTCCTGGGGGAGCTCTCAGCATGCAGGTAAGTCTGGGAAGTTCACGCTGAAGTTTAGCACACTGTCAGGGCCAAGTTCTTCTGACACAGTGGCCTGGTAGGGACATTTATTGGCTGTTAGGAACTCTACCTGGACTCAATGGGGGACACACTTCACGCTGCATTTCCTGTCACCTTTTTTAATGGCCAAAGATTCCCCTCCCCTTGGAGTAATGGAGGCTTGTTTTGGGGAGCAGCCAGTGGAGACATGGGTTGCCACGTGTTATGAATGGCCATGGAACAGGCTACAAAAGACAGAAAGGCTGGGCCCTCCCTGGTGAGTAGTTCCTCCATCTTCTCAGCAAATCAGATTCTCATACCAGCTGCTCCCAAAGCCTTGCTTATTCTTGGTTCTAGAAGATTGTTCCCAACGGAGGTGTACCTGTGAAAACACTCTCTAGTAAACATTTGTGTTGTTATTGAAATAACACTCCAAAAATCCCAGAGCCAGGTAGGGGCTAATGGCCAGTCTTCCTGATGGAGAAATCCAGATGTGTTTTTAAAAATCGGATTTATTTGAGCTGGTGGGTGCTTGGAATAATGAAGTGAAGCGCTAGGCCTTCCCTTGGGTCCTCAGAAGGCCCACAGTATGCTGCACGGCTGGTGCAGAAAACCTGCGCGGCTCGACTGGGTTTAGAACCATAGCAGCTTTGACCCCCTGCACGGTCCCTTCTGGAGGGGCACGAGCAGCACAACCCTGCCAGGAGAAGTCTTGGGGACCGAGCCTTTGTCTGAGAGGAGGCAGGTGCAGCTCGTGCCCTGGGCGTTACTCACCTGCTCTGTGACTCCTCACCTTCACCTCGGCCATGACTGACTGACGGCCTCCTCACGAGCCCGTGGAGGCAGAGGGAAGGACCCGGAGCTCTCCGGCAGAGGCAGCACCACTCACTGAAAGACTTCTCAAGACACACTTCATCTCTTCAGCCTGGCTGAGTCTCCTGAAAGCCATTATTTCCAGAAAAATCACACCATCCTCCTGAGGATCCCTTTGCCTGCGGGCTAGTAGAAAACAACAGCCAAAGAAAACTACGGGCCCATCATATGTATATTTCGGTTGCGGTCTGAGTTAAGGGGACATGCCCCCCAGTTCTCTTCCTCACCTTTCAGATCTTGGCAGGCTATTCAATGGCGCCGTTCACAGCTTGGCCTTGACCCGACAATACATGTCTGTGCCAAGCGAGAACGACTTGCTAGGGCAAGTCGGAGTCAATCCTGCATCCCTCCCTCCCTTTTTTCCTCCCATTTGACCTTTGGGGCTCTAGTTTCCTGCAAGGAGTGAATTATTCATGTTTGTACATAGATATCAAATTGGCCCTTCCCGGGTTGCCAGCAGGGTGGGGCAGCTAGGCGGCTTTGTTCAGAGTCTGTAAACAGGAGGCGCCACCTCCTTGTTGAAAGAGCACCTCCAGGTGGGTGACCGTTTTTTTGCTAAGTCATCCTGGGGATGCTCAAAGCCCCATTGTGAAATCCTTCCCTCCTTCCAGGCTCCTCCTCCCTCCCCACCCCTATAACAGACCCTGAAGTGGGCTGCCGCCACTCTGCACGCCTCACTCTGCCCCTTCACCATGGCTTACATAGCCAAGTCCTTCTACGACCTCAGTGCCATCAGCCTGGACGGGGAGAAGGTAGATTTCAACACGTTCCGAGGCAGGGCCGTGCTGATTGAGAACGTGGCCTCGCTCTGAGGCACGACCACCCGGGACTTCACCCAGCTCAATGAGCTGCAGTGCCGCTTCCCCAGGCGCCTGGTGGTTCTTGGCTTCCCTTGCAACCAGTTCGGACATCAGGTGAGGGGTGCCTTGTACTGTACCCAAGGAGTTGGGGTGCCGAGGCCTTGGTAGGCTAAAGGGAGGGGGAGAGTGACTGTGTGTGTCGGAGCGTCTGGAATGGGAGATGTTGGTTAATCTAGGTCTCTGGGTACAGGTGAATAGCAAGGGGAAGTCCGTAGGGTTCTGTCTGGTCTTCAGCACGGAGGTGGGGTTTTGTTGTTTATTGTCTTCTCATTATGCTCCAGGAGGGCAGCTACTCGGTCTGCTTTTCTCTCCACTGTGGAGAAGGCACTCGTTAAATACCCGCTGAGTGGATGAGTGGAGGAAATAGAAGATCAGTAATCACACTAGGACTGAACCGACCCAGGAGACCTTAGTTCCAGCTAGATGTGGTTCTGTTCCTCCGTGGCTCTGTGCCCTCGCAAGGGTCACCTGATTTTTCAGTTTCCTTATCTGAAAATGGGGGGATAATGCCACTTATCTCATAGGCTAATTGTGAGGTTCAGAGGGTAAGATACACACAAAAAAAATCCTTGACAAAATGACAAATATAAAGTAATGTGCAAGTGAAAGCAAAAACAACTGTATCATTGAGGTTGAAGGACTTCGTTTTAAATCAGCAGAGGGGAGAGTGATTTTGGTGGAAAGCTCAGGGTTTGCAGCATGCATGGGTCTCCTCTGGGTGTCACTTGTACCTCTCTGTCTCTGATTTTTTCTTTTCTTTCTTTCTTTCTTTTTTTTTTTTTGGTGTGTGTGTGTGTGTGGCCCATACAGGGATCAAATCTGTCTGATTACTTGGTCAAGTTCTAGATCTTCAGCCCACAAACCTCAAGTTCTCTTTTAGGGGTTCTTCTATTTTCACTTAGTATTTTAACAGCACCAGCAGACAGAATGTCCTCAAGTGAACCCTCTACTTATAACCCCCTCAGTTCAATTCACAGTGGCATGAAGGCGAGGAACTGATTAGCAGAGCTACAGCGGGAAGGCTGAAGTGTCATTGGCTGTGACGAACCTGAGTCCAGACCATCATTACTGCTGTCACTGTTCCTTCCCTGCCTCAGTCTGTTTCTAGGCTTGGCCAGGCCTGGAGAGAGAAAGGGTGAAACCGCTTGAGGGGTGTCCCTTGGGCCCCTGAGGTGTCTCCACCCTTCCACCGTCAGGCTAGCTAGTGGCTGGAGGGAATCCGTAACCTGCCAGCCGGCTGCCATTTGCATTAAGAGATAAGGAGTCTAATGGAGATCACCTTTGGGCTCAAGATGTCCTGATGGCCTGGAATTGACGGTACTGATTGGTCCTAGCAGATCAGAGGCAAGACCTTTCTCCCACAGGGAGATATTTGACTCTTAGACCCAGGGGGAGGGGTGGAAAATAAGGGTTTCCATGGGCTTTTGGGGGTTGTCGGGTGGAGAATGCCGGGTAGGGGCAGGACAGGGATGGCAAGGGGTAGGGAGAGACAGGTAACAGGCTCAGAGCTAAAGCCCTCACGGCTGAGTCCAGTGAGTGAGTGTGAGGAGTCTTGGGAGAACAGTCTGGAAGTAAAAGGAAAGATAACTGCACATTCACAACCTGCAGTCCTTAAGCACACACTTAACTTTCCTTCCCCTGGCCTGTTCCAGAACCCTAAACACTATCCTGTTTCATTCACCCCTGTCAGTCACTGAGCAATTCCATTTAGCGTATATCCACTGTCGTCTCTAACTGACTTTGCCTTCGTAGCACCTGAAAGCCAGACTTCCTTGGATGGGGTCTTCCTTCATCAGCGCTTCCTCCTACTTACACTTCGGATGGAGGACAAGGCAAGATGAAAGCAAGAAGCTATAAATCCTATTCCTCTAGTCCTTGATTTCACCCTTAGCTTGAGGAAATGAGCAAAACAGAGGCAGAGGCTATACTCAACACTCAGAAGCAATGGAGGCAAAATCAGAGCAGAGGGAAGGGGAAGGTCTGGCTGGACGTATGTGTGAGTGTGTGTGTGGGGGGGGGGGCAATGGAAGGGAGAGTCCTAGGTGGCATCACCTGAGCCTCTTTTTCCTTTCTTTCTACTGCCCTGAACTCAAGGTTCCTTGAAGTTTCAGACAGATATCCTAAGAACCGTTCAGGGTAGTGCAGAGAGAAGCAGCAGTTTGAAAGTGCTAAATCATTCACTGTAAGAACAGCCAAGCTAGGAACTGCAAGAATTTTCAGGAATGGCCTAGCAAACCATCAAACAATAGCTGTGAATGGGGAATCCCCAAGTCAAGAGTAGGGCAAAGCTAGTGAAGAAGGAAAAAGAATAGGGGGAAGGAGGAGCTACACAGAAAAGAATGATCCTGGGAAAGGAGTACAGGAGGGTGAAAGGTTTTTGTGGATCCTTTATTTCCCCCTTCCCTCTTCCATGCTCTTTGTCTTTTTCCTCCTCCAGGAAAACTGTCAGAATGAGGAGATCCTGAACAGTCTCAAGTATGTCCGCCCTGGGGGTGGATTCCAGCCCACTTTTACCCTTGTCCAAAAGTGTGAGGTGAATGGTCAGAACGAGCATCCTGTCTTCGCCTACCTGAAGGACAAGCTCCCCTACCCTTATGATGACCCATTTTCCCTCATGACCGATCCCAAGTTCATCATTTGGAGCCCAGTGCGCCGCTCCGATGTGGCCTGGAACTTTGAGAAGTTCCTTATTGGGCCGGAGGGGGAGCCCTTCCGCCGCTACAGCCGCACTTTCCCTACCATCAACATTGAGCCTGACATCAAGCGTCTCCTCAAAGTTGCCATATAGACAGGGGCTGCTCGGCAGGCAGATCTACTCCATCCCGCCCCTGGTATCTTTCCTTAGGCTTCAGTGTGCCCGCAGGAGCTACTGCTGGACCAAAGCTTCCCCCTGAAGAGCCTTGCCCTTCCAGGCCACCTGTCTCCCTTCCCTCCCCTAACCTTCTGGTTGGTGATTCTACTTGGAGCTCCAAGGCTTGGGTGGCTCTGGGCCTTCACAGAATGATGGCACCTTCCTAAACCATACGGGCGGTGTCTGAGAAGCGTGAAGGGCTTAGAGCCCGCCTGCTGGCTGCGTCCAATAAAGCGCAGGAATGCAAATGGCCAGGCTCCCTGTGTCTTCTTCCCTGATGGAGAGTAGAGGGGTGACACAAAACCACAGGTGGGACAGAGAGCTGGCAGCACACAAAGGCTTGACAGAGGGAGCTTCT
>CM052797.1:95162923-95307972 GCA_028533885.1 Nasua narica | reverse complement strand
GTACACAGACTGAAATTTATTATTTCCCTGTGTTCCCACAGCTGCATCTCCTTAGTTTATGAAACATTGAGCCAAAATCTGATTGATTTCAAATCTGATTTCTTATCACCAACACAACCATCAATAAATGACAAGCTATCATTTATTAAATATTTACTACACTCACACACTGCATAAGTACTATATATATATTAAGTTACTTAATCCTCATACTGACCCTATGAAGAATTTTTCTCTCCGTTTTAAAGAGAAGGTCAGTGAACAAGACACCTGCCAAGGACAAAGGGCTCCAAGTAGCAAAGCTGAAAGTTAAACCCAGGTCAGTTGACTATAAAGCCTGTACTTTTTTTTTTTTTAGACTTATTTGAGGGGGGTGGTAAGGCAGAGGGAGGAGAGAACCTCCAGCAGATGCCCCACTGAGCACGGAGCCCAACATGGGGCTTGATCCCACAACCTTGAGACCATGATCTGAGCTTGAAATCAAGAGTCAGATGCTTAACCGACTGAGCCGGCCAGGCGCCCCAGAGTACAGAGTACTTTGTACAAAGTACGGAGTACAGAATACAAAGCCTGTACTCTTAAATACAATAGTATTTCCCTCTATCTCAGAGTTCCTTCAGAAAGACCACTGATAGCTGCTTGTGCACAGCACTGCACAACTTAAAAATACTTTCACTTATGTCATTTGATTTAAAAACTTTGTGCAGGAGGCATCGTTATTTCTATTTTTCCACTGAAGAGCCGAGGTGCATATAACCTGCCCAATGTCCCAACATTAGCAGGTGGCAAAACGCATTATAGACTTAGGTCTCTTGGTTTCCTTTCTATCCAACCATACTGTATCTCACAATAGAGACTATTACAGTTGAGAAACACACAACCTAAAACTGAGAGCCTCCAATTCAGTGAAGTAACTTAACCTTGCTCACAAAAAAGAAGAATGAAACCAAGAATTCTTGATCCCCTGATAAAGAGCAGTGAACATATACTTCTTAGTAATTCCTTGTAAGTAACGAACTATATCTGGTTGTGCCACAATACATCATATATCAATAAATAGTACTAGGAAAAGCTAAGAGCATTTAAGAAAGACTGGGCAGCTAAAACAATGAAACAAACATGCTGAACTTTGACTCCAAGAGCCTAAGTATGCCGACCCAGATCTATATGTCACGGAGCAAGCACACAAAGAATGAGGTGCCAGGACAAGCCCACTTTCCCAATTACGTCTGTAGATGGTTCCTTTTCTTTCTTGTCTCTCAGGAAGGAAAGTAAAAAACAAACAAACAAAACACCCTGATATTTTTGCCTGGCTCCCCTTTATTTGAACAGAAAAATATGGATTCAGTAGAACTGCATTCAAGAAGTCTTTATTTCATTAGATCCATAGAAGAATTCTAGAAAACAGTGTCACAAACCACAGCACAAAGTTGGCTTAATAATGACAAATGTGGATAGGATCTTGTGTTTTAAGTTTTGTAATATATAGTCCAAAACAGCTAATTATACAGCCTGTAATAGACGAGGATATCAGTTGGGGCTTATAAAATCATACTCTTGAGCTCCAAATGACTAAGTTGGAAGCATTAGCCAACTCCAAGAAGGGACAATTCAGAGGCTATAATGGGCTTAGTGCTGCTATTTAAAGTAATGAAGCATTTTCTCTGCTTTCTGGATCCATTTCACCAAACGATTTCCTCAGCAGGTCAGATATAGATTTGCAGAAGAGTGGAAAACATTTTCCAGGAATAACACAACTGATCCCTAAGGCCCAGATGACTTAACTTTTCTAAATAACAAATCTTGGTCTGATGCGCCTAGATTCCTGAGTGTTGTCGCCGACATTCTCACCTTCCTCGCCTTGCCAGACCCTTATACTTCATGTGTCTTGAACAGAGGTGTTGAGACAGAGTCACTATACTAGTTGTGTGACCGTAAGTTCCTTAACTTCTCTGTGCTTCAGTTTCTTTGGCTCTAAAACAGGGATAACAATAGTACCTACTACTTCATGGAGTTGTTAATGAGGATGAAGTAAGTGTTTAAAAAGGCCCAGGCACACAGTAAGTACTCAATAAACCTCAGCAGTAGTATTCTTTTTCCTGTTATACAACGAAACGTGCCTGGTATCAACGATGAACACTTAACTCACTTTTTTCCCTTACAAGCAAAGCTTTAGTTTAGAATTCCCAAATTTCTTAGATATGAAAAGGAAACAATTTTGTTTTTAAATTTAAAATTTAAAAATTTAAAATTTAAATTTTAAATTTTAAAACAATTTCGTTTGTTTATTGTTTGTTTATTTGACCTTTAAGTTTTGGTCTTAGAATGAGAAGAACTAACCAAAGCCATCTATCTCCTTGCATGTAGTACATTATATGCTTCCTAAAGCATTTTACATTCATTATTCATTTGGATCCAACAACATTGTGGAGGAAGTAAAATATCAATTTTTACTGGCCCAATCTAATAGAAATGGGATGATAAAGACCAAAGTTATGTTTTGCTTAATGGTCATACACTACCAAATGGCAGAGAGACCTAAGTGCCAAGGTTCCCAACACCCAAGCCGGTGTTCTTTCAACTACACAAGGTGAGATATTCTAAGATCTCCTTGGAGCAGTTGACATCATTCTGTTTACTTCTATTAATTAAAGTCCACACTTTATTCAGATTTTGCTAGTTTTAACCAAATGTCCTTTTTCTGTCCAAGGACACTTTGTTACATTTAGCTGTCACATCTCTTTACACTCTTTTTGGCTGTGCGAATTTCCCAGACTTGTCTTTATGGCCTTGACAATTTTGAGGAGTTCTGGTCGGTTATTTTGTAAGCTGGCCCTCAACTCGGATTTCTCTGATGTTTTTCTCATGATTAGACTGGGGTTATGGGTTTGGGGGAGAAAGACCACAAAGGTAAAGTACCCTTTCACCACATCAAATCAAGCATACATGCTATTATTGATAGGACCATCATTGAGGATGGAATCTCGGTCATTTGGTCGAGCCAGTGTTTGTCAGCCACTGTAAAGTTACTTTTCTCCCTCTGCACACTCCACTCTACTCTTTGGAAGGAAGTTGCTATACATAACCCACCCTTAAGGAGTGGAGAGTATCTACATATGTTATTTGAAATTCTTCTGCCTGTTTAGTCTTCCGATACATATTTCTTAATTCAATCATTTATTTCTGTCAGGAAGGACTCATGGATATTTAGTGTTTGGGTTATAATTCAATACTACTTTATTTTGTTGCTGAAACTATTCCAACTTCAGTCACTAGGAGCTCCTTCAGTTAGCTCTTTTGTCCCTTTTTTTTGCACTTTCCTTTTGGCACAAAATGCTCCAAGCTCATTTCATATATTCACTGCCCCAGTCCTAGAATCAATCAAGGAGCCCTGGTTCCTTTCATTGGAACTAAGACCTGGGCATTAGGTATGCGCCCATTCTAGTTTTATTTTCTAGCCACATAATTTCTAACAGAGATTCTACACTCTGATGTGAACTGGGAACTTTGGCAGAAGAGCTCAGCAGAAAAACAATCCCCTAAATTACCTTTTCTTTCAAAGGATAGTTAAGTCTAAGCAGAAAAAAATATGCAAAATAGTTTCTATTATAAACGAAGTTAAGACAAACCATGAGGCTTGCTGTATTATAAACCAACACAACATAGTTACTACAGAACTGAAGGATCCTTAGAATAATAGAGTCATTTGTCGAGGGTCATCGGGGAGAATACTGATAGTATCTTCAGCTTTGCCACATAACAGACAGAGCATGGTGTACTCCTAGAACAAGATAAAGTGCATAATTACATTGAGGAACAGTGAGAAAGACACTTCATAACTTACTCTGGTAAAGCTATTCTCTTTAAATTGGAATGGATATTCCTTCTGCACATTAGATCAATTTCTTCAACATTTATTAGGGATGTCTCAGGTTTAATCTGTGTATCCTGGAGTCTTTTGTTTATGTAAATTGAACAAATGCAAATGCCTTAGGATTCTCTCTCTCTCCTCTCCCTCTGCCCCTTCCCACCTTCCCTCTCTCAATTAAAAAAAAAATTAGTGGGCGCCTGGGTGGCTCAGTTGGTTGAGCAACTGCCTTCAGCTCAGGTCATGATCCCAGAGTCCTGGGATCGAGTCCCGCATCAGGCTCCCAGCTCCGTGTGGAGTCAGCTTCTCCCTCTGACCTTCTCACCTCTCACGTTCTGTCTCTCTCTCTCAAATAAATGAATAAAATCTTTAAAAAAAATTAGTGCTATTTAATTAATTATTTGAGAGAGAGAGTGTGTGCATGTATGAGTTAGTGGGGGCAGGAGTGGAATGAAGGAGGGGCAGAGGGAAAGGGAAAATCTTGCTGAGCATGGAGCCCCATGGGGTGGGGGCAGTGGGAGGGTGCTTGATCTCACAACCCTGAGGTCATGACCTGAGCCAAAACCAAGAGCCAGATGCTCAACTGGTGCCCCAGTGCTGCTATTTAAAGTAGTGAGGCAGGGCGTCTGGGTGGCACAGTAGGTTAAGCATCTGCCTTCGGCTCAGGTCGTGATCCCAGAGTTTTGGGATTGAGCCCTGCATCAGGCTCCCTGCTTCTCCCTTCCCCTTTGCTGCTCTCCCTGCTTGTGTTCGCGCTCCCTCTCACACACAAATAAATAAAATCTTAAAAAATAAAATAAAGTAGTGAAGCAATCTGAGTGTGGGTCCCTAAGGACAAATTCCTATTTTTAGAGTTGCTCCTCTCTAGATTATTTAAGGCTACTAAGCAACAGAAATGATTTTTTAAAATGAAAGAAAGAAAGATCCAAACTAAAACAACTATTTTTATCTACTACAAGAAAATAAAAAATTAAGTTAAATCTACTTGTCTGTCATGTCTCATAGTTAGCTAGCTAGCTGTCTGGAATATGATCTATTTCAGGAGTGTTTCATGGGCTTAACAAATGTCCAGGCTCATTAAAAAAAAAAAGAATGAAATCTTGCCATCTGCAAGGACATGGGTGGACCTAGAGAGTATAATGCTAAGTGAAGGCAGTCAGAGAAAGACAAGTACCATAATGATTTCACTCATATGTGGAATTTAAGAAACGAAACAGATGAGAAGAGGAAAAGAGAGAGACACAAACCAGGAAACAGACTCTAAAGTATAGAGAACAAACTGATGGTTACCAGAGGGGAGGTCGGTGGGGGATGGGGGAAATAGGGGATGGTGGAAATAGGGGATGGGGATTAATGAGTGCACCTGCTGTGATGAGCACCAGGTGCTGTATGGAAGGGTTGAGTCACTATCTTGTACCCCTAAAACTACTATAACACTGTATGTTAATGATACTTGAATTAAAATTTTAAAAAATATCCAGGCTGGTGACAGGAGATTTTGTTTTAGGGAAAACTCCTAGGGCAAAGTCCTGTTTCTATAGTTATCTCCTTCTAGAATGTTTAATATGGCTCATAAACTATATACACACATTTCCTTTTAAACTTTTGCTTAAAAACTTTCTTCTTTAAGAAAACAAACTTAATGCTAAATCTACTAGTATTTCTACACTTCAAACTGAGATTGTTACCTGTCTGGGAATTGGTCGGTCAAGGCAGTTCGTGTTTCATGGGTCTGGGCAGTCACTAGAGAAAGGGTCACAGAGATAAACAATGACTGTGGTTCAGAGACTTAGAACCAGAGAACTGCATTTCTGTTTCCTATGAGTGAGTTCAGCAGGTGAGCTTAGTAGTGGCAAGAGAAAGATTGTTTCTTTAAGACCACACTTAATTTCAAGGTCCACTCCATACGCACAATACAGATAAATAGGGGCCAAGGCTCAGAGAACAAATGCGGGTCTCATAAATTAAAAAATGAAATAGGGGCGCCTGGGTGACTCAATCAGTTGAGTGTCTGACTCTTGGTTTCAGCTCAGGTCATGGTCTCAGGGTAATGAGATCGAGCCCCACGACAGGGTCCGCACTCAGCAGGGAGTCTGCTTAAAGATTCTCTCCCTCTGCCCCTTCCCCTCAAAATAAAGAAAGCGTCCTAAAACAATGAAGTAAAAATCCACCCTCTATACAAGGTCTTTTACTGCTCCCAAATACTTGTGCTTTCACCTGCCAGACATACTAGTAGGCCATGAATCTCTCACTGGAAATGAAGAAGAAAACAATAATAAAGTCAAAATGGGAAAATGTGTGAAGATAGACAAACATCTGAGTTTTCACCCAATCTCTCCATTGACAAGTTTTTATTAAGGACCTAAATACTTTGCAATGTGCTAGATGCACTAGCAGACATGAGAGAAGGCAAGGACAATGTCTGACTTTGCAAAATTTACAATCTAACTTGAGAGCAAGAAAAAACCGAACACGTGGTATAATCCAGGAAGGTTATTAAATAAGTAAGACTGATTACACTTGAAATCTTTAATTTATAGTCGGTCTGGAATCCAAATTTCACTGTAGCTCAATTATCTGGAATTCGAAAGCAGTTTCCCATAGAAGCAATATAGTACCCAGCAGTTGGGTTGCCAGGAAATTCCAGGGAGTCTTTCAAACTCATATTGTACAAGTACTATAGAATCTAGCCATACATAGCCGTGCTTCTGTGGGAAAAACAAGTCTCAAATTCTAACTTGGAATGCCAGGAACACATGTGCTGCCAGGATCAGGACATCTTTAACAAAACTGGCCAAGATGGGAGAATAAGAATTCCTCCCCCCCCCCCCCCCAGTCGTTCATGCACACCCTCGAAGGCTCCACCTGGGCAAAGCACGGGCACAGAGATTTGGAAGGAAGGGTGGAGTGTGTGCAATCACCTTTGGGAAGACTAGATCCTTTGCTTTATTCTTAGGGGCCCATGCCCCTTTTCTTCTATTATTACCTATTAATTCTGACCCCATGTCCTCTCCTTTCCTAGTCCACAGAGGAACAGAAGTCAGTCTCACAGTTCACCTTTTGTTTCCTGAGGCAAACACATAGTCCTTTCAGTGGCTTTTAGGGTGATATAAAAAATAAAGGATACCTTAATCATTTATAATGTATTTTCTGTTTAAACTCTATACTTCTATCTTTACTTCCCTCCCACTTGTGCCATCAGAAAAATCTCACTTTAACAATGATATTGTGGTTATTTTAAAAACAGAATTCTTATCTTTTAGAGATATGTACTGAAATATTTACAGAAGTAGTGATATGTTTGGGATTTGATTCAAAATAATCCTGTAGGGAGATGTGGGAATGGTGAGATACAAAATAAAGCAAACTGCAGCTGGGTGGTGGAGGTTAAAACACTATTCTGCCTACTTTTGCCCATAAGACATTTAATACAAAACAAAACATTACCAATGTGGGGAATCCCACCTTGCACCCGAACTACTGCTGGAGTGAAACTGATGCTGGGGCAGAGTGGGGACAAGGAAGTAGGCTTTCAAAGCTGAGAACAAAGAGTTCTTGTGCCCGTCAGGCTCAGAAGGAAGTTCCCAAGTGGCTATTCACATGAGTCAGGGCCCACTGTAGGTACAAGGAAAGTGGGAAAGCAGTATGGGCTGGACTATCAAGAGCAAGGAGGAGACAGAATTTAAGTTCTGTCTTGAAAGAGGTAAGACGTAGTTGACTTGAAGGTAGAGAAAGGGACTAGTGAACTCAAGGAAAAAGCGTGAATAAGGACAGTGATAGGGAAAGGGCAAGCATATTCCATATGGAGTCGCAAGAGCGACAGGATGATATATTTGAGTAAGCTTAATTTGACAGCAGTGCGTAGAACTGTGCTGCAGTAATTTACGTTTGAGTGGGCATGGTCCTTGACATGAGGTGGGGCAGCAACGCCAAAAAAGGCAAGAGAAACAAAGAAATAAAGGAGGGCAGGCAGGGTATTAGCAACAAAGAAGGACATTTGGGAGATAGCTGATAGGTTTCAAGTGAGCCTGAGTGTGAGCATGCTCACTATTTGAGAAAGTAAAGAGAAGGTTCCAGAATAGAGACCAAAGCTCAGGGGGAAAATCAGGGAACAATAGGAAGGAAACCAGGGGAAAAGCAAAAGAAGACTCAAAATGATTTAAAAAGAAAGAAAAAAGTCTGGCACTATGGACTTCAAGGGAAGAAATCCTTCAAAAACCACAATGGTTGACAAAACTAGACCCAGGAGAGATGTTAAAAGAGCTAAGAACTGAGGGAAGGTCACAGCATTCAGCTACATTATAGGACACCCCTGAGAGAATAGTCTTAGTAAAGTGAAAATGAAAACCAGTTGCAAGTAGTTAAGAGGAGCACAGGGAAATAAGGAAAATAGGGTAGAGACCTATTCAAGTAAAGAAGCAAAAGGAAGGGCAGAGATGATTAGAAGTTGAATCACAGAGGTAGCTGAGTGAAATGAAAGGATTTTTAACTACTTTTTAACCAAAGAAGAATCAAGTATATTTACTGTCAGAAATATTATAAATACCAGGGAGACAAAGAAGATGCTGGATAGAGAGCACATTGGTGAGGAAATGCAGAAAGGATGGCCTTCGAGAGGAAGGAATAAAAATCTTTCTCTCTAATGGGATGGAGCGAAGAGTTTGAAGTTGGACAACACAATGTGTGGTGAGCCAAAGAGACTAGTAGGAAAGAGAAAGGGAAGGTGGCCAGCCCCATGAGAACCCTGAAGTGAAGAGCTCAGATGTTACGCTGTAGTTAAAATGAGCTATGGAAAGGCCAAAGCATGGTCTAAAGTATCACTTTCAAGAAATGACTCTGATTGTAGGATATAGGATACAGGTGGAGGGAAGCAGATGTTGAGAGAGAAGATGAAGTGGAGAGGCCGGTTTAAGAGTTGGGTTTTTTCCCCAAGAGAATTTCACCATGTACACATCCTGGATACAAGCCATCTTCTTTCATCTTCCTCTTCTTACCCCCAGAGTCATTTCTGAGGGAGCTCTGAAAATGGTTGTGTTCAGTCACAAAGGAAAATCAGCTAGACTTGGCTCTCATGGCAGTGATAGACAATGGCTTCATTAGGGCAAACTTACCACCCATTTAGGGCTCTAAAAAGCTCACAGCGGCTTCAAGAGCTTCTGCAACTGGCTACAAGCTCTCCTCTCCTCTCATGCAAGGACAGAGGTATTCCTTTAAGCCCATGATATGCTCCCTCCCCTATTTGGCCACTACTCATTCACCGTGATCTTGATTTTGCCCTAAGTTACATATAACGTATGAACATTTTTTGAGGCATAATTTTTGGATGCCGAGAAGACATGGTCAAGATATCATACAGTTTAACCACAATATATCAGACCAGATTCTGACAGGTGAGTAAGTGCTTTCTTCTACACTAAAATAAGAACGAACAAGAGTGGTTATACTGTAAGATTCTGTTACGGAAGATTATTAGTTTTTTCTCATTAAAATCCAATTTTCCCAATCCACCCAAATTTGAAGGACTTGAAAAAATTCCCCTGCCTGGGATGCCTGGGTAGCTCAGTCGGTTAAGCATCTGCCTTTGGCTCAGGTCATGATCCCAGGGTCCTAGGATCAAGTCCCACATCAGGCTCCTTGCTCAGCAGGGAGCCTGCTTCTCCCTCTGCCTGCTGCTCCTCCTGCTTGTGCTCTCTCTCTCTCTCATGCTCTCTCTCTGGCAAATAAATAAAATCTTTAAAAAAAATTCTCCTGCTTGTTAAAAGCTCTAACCTGATATTCATATCCTATAGATGAATACATAATATAATCCTATATAGATGAATACAGTTCACTCTAAGTAAATAACTCAATCTGAAAGCTTGAAAATGGAGGCAGTAAGGGACAGACACACGTTCCAGTGTGTCCTTATGGTTTACCATAAGGTAAGGCCCTCATGGTTTACCCTGGGCTCTGCCCCACTGTCCGGCTTTCTTCCTGACCATCAGATCTGTGAATCTTCAACAACTCAGGCATACAGTAGCCTTCCGTACAATTCATCATGTGCTCTCAGGATTGTACAAGGCCTCATCCTTATAATACTTATTCTCTACCCTTATGGTGGTCCAGCTTCTTTCCTCCAACCTTGACACACCCATCCTGTCATTTTACTTAATGAATTGTATTAAAATGTCTCACCACAACTGAGACTACAAAGTTGCTCAAGTCTACACGTCTGCAGGGGAAGACAAAGATAACTTCCTTATGAGAATATCCATGCTCAGCAAGTACAGGGGCAGTGGGCAGGCCAACATTTATAAAACCAACAACTATGCAACTACATAACTGGATAGAGAAAAAACAGGCACAACCATAACCTCTTAAGAACCCACAATGTGCTGTTCTTTATCACCAGACTTGACAGGGCTGAGATACCATTTGTAAGGAATGCATTTTGATTTGTAACTCCTACGGAGACAGGTTTGAACAGATACACTCGCATCTAAAGTGTCTCTCTTCACATACACAAGTAGAAGGATGGTCTCCTTTAAAACTTACTAGGACTTCAATTATTAAAACTGTATCTAGATTTACAAAAGTATTTTTATTATTCCCCCTTCCCCACAGTAACATACCACATTTATACATTTACCTGAAATTCATCCATGATACTGAATGTGTACTCATGCCTGGCTATTACGTGATGACAATTCTTACACAGATCTGCCGAAACAGAGAGAGACTTAAATAATTAAGTCTTGGAAGATGTCTTAAGAGAGTAATATTTCTATTTTCAGCATGGTGTTGCTTTCAAAGAATCTTAACTGATATATTTAACACAGCAGCGGGAAACCATTATAATATCTACCTTGATAAGAAATCCAAAATCCATCACATAGCAAGGCTACATAATGTAGGGCCTCCTCAACTCAGAGATTTAACAGGCGTATATTAATTCCCATTCTCAGGACTTGGAGAAACTGTGCTACTAAAAACAATCATAAATAAAAATCCAATGCTAGACATTAAAGCGAATTTAATAGTAACAAAAGACTCTAGTAAAAACATAAAATAACTCTGTTTTATTGAGTGCTTACTATGAGCCTGATACTGTTTTTAATACTTTTTATCTGTTTACTTACTTTATCTTCTCAAAACCCAAAGAGGTAGGTACTATTGTTCTCACCTTTTTAAGGATAAAGAAACAAAGCTACACCACTGCTAAGTAATTAGCAAGACTATTGAGGCAGGAAGTGTTGGAAACAGAATTCAAACCCAGGCATTCAGGCTCCAGAGCCCTTGCTCTTAAACCACTATGTCCTACTACCTCTTTAAAACAGAGTTTAAAGGATTATGCCTAAAATAAAAAAAAAGATTGTCTACTTTAGAATATTTTCAACAGTTTGACTCAATTCTAAAGGCTTAGCATCTTTCACATTCCTTTTAAAAAATATCATTATTTGCATATATATTCCTCATATATTCAGGACATACCAAAGAACCAAGAAACAAGCAAAAAGGGGATTTGAACAGTTTAATTTCTTGTCACCATACCTGGGGACTTGTAAGTACATATACTGAATTTGCTCATAAAAATTCTTAGAGTGGCAACCTCAGAACTGACTTGTTTCTATCACACATAATTTATTTGGTTCCCTAGTATTGAGGATGAGGAGCAGCATATGAAGATAGCACAGCAAAAGAAACAACAGACTGATGATGAGATAGGAGACCAAAAAAAGCTATGAGAGCAGAAACAAGACTAAAAAACCCATAACATCCCAGGGTCACTTAGATGGCAGCAAACAGCCCTAAACAGTAGCTGCTGGAGAAAAAAAGAAAACTCACATGAATGACCTTAAGGTTTAAAAAAAAGTCTCTCTCGTTTCAGAAGGCATAAAGACTTTAAAAATAAACAACAAACAAAAAATGGTACCTGAATCATAAGCTTCAGTTATCTCCAAAAGTCACTTATGCAGAGTCTGATGATGCTAGCGTCTTTATTTTCTTCTTAAAAACCAAACTAGCAACTCTTTTACAATACAATATTGAAATAGGTGTCATAAAACACATATCAGGAAGTATAAATATTAGCTTTCAAAAGCCGGTATCTGCTACCAGAATTGCACAGAAATAAAAAGTCTACTTACGATCATAGGTAACTATTTCTTCTCCATCTTCCTCTTTCGAAGATTTATTTGTGATCAGCATAAAATCCCGCTTACTGCACACTGCACAGCCTGTAAAGTTCAGCAAGAAAGATCCATTCTCCAGGCAGATGTTACCCTAAAATATTAAAAATAGGAATTTAATTTTCTTCTATTTCAAAACCCTTAGTGAAAATAATTAATAGACTAAAAATTTCTAAAGGCAAAAAAACATGGCCAGAATTTACTTGCTTGAAGTCTGTACCAAGTAATTTTTGAAATTACTAGCTTTCCTCTAGAAGTGCTATTTATGGCAAATAAAACTGATGCAGTGTTAAAGCTGTAAGTCTCTGAGGACTGCAACTGTGTTTGAGAGGACTAAATGCAAATGGATATTTAGAAACTTAATGAAGCTTTAATAAGATAAAATGTGAAAAGGAAAAATTAGAAAAATCTAATAGCTACAGTATTAAATGAGGCATAGCATAAAACTAGAATTAAAATCCAATCAAAATGGAAATACTGAGCTAATGATAAAAATGATCTTATACAATGTGACGCTCAGTTGATTGTTGAAATAGCATTTTCTGATGCCTTAAAAAATAACACAAAACAAGCAAACAAGGATAAACTCTCATCTCTACAGATGCCAGTCCTTAAGGGTGTGGGTGATTCAGACAGAAAAGATAAGCTCTGTAATTCATCAGACTGATACCACAGCATTCAAAAGAGAGAGGAATTTGCTTCATCACTAAGAAACTGTAAACAACTTGAGTTGCTAGCTCAAGGGAGGTCTTTGCTAAAGGCTTACTAGTAATTGTTCAGAATGTCATTTTATCAATAATCTAAATCAATCTCATTTCTGACCAATATATAGGGTACTTTTAACAGTTGATGTGACTAAAAAACAGTCAAATCAACATCTCTCCAATAAAGCTATGTGCCTGACACTATGCAAAAGCACAGTGAAGGATTACAGGATGAGTCACCTCCTTCCTCCTCCGAGGAGTTTATGAACTATCAGAAGACCAGCTTTAAGTGATGCCATGGTGAAACCTGCCTGGATTTCCAGCACCACAGTTAACCTCCCCTTTTTGAGTGGCTCCTTGCTATATATTAAGGAAGAGATTAACTTTGTGTGTGGGACATCAAGGAGAAGCAAGGAAATTAATCTAACTATACAGTTTGGAGATATTAAATCACAGGCACATCACCTTAACTACTAAAGGGGGAAAAAGGCTTTGGGATTAAAGTATAAATTTCTAGCTGTTAAAAATAGGTGCTTTGAAAAAAAAAAATAGGTGCTTTGCTTTGATTTTCTTAAAGACAAACATCCCTGGAGCACCTGGGTGGCTCGGCTGGTTAAGCCTTCAGCTCAGGTCATGATTCCAGAGTCCTGGGATCGAGTCCCACATGGGGTTCTCTGCTCAGCAGAGAACCTGCTTCTCCCTCTCCCTCTGCCTGCCGCTTGCCTACCTGTGCTATCTGTCAAATAAATAAATAAAATTAAAAATAAAATCAAGTCACTGAAGTGTAGCTTCTATACAATAAAATAGGTGAATGACTTTTAACCACTATCCCAACCAAGATGTAAAAATTCTATCTTCCTAGGAGTTCCTTCAGGCTTTGCAGTCTATCTTCAACCCCTATCTCACCTCAGGCACCCTTTGATCCGATTCCTATCTCGAGATATTAGATTTGCCTGTTATAAAATTTTATATAAATAGAACCATGGAGTATACTCTTCTGCATCCAGTTTCTTTTGTTCTGTCCATATTAATCATCTACGTCACTGTACTCGTAGCTCATTGCTTTTCATTGCCAATCAGCATGGGTTCAGGTTGATAGACTTTTCGGTCCTTTTCAGTTTGGGCCTATTATGAATAGAGCAGCTACGAAGATTCATTGTCTTGTGTAAACATATACCTTTCCCTTCAGTAAACACCTAGAAGTGGAACTGCTGAGTCAGATGGGAAAAATATGGTCCAGACAAACTTTGTAACTGCCTGTTCGTTTTCCATTTTCTATTCCCACCAGCACTGTTGAGTTCCAGTTGTTCCACATCCTCACCAACCTGAGGTAGTGTTTTCTTATTTTAGCCGTCCTAATCATGTGGTATCTCCTAGTAGTTTTTAATTTGTATTTCCCTCATGACTAATAATGTTAAGCATTTTTTCATGGTGCCTACACATGTGGGGATTATCTAGTCAAGTCTTCTGCCTGTTTTCTAAAAGTTAGGTTGTTTATCCTATCTAGTTGTAAGAGTTATTATTGAGTTGTAAAAGTTCTTTATATATCTTAGATACAAATCCTGTCAGATTTGTATTACAAATATTTTCTCCCTATTATTGGTGTGCCATTTTTTAATTATCTTTTTTTTTTAAGTTTTTTTTTTTTTTTAGAGAGAGAGAGACTGAGAATGAGAGGGGAGAAGGTCAGAGGGAGAAGCAGACTTCCCGCAGAGCCGGGAGTCCGTTATGGGACTCTGTCCCGGGACTCCGGGATCATGACCCGAGCCGAAGGCAGTTGCCCAACCAACTGAGCCACCCAGGCGCCCTTTTAATTATCTTTTAAAGAGCAGATAGTTATGATTCTTATGAAATCCAATTTATCAAACTTTTTCTTTCACTATTTGTGTTTGTCTTCTAAGACTAGTATTCCTCATCTATGAAAAGTATCTACCACAAATCTCCAGAAAATTTAAGTTTATGAAACCAAAGACAAATATTTATTACCTATTCATTCCGCACTTAGAACTCCTTGACATGCTAATTCATTACTTTTCTTTGACAATTTTTTGGACCAGTACACTATACTTGCTACCAGCATCTTATTGTTCTATCCTTTGCTAAGCTCAAAGTGGCTTCTGTTCTTACTGCCCTCAGAAATATTGCATGACTTCGAAAACTCCCAGAGCTGGAAGGGCATTTGAAATCAGATTTCAAATGGTCAGTCTCTCCTGAACAATGGGAAGAGTTCAATTTCTCCAATGGTTGCCCATTCCACTTTTGAAAATCTGTTAGAAAGTTCTTTGTTCTGATTCAAAGCCTACAACCCAATAACATCCACCCACTAATGATATCTAAATCTGCCTTCTGAAATTCCAGAATGACAGCCCTTTAATTATTTTAGAACAGAATAAAGGCAGGAAAAGTGCCAATGAAAGGCACTTTTCTGGTTTCCCAATCACCTCAATCCTTTTCTCTATTCTTCTTCTTATACTTCACCCTCACTTTTCTAATTATTCCTTGAAGCTATCCTTCATTCTGCCTGATTCTCCACATTCTTTTCCTAAGAAAACAAATCCTTTCTATTTTGACACTTCTATTCTGCTAACTCATCTGTTTGAATCCCTCACCTAAACTGCAATCTTGTATTTTCACTTGACTGCTTGGATGTTACATTCTCAATTCTGAATGGAACATGATAAAAATAATCTGACCATGTGCACCCCAATTTTCGTTCTCTCTCCCATATGCCTCTAATTTCTGTAATGATACTTCCAATTTCCCCGTTGCCTAGATTGAAAACTCTAAGATCTATAGCTCCTCCCTCCATTAAATTGGCTGAGTTCTAGTAATTCTTTCCTTGAGATGAGGTCTTATCTCATGCCTACACAACTGTTGCCATGGCTCCCCAAATACTCTGTAGGGCTCTCCCTTTTACATTTCCACCCTACCATAACCTCAATATACAGTCATAAGAGTCATTCTCCTAAATAACAGATTTCAGAATTATTTCCCTATTTGATTTTCTTGATGGATGCCCAATGCCTGAAGTGTAGAATCTAAACTTAATACAATTTTTAAGTCTTTTCATTAGCTCAATTCTTAAGAATCCAACCTAATCTCTTTAATACTCTTCACTAAAACACCTCCCTCCTGTGGTCTCTGGGAAGTGCAGTGTTCATTACTGGATTCATAAAAATGTTTTATGCTTTTAAAAAAGTATGAAATAGAACACAATAAAGTATATGAAACATAAATATACAGTATAATGCCTCTACCCACTAGGTGTCAATAGTACCCCCGGCTGTGACGATTAAAAATGTCTACAGATAGTGCTAAGTGTCCCTTGGGAGGCAAAAATCTCACCTAGTTAAGAACGACTGCTCTAATTAATTCATTTTCATTATTCATTCACAGCCTTCCATCCTCTAACTGTATCACACTTTTCCAGTGTACGACTACAAATAATGCTGTTATAAGCATTCTTATACAAGTCTCCAGGAACATATGAAATGCATTTATTTCTCTGGAATGGGAAATACTGGGTCATTCCACATGCATATCTTCATTTGATAAAGCTAAACCTTTTTCCAAGGAGGTTGTACCATAAGTGTTCTTGTTACATATCCTTCCCCAAAGGCTATTAAGAGACAAACAACTACAGATTTTCTACCTCCCAACCCAACCATTACAAGAATCTTTGTTCTTATATTTCCCAGGCCTCTGGCTCCTCCTTTCCTTCTTTTCTACTCTAGTCACACAAGCCTTCAGTCCCATATGAAGTCCACCATCCTTTTGGGAGAACAGCGTTATTTCTCTCCCATTTCTCTGAACTTAAACAGCATTTATCAACTGTACTACTCATTTTTTGCTATTCACATGCTCCTCAGGAGGCAATGATAGCTGCCTATTTCTTCTTTGGTATCCCCTTCTGCCCTAGCAAAGTAATCTAACTATACACATACATGTTCAATAAGTATACCTTGAATGAATGAGAGTAAACAAGCTTTGGCAACCTCCCGAGCTTGAGA
Organism: Nasua narica; assembly: GCA_028533885.1. NCBI lineage: Eukaryota > Metazoa > Chordata > Mammalia > Carnivora > Procyonidae > Nasua > Nasua narica. The sequence continues at coordinate 95,291,222 of CM052797.1, read as the reverse complement.
GCAGTGGAGATTTTTCAAAAAGTAATGGCCAGGAAACCCGAGTTCTGGCCTTGGCTCTCCTGTTACGGGAATGTGAACTTGGGCAAGTGATTTCTGCTCTCTGGGCATTAGTTTCATCTGCAAAACTGGGTTATAACATATGGCCTCAGAGGTCCCTTCCAGCACAAGAATTCAGGAAGAAAAGTGAATTTCACCAAATCAAGCGTGAGAATCTGACCCGGGTGTGTGTTGTGTGTGGGAGAGGAGGGGCGTGTTCCTTTGTCGTCGGACTGGATTGGTGGTGGTGGTGGGGGGGGGGGAGTTAGTTTGCTGTCCCCTGCAGCTCGACAGAAGAGGGGTGACGGCTGATGTCAGCGCCAGTTTGGGGGACCGGCGGAACGGACGGCCACAGTCCGCCCCCGCCCTCAAGTGCCTAAAGACAGCTACCGGGTCACTAGAATGGGCAGAACGGCTGGATCGGTCCGCGACCGGCCTCTCAGGGAAGGCCAGCCGGGGATACAAGCCCCAGAAGTTGGCCACGGGCCAAGGGAGCGAGAAGTTCTCGGCGCCCACTCGCTCACCCGGTTCGGATACTCCTTCTCCACACAGCCCCCACACATCTCGACGCCGTTCTCGGGGACCGTCCTCCAATGCTTCCAGGAAGACGAGACCTCGCGAGAGCAAAGGGAAGGTTGCCGCATGCGCACGAAGTACTCGACCCCGGAGTACTTGTTCTTGGGAACCTACGCGAAGTCTCCGCCCCTTAGCCGCTGTTGTGAGGGCAGGGCCTGATCTCCCAGGCAACAAGGCGGGGCCGGAGGTGGGACTTCGGAAACATACCGGGGAAGTGGGCGGGGCCGCGGACCCTGTGGCGGGAACGCGAAAGGGAGCTTCCCCTGGGCAGAGCTCTTATGGGCGCCATCCTGAGTCTAGGCTGGCAGGCGAGTCACAACACACAAGAAAGGGAATTGTTTCTCTCTGCCTCGGCTAACCCCGAACATAAAGCTGAAATTATAATAATTTATATACCTTTCCATATCAGTGAGATGATAAATCAGCTCTCGGCCGGTGAATGAGCAATAACCGAAGTGTGGGGGAAGAGGCACTTAAAGCTCTGCAGAGAATCTCCTAAAACTCCTAAAAAGAACTCTCAAAATATTAATAATAAATGACCATTATTTATCCCATTAGCGGTGGGAAACGTGTTTCTGTGTCACAGAAGCACCTCCGTGGCATGCGCGCACTGGGCAAAGAGAAAATGGCCGGGTCGATCAGTGGAGCTGAAAATGCCTGTGGTTGGAGCCCTGCCTTTCCCTTTTCCTTCTTATTGAAAGCATCTTACTTTTTACAGTAACATAATTAACCTGAATACAAACACCCAAAATCTGTCTTTGTGTTTCTGAATAACCTGTCTTCATCATACCGGCTGTTCCAATGGAGAAATTCAACAGGAACATCAGCATCCTCACTTAACCCTGCCTACCAGAGTCAAGGCAGTGAAGAAATCAGGAAGCATATGAGAATATGGGGATCCAGATTCTTTAGAGAAAAGATTAATAACTACTGCAAAGTTCATTCGATTCTTGGAATAATTACAATGCCTTCCAGTTGTATGACATTTTCAACCTTCCAAAGTGGCCTCATTTCAGCTTCTAATTTTATGGCTTTACGACCCTATAAGAATGGTAAGAAAAATGTCTTCCCTTTTCAGATGAGGAAACCTAGAAATAAATGGTGAAAGGTCTTACCTGTGGTAACAAAACTGCTAGCAGTCACGTAGGACTAGGACTTGATTCCTATCCTGGGCTCAACTTCTTTCTAATACAGTAGTCAGTAGCCACATGTGGCTATAAAGCACTTCTACATGTGGCAAATTTGAATTGAGAAGTATTGTCAGCACACGTTAGGCTTAGACCACAGAATGAAAAAAATGTAAAAAATTGTAAAATGTGAAAAAAGTAAAATATTTCATCAGTAATTTTTTATATTGATTACATGTTAAAATAATTGGGCTAAGTAAAAATATAATTAAAGTTATGTTCACCTATTTTTAAAAATCTGGCTACTAGAAAATTTTAAATTACACAAGTAGCTTATATTGTATTTTTGCTGGACAAGGCTGGTCTATACAATTCTCACTCTTGATCATTTTTAAATGTGTCCTCTGTTTTTAAAATCTAATGCTAACTTTTAATTTTAATAACTGCTGTCTCTATTTTATTCAATTCTATAGACATTTATTTAGGCCTTTGCTCAAGGAACTGTGTGGACAACAGGAAGATGAAAAAGACATTGTCCCTTCCTGTTCTCCAGAGACTCACAGTAGAGTGGGAGAGATAAGATGAACGAACATAAATACCTATAATTACTGGCAGATTGTGGTTTAAGAGCACAAAAGTACTTCCAGGTGGGGATTGGGAAAGAGGAATTTGGGCCTTGAAGAATGTACAGGATTTCAAAAAGCAGAAAATTTTAGTATAGGAATTTCAGGTGGACCATGGCAAGGAGTTTGGATTTTATCCTGCTGGTGATAGTGAGCCACCGGAAGTCTAAGCAGGAAAGTGCTATCGGAGTTGTGGTTTAGGAAGATCATTGTTACAGTATTTTATTGGGAATGATTGGAACTAGAAGAAAATTGGACATTGAAAGGCAAACACTAACAGAAACCACAAGGGGGAGACGTATAGCTTTCTGCCTCATCACTAATAGGGAACAATAATGATTTTTAAAATTAAGTAAATAAAAAATACACTGCAGTGAGAGATCTCAAAGACTAGGTTTTTTGGCATGAAAGACAATCTACATGTTTACCAGTTTGTTTGTTTTTTAACTTCCCAGAGTGATATGGTATCTTGTTATTAAAATGAACAGGTGAAAAAGGTCATCTATTCTTAGGTATGAACTTTCAAGAGCTAATGGCTATCCACCCAATAAAGTTCTCCATTCAAATCTAAATATATCCATGGCAGAGAGGCAGCAAATGAGACCAAGCAGTTGGGCAGCACCAGAAATTGAAGTGTGATTATTCCTTAAAGGAATAGGAAGGTTTCTGAGATTGACACGTAGAAGAAAGGAAAATAGAGGCTACAAAGTAGGAGATTAGCACTGGAAGGGAATGACCAAGTAGTGGTATAAAATAAGCAAAAAAAGTTACAAAAAAATCTATTTTCTTTTCTCTTATAGGTAATGATTTAAAATAAAGTTTGTAAGAATCCTTTAAGGATTAACTTCTAATAGTATTTTCTCTGGGACAGTACCCATAGGAATCTTTAGTAAACATATGATGTCAAAAATGTATATTAAGTATGCCCATGTGTTGCAGTTTATGCACGAGTTTATTTCTTGGTAAGAAGAATCTGTTTAAGGAACTAGATGTTAGAATGGTTCAATTACATATGCTAAACTACATCGCTGGGGCAAGATTACAGTTTTCGCTTAAGAGTGCAGTTTGAATCTTCTTTTAACACCCTCTTTCTAGTACCTTTTGTCTTTTGTCTTTTATGATGCCTGAAGCCAAGAGGCTAGAAGGATGCAGTGCCTAGACAAACCTATCATTTTCATCCTTTGTTTAAAGGGGTAAGGAAACACCCTGGAGCCTTTATGGTACTACTGTCAGTCCAATTTCACAGGTGGAGGAAAACTCATTTCCGAAGAGAAGTTCATTTGCTTGGTGAAGGTATGTGTTATTCTTTCCATTATCTCAAGGGAAATGTGAAACTGGGGTGGTTGTTTTTACGTGGTTTCGCCTGTCCAGGGAGAATGAATTAGCAACAATTTTGGTGTTTTTCACTGTGAACACAGGTGAGCCTAGCTAGGGGCAGGTGCAACAAAGCTCCTAAGAGCTCAGGGCCGGTTTTGTTTTTTTTCTTTTAGTTCAGTGGCCAAATTGGACTTTTTTTTTTTTAGCGTTCTCGTGGCTATTCAGGTTATAAACTCCAGTTTCCAAATACATGACATTTTAAAAAAAGAAGAGAATTGCTACTGTTCCCCTTTGACTCTATTTCCTCCAGCTGAAATATACAGATGATTATTTCCATATACAATTTTCATAACATCAAAATTTATGGTTTCTTCAGGGGAAGTGTTATCCTTCATCTCTTACACGGATTGGAAGAGGTTTAATAATCAAAATATAACTGGGTTTTAGATATGCTTTCACTTTATTTTATTCCATGTCTAACGTGTACCCTAAGGCTATATTAAAACTCAGAGCAGACTTTTGTTTTCTACTGCTTGAATCAACTCAGAGAAGTGTAGGAGTTTGGAATTTTCAGAGGATGCAACAGAGTGAGGAAATGAAGGTTAAGAAGCTCCCGTTTTGTCCTGGAGAATGGCGAGAAAGGGGAGGTTTACTTTAAGGAAATTCAGGCTCAAAATCCATAGGAATCAAGAAAATTGGGTAGTTTTGAAAAGACTAGTATGACTTGGAATGGAGAAAGGGTACACAGAAGTTGCAAGGAATATTTGGGAAATAGTATGGTGATTTAAAGTTAAAAGTTTAAATACCAGGGCACCTGGGTAACTCAGTTGGTTAAGCCTCCAACCCTTGGTTTCAGCTCAGGTGATGATCTCATGGATTGTGGGACTGAGCCCTGGGCATCAGACTCTACACTCAGCAGGCGTCTACTTGAGGTTCTCTCTCTTTCCCTGTGCCCTTCTTCCCCCTCTCAAATAAATAAATCTTTAAAAAAATTTTTTTAAATTCCATCCTAATTGTATCTTAATAACAGAAGGAGGACCATAAGCAAGTCACTTATTGTCTGGGCTTCAATTTTCTCATCTGTAAAGAAATAACAATAAAAAATATACCTATCACTCAGGGTGGCTTTATGAAATAATACCCAATGTTTTAGATAGTATAAGTGCATACGTATGACTCAAGGGTGCTAAGAAAAATAATTCCGGCCATAAGCATGAGGTTACCACCAAAGGGTGGATAATATATTAGGAAAGGGGGATTTGGTAATAATGGTTAGTAGCCTGCCCAAGGTGGGAATCTGTCTAGCTGAACTGGATAACTTTTGAGACTGTGTTCCTTAATTTGTATAATGTGGCTTTGTGTGTTTGAAAAGACTGAATGAGCGTGCTGTGGTAGAGAGAACACAATGGAGGAAGAGTTGCGTTAGGGAGGGAAACAATGAGGTGGAGAGCAAAAAACCAGGCCCTTGTAGGAAGCGGACCTGGAAAGTTTCTAAAGGCACAAAGAGCTCCTACCGAATTACAGGTTCCCAGTCCTTCTTCCAGTCCCTTGTACTTTTTTCTCTTGACAAAATCTTCTTTGAGAACTAACGAGAAAATGCACACTAAGGTTTGAGGGAACTGAGGCATATTATAAAGCAACTGTAGAAGACAGTGCCAAGAATGCAATATTTGTAATAAATCGCCTTATGTTACTGCCTAAAAGCTCCATGATTCCGTATTGCCTTCAGGAAAAAGACCAAGTTCCTTACTACAGTATTCAAAGCCTTTTAAAATATGGCCCCAGTCTAGTTTCTCACCTTGTGTCCTGCTGCTCAACCCTTCTACTACCTTTCCTTGTCATCAAGGAATACATTACCTATTTGTAGCCTCACCAAACTACTTATGCCCCTAACCTCACCAAGTTCTTCCAAGTCTTCTTTCTAACTTTTTGTGTGCTGTTCCATCTGCGCAGAATGGCCTTTTCTCTGCCTGTTGAGATCATAATCAGTCTCTCAGACATGGTTTCAACATCACTACTTCCATGAAGACCAAATATTAATTTCCTATTTAAAATCCTATAATAACACTTTATTCTTTATTATGGAATGCAGTCACTGCTTGACTACAAACTTCTTTAGCATGATGCTTACTTCCCAGCTTTTATCATTATGCCTAACATATAATGGATCTCAGGAATGCTTCTTGATTGATTTTACAAGCTGAACACACAGTTTCACTCATCCCTCCAGCCTACCCTTAACTCCCCATTTTCATGACCTATTCACTCTAGGCCATTGCTTTTGAGGATTTTAATATTTGAGAAGAAAAACAAAAAGCTTTTAGGAGAAGGCGTTTTCGTTAAAAATATTGTTGTAAGTCCAATATCTTCTTTATGCACCAATAATCTATTGCTTAGTCATGTCTTCATGCTGTGCCCACCAAAAGGAAGACTCTGCCTAAGGCATGGATAGCTCTGCAAGAGCAAGCACTCTAATATCATTCAATTTAGCACCTCATTGCTCTTTAGGAAATGATCTGTAAACTTAGAGTTCAGTTTATCACCTTATTCCTGGAAGTTTAGCAACAACTTCCTGACTTCAATTGGTTCTATATACTACTTTGTCTTTTTCTTTCATAGATTAATTGAATCCATAATGGTTTGTTGATTTGGATTGAAGTGGAATAGATCACTCTTCTACCAGTATGGTTTCTTAGTCCTCTCCAACTCAGTTAATACTTGAGATAACTATATCAGACCATCTTTCATTATAAAATTTAAAATAGTGCCCAAAATATAAGTGAAGAGGTAATATGAGAATATTAAAGCTTAGGAATTCAGTTTGATTCAATTCATACAATGTTGGGGCACCTGGGTGGCTCAGTGGGTTAAAGTCTCTGCCTTCGGCTCAGGTCATGATCCCAGGGTTCTGGGATCGAGCCCCGCATCAGGCTCTCTGTTCAGCAGGGAGCCTGCTTCCCCCTCTCTCTCTACCTGCCTCTCTGCCTACTTGTGATCTCTCTTTATCAAATAAATAAATAAAATCTGAAAGAAAATTCATACAATGTTTAAAGTACCTCCTCCATGCTTGCCTTTAAGTAGCTTATAATCTAGGGTGAAAGAAAAACCATTAATCACAATAGAATGTAATAATTACACTTAGAGGTGTTACTGGGGCCTAGAGAAAGGGCAGGCATGTCAGCCTGGAGGAAGTTTGGACACAATGTCAACAAAGATTTTCTAAAAAAGTTGATGCTTAAGCAGACTCTAAAAAGTGGTAGACATTAAAGAATATTGGGAAGGGTGTTCCCTGGACAGGGGTACGGCATGTGCAGAAGTACAGAGGCACAGGGAAATAAGTTTGGAAGGCTGGTACATAGAGTAGGTAGCATAGATCTAAGAAATGTCCAGTATTTTCATGAGAAGGGTAAAGTTTTGACCCTTATGTTAGGGAGGTTGACTTCATAATTATGCCCAGCCCTGGTGATAGTTATCATGTGATGAACTTAAAAATTGCTCAGTCTCCTTCCTACTATGTATCAGCATCACATTTTCCACTACAGTGGTTATATGGAGACATACAGATATGGAATCACATCCCGGCTCCATCACTTATTAGCTGTGATATATTGAGCAAGGTATCTAACTTCTCTGTGTCTTTTCCCTCATGTGCAAAATGGGAATACATCTACCTCACTGAGTTGCTGTGAGGATTAAAGGAGATAATCCACTTAGCACAGGATCTGATATACATATTAAATATTCCATAAATGTTAACTATGTTGATGAAACTGAGTCCAGAGAATCTTATAAAGATATAAGCATAAGTGGGCGGTAATCAAGGTGTGGCAAATAACTACAGCCCCAGAGAATCTCAGAAGTAGAAGAACTCTCAAGAAGTTATCTAATATACACCTATGCATCTAAGAAGATCACTGTTTAAATCAGTAGCACTTGGCCCTGGCTGCCCCCAAGGGTCCTAAATATATCTGAGGAAACGTAGAATTGGGAGTGAGAACAAAACAAAATCACTAGCAGAAAGAGGGAATGAGAGATAAAGAGAAAAGGAAGCAGAATGATCAGACAAAGGGGATAAGAAATACACATCAGTAGCACATCTACCAGTAGTTGCCTATTCCTGGCTTAAATCTTTCAAAGCAGATGGTGACTTTATTTAAGATATTAAGAACCAAATGAAAGATTTGGGGACTCTCAGAGGTCATATATTCAATTGTCCCAGAGAGGGCTAGGTATAAAAAAATCTCAAGTGGAAGGAAAAAGGGCATCTCTTGGAATGTTTGGGAGTCATTTTTTTCTAAGGAGTTCTTTATCAAATTGGAGACTATTTAGAAAATCTCTAGATAGTTTATTGTGATTATTAAAACTGCCGATGGGGGCATATGGGTGGCTCAGTCAGTTAAGCGTCTGACTCTTGATTTTGGCTCAGGTCAAGATCTCAGGGTCCTGGGATAGAGCCCAGAGCTGTGCTCTGCACTCAGCGGAGAGTGTGCTGGAGATTCTCTCTCCATCTCCCTCTGCCCCTTCCCCTGCTCCTGCGCTCTCTCTCAGATAAATAAATACATACATACATACATACATACATACATACATACATACATAAATGACTGCTTATGTCACAAGGGGCCCAGAAACTGCTGAGATACTTGGCCTAAGCAAAAATGTCAGGCCAAATGTTTCCAGATGAACTCTCTGAGAAACAAATTTATTTGTTTGTTTGTTTGGATTGATTGATTGATTGATTTGACAGAGAGATAGCACAAGTAAGCAGAGCAGCAGGCAGAGAGAGAGAGAGAAGCAGGCTCTGCACTGAACAGGGAGCCCAATCCCTGGCTCCATCCCAGGACCCTGGGATTATGATCTGAGCTGAAGGCAGTCACTTAACAACGAGCCACCCAGGTGCCCCAAGAGAACCAAATTTAGAGTAGTCAAAGGCAAACTTCTCTGTATTATTCCTCGTAACAACAGATGAACGCTGTTTAACTCTAGTCTTAGGCTCAGTAGGAGGAATTTTAGGAAGACCTACCCATCTGTAGTTTGAACAGAATGGTTTTCCTTCCTGGAGCTTTCCAACAGTCATTCAGACCCCCCCATTTGATCTTAACGTGATACTCTTTGAAAGCATGGCTCTCTGTTAAGTATTTACCCCCAAGAGACGATTCTGTCCTAATTCTTTCCTTCTCACGTGTCTTTCATTTTTCATTTTGCGTTCTCATTTATTTTCGGAACCTAAGCTATCATGACTGCCTGCTGTCTTTTTCTGTTTTTAGGCTTTCTTCCTTCTCCTTTAGTTACTGGTAGTTTAGCAGGGATAATGCTAAGCTGGGGCCAGATGTTAATTAAGCAAAATAAGTCGGGCAAATAAAAACTTCCAAATATTTGGTTTCAGGTTAGTTAGTCACAGTAGCATTTTTTTAGATGTGATTTTATTTTGATGTGAGTTACATAAACCCTCTGGTTGGGGCTGTCAGCTTTCTTCTGTGTGGTATCATAACAGCAATGGAAAGGGTATGCTGTGAAGACAGAGAGCAAGGACATTAATACATAACAAGGCAGCAAGACAGAACCATGTGCCAGAGACTATGACCCAGCCCCCACCAAAAACTTGAGATTTTTGGTCTCAGGATCTCTTTCTAGGGGACATAGAGAATTTTTTCTTCCTACCAGAATGACAGTTGGGTGTAAAAAAAAGTCTGAGAGTTTGAAAGTTTACTCTTAGCCTAAGTTTCACTCCTAAACAACAGTAAAAACATCATCATGATGAACAAATAATTTTTTTAAAGATTTTATTTATTTATTTGACAGGAGAGAGATTACAAGTAGGCAGAGAGGCAGGCAGAGAGAGAGGGGGAAGCAGGCTCCCTGCCGAGCAGAGAGCCCAATGGGGGGCTCGATCCCAGGACCCTGAGATCATGACCTGAGCAAAGGCAGAGGCTTTAACCCACTGAACCACCCAGGCACCCCAATGAACAAATAATTTTTAATGTATATTATGTGTAGGACACTGGCCAGGCACCAGGCGAACAAAGAAAGAGAATGCATGATTTGTACTCAGAGGATTTACTGTCTCAAGAAGATAAGGCATGTGCATTTAAATACATACATTTAACAAACAAAAAGTGCCACAGAAAACATACTGAATGTCAAATGAGTAATATCTATGTGGCTGATTATATGCTTCAGTTTGTTCTGGTGAGTCCCAGTTTATGCCTCTTGTTCCAGAATAATTATGCCCCCTGTAACTCTCAAACATCACAGTTTGGATGATAAATTATGTATTTAACTATTATACAGACCTGTGGTCTAGGAATTAAGGGGCGAGAGGTTTTTATTAATGGCCAGGGTAGTTGGTGGGGTTCATGGAGGTGATAAAACTTGAGTTGGACCTTGAAGGAAGAATTAGGGCAGAGGAAGAAGAGAGCATTGTATAGGAGAATATAAAGAACAGAAAGACCAAAATGGGTGTGGGAATAAAGACAACCATGGCACAGCTCCAGGGGACACCGCTCACGTTATGTTCTCTAGGAATGGTGCCCCTTGGATTGTGTAACTATTGTCTCTAAGTATGTCATATCCGGGGAGCAATTGGAAGATCACTTTAGCTGGAGAAGAGAATTTGTGTAGAGGATTTGTGTGAGAATAGCAGCAAGCGTAGAACAGATATTGGAGGCTATTAAATGCCAGAATAGACATTTATATTTTATCCTATAGTGGACTGGAATGTAACTGAAGAGTTTTGAGCAGAGAATGATACTTACAACAAAACGATTTTAGAAAATTAATATTCCCAATAAAGTATATAGTGTATTGAAAGGAAAGAAAGGGGAAGAACTAGTTCTAAAAGTGTTAAAAATGCCCAAGAGAGGCAATAAGAGTCTACAATAACTCAATAATAAGGGATATGAAGATACAGACTAGAGAGAATTTGCAAAGGCAGGATTGATAGAGTGTGGTAACTGGCAAGGAGAGGGAACAATCAAGAATGATGCAGGATTTAGAAACTGAGTAGTAAGAAAATGATGGTATCTTTGATGAATGTGGGGGAGTTGACAGAAGTTAGCTTTTGGGGGGAAGAGATGAGCTCTTCCCCAGATATGATGAATTTGAGACATCATTTGGAAATGTCCAAAAGGAAATATTAAGTTGGCGCTGAGACACCTGTTAATGGCTAGAGATGTGGATTTAGGAATTCTGTAGAGTACTGACTGTTCATAAATATCATAACATCATAAACAGTAGACAATCCAAGATTATGGCTTAGGTTACAATTACATTTTGTAGAGTAAGAAGGAATACAGCTTGTAAAGATAGCAGAAGAGAGATTCCAGAGGTGGAAGGAAACAGGGCAGACAGTGTATAATCAAGAAGATCAGGGGGGCGCCTGGGTGGCTCAGTTGGTTGAGCAACTGCCTTCGGCTCAGGTCATGATCCCGGAGTCCCGGGATCGAGTCCCATATCGGACTCTTGGCTCTGCGGGAAGTCTGCTTCTCCCTCTGACCTTCTCCCCTCTCATTCTCAGTCTCTTGCTCTCTAATAAATAAAAAAAAAAAAAAGAAGAAGATCAGGGAAAAGAGAGTCTCAAGCTTGAGAAGTTAATCAACAGAGCCAAATGTTGGATAGCAATCAAGGAAGGCTAAAACGAAGAAAATTCATAGTTTTTGGGTGGTGACATGAGTTCTTTGTAAGGTGAGATTTTTTGGTAGTTATAGGGGTGAGCTTCATGTTACAGGAGTTAAGAAATGAGAGATGGTGATTCAAGGAACATAATGAATGCAGGTTGATCTTGTAAGAAATTTGTCAGTAAAGGAATGGGAAAAATATGATGAAAATGCAAGGAATAGCCAGGATTAAGGAAGACTTTTTTTTTTAAGATTTTATTTATTTATTTGACAGAGAGAGAGAGAGATCACAAGTAGGCAGAGAGGCAGGCAGAGAGAGAGGGGGGAAGCAGGCTCCCTGCTAAGCGGAGAGCCCAATGCGGGGCTCGATCCCAGGACCCTGAGATCATGACCTGAGCCGAAGGCAGAGGCTTTTAACCCACTGAACCACCCAGGCGCCCCAAGGAAGACTTTTTTTTAAAAGGATATGATAAAGAATTTATGTTCTGTGGTAGACTATAGATAGATAGCACTTTACCTGCTCAGAATAAATCTTGATTTTTCAGATTGCTCATAGTACCTTTTTTCTACTGAATTCCAAGCAAGAAGCTTACTAGAATAAGGAAGGAAGAAAATACAGATAGGAAAAGAACTGATAAAGGATTTAACAGTTAATGATCAGTAGGTGATTAAAATGGACCTAATCTCTTCCATGTAGCTGGGGCCCCTTTCTGTTCAGGCAGAAACTATATGCGTTTATAGCTGGGACAGACATTTAGGTTACAAGAGGACATCTCTAAAAAACTGAGGAGGTGTGTGGTTTTTTTGTTTGGTTTGGTTTTGGTTTGGGTTTGGTTTTGAGGGTTCTCTAAATCCCCCAATCCACCCCCCAGTTAAAAAATCCTTTGGTGGCCTACCGATTTTCCAGCCTGACATCCATCCTGCTTTCCCCTTCCTTAACTACCATTCTAGTTTAGGCCCCAGTTACTTCTTACTTCTCACCCTGGCTACTGTAATAGCCTGTCCCCTGTCTCTACTCCAGCTATCCTACCCATTGCTACCAGATTAATTTTCCTAAAGCACGGTTCCGATCCAATCTGTGACTGACCTAAAAACAAATTCAACAAATTCCTATTGTGGATTGAATTAGGTACAGGCTCCTCACCCTAGCTTTTCAAAGCCAGCCACAGTATACTTTTGGTTTATCTTTTCTGTTTTAACTTCCACATTTCCTTATATTCAAACTACTTTAAGGGCATGAAAAAGAGGGAGTCACTTGGTCCTTCTATCTGGAGTGGCCACGTGAAATTTCCCTGTGAAAACAACAGGAGATGCACACAGAAAGGAAGGTAGAAGAAGGTGTGGGGGTCATATTTCACAACCTGTCAAATATGATCTTGCTGTCTGAACCCAGCCCCCAAATATTTTGTTTGTAATTTTTATATGACATTTACCAAATTCTGCATTCTATTAGAGTCATTTGTGTGCTTCTCCTATCTCTACCCTATTGGAGTGAGAACAACTTGAAAACAAAGACCTGATGTTCCTCATCTTTGATCCCCTCCAGCATCTAATACTTTACTTTGCACTGAGAACATTCAATACGTTAAAAAAAAAATCCCTGACTATACTGAAAAGAAGGTTGTGGACCTTAAATAACTGTGCTTTTGCCCACCACCTCTCAACATGTCCTTACTCCTTCCTATGAAGATACAAATGTTTTTATTTTTCAATGGAGCAACTGCATGTCCTTTACATAGCTATAATGACGTTATACGTTGGATTATAAGTAAACTAGAAGACAGGAACTTTTTATTGTTTAACCTAATGTGTATGTAATGCTAAAAGATTTGTGTACGTAAGTTTTTAATAAACTTTTTCTAATAATTTTAATGATAAAATCCATTTGTAGACAGTTTTTGATAAATCAAGGGTTCTTTTTTTAAATTGCAGTATAATTGACATATAACCTTATATTAGTTTCATGTATACAATATAGTTCAAATTTGTATATATTGTGAAACGATCACCCCATAAGTCCAGTTAATATCTATCACCACATATAGGTATATAATTTCTTTTTCTTGTGAGAATTTTTAAGATCTGCTCTCTTAGCAACTTTCAAATATGCAATGCAGTATTATTAGCTATAGTCACCAAGCTGTACATTACATTCCTGTGACTTACTTATTTTATAACTAGAAGGTTTTATCTTTTAGTTCTCTTTACCCATTTAATCTCCACATCTCCTCTCCCCCCACAGAATCACCAATCTGTTCTCTGTTTCTATGAGCTTGTTTTTGTTTGTTTTAGGTTCTGCATGTAAGTGAGATCATATTGTATTTGTCTCTGACTTATTTCACTTTCCATAATACTTCAAGGTCCATCTATACTGTTGCAAATGGCGAGATTTCCGTTTTTTTAGTGACTGAATAATATTCCATCGTGTGTATATACCACATTTTCTGTATCTATTGGTTTAGGTTGTTTCTGAATATTGGCTATTAGAAGTAGTGCTGTGATGAACATGGGGTGCATATCTTTTTGAATTACTATTTTCATTTTCTTTAGATCGATATCCAGACATAGAATGACTGGTTCATATGATATTTCTATTTTTATTTTTTTGAGGAGCCTCCATACTATTTTCCAGAGTGGCTGCACCAGTTTATTTTCCCACCAACAATGCCCAAGGGTTCCTTTTTCTCCACATCCTCGCCAACACTTGTATTTCTTATCTTTTTGATACCCATTCTAACAGGTGTGAAGTAATATCTCACTGTGGTTTTGATTTGCATTTCCCTGATGATCAGTGATGTTGAGCACTTTTTCATGTACTGTAGGCCATCTGTATGTCTACTGTTCCTAAACTAGGATGGAACTATATGTAAAATTATGTATTAAAATGTCCCTTTTTCCATTAAGGAGGACACGTGATGTAATGAGCACTGGGTATTATATAAGACTGATGAATCACTGAACTCTACGTCTGAAACTAATAATACACTATATGTTAATTAACTGAATTTAAATTTTTTAAATGTCCATTTTCCCCTGGGGAGAGGGCCTGTAACCTTCTTCAGATACTCAGAGGGGTCTGTTGTCCAGAAAAGAGTAAGAACCATTCTTATGAAAAAAATATATTTATGGAAACATTTTTACTTTGTTCCCATTCCTTTCTTGCAAAGGAATTTTTATAAGTATCAGATGTTCCACGGACAGTAGAACCAGCACGGATAGAATCATTTAGAATAGTTCCCGTGCCGCTCCCAAAAATCTACTCTGTCCCCACTTCTGCTAAGAGTATTGCCTTTGGCCGGATTGAAGAACTGAATAATGTAATCCCAGATGTGGTGTATAAGGATGTCACCATCTGTCACATGCATCTTCCTGTCCCCTACTTTTAGTATTAGGAGGCCTCTGCTGTTTTGTCAGGGGATTTTTACCCTGATGCTATCAAAATTTCCAAATAACCCATTGTTTTTCATGCCAACACTCTGGCTGATCCCACAGTTTTGGTTAAGAGTCTAAGAGGAATAAGACCTCTTTTTTTTTTTTAAGATTTTATTTGTTTATTTGACAGAGAGAGAGATCACAAGTAGGCAGAGAGGTAGGCAGAGAGAGAGGGGGAAACAGGCTCCCTGCTGAGCAGAGAGCTTGATGTGGGGCTCGATCCCAGGACCCTGAGATCATGACCTGAGCTGAAGGCAGAGGCTTTAACCCACTGAGCCACCCAGGAACAAGACCTCTTTTAAAAAGGCCACTCTCAGACATGAGATCCATTAGCTTTTCCTGGTGAACTTTAGAAAAAAGGAGTGGGAAGTAAACCTGTCGTTCATTATTAAAAGCTTGGGGCTCCTGGGTGGCTCAGTCAGTTAAGTGTCCACCTCTTTATCTCAGAGTCGTGAGAAGGAGTCAGACTATGCACTCAGTGGGAGTTCTGTTTGACAGTCTCTCCCTCTACCCTTTTCCCTTCTCTCTCTCCCTTTCTCTCAAATAAATAAAACTTTTTTTAAAACCCTGCTTTTTGGTTAATTTTCTGCAAAAGCTGTCTCTTGCTGATAATTAATGGTTGTTCTGTATTTTTCTCCTTTCTCTGTTATTCCCTTTGGGATTCACTGCTCCCCCCCCCCACCCCCAGTGACTTAATTTAGTTAATGTTCCAATTAGTGCAACTTCTACTCCAGCAGATTTCCTGGGCTTTCACATCAGTGCTTTTCCATATGATAAACTCCATTAACAAGTCTCTGAACATTCACAAAAAAGGAAGCAGTCATTTAATGCAATGGGCTCTACCTCATTTGCCCCCATCTTCTGGTCCAACTTTCTTGGCTATCTTAGAGCTTCTTCAGCACGTAATTCCATCAACGGAGAATTAGGGCTGAGCTGTGGCATCAAAACTGATGGCCTAACAGACTCATTTCTGAGTAAGTACTGTCCATGTCATCACTATAATTAAAAATGTGTTTTTATACCCAAGGAAGACACCATCCCTTAGAATGGCTTTTTTTAATGCCATTTTTTTTTCAGTAGTGATATAGATTTGTCTTGATGCACTCATCATTTTCTTCTAACTTCTAAGGCTTCTCCAGATATTATTAGAATGATAGTATAATCTGGGCTATGGAATAAAAAAAACTAAGTGAACCATGGCAGGCTATTTGATCTAACATTCTAGGCAATGGTTCTCAACTTTTGCTGTACATTGATAGCAACTGGGGAAAAAAATTGACACTTGGGTCTCATCCTCAGAGATTCTGATCTAGTTGATCAGGAGTATAGCATAGGCTGTGGGGATTTTTAAAAACTAATTGTAAAGCCTCAAGATTAAGGACCAGTCCTCTAAAGTAATCAAGGGGACCAACACTATCAGCTTCAATGAAGCTGAAACGGTGCTAGCTTCATGATGTCATAATACTGTCATAAGACAGTAGAGGGCAGAGTTGACTTAAACTTATATAGAGATAACCTGTTTTAGGAAATAGCAAGTAGTTAATAATGTAATCTTAACTTTGTACTTCGTGGTCGTCTTTTGCCACAAAGCTTTCGTTTACTGCTAAAGCTGAATTGCTTTTTGTATATTGGAACTTATTAGGAGGCCCGTTAGTGATGCCTGATCAATAGGGTCATTGTGTAATTTGCTCTTTTTGAGAGCGCAAGGGAATTAATGATTCTGCCAGGATGACAGGTGTAAGCCAGGATTGCCTGTGGTAAACTGGAACATATGGTCACCCTATGATCACCATGTCCTTTGTGGGATCCAGAAGAAGAGCTAGAATCTGTAACATGGCTTTCCTAATTAAACTAACCAGTAGTAACTCTGTACTTCTGCTCATTACTCTTCAGTATTATTTTTATGTATGCCCATCTGTCATTGCTCAGCATTCTCCCAGACACCTTGAGCAAGAGAAAATAAAATGGAGACACACTTTTAAGTATCAGGCATTATGCAATCTAGTTGGAAAGAGAAGACTAATACATGAAGCTGCTCTGGTAAATAAAATGCAAGACCCTCCTCAAAATTCTCTTAGAAAGCAGAATGTGATAAATAAATTCATAAAAAAATAAACACTACCCCTAATTACATATAGGCTGTCCTTGACTTAAAATGATTCCACTTACAGTTTCCCATCGTGGTCCTTAAACACCTTCAGCACTCCCAGCAGGCAAACAGCAGTTGACTTCCCGAGCTGCTGTGGGTCAGAACTTTATAAATTCTCTTCCGTGTGAGCATAGTTCCTCTCCCAGGTGCCTCGCTCCTGGATAGTTTACGCATATAGCCAATGACCCCCCAAATTGAGAATTAAGGAAATTAATTTTAGCATTTAAGGCATGATACATTTGGTGACAAGCAAATAATATGGAACTGAATATAGTGATTTCAGCTGTCAACAGAAGGCTCCCTCAGGAAGAGTGCAGCTTAACTTGCTCAGACTCCCAGAGATCTCATTCCTCGACATCTCCTTTGGCTGTTGCAGCCCCACCCCACACTTTTTGAATGACAACAGCTAAGGTGTTGGTCTGTATTTAATTTACAGCCTCCCACAACGTTTTGTTTTCTTATCAGTCTTGAACTTGAGGGGCGCCTGGGTGGCTCAGTGGGTTAAAGCCTCTGCCTTCTGCTCAGGTCAAGATCTCAGGGTCCTGGGGTCGAGCCCCAAATCGGGCTCTCTGCTTAGCACGGAGCCTGCTTCCCCCTCTCTCTCTGCCTCTCTGTCTACCTGTGATCTCTCTCTCTCTCTGTCAAATAAATAAATAAAATCTTTAAAAACAAAATCTTGAACTTGGGTCAAAACTGTCATTGGCCATTCTGGATTTAGAAAGCTCAATTCTTCCTCCTTTGTTGAATTATGTATGATTCTCTATTTGGTTTGATTTAATCTACAAATGCTTAATTCTGCATGTTTTCAAATTTGAGTGGTAAGTGACAATTATCAAGATTGATTAGGCAACATTGGGAAATTAAAGCACAGGAGTAAAGAACATGACCAGGTCCTGAGATGGTCAGCTTTGGGTTGGATCCAATGGCCAGTCTGATGGCTTGACCAATCTTCTCACTGGGTGTGGGATAAACTGGTGAGGAAGCAAGCATAGGTCAGGCAAATCCATCTCCCAACACTGGTCATGACTGAGATAACTAAGAAAAGCAGATCAGCTGAGCCCAATTTGTGTAACAACAGTTCTTTACTTTCAGGGCACAAATTTATTTCATTGTCTGAGTGTTGATGAAAATATTTAGGCATTGTTTTCCTTTAGGTCACTGCTATTTTGTTCTTGCCTTGGCCCTCTTGTCTAGCAAAACTTGCTCACAGGAAAGGATATATTTGCTATTTATGTTTTACTGTACTTTTCCCAAATTGAAAATAACTTAAAATATTCTCTGCTTAGAAAATATCCAAACATTATACAAAAATAGAGAAGGAAGTAAGAATTACTCTTAATCCCACCATCTAGAAATAACATTTTAGGAGTATCCTTTCTGATATAAAATACTCTCTTAGTCGAATAGAAATTATTTGATGCCTACTTAAAAAAAATTTAGCAGTATGTCATGGTGTCTTTCCCCATAAACAAATATAAAACCATATCTTCACTTAACTGACTACATAGAACTTATATGTGTGTGTTTGTGTGTCTACACCATACCTGGTTTAACCGATTCCATTTTGAGGGACATTGATTTCCAATTTTTCATTTTAATGAACATTATCATGAATATACAGAATGTTCTTACTATAGGCGTAAAATATAGAGAGCTAGAGCTGAAAGAGTCCTTGAAACTAGTTAGTTCAAGTTCAGTGCCATCATTTTACAGAGGAAAAATTGAGGCATAGAGAAGATAAAGAGGCATAGAATCTAGGTCTTTTGACTATGTCGAGTAATTTTTCCGTTCCACTCAGCTAACTTCTTTTCAAGAAATTGCTGAGCTATTAAAATGCTACTAAGGGGCACTGACTTTTTTCTACTCCAATAGCCAAAAGGCTGTATCTTAAAAGCAAATTCTTCCCAGAGTCATTTGTATTTTAACATTTGTTGTTAGATATGAAATAAGTTGGGGCGCCTGGGTGGCTCAGTGGGTTAAAGCCTCTGCCTTCAGCTCAGGTCATGATCCCAGGGTTTTGGGATCAAGCCCCACATTGGGCTCTCTGCTCAGCGGGGAGCCTGCTTTCTCCTCTCTCTCTGCCTGCCTCTCTGCCTACTTGTGGTCGCTCTCCTCTCTGTCAAATAAATAAGCGAAATCTTTAAAAAAAAAAAAAGATGAAATAAGTTTGGGGATTCCTATATAATCTTTGAAATGAGGGCATTCCATATGGTTTCAAGTACCTGAAATCATATGGGGCAAGCTCCTACTTATCAATTTCTTGCAGTATTTGGTAGAGGAAGGAGTGGGAGTTGAGAAAGGTTTAGCAGGGGTTGGGGGTCAGATATGGGATACTGATGTTCAGGCACAGCTTTGAAACCCTTCCAAAAGAGGGCCTATAGCTTTCACTTCTTTCAGTTTCTGCTATGGAAGGTCCAGAGTGTTTGCTTCATTACGTGTATTTTGATGATTAAGATGATGATAGACTAGAATAAGCAACGTGGAATTGCTGCTTACACAGCTCAGCACAATTTGGGCTAAATTCTTGACTTAATTATTGACTTAAAATATTAGTCTCGGGGGGCCCCTGGGTGGCGCAGTTGGTTGAGCGACTGCCTTCGGCTCAGGTCATGATCCCGGAGTCCCGGGATCGAGTCCCACATCGGGCTCCCAGCTCCATGGGGAGTCCGCTTCTCACTCTGACCTGCTCTCTCTCACTCTCTCTCTTTCCTAATGAATAAATAAATAAAATCTTTAAAAAAAAAAACTTTAAAAAAAAAATATTAGTCTTGGGGTGCCTGGGTGGCTTGATCGGTTAAGCATCTGCCTTCAGTTCAGGTCATGGTCCCAGAGTCCTGTAATCAAGTCCCATGACGGGCTCCCTGCTCAGTGGGGAGTCTGCTTCTCTCTCTCCCTCTGCCCCTCTCCCCGGCTCATGCTCTCTCGCTCTCCCTCTCAATTTCTCTCTCTCTCTCTCTCAAGTAAATAAAATCTTTAAAGAATATATTAGTCTATACTATGGATAATCTACATTAAATATCATGGGAATGTGTTAATTCAAAAACCATGAGATAGTGCTTCCTGGGTAAATAACTCTTTAATAAGCAAAGGATTTGGAGTTCTACGTGATTTTTTTTTTTTTTTTTTGGAAAATTACTTGAACTCTGAGTTTCTTGGTTTCTTTATCCAGCAATAAGGATAATGATAGCAATTTACTTCATGAAATTGAATAAAAATGATTATATGGCATTTGGTAAAAAGAAAATGATAAGTAATCCTTTAAAAATAGAATTTGCCTTACACAAAGGAAAATGAGGAAAAATGATGTTTTTGATAAGTAGTTATTCTACAAAATAAATCGTGTTTGAGTTGAATCATAGTTTCTTGTAGACTTTAAAGCATTGAAGAAATATCCAAACAGAAGTTAAGCAGCTGCAGAAATATCCCACAGAATAGAAAATGAGATGAATTTGCAGAGGTAATGAAGTCTTTTATTGCAATATCTTTCCAAACGCTATTGAAATTTTCCCAAAGGTTTTGGTTAATATTATGAAAAAAATATTTTGAATTTGGAAACTGCTCACTTACAAAAGCAATTAAGACCGTTTATGCTGGCAATAAGCATCACATAAACAAAAAACTGTTAAATTAGTTGAACTGTAACTCTTGCTGTCATTCTTTATTAAGAAACCTCAATTTTTAACTTATATTTTCTCCCTTTGATTTACGTTCCTGGCTTGATAAATATCTAAAGGAAGAGAACAAAGTTTCAGGTTTAGGCACTCTTAATCATCCACATACAGATTATACGCTTTGTGGAATACTCGAGATAAGAATGTTAATGTCAAAACAACATCAATTCACTGTTTGCAATGCTTTTGATCTGCCTTCGGATGTTCTTAACCCTGTGGGCGCAAGGGTTTGGCATATTGGAGCATGGCCTTGCTCCAAGGATGAGGTCTGAAAATGACAGAGACAAAATTCCATGCCAAACAATCACCATTGTATTTACTGTGCCTCATTATGAATGAGACTTCGGAAGGCAGCAGGCCTTTTTCCCTGCAGGTGAACTTGGTGGTAGGCGTGAACACAAAACCTACTTAATTGGCTCCATTTCTCACCTGTAGGCAGCAAGTTAGGTATGAATGCGCCAAGGTGGCTGAGCAGCTGGTGAAATTCAGGCACAAATATTGTCAATTATTTCTCAGGGAATGTGAATTCACTTAAATAACCTTACTCAAACATAAATAGGGAAGTGCTTTTCCTGAAAAAAAAAAAAATCACAAATACATATTTTTAAGCCAAATAGAAAGGACTCTGAATTACCTAGTTCTTCGGTTGATCTCCACAATTACAGCTCTTTTTTAGTTTCCTTGATTTGATTGCTCATTAGTTCATTTATTTACTCATCAGGCCTTTATGAAGTACATCTTGTAGTCAGAAACTGCTAGGTGCTGCAAAACTTAAAACTATATCCTGAAAGCGATGGGGAGCCACTGGATGATTTAACGTAGTGGAGTGACACAGTCAGATTTCCTTTTTAGAAAGTGTACTTTGGCTAGTATATGGAAGACGAATTGAAGGAGAATGAAACTAGAGAATGAGAGAGGAGGTAGGAGGCTTACAGAAGCAGTTCATGTGAGAAAAGATGGGGCCTGTGTTATGGGCTCAATTATGGGCCCCCCAAATTCATATGTTGATATCCTAACCCCCAGTACCTCAGGAAGAGACCATATTTGGAGATAGGGCCTTTAAAGAGGTAATGAAGACAAACTGAAGTCCAATGAGTGGGTCTACTCCAACACAATAATGTTCTTATAAGTAGAGGAGATTAAGGGGCACCTGGGTGCCTCAGTCAGGTAAGCATCTGCCTTCAATTCAGGTCATGATCCCGGGGTCCTAGGATCAAGCTGCACAGCTAGCTCCCTGCTCCGAGGGGAGTCTGCTTCTCCTTCTTCCTCTGCCCCTCCCCACTGCTTGTGCTCGATCTTAAATAAATAAAGATCCTTAAAAAAAAAAAAAAGAAGAGGAAGAGATTAGGACACAGGCACAGCGGAAAGACCATGCGAAGACGGGGAGAAAACGGCCATCTAGAAGCCTGAGAGAGATGTCTCAGAACAACCTGCCAACACCTTAATCCTAGACTTCTAGCCTCCAGAATTGTGAGAACATAAATTTCTGTTGTTCAAGCCACCCAGTCTGTGGTACGTGTTCCGGAAGCCCTAGCAAACCCATATAGCCCTACAGTGCAAGTGTGGAGGAACATTAACACCTCCAGGCATTAACACCTAGCAGGCAAGATGAGCCTGCTATTATACCTGTACAAGCTGGCATCCCTTAGGATAAAGAGGGAGCTCAGGAACAGCTGTAGAAGGAAAGATGCTCATTTATCCCAAAGCTTGGCTAATGCTTCCATGGACTAGTGGACGATAGTACGTACGCCTTGTTTTCTGCTCCTCTCCATTTATTGGTGGAGGGAAACCTGAAATTGGTGTCGGCGCTCCTTCAGAGGCTGGTCAGTTTGGTATTTGCACACCTGCTGCCGGCTCTCAGGTTCCTTACAGTGGCCATTTTGTTTGAGGCATCTGAAGGAGAAGTCAGGTCTTCATCCTCTGTATCATAAATGGAGGGCTTTTCCAGTTGGTCCTGCTGCTGCTTTGTCTTTGGGAGTTGTAGGGGGTATGGTTCCCCTAGATGTTTCCGGAAATGGAATGGAAATTTTAGCTTAGTTTCATGAAATACATCTCTTGGTGGAAGGGCAAAGAGGGGAACTGATGTTTTTTGAGCCCTCGGCACTATTTTGAAGTTTTCTGTACATTAGCATGCCCTCTCGATCCCTCCGTTGCTAGTAGGGATTTGAACGAGTGGGAACATCAGGTAGGTTCAGATTTATTTGGTTTGGCTTTTCCTTTAGTAAGTAGCTTTCTGATATATGTTTATTTCTAAGTCAAGTGGTTTTAAATTTCAAACAAATAACTTCAGTTCTGTGATTCAGTAAAAATAGTCTTTTTTTAAAAAAGATTTTATTATTTGACAGGGAGAGAGCGAGAGAGAGGGAGCACGAGTGCGCACAAGCAAGGCGAGCGACAGGCGGAGGGAGAGGGAGACGCAGATTCCTGGCTGAGCAGGGAGCCTGACGTGGGGCTCAATCCCAGGGTCCTGGGATTATGACCTGAGTGGAAGGTAGCCGCTTAACCCACTGAGCCCCTCAGGTGCCCCTCAGTAAAAATAGTCTTAATTCAAGGCACAGCAAGTTAGCTTATTATAGTTTTTGGGTTCTTATTTAATTTTATTCAAATTCTGTTCACCACAGTCTGTCTTCAGGGCTTGTGAAGGAAGGACACATGCCAGCAGGAGAGAGAGAAGTTTCCCTGTCATTTCCTCCGGTTCCAGGATCTCTGCTCACTTCTTTATCCCACAGCCAAACATCTGCTACTGAATGGCAGCAGGGAGAAGAGGCTCCTCAATGAATTATTCTGTCCTAGGGCCCCCTCCTTCTCTTGTATCCTTTGACTCATGCTTGGAACTTCCCTAAGCTATTCCATCTCCTGAACCTGTTTTGACTTTCTCTCATTTTATCTCTCTCTAGATCAGATCCTGTCTCTCTTTTCTGTATTTCGGGATTTCCTAAAAATGCTTGGGGAGTTGATCAGCCTTTGTCTATTTCCCTGTGCTGTTAAAATCTTATTCTAAGAGGTATCCTTTTATGAGATTTGGGATGGAAGAAAAGGTAAAAGCACGTTTTGGATCCATCTGGATCAAATCTCTACCTATTATTGTCTCTATTACCTCTACTGATAATCAAATAACACAAGCGCAACGTGAAAAATTCAGAGAATATAGAGATAGCAAGCGAAAGTTCTCTCTGTGTCAGATTCCTCTATTGTCCCAATTTACATCCTCTTGGCCTCACCTATTGATATTAGCTGGAGCTGGGTAGGCCATTCTATGAGTGCTTCCTCTCGCTTTCTGGCTGACAGAATCGAGTCTCAGATGCACACCTTCCCTTTGGCCCCAGCACTGCAGATTCCCTATTGGGAGCCTGCTGAGTAGCTTGGAAGTGTGAAATGTCAACATGGATGGGGGTAAAGGAGGTGCAGCCCCTGGACCCAAGAGAATGAGAGCCAATTTCCCACCCTTTAGACAATTCAGGAGGCATTACATACTCTTCTCAGATATATCCCTGCAGAATTAATCCCTGTTGCCCACAACAATGACCTTGATGATGAACCTGTATATTCAGCTTTTCCTTCTTACCTCTCCCCAATTTCTCATTCCCACTTCCCTAGAGTTTCCTATTTTTCTCCCCTCCTTCTTTGACAATGCCCTTTCCCTCTGTACTTCTAAACTTCCCCTCTCTCTCAGTTCTGATTTATCATTTCACTGTAACTCTGTTAGCTGTAAAGCATTTGGGGATGCTGTCAGGGTAACAGGCTCTGTAGCAAATGAGGTTGTATTGAATTATTTAGCGTTCAGCTAAAGTGGAGATAACTAAAGCAGCTGAGCTGGTTTGTAAAATCCTAGGGTAATCTGTCCACTGATTTGGTACTTTCATCATATTAATTTTTCTTGTGGTTGAAATGATAAATTCTAAGGCTACAAAAAAATATGTGTTCAAGTTTTCAGTTCAGTGCCACAGACCTACAGCTAAGGTATTGTCTGTTTCATGTAGTATACAATTATGTAGCTGCAGAGCTGCCATCCTCAGGAAGCATGAATTTATTTAGTAAGTTTATTCACACAAGGCTTTTAAAAAACATAAATAATTTCTCACCACTTTTTCCTTTCAAAAACAGATCAAGGATTTCTACTTGAGATATATCATACTCTCTGCTTTTGAAAAGGGGCTGTTTTTCTTGAGTTCCCCTTGCCAGAATTTGGTTCTTAAATAATTTTTTAAATGAAAGAGATCTTTCTGTTTCTAACTTAGTAATAAACAAATGGATCCTTAAATGTTATCAGAAGGGGGGCATCATTGCTAATCTAATGAATGATCACGAATATTCTGCTATAATCTTTCCTCTATTTCCAGTGTCTTTTGAGAACTCAAGGTTCATAAGGGTCCAGACATCAGGGGGCTGGGTGGAGAGTTCTGTGGCTTTGTCATATCTGTGGAGTTTGCCCCACTTAGCACATCTCAGTGTCTAACTGCCCACTCTCAAGAAGTGTGGCTGCAGCAGGAAGTGAAATATCTTTGCATCTGTTCAATATATTAAGGAAGCATGCACATCGGGCAATTAAATACCCTTTTCCTGGTGAATCCCGGAAAATAGCATAATTATACTCCGAAGCAAATAACTCAGGGCTAAGACTGTTCCGTTGATAAGAATACCAGGCAGTATTAGTCAAAGTTGCAACTCTTTTCTACCTCTTTGAGATTTTAATCTCCACTGCCATCCATAAGACCTGAGATAACCTGGGCTGGTACCTGGGTGAGACACCGTCCCGGAAACGACTGATGGAGAAAGGAAATGAAAGCCACAGGGAAGCATGCCACTAAGCGTTATTGAACAATAACCTTGTGTCTTAAGAAAGTCAAGAAAATGCAAGCTGCCCATTTTCTTCTGTGAATCTTAAGAAAGTCAAGAAAATGCAGGCTGCCCATTTTCTTCTGTGAATCTTAAGAAAGTCAAGAAAATGCAGGCTGCCCATTTTCTTCTGTGAATCTTAAGAAAGTCAAGAAAATGCAGGCTGCCCATTTTCTTCTGTGAATCTCTCTCGGGTGACTTGGAGATGCCTTGTCTTTCTTCTTTGGTACCATTGGTTCCAGTGTTTTCTCCGGCCTACTGCATCCCACCCCATCCAGTCTTGCAGCGGGGAAGCCCCCGCTCTCCTGAAAAGCTGGGCTGGACAGGAGGTGCCAGTGGGCTGGTGTGGCAGTTTGCCTGTTGATTACGGTCCTTGCAATATGCTAGCGTCGTGGGACGGTGGGCTGCGCCGGGTCAGCAGTGCCGCCCCGATCGCACCAGGTTTGCAGACAGAAAAAGAGACACTGAGCCCGTGGGCTGGAGGCGGGGGCCTCCCAGCGTCTGTTGACACCGCTTGCCAAGTGAAGTCCGCCCCGGAGCGTGCTTTCTAACACACCAGTCCCGGGGAACAATCTCGCCTTCCGAAACACGCTGCAGCGGGGGCGCACGGCCCCCGGGCGCCCGCCTCACCCACTCTACGGTCTGAGCGTGTGTTTTAATATATTTTAAAAACCAGAGAGTACACAGTGGGGACGCGGGGGGGGGAAGCCTGGGGGGGGGGCTCATTTTCGTGGCCAGGCTCGCTGCTCCGGGCGTACGAATTAGGCCTGAGCTGCGGAGTGAAACCCTTTTCCCGCCGCAGGGAGCTCGCGGTAGTGCGCGGTTAGGGACGGTGAACCATGATGGGGGCGCTGCGGGCGGCTCGAGCTTCTGGCGTCCCGGGCCCAGGCGGCCAGCCAGGAGGCGGAGGCCCGCGGCGGGAGCCCGGGCGGAGGCCTGGCAGGTGCCCCCCAGCGCGGAGGCTGATTGGCAGGTGCGGGAGTGGGTGGGGAAGGCGGGGGCTGGGCCTGGCGCTGCGGGAGGCTGCGGCCCCGCCTCCCCGCCCCCGCCGCGGGACTATCTGGTCCCGGCAGCAGCGATGTCCCCCGGCAGGAATGTCCCTCCTCAGATAATGTTATTTATATCTCTGGGCGGGTCCGCGGCTCGGCAGCACCAGGCGCCCGGCGGCCGCTGTGCTAGGAGCCCCGTGCTGCCCTCTTCCCCCTGCGCCGCCGCCCCCGGGCTCGGGGTGGCCGCCGCTACAGCCCCAGCGCAGGTGAGTCCTGGGAGGGCCCAGCGGCAGGCGGGGGTTGGGTGCGGGTTGGGATGCGCGAGGCTGGGGCGCGCGGAGCCAGCGCGGAGGAGGCGCTGGGCCCAGGGGGCGCGTGACGCGCGTGGCCCAGGGGGCCGGGTGAGGGCTCAGCCCTGGGTGCGGGGCGTGGGGCCCTGGCGGCTGCGGTAGCGAACACCCTGGGGCGCGGGAATCCGCGTGTGTTTCGGAGGCACTTGGGGAGTCGGGTGCTTTGCTTTGGAGAGCCGGATCCTGGAGCGTCGCCCCGGGGCTCTGGGAGGACGGAGGGCGGTGGGAGGGCGGTGAGCGTTCAAGTCCCGGGCCACCTCCTCCAAGACCCCGGTATGGGGGCTAAGGGGATTCTGCCTCCAGCGCGTCGGACCGTCAGGCTGCCCTCTCTGCCGCCGGGCTTCTTAGCCCCGGGGCGGCTCAGATTTTCTTCTGGGGAACTTGTCCGCGCGCTCCCCGGGCACCCTAGCGCCCAGGCAGGGAGGACAGGACAGGTCAGCGAAGGGGGCCTGATTCCCGGACGCTGGGAACGACGCGGAGAGAGTGGGCAGGTGCAGACCCAAGGAGGAAAGATCAGAATGCCCGAGGCATACTCCAAGGACCTCCTGCCCTCCTCTCCCAAAGAGTTCTCCAAGCTACTGCGGTCCATTTTACTCTCACCTGCCTCACCAGTTCCTCTTTCTCCAACAACTTGGCCCTTAGAAATAGCAGAAAGTGGAAGAAACAACAGGAGCTTTAAAACCATCCCCAACTCCCACCAACTCGCCCAGACTTCCCGAGGGTGGGAGGGTGGGGAAGTCGCTGTGGGCTTGAGTACTGTTTCCGTGACAACGAGCCCCAGGTGGGGCCTTGATTTATAGCCTATTAATATCCAAACCACTGTTTTCAGTGAGCAATTAGAGGCGCCAGGAGTTGATGATAATGCGCAAAACTGGCTGAAGGGAAATGAAAATACACTTTTTAGAAAAAATTTTGGATGCATCAGATTGGGGGGGCGAGATAGTGACAGTATTTTTGTACCCATAACTCCTGTGAAGAACCTAGGCTGTCAGTGCCAAATTCATGGCCCTGAGGTCGTCCTGTTCTATACTTGTTTCTAGGGAAAATGATTCAGGTGGTTCCTGAATGAGAGCAGTCTGCATATCAAAATTTTTAGGCATCTCTCTAGTGTCCACTAACCTTTTCTTAGTTTCACAGATGGCTCTGAATTTTATTCTAGAATTCCCTCTTTGACCACACTATGATCCAGGGCAAGTTATTTCTTATTCCAGCGTCAGACTTTTACTCTTCTGCTAGGAGCCCTGGGTTCCAGAAAGTCTTTGAAAGCTCTTTTTTTTTTTTTAATTGTAAGTGCCAAATGTTTAAGAGTACTGAATGCCCAGCACCCAATACAGCCAGGTTTGTACTTGCCTGGAGGCTTTGGGCTAGTTAGGAAAAGGAATGTTGGACTCACATTGAAGAAGAGCCTATGGCCTTGAAACCACCTGACTCCTCACAGGGGAATCATTTATACAGAATTTTGTCAAACGCTAGAGTAAAGCACAGCTGAAAACCATAAGCCCGACGTTATGAAAACATGGCTTTTAGACCCCTTAGCTGTTGCTCTTAGCTTTATCAGCGGCCCAGTCACAAAGATTGGGGATGAGCCAGAGCTGTTAATCCTAAATTCTCGGAAGGCTCAGAGTCCGCTCGTGGAATCGAAAACACCCAGAAACTCCCAGGCATCCGGGACGTGTCTTGTAGCACAGGCATATCGAGTTTTCCTGAGTGGCTTGCCCAGCTGAGAGCTGGGCTACCACCCTTTGCTCTGGTTGTTGCTTCTTCCAAGGGTTCTGAAGGTGTCCTGCGGCCGAACACCAGCTGGCCGGTTAGCTGTGGGGTGTGTACAGGTAAGGCGGGAGGTACGCTCCCATGTGGGATCATGTCCGACAAACTACAAATGACTATTTTAGTCATGCAAGTTTTGAGCTGAAGTCAAAATCTGACAGTTCTGCCACAAATAGACTATTTGGGTAAATAAAAATAATAGCTTTCATTTTCCCCCCATGTTTTATGTACTGGTGCCTGGCTGGCAGTGGACACTCAGTTAATCTTTGTTGAATGAATGGGAGAATGAACAAATGAATGCTCAGAGGTGCTTTTTTGTTTGGGGGGGGTTTCTTAATCCTATTGTCGCAGTAACTCTGCAAGGTAGCTCATATAACCGCCATTTCACAGGTCTGCAAACAGGCTCCAGGAAATTAAATAATTTGTCTCACATCATACAGCTGATGAGAGGTGGGGCCTGGATTCAAACTCCGCTGTTAGGTTCCTGTCCTCTTTTCAAGGTTAGTCATGGGGCAGGGAATAGAAGAGTATAAGTCGGAGAGGTTTGGTTATAGCATGGTCTGTTGGCTTCACGGTCTTCACTCCCAAGACCATGGGTTATAAATCTGCATCTGTCAGAGAAGCTTTAAAAAATACTGCCTGAAGATGGTACTGAGCACTTCTTTGCTCAGAGATGTTTAGCCTGGCCCATTATGTTCAGGTCATTGTTTCAAGGACAGAACTGTAATTTTGGCAGTAGTCAAAGCATGGATTTTTTTTTTTTTTAACAGATTTTCCTTTCAGTCGTGGAAGTGGCCGGGAGGGCTTGATGCATGGGGACAGTGTGATATGACAGAGGATGACTATAAAAAATTCATGAGGCCAACGCTATTGGAGTGGGAAGGGACCTTGGAGGTCACGGAGTCCAGCGTCTGTTTGTGGGGCTGCTTGCTTGAAGGGGAGACCTAACTAGTTTACATGGTCATCTCTGTGCAGACATGGCACGGGCCTTCCATGTTTCTTATCATTCTTGCCCATGTCATCCCTGTCTCTCTCTCAAGACCAATATTGGGTTTATTTCCTGAAGTTGCACCTAACCAAGCCACTGAAGTTTTTTTTTTCCTTTGAGGGAGATTTGTGAGAGGATATGTTTTAATCTTAGTACAATCTTTAAAAAAAAACAAACAACAAAACAGGTTTTGGAGATAGGTGAGAAGACATCAGTGAGCATTAAACTCTAAACTATTCCATAACTTTCCCATTGCTTGTTAGGCATACAGATGTATACATTTTTATTCAATAGGTATGTACATTACTATCTTGACTTAAGGTAATTATGTAGCATTTCTTGGGCAGTGGGGAAAGAAAGGACTTTGGGGAATTATTGGGACTGTCAGATACCTGTTTTAATCTAAACCCAATCACCAAATTGCTCTTGGAGTGTGTTATTTCATATTTTAAAAGCAAATGCAAAATTATACTCTCTGTGTAAGACTTGAAAGTGTAGGAAACATGACCAGCAGGAGGTTTAAAGTGACATACAGTACATTTCTTCATTATTGGTAATGTTTTTTCATAACCCCAGACCTGCTGATTGGCGTTTATCCATTGACCTGGAATGAGAATAACTGTCCCGTGGGCTGATAAGACATTTGATTTTATGATGAGGACTGGCAGGGATTGTTCATAGATATTGGGTTCTGAAACCATGTGGCTATTACTAGTCAGAAATTGCTGAGCAAAGAAGTATTTTATCTTAGAAGTAGTTTGTATTGACTCAGTTGTTTTTATAGATCGCTCTTTGGTTACTCCTCTACTTCAGATAAGAAATCTGGGGAGGAGGAATAAATGCAGTGGTCTGTGGGCCCGAATCACCATGCAGCATTTGCTGGGTTTTCACAACAACGCTGCTTTTTTCTGCCAACCCCAAGAGGTGAAGGTCACCTGGTTTGGGAGATAGAGCTGGTGATCGAGGGAAGGCGTAGGAGGCAGTCAGAATTCACTGTCAGATCTGGCTCCAGTCACTGAATTGTCAACTCCCCTTGGTAAATATTTAGAAAATGTCATAGCATGTTTCCCTTTGTTGCTGTGCTTATTTCTTAATTCACAGCCAAGCAATCCAAGTTCTGCCATTTTCAGCCAGCCTTAGCTGAGTATCAAACCACTGGGGGATCCCCAGCTTTACAGCTCACACAGTTTTAGAGGCGGTCATAGGCAGAAAATGCTTCCTCAGTGGAGATTGCTGGCTAGCTTATAACATTCCCAGACCACCTCTCATTTTTCTTTCCTTCTCCTGGTGGCAGGAAATCTTGCAAAGCCGTCGTCTTCCTACCTCAATGAAGCCTTCTCAGGCTTTGCTATAATGTTTAATTTCTATACCATACCTGTGCAGAGCTGGACAAGGGTATAATTACAAGGGCAATTAAAACCCATATATCATGTTCCCAATGGGGGCGAAAGTGGGGCTTCCTATCTTCCTTTCATGTGAATGCTGTAAATTTAGCAAATGAAAAGGTACAGAGCTAGGAAAAAATAGACTTTTCATTGAACTGGGCTCAGATCATCCAGGATAGTTATGAAAAGAATAACAGGGCACCTTGGCAGCTAAAGAACAATAATTACTTTGAATTATAGTCAATTCAGGAGTTTCCACCATCATGAAGAGGAACAGAAACTTAAATAATCCTGAAAATGAATAAGTTGAAAATCATTTCCATTTGTATTAGGGTGTGCCTCATTTGAGAATTCATAGCACTTCCGATAAAATGAAGCACACTGTAAAGATATAACTTATGAGGCCTGGAGAGAGGTCCCTGGCTTCATTCTGTCCTACTTAGTTCCTGCCTGTTTCCAGAAGCTCCTAGGAGTGGTCAGTCAGTGGCATCTTCCAGCATATTTCCTCAGGAGTGGAAAAGTTAGAGAAGCTCCTTCTTAATACTGCCTCCAAGCCATAAGTCAGAGGAAGACCTGGAAGGGCCTGAGAGAGCCATTTGAGAAATATTGAGAGAGAGCAAACATTGGGCACCTAGACTGCATGCATTATACCATTCTATGCTGGGGACTCGAAAAGGGATCAGATGGAGACATCCTGGTCTGGTGGGGAAAGATTCTTGCAAACAAGCAGTGATTCAATAGGGCGCCTGAGAGAAAGCCCACGGGGTGTTGGGGAGTGCCTAGGGTTTCTCTACAGGAGAAGGGAGGATGGTTGGGGGTGAGAGCTGAGGCACATCACCCACACAGATGTGCAATAAAGGGGGATGAAATTAGGGAATGGGGGAACAGTTCTGTGTGGCTGGAATGTAGGGCACAACCCAGGAATGGGCCAAAATATGACTGGAAAGTTGGTTTGGGCTGAGATGGTGAAGAAGCTTGAACCGTTGGTGGTTCAAGTTGAAAATCCGTAAAGGTTTTTGAGCAGGGGAGGCATCAGATCAGATTGTTGTTTAGACAGCGCTCACCAGTGGCAGGCAAGGGAAGGTGAACTGGAGATTAGCTAGCCCAGGGCGATCATCGCACAGATGACATACAGACATATAGACCATTCAGCCTTCAGGATGCCGGTGTGTATGCATCATCTTCTTTCACAGTGACCATGCGAGGAAGCTTTACAATAGAGAAAATGGGATTAGAAACAAACAAGGCTTTGACCAAGCTCCCTCTCGCAGTTTATGGCAGAACCTGACTTCGACCCAATTTCCTAGTTCCAAGGCTGGAGCTTTGTCCAGACCTTCTCCTCAGTGGAGTAATTCAATATCCTGGGCTTTCTGGTTGAGACAGTGATTGCTTTCTTTCTTCAGAACTTTCAGTCTCAGTTCATTGGAGAGAGGGAGGAGGAAACTTGTTACGGTATTTACTATTTAAGCACAAAATCTCAAGAGTAGCCCCCCAGCATGTACACAGATGATGTCCCAAAGTATAAATTAACATCAAGCATGCATGTGGATTGCCAGCATGCTGTAGATAAATGATAGGTTTACGTACCTGTCAAGTGATGTGTTGGCTCTTTCACTCCTTTACCCCAAATTTACTGGGCATTTATTATGCTTATGCTTCATTTTGGACTTTGAAAACCTCTTTTTGTCCAGTACTTAGGTGTTTGGATTTGTACTTCAGTCTTCAACAAATATTTATTGAGTTTTCATTTATTTACCAGATGTATTCTAGGTCCAGGGGATAGAGAAGTGAAAATGGCAAACACACACACACAATTTTGCTGCCATGGAGCATACATACTAGTTTTTTTTTTTTTTTTTTAGCACCTGGTGAATTACATTATTTTATTTGATCCTACCAATAAATATAAGTACTTGAAATTACTGTTTCTATTTGTCAGTGAGAAAACAGGAGATCAGAGGGGTAAGTAACTTGCCCCTAAACTCAGGTTTATGTGGTAGTTAGTATGAAGCTAAATCAAGACTCAACCACTGATCTTAATGATGTTCTATGATCTGGTTGAGTAGAAAGGGGCCCACCATTGGGCTTGGGCCTGGGCAAAAACAATAACAGCAACCAACAGAAGACTGTGTGTTAGAATTTGTTGAAAAGAAATAGCGGTGTGAAGAGAAAGAGGTGATTCTACTATTTGAGGTAGCATGGTGGGGAAAAGCCTTCCTGTTGAGGTTTTATTTGAGCAGAGAGCCAAACCAAGTGAGGGAGGGCAATGGGTGTGTTTGGGGGAAGAGATTCAGATCGAGGGTGAGGGCCCTGAGGTGGGGTCACTGCTATGTCCAAGGACTGGGCAGGAAGCCAGCCTGACTGCAGAGGAGGGACAAGGGGTGAGCATAGGACGTGACATTGGAGAGGAAATGGGGTCTGGATCATGCAGGCTTTGCAGCCATCCAGGTCTTTGGGTTTTAGCCATGCAATAGGAAGCCACCAGAAGTTGTGGTCAGAGGAGTGATTTGTTCAGATTTGTGTCTTAGGAAGATCTTTCCAGCTGTGCTGTGGAAGACTGACTATAGGGAACAAGTGTGGGAACAGGGAGTAGAATGAAAGCTACTGTGGTGGTCCAGGTTAGAGATGATGGACCCACATGACGGTGATGGGCTGGGAAATGCAGCCGGAAATCAGGATAGAGTTGAAGATAGAGCTCACGGGATTTGAGGATAGACGATGGGAGAAAAGGAGTAAGTCGGGATGACTCAGTTGGTTTTGGCCTGAGCAACTTAAAGAATTAAAAAGCCATTTACTAAGACAGGATATATCTTGTCAAATGTACTGTGGGCTATTCTTTTTTATTTTTGCTGTTATCAAGGAGTTGATTTGGAATAGATTCAGGCAGACTTTTCATTGAAATACACCTGAAAGAGGGTGTTTTATGGTAGGTGACTCAGGACATCTGTTCGTTTTGAAGTAGAGCCTTAGATGTGAGGTTAGCTCTGAGTACTTTATACCGTTACTTTTAGGACATTCTCACAACATCTCTACTATGTGATAGAGATTAAGATATAATACAAACAGATTGAAATATATTTCACTTTATAAATAGAAATGTTTTGAATGTGTTCTTTACAGCCTAAATATCTTTTAACACTTTCTGGTTGCCATATTTAAAAAAAATTTTTAAATTATAAAGTGCCTGCACACGATTAAGAAGTGTTTCCACATCATACAAAGGTATGTGATGAAAAGTAAAATTCTCTCTTCCCCTACCTCCAGTTCTACTCCTAGGAAGTTACCAATGTCAACCGTTTCCTGTATATCCTTCAAGAAAAATTCATTGCGCATATGAACATATGGCCATATTTTAAAGTCCTAGATTTAACCTACTAAAAGCACATATTTGGTTTCATTTTTCATGCCTTAGTAGCCCTCAAACCTGGAGTCCAGCTCTATCAATTAGGGGTCTCCCTCTTCCAAACCATCCTGCACCCTGTGCTTGTCCTGTAGTACCTCTTCTCAAAAAGCTCCAGTGGTTCCCCTCTGGGTTGAGGTGGAAATCCAAACTTACAAAGTTGACTTTTAAGAGCCATTGTAATATAGCCCCAATCTCTTTTTCTATCTTTATCTCTTACCAATTCCCATCACAAACCTTTTATTTGAGCCAGGTTTGTCTCCCTCTACTCGTTAAGTCCTGACCATTTCTTCCAGATTTCCCTCAGTCTTCCTGGAACATTCCAGTCCCCAGTGATCTCTCCCTTCTACAGATTTGTTAAAGGGCTGGTTACATAATCATAGACTTCTTTTATTGTTATATGTGCTCCGACAGTCATCCCCTAACAGGGTGGTGCCGGTGCACAGGGATTATATTAATTAAAAATTCTCAGATGATGGCTGCCAACAAAGTCACCTGCTTAGTGGGTTACACAGGTGCCCATTCCCAAGGAATGGTAAATGGACTCTGCTCCTTTGAATGTGGAACTTTCTAAGGGGCCTGGTCTCATGCTCTCGTCGCCTCTTCAGATGGCATGGCATCTCAGTGTCAGAAACAAGGTATTTTCATTTGCTTCTAAATGACGAAGTATAGTTATTTAATGGACATGGCAACTGTGTGTTTTTTAAAAAATGTATAATGAAATTTACCATTTTAACTATTGTAAGTATTCGGTTCAGCAGGATAAGTACATGTACATTTCTGTATAGCCACCATCACTATCCATCTGTAGAACTTTTATCATCTTCTAAAACTCAAACTCTGTACCCATTGAACACTAACTCCCCTCAGCGCCCCGGCACCCCCCGTGTCACTTTCTTTCTCTATGAATTTGACTACTCTAGGTACCTCATATAAATGCTCTCATACAATATTTGTCCTTTTGTGTCTGGCTTACTTCAGCCAGCATAATGTTTTCAGAATTCATCCATGTTGCAGCATGCGTCAGAATTTCCTTTTTAAGGCTGAATAATATTCCATTGTGTGTATTGTTTACATTTTGTTCATCCATCTATGGACACTCGAGTCACTTCATCCCTTTGCTATTATGAATAATGGTGCTGTGAACATGGATATACAACTATCTCTTTGATACTTTGCTTTCACTTTTTCTGGGTATATACTCAAGACTATAGACTCCAGTTTATTGCTGGATCATATGGTAATTCTATTTTTAATTTTTTGAGGAACCAAACCACGCCATTTGAATATCTCTCCCTGGTCCCCAGAGGGAAGGGCAAAATTTATTAGCATCCTCACCTTTGGAAGCAAACTGAACTTGAGAATTGTTTATTCGAGAACACTGTCTTTGGGGGTTAGTTTGTCATCAAAGTTCTTGCATTTGTCCGTATGTTAGTTTGCCCGTTTTAAAACTGTAGAGTTTTAGAGGACAGGCAGGAGATGTTTAATTTGCTTTGTAAAACGTGTAACCCAAACTTAGGTGGGGAAGGGTGTAAATATTATGAGATGATGTATTTCAACCAAAATATCTCCTTGAGCTGGATGACAAGAGTCTGGGTTGCCTCCAGCTCCTTTTCTCTTGCTATTTGCCCTTGGGCAAAGAGCTTCCTCTTTCCCTAACATTTTTTTTTCAGGGATCTTTGTGTATGTGTGTGATGGCACCTTAGTATTTATTATTATCCTTAAAAATGTCTTTGCAGAGTTCCTTGTAATGCCGAAGTGCTGTCTCCTCTTCATATCCTTGCCTGCCAGCCCCTCTCCCTCCCAGGAGGGAGGAGTGACTGTGTGGAGTAACACAGGGGGCTTCCTCCTGCATGGTTGTTTGCAGCACCTTTCTCGTTCCTTTCTTATAGGATGGATCACCTTGTTTTGCAATTGTCATCTTGCCTGCTACATCATTAGACTATGCTGCTTGTGATGGAGAGCTAGGTCCTTTTTTTTTTTCATTCCCAGCAGCACCTAGAGTCATGTTTGGTACACAGAGGGGAGTAGCTCAAAAATAGCTATTGATTAAAAAAATTAAAGAGTGAATGTTTGAAATTATATATAATTGAGATATATTGTGGAAAATAAATATTATAATGAGTTATAATAAGTCAACATTTATAAGTCTCTCAGAATAGAGAGCTATGCTGAGAGCTTTTATATGTATTTGTCATTTTTGTTATCCTGATTTTAAAGATTTTTACTTATTTATTTGACTGACAGAGAGACAGTGAGAGAGAGCATGCAAGCAGGGGGAGTGGGAGAGGGAGAAGCAGGCTTCCCACTGAGCAGGGAGCCCGGGAAGCTGAGGGTTGATCCCAGGACCCTAGGATCATGACCTGAGCTGAAGACAGATGCTTAATGACTGAGCCACCCAGGCACCCCTGTTGTTATTCTAATTTGATGAAAATATAATGAAAAGTATCAGGCTTAAAGAAGTTTATTTACCCAGAATTATACACTGAGATCAAAACTGGACTTGAATCCTGATGTATTTATTCTAGAGTGCTTGCTTAGAATCACTGTACCCACCATATTTGGGAGGAAATCAAGATTCCATGGCTCTTAATTCCAAAACTTTCTTTTTTTTTCTTTTATCTTGCATCTTTAATGGTCTAAAATTAAAAAGGTGATTAGTTGTATACCTTTATATGTTGCTTTATATTTGCAATGACTTAACCTAATGGGCTTGAATCCCCGTATTAGCTTTTAATAAATAATTGATGTTCTGAATCCTATTTCCAACGTAGTTCTTTGACATCTGAGGATGAAGATGCTAATTAGTACTGTACGCTATACCCACTGTTATAAGGCAGATCTCCCTAGCTGTGCTAAAATTGCTCTAAAGAGGTCTGATATTTTCAAATGAGGTAGGCTCCTTCCAGACCCAGTTCCCAAGTTCTCTGCAATATTTGACTTTGTTAACCACTCTTGCTTAGAAAGTAAGCCCTCCCTTGGCTCCTGGGATAGAGGCTCTCCTTTCTCTCCTTCTAGCTTGCTTACACTTCAGGCTAGCTTCTCCCTCCCTCCCTCCCTTCCTACCCTACCTTACCCTACCCTACCCTACCCTTCCGGCTTTTCATTGTAGGGGTTGCCAGTGTGACTAAATTCTCATCACTAGCCCCAATCTCCCCCTTCAGCTTCAGATCTACTTTGTAGCAGTCGGCTAGCTGTCTTCATTTGGTTGTAACAAGATGTCTCAAACTTCTTAGGTAGCAGTAGGACCTCTCAGCTCCCTCCTTCACCCCCGGATCTGCTCTTCTACCTGTTTTCATAGCTGGGTCCTTTTCTTGCCATTGTCCCAGGTACAAACCCCAGGAAATTTTTGGGTTTTCTTCTTTTTACACTTGTGTGTCTAGATGGCTGCCTGTTCATTTTTCCTCCAAAATTTTCAGACTAGTTTCTTTCAATTTTCACTGTCTCATGTTTGAATAATTGGCCTTTAGTCTCTCTCTTTCTATCCCATCTTACACCCTGATCTCACCCTGATCTCAGAATTACTTTTAAAAACATGAATGTGAGTCATTCAACTGCTTTAAAACCCTCAGTGGTCCCCCATGGCCCCAAAATAAAGTTTAAGCAGGCAGGCAGTCTGTTCCAACATCCCTCCTGGCTTCATTCCCTTTGTATTTACTTTACATCGGATGCTTGTGACTGTGTCAGCTCAGGGTACGTTTTCACGTCATGACTTTGCTTCTGTTTTCTAGGCCTGCAGTGTCTCTCTCCCTTTCTGTAGCTGTATTCTCACACATGTATCTTTTAAGGGCCCACTCAGAAAAAACCCCTCGGATGCTTCCCCTTGTTCCTGATGCACGAAGACACCCGCTCTCTCCTGTGAGCCCTCAAGCTGTCCCTTTTCACATCATACCCTGGTTGGGTTGGTCATGTACAGATCTGACTCTCCTCTAGATTACGGGTTCCTTGAAGAAGGAACATTTGTTTGGTGCCTGTGTGAACATTGGTGCCTAACAGCCTCTGGCTCATGTGCAGTGTTCAAGAAATGTGGATTGAATTGAGTGACAGGACAAG
This sequence comes from Nasua narica, assembly GCA_028533885.1. Taxonomy (NCBI): domain Eukaryota; kingdom Metazoa; phylum Chordata; class Mammalia; order Carnivora; family Procyonidae; genus Nasua; species Nasua narica. Next base: position 95,252,907 of record CM052797.1, on the reverse strand, counting down.
TCTCAAGAATGTTTGGTGCTGGGGCACCTGGGTGGCTCAGTTGGTTGGGCAACTGCCTTCGGCTCAGGTCATGATCCTGGGGTCCCGGATCAAGTCCCGCATCGGGCTCCCAGCTCCATGGGGAGTCTGCTTCTCACTCTGACCTTCTCACCTTTCATGCTCTCTCTCTCTCTCAGATAAATAAATAAAATATTAAAAAAAAAATGTTTGGCGCTGAAAATAATCCCCGAAATGGTGATCTATATAGCAGGTTATGAAAAAGGGTTAACGGAAGACACTCAGTGTTGATGGGGTAGGGGTAAGGAGTGAAGAGAAATGTTTTAGACCTGGGCGGAGGCTGTCTTCCCACCTCTGTATTCTCCAATTGCTTTCCATTTATCGGACACAAAAGTAACAGCTGATTTTTAACTTACATCATCAGAATATGTCTATTGCTAGAAAAATTTAGTTATTCATCTAGAATACAGTCACTCCCACCTCATTTTTCAGTGAATGTTTGAGACTGACCCTCAGAATGCAGTTATGAAAAGCTCTTTGAGTGGGTGTTTCAGACTGATATACACAAGATTTGTTTTACAGTGGTGAAGAGTTAAGAAAAACATTACAGAAGAAATACCAAAAGCTCCCATATAGAGGTTTTTTTTTTTTTTTTTTTTTTCTGGGTGCATGTAACCTTTTTCGTTTGTTGTCATTAAGGTGTGTCAGAGTAGAAACTACCTTGTAAACTATTACAGCACTATTAGTTGGTTTGTTCTGCCCTCATATTTGCCTTACCCGACAAAAAGTGAGTTTCACCAATGGCCAGACTCACTAGAATACTGCTTGCTCAGGCCTTTGAGAACATTTTTGTTTCTTTTAACAAAACTCTGTCATGGACACACTCCCACTACAATCCAACTGCTCTCTTCTTCTACTGTGTTCTCTGCCCAGCGATTGATAGGAGGTGGGTTTTCACTTCTAAAGGCAGTGAGTGGAGCTGCTAGGCTTTTACAAATATTTGGGTGGGTCTGAGATGAACTGATGAATGGAAGGCCTTTAAAAGGTCTTAGGAAGATTTGTCCAGGATAAGGAAGGGCAAAGGACAAATTAAGCCTTGTGCAGGGGACCTGAAGGTAGAGAGACAAAGGAAGGGACTCAGCCAAGACAACTGAAGGCCCTACTGAGTTCTAAGGGACACAGTGAAGCCAGTCGTAAGCAGACAACAGTCAGCAAACTTGTCCGAGATGACAGTGAGAGTGGGGTCAACCAATAGCAGCTTCTAGAAGCTCCTGGATAGCACAGATGCTGGTGATCGTTATTCCATCTCACGGCTTACCAGGTGCCATAGCAAAAGTTACCAGCAGGCCGACTACTGGTTAGTAGCCTGGCTTTATACTTTTTGAATGAACCATCCTTTTCATTTTGAGGGATGGTTTACTTTGTAGTATTTTAGCCATGCTTGGGTCTTGATTTTGCACATTCAAAATCTAGGCTACTGCCTGTAGGGGTGGTGGGTCAGGCTCTGCCTGTCTCTGCAAGGTGCTATGTGCATTCTGTAAATGCTTTCTGCAGCTGTTGAGAAATCGTACTGCCCAGACATCGGGCAGGAGGGTCCCTCACAGTGTGAAGTTATCAGAAGAATGGAAGGTGTTTACAGGCATAGAGAGTGAGATTCTATGGCAGAACCAAAATGAGCTGCCCGGGAGGAGGAAGTCAGTGCCCTCTGCAAGATGGAGACCCATACTTGTGAGGACAAATGAGGTTGTTTGCCTTCAAAGCTGTGTGAAGTCACTTTGCCCAGGAGACTGGAAAAATACTCGCTAGGCGGGTTGCTAGATGAGCTGGGTCGGTGCGTGGTAGAGCAGGTAACTCAGTACCGTGCCCTCAATGTAGCAACTCCATCAGCAGCCTCGGTTTAGCTTCTCTCCCTGCTTCTGACCCAGAAAACGCTCAGAAAATGACTGCAGTGAAATGCATCTTCAAGGTGAAGCTGCTGGTCCGGGTGGGGGAGGGGTGTGGAGTCGATCCCAGGGGTTCAATATTTACTTCCTAAGTGTGCTGGGAGTGAGCTTTGTTTACGCTCTGACCCAGAGGAAGTCACTTTACATCTCACCCTGTTTCCACCAGCGGAGTGCCTTCTGCTTGTTTTGCATAAGCCTTGTGCGCATTCGGCTCTGCAGAAGAGGCACGAGTGAACTAGGAACTATAAAACTCTTGGCGTCATAATTCTTTGCAAACAGCAGAGTCTAGTGAGCAGTGAATTTCGTTGACAAATGCTGATTACCGTCTATACTTGATTTCTCTGCCTGTAAAATGATGGGAATGCTTTCTTATTGAAATGTGAAGGAGGTCAAAGTGAAATAGTGTATGTATTTTCCTTTGTTAAAACCTGATGCTTAAAGCATCAAAACATCTCAGAGAGAGACGTTCTATGGGTAAAATGTACTCAGAGGACCTTGCAGACATTGTCTAATAACCTAGAAATCTTCTCCAAAGAGTGCCTGGTTAAGCATTCCTATTTTACCAACAAGGGAGATCTGCAGAGGGGAGATGATTGCCTGAGGTTGGCAAGTTAGTTAATGCGGGACTCTAACGGGAGCCCAGGTCTCTCGGTCCATGGCCCAGTCCTTCCTCCCTCCCTGCCTCTCCCCTCCTCCTTCCTCTCCAGCAGATTTTAAAAACTTGTTTTAAATAATTTTAACATGAACAATAACCATGGTAAAAATTATTCAAACAGTGCAGAAGAGTGTAAATGGCATTCCTAGACCCATTACTGGAGGTAACCACTGTTAACAATTTCTTGTATATCCTTCTAGAGAGTCTCTAGGCACATACAAGTGTACACACATAGATATAGGTACGTAAGTGTGTAGGTGTGTGTATATGCCTGTGGATATGCATGTGTGTATGGAACATATCCGCACACGCTGCATGTGTGTGTGTGTGTGTGTGTGTGTGTGTGTGTGTGTGTGTGTGATGGTAGTTTATAGTTCGGTGCCTGTAGGGGCAACTTGCCCTTTTCACTTGATAATGAAATACTTTGGGTGTCTTTCTACGTCAGGACATAGAGATTGATCTTTTTCATTTTTAACAGCTGCATAGTATCTTATGCTGTTATTTTTCCATGATGTCTTTAAGATGTATAAGCAGCACCATGAAATTTGAGTCTTGAGTTCATGATGTTGACGTGAGAATCTCTGTTTTATGTGAATAACCAAGAAGGGGAATACTTCTGACACGGTCGCCTGGTCTGTGCCGTCTGAGACCCCACTTCTGGTTCCTGGGGCTACTTACGGGCCCCGCCTGTCAGATACCGGTTGCCATGTCAGGGACTCCGAGGGCCTTAACTCATTTCATTCTCCCAACAGTCCACTGAGTAAGATGTGTTTGTTATTTTACCAGTGAGGAGGTTGAGGCTACTTAAGCTGCCTTTGCTTAAGGTCACATGGTCAGTTAAGGTCCAGACTTCAGATTTGAAGCCACTTGACCCCGAAGTCTTTTTCTCACTGTCTGAAATCTAGGACATGAGGAAGAATGGTTATGGTGGGTTTGAAGCTCAGGGTTTCTCACAGCTTCCAAATGTGGTTGGTTTAGACCTGGCTAAGTGTCCACCTCATACACAGCAGTGACATGAGGGCCAAGTAGTGGTGCAACAGAAACAGTGATGCGGGGAGGAAGGACAAGAGATGGCCACTGTCTGGGAGGCATTGGTGTCTGCCATGTGCTAGGCTGTGTGGCACGTACAGAGGAGACTGACTACAACACAGCTCTCTGCTCCCGAGAGGCTGATGGTTTCGCAGTGGGGACAGACACACGAGACTGAGTTAGTGCAAGGCAGAGCGAGCAAGTGCCCCGTGGGGCTGCAAACTGCTTCAGGGTCTCTGGGGAACTCACACTGGTTTGGGCCAGGGATCCTGGGAAGGCAACCTTCACGGAGGAGCAGCCATCTGAACTGAGCCTTGAAACAAGGATGTTTTTCACTGGCCAGGTGAGGGAGAGGGCATTCCATGGAGCAAATAGGGGCCTGTGGGATAGGAGTCTGGTGTGGCTGCAGCAGAGGGTGAACGGGAGTATGTAGTGGTGGAGAGGACCAAGAGGTGTGTTGGACGTAGGTTGTAAGCGGCCTTGAATGCCACAGAAAGAGCTTAGAATTTACATGTCAGGTCCTGGGGGCACTATCAGAATTTTTCAACAGTGGAATCATGTGCTGTCCGGTGTGTTTTAGGTTATCCTGCCAAAATACAATGAAAGGCTCAAGAAGATCTACACCAGGGCAGCGGGAATGGAAGGGAGGAGGTTAATCCAAGCGATTCAGAGAAGTCAAAAGTATCTGGACTTTCTGTCCAAAGTAGGACTGACCCATTGTCATTTTTCATACGCCCTAACACATAAAGGACCACACTTATTAAAATTATCAGTATCTCATATGAAATATAATGTTTTTACCATCAAAAGTATTTGAAGGGATTTGGAATTATTTTTTTTAAAGATGTTATTTATTTGACAGAGAGAGAGATCACAAGTAGGCAGAGAGGCAGGCAGAGAGTGATGGGGAAGCAGGCTCCCGGCTGAGCAGAGAGCCCGATGCGGGGCTCGACCCCAGGACCCTGAGATCATGACCTGAGCCAAAGACAGAGGCTTTAACCCACTGAGCCACCCATGCACCCCTGGAATTATTCCTAATTTTTATTTTATAGTCTTAATTGGCACCATATTTTTCAAGTCTTAAAGCATTTTAAAGGTTCTTAAAATTCACTTTTGGTGCATTTTGCCCAGTGGCACTGAAGTGAGGGAAAGTGAGCTGCTGAACACGACTTACAGTCTTCTAGCTCTGGTATCTGGGAGGTTGGCGTTGCTAATTTACTGAGATTTAAGTCTTAAAAGAAGGAGCAGCTCTGCAGATCAAGAGGGGGTATGACAAAGGAGTTCAGTGTTGACCAGGTCAGGTGGGAGGGGTCAGTGGCGTGTTTCGGCGGAGCTACTGCAGCAGATTTGGAGCCCAGGAGGGGCTGGGCCTGGGGGTGTCGATCTGACAGCCTCCGTCCACATAGGAAGGAGAGAGGATGGCATGAGGGAAGAGAACAAACTTTAACTTTGGGAAACTCCTACATTTAGGGTATGGTTGGAGGTAGAGGATCTACAGAATGATTGTGATGTAACAACATACCATGGGTGAGGAACCAAGAGATTCCAAAGCCATGGGAATCCAGCTTCAAGAAAAGGATAGTTAATAGCATCTAATGTGGGAGAAGGATCAGAGGAGGCTGTTAGTCGTGTGAGACACTCAAGTGACCCTCAAGAAAGCAATTTTAGTGGAGGCTTGAACTCAGTTACCAGGATTTAGAGTGAGGCCATGGTGAGGAGGAGAAAGCAGTGGATGCAGTGCTTACCTGAGAATTTGATGGGAAAGGATGGTTTGAGACAGGTCGAGAGAAGTTTTACAGGATGGAGAGCCGGGTTTTGGGGCTGAGCGAGTGAGGGGCCCTTGGAAAGGAAGTTGGCATGCGCAGGCAACAAGGGGTAGGAGAGGACGGGTGGTTGATGGAAGTCTCTGGGAGGCTGGAAAGCATCAGGCGGCACGAGGGCCAGTCAGCGCAGTCATGCCTGTGCCCTGGGTGAACGGTTGTCACAACCTACCGCATTCGGACACCGCGATAGGTGGCACGGTGGCGTCCACACTCTGTGGATCTCAGGGTGACTTTGCACTCCTCAAGGACAGGGATTTCACGTTTGCTGTTCTTTGCGCCTTGAATCATGCCTGGCACAGAGGGTGGTGCTTCAGTACGTATTTGTGAAGACACTGGCAGACTTACCACACCCGTCCTGCAGCCTCCTGAGGCAGGCTCCATCCTTTCTTTTCCTTTGTAATGGGATACATTCCTTTGTAATGGGTGACACGCAGGGAAGTTTGGAAGCAGTTATAAAGCAAACATTCTTGCCTTCACACTTTTGCAGCCACTGGCACGTACCTCCCCTTTTCTCCATGCCCTGCCATCTCAGGCCCTGTTTCTCTTGAAAATGTGGACAAGTAAGTTTGTATGAGGGCTCCTCTTTGGCCTCTCAGTGCCCAATTCTGGGGCACTTGGACTTTCTGTAGAAGCAGGGAAAGAATATATGATGATCCTTTAGGGGAAACAAAGGGGCTCATTCAATGAGTTGGTGAAAGATGAGTCTCCTTGTTGACGGTGATAAGAGAGGATCTTGTTTCCTGAAAGCTCTCTGGGTGTGAATGCAGTTTCTTTGCTTGGTTCGTGTCACTGGGAGACCTCCTTCATGCCCAAGGAAGAAGAGGACTCTGCTAGGAAGTCCAGCTCCTGTCATCCCAAACTCTATTTCTGGGAAGGGTAGAAGCCCAAGGATCAGGCCATAGTTGTAATTATCTCAGATTCTAGCAGTATTAAGTTTTTTAAGAAGCCAGAAGTATCTGACTTATGTTTTTGGCAATTGTACCTTTTGTCATTGAGATGAAGTGAGAGACTCACTCATAGTCTTTTCAGGGACACTTAAATTTTTCTTTTTCCTTACTATTTACAAATGTAATACAAAACTTTACTAATGTAAAATTTTGCAGAAATACAGACCATAGAAAATGAAAGTTCTTCATCACCTCCCTTCATTATTCCCTATAAAATCATTCATTACAATTCGATGCATCTTCTTTCAACTTTAAAAAAATACCTATGGGGTGCCTGGGTGGTTCAGTCATTAGGCATCTGCCTTTGGCTCAGGTCATGATCCCAGGGTCCTGGGATCGAGCCCCACATAGGGCTCCTTGTTCTGCAGGGAGCCTGGTTCTCCCTCCCCCAATCCCCCTGCTTATGTTCTCTCTCTCACTATGTCTCTCTGTCAAGTAAATAAATAAAATCTTTAAAAAAATACTATATTAATAAAACGTGATTGCTCTTTATTTTTCAGAAAAAGGTTTATGCTATGAATACTATTTAATAGCTTACATTGTTTTACTCATCAATACACAAGGTCATCTTTCCACATATACACACTTACAGATTTTTCCCATTCAAAATTGTTCCAATGTATGGAAGAATCATACTTTATTTAACTAATTTTTAAGTGATGCTAAATTAGATTGGTGTGTGTGTGTGTGTGTGTGTGTGTGTGTGTGTGTGTGTGTATGTGTATGTATCTTTGCTCTGCCCAATAATATGGAGCCAGTTTTAAACTGCTAGGGTAAATGGTGGGTTCAAGCTGAGGGAGCTAGTAAAATGAGGCCAAGTTTGTTGGGAAATCGAAAGCTGATCTCCCGGACTCCCTCCATTCTCTCCTGACAGGATGGGGAAAGACCTCTCCTGTAGCCCAGGGATGTCCCCTGTGCCTTCTCCCAAGCAGCACCTAGGCACCAACTTTTTGTTATGAAGCGTACTTAGACCAAATTACATCGCCATTTTGTTTTGCTTTCTGCCTTTTCCTTTCTCTCCTCCCTTCCGCCCCCCTTCCCCCCTTCCCCCTTCCTTCCCCCCTTCCCCCTTCCTTCCCCCCTTCCCCCTTCCTTCCCCCCTTCCCCCTTCCTTCCCCCCTTCCCCCCTTCCCCCCTTCTCCCCTTCCCCCCTTCCTTCCTTCCTTCCTTCCACTAACTTGGTGTCCAGTTGCAGCTTCCCCTCTAGTTCTTGCTTCCAGGCATCTGTGGCTATTCCGGCTCTGCAAGCCTTCCCCTCCCCCAGCAGGGCCTCCCACCGCTCCTGACTTTGATCTCATTTTATCCCCTGCTCAAGTTTCCAGTTTCTCTAGATGGTGCCCTTGTTAACATCTGCTGGCTTCCCCTGTACTCTCATCTGCAAAATATATTAAATCTGCTTCCGCAAATCACTTACCCTATACTTTAAAGGATTTAAATACAAACCAAGCTGAACACAGCTGCCCCTTTGCCTTATGTTGCCTAGTACTTACCCTCACCCTCTGTTCACTGCCTTGTGAATAGTAAATTTCCATTCCTTGCCAGGAGACTTCATTTCTAGTGGAAACTCCTGCCCTGTGGTGTTGCAGAGAGACACCTGCTTTGGCTACGGCCAGACCTGGCTTCGAACTCAGGTGCTGACACTTACTAGCTGTGTGGCCTCAGCAGGTAATTTCATCTTTCAGATCTTCATTTCCTTCATCAGTAAAATGTGGACTAGTGATACCCACCTTGCAGATAGGATTGTGCCGTGGACTGGACAAAAGTATGTGTCACGTGTCTGGCACGTGGTAGGTGAGCAAAAATGATTTATCGTTTTAATGTCGTTGTAATAGCTTGGTTTTTAATGTCGTTGTAATAGCTTGGTTTCTCTTTAGCTAACTTGTTCGTCTTTAGCTACTCTCACATGTTATAAGAGGCCAAAGAATCAATGCATTGCATGTCCTCTTAGAAATCCTATAATGATGTAAAATTTTGAACATAATATTTTTGCAAGTAATGTTTCTTATTCCTGGCAATAGTAAATAAAATAATAAAACAGAAATTGAGAACAAAACTTTAGATGTCTCCTTGAAGTCCCTTGTGCTAGAAATTGTATTTTCCAGAGAAAAGCCATTTTCATTTATGCCAAATGGCACTCAGAATCTGGATTCTTTTTTTCTCTGAGGTTTAGCAACTAAGTGGAGGGAAATTCTTTGTAGTTTGATCATTGCCACAAATGTGCAGCAAAGGGTTTCTAAGCAAAAACTTTTCTCCGTTCATTTGAGAGTTTGTCATAGATTGTAACGGTGGTGGTTTCTGGTTCCCTCACTATGAAATCTGTGTACCCCGGTTGCCTGCAGAAGACATGCTGCATTTTTGGGTTTCATACTCAGCATCCTGGAGTCACTTGTTTTGGAGTCTAGCCCTTGTTTACTGGTTTCTGGTGCTAATCCCTCAAGGTGACACACTGGACCATATGGACAAATGATAAGGAAATTAGAACACGGACTCAAATTTTCTTTGAGTCCCAAAGGAAAACTAAGAACTTTGTTCCCCACACACAGAAGTGGTGAACTTGTGCAAGATCCCGCAGCATGTCAACAACTGCTCCCACTTGCTTTTCATCTCTTCTGCCTTGTGGCCTCTCAGCAGTGGCTCTCCCATACTTGGGGCCAAGTTTCCCTCCTCTGTGCCCACAAGGGGACACATTCTGGAGGACTCCTGCCCATTAGGCAGAGCCCTCTCTTTGAAGGTGTTTTGAACGGGAATAAATCTGGGGAACCTTCTCTCACCCTGCATCGGGGCATTAGAAAACCAACAGCAGAGTTTGCTCCTTCTAACCCTTTTGGGGAAGGTTGGGTAGTATGATCTCTTTCTTTCCAAATGAAAGAAGGCTTTGTGAGTGAGAGAAATGACTTGCCCAGAGTCCAGTTATTAGCAGGACTGAATTTTCCCTCCCAAGCCCAGCCCCTCTTGCTCCCTTGCTGAGCGTGGCTAAGCCTCCTGAGGGGTGTCCCCGCTGGGTTTGCTCGGCAGATGGCTCAGGGGCCGGTCAGCAGGGTCGAGAGAGGTGGATGGTCTGGTGCTGAGGGAAAGAACTTGGCGGAGACTCTGTCCCCTCCCACCGGATCTTTCCTCTCTGGTGGCAGACTGTGGAGAGCCCAGGTGAGGAGGTTCAGGAAGGGCTCTCAGCCCGACCTTATAACACGAGCGTCAGGAAACTCGTCTCTCATTGGAAGCTGCTGGATGAAACCACAGCAGGCCTGTCTCCTCCCAAAGCAGGATGGCTGGAGAGACAGCCTCCCAGGCTTCACTGCATTTTGCCTGCTTGCCCTGGTGGCAGCGACAGACCCCAGCATTAGCACATAGCTTCCTTTTCTTCCCTCCCCTGAACCGGGCAAGGCGGCTCCAAAGCCAGCTGGGCTGAGTGTGTCTTGCCATCTGCCAGGCCGCACTCCTTGGGCCGGAGCCTGGGCTTCAGCCAGTGCTTCTGCAGCTCTGCCCAGCGCCCCAGCCCTTTGAGTGTCGGTGGCCCTGCGCGGGGGATCCTCCTGCAGGGCATATTGCTGGGAGGAGACAGGAAGGGGTAGGGCTCAAGCAGTTCCCTCTGAGGCGGTGGATCTCGGAGTATGGGATGAGCTCCCGAATCTCCTCCCCTCTGAGGTACACTCGCTGCATTCCCCTGGTTTCTTGCCCTGTTGTGTGTGTGGGGGGAGGGGGGTGTTGGGGTCCCAGTGGCTGCAAGAGGAATTGTGTGGAATGTCCAAGTTGGAGGCCACTTACTAAGAAGAGCTCACATTTCTCTTCAGCCAATTATGTCATTCATGTTAGAATACAAGGGGCAACAATGTCTTGTGATGGAAATATTTTGTCTAATATAATCTCTCTTTTTTTCATCTCCTCCAGCTATGAAGAACAACTTTTTAGAATGCTATTTTCATATCTCATAAAGAATAGTGTTTAGAGTAAGTTCCTCTTTGGTGTTAGGCCAGGGTCTCTGTTAGGGCACCCCTACTCAACTGCCCAGACTTTAATAGGCGCCTCCCTGGCTGGCTGTCCGTCTGTGTGTCTGTGTCTCTCTCTCTCACACACGCATGCACACACATTCACAGACACACACACATGTTCTTTCCCTCTTTTCTAGCTTTTTCCAAGCTGCTGCTGATTTGGGGGTTTATTCATTGCTGCTCAAAGTGTTCTGTTGGGAAGCCCTTTGCTTGCCTAGTGCAGCATCAGGGCTGCTCTTGTCTTCTGCAGAGCCTCCTGGTTCCAGGCGTCCCTGCTGTCATTTGACCACAGAGTCAAATGTGCGAGAGGCACTTGCTTTCTGGCAAGTTGCCACAAATTAAGGGCAAGGGCCCCAAGGATGATGGCAGTCTGGCGCCACTTCCTGAAAGGGGTGATCACGGAGCCAGGCCCCCCTGAGGGGGCATCAGCAGCCCTTCCCTGCCAGCCTCTCTCTGTTCACGGAGAACTCACTTGTAGGCAAGTTTTTGGGCTGAGGAAGCACTGTTTTGTTCACCAGGAAATAATACTGAGTTTCTTGGTTTTCCCCTGAATGGAGGGCAAGGCCTTGGCCTGGAGGAGGGAGGGAGTTTCCCAGCATCCTAGGGAGTGGGATGGGAATTTGAGGTTTCCTCCCACCCATGTGGCTTTCTGGACCTGGTCAAACTAGTGGAAATTCTATAGGACCAGCTGAGGCATAGCTGGTCTGGGGAGTCCAGTGTTGCACCCTCTGCGAAAGGGAGACAGAACCATATCCAGTCAAGGCTCTGGAAAGCTATCGAATGTTTTGGCCCAATGATAAGTCTTAGATTCTGTTAAATTTCCACTGTGTGAGAGATCCCAAGCTCTTCTGAGCCTTCAATCCTTCTCTTTCTCTCTCTCTCTCTCTCTCTCTCTCTCTGTTTTCCTGGAGCCTAGAGACAAACTCAGGTTCCTCCCATTAGGCAAAACTGTCCTTTGGCCCTGCATCTCTGTCTACCTACTGTCAACATCTCGGCACATATTTCAAAGGAATGTGCTGCACGTTACTTTGCCCTCATTTATTCAACTCCCCACTTTGATTGGGCTTGTGCCGCCATAACTTGACAGAAACTATTCTCACTGTTGTCACCACCTGTGAATAACTAAAGCTCTGTGGGGTTTTAGAGGCTGTTGTTCACTCTCTGCTTCTGGAAATTTTCTCCCCTGAGGCTTTCCAGACGTGGTTATCTCCTGATTGCCTTCTTTGTTGGCTCCTTTTTCTTAGCACGCCCCAGGGAAGGGGTTACTGAGGGCCCCTCCTCAGCTTCATCCACCCTCTTTTGGAATAGTCTTACCTACATTTGGCATTTTAGCTGCCACCTGTTTCTTGCTCATGACTTAAATATCCCTAGACTGTTTCCCTGGGAGATACCCACCCTCAAGCCAACCATTTCCACTTGGGTGTCCCACAGGATGTCTGCGACGCCTGCTGCTGTCCTTCACATGCTCTTCCCATTCGTTGCCTAAGTCATGTTTGTCCCATAGGTAACAATTTAAAAGCCACTTTCTCTGGAGGACTTCCTATATCCCACAGGCTAGGTGAAACCTCCATTAACCTTTGTTGAATACATGTACTTCTCCTCGGCAGCACTTTGCAATTTGTAAATTGTTTGTAATAATTCATGGACTATTTGTGTTCCACACTAGCTGAAAGCACCACGAGAGCAGAGAGCCTCTCCGTTTTGCTCTGTGATTGCGTACCCAACTTATAACACCAGGGCCATCACAGAGTATTTCTGACCCATGGAAATCCTCATTCCTTCCCCTAAACCTCCTTCTCTTGTAATTGCCATCCTGCTTGATAGAACCACCATCCACCATTACCCAACATGGAGAAGTCATTTTGGACACTTTCCTTCCTCTAACTTGCCATTCCCACTGGCCCACCAAATCTTAAATAGCTTTGGAACCTGATCGCTCTTCTCCATCTTGACTACCAAAACCCTAGTTCATGTCCACATCCTCTCTTGTCTCAACTACTATAGTTCCATCTTAATCATTTTCCCTGCTTGTAATTGTGTTCCTTCCTCTTTAAATTGATTCCTTACACCTGCCAAAGGGAGCTTCCTAGGAGGCCATTTAGAACCCTTCACTGACTCCCCACTGCTCAGGTTCCTCAGCACGTCACCTAAAGACTGACTGGGATGTGGCCTTTGTCTGTCTCCCAGCTCTCCTCTGCTCCTGGCAGGTTCCCATGAACACGCCATTCCTTCCTTCCTTCTTTTCATGCCTTGTGTATACTTTCTTCCTATTTAAGTGCCCCCGCTTGCCAAGCCTACCTCTTCTCTATCTCCCTCAGATACACCTGGAAAACTCCTGTTCTTCCTATAAGAGTCAACTCTGATTCTTACCTGTTCACCTTGGCAGAAGGCCACCTCTGTTGTGCTCCTGGAAGGCCCTGGGTATTTTTCTCCCTCCACATTAAGACCTAGTCTGTTTTTATGACTGTCAGCTCCTGAGGGCAGGGACAAGGTTTAATCATCTTTGTAACCCCCATGCCTAGCAAAGTCCCTGGCATATATCATGCTTTTTTTTTTTTTTTTCTTAAAGTAGGCTCCATGCCCATCATGGCGCCCAACCTGGGGCTTGAACTCACAATCCTGAGATCAGGACCTGAGCTGAGATCAAGAGTCAGGCACTTAACTGCCTGAGCCACCCAGCCGCCCCCACACATATCATACTTTTTGAGGAAAAGAATGAATAAGCTCAAAACAATGGGATCGAGGGACAGACTTGTACTACTACTACTATTGATATTAATAGGTATTTCCTGCGTTCCCTCTAAATGCTAAGCATTGTTCTAGATATTCTACATCTATGAAGCTTCATATATATATATATCTTCACAACCACCCTGCAAATTTGATAATGTTAATATCCTCATTTTATAGATGAAGAAACTAAGGCCCTAGGTTACACAGCTAATTAGTGGCAGAGCTGGGACTTGAACCTCGGCAGTCTGCTCCAGAGCCCTGGCTCTTAATCCTGCAACAAGTGGCCTTTCCACTAATGAGATGACTTACAAGGACTTTTAAAAACTTTGTGTTGCTTGCTAGTCTGGTAGGGTTCTCTGACCTTGGAGGGGAAAAAAAATCCAAAAGTGGTCAGCAGGGCAAGCAGAGGGTCTCTCTGGACATTTTTATGGGAAGTGGGTTATTACCAGGGCAGTGTGTCAGGTTCATGAAGAGTATGACCAAAAGATGACCAAATCAGGGCCAGCTGAGTCCCGTGTTTAATATTCTATCTGCAGTGTCTCAAGGACCACATTTAATCATCTGGTTCTCTGCCATGTTGTTGAGTGAGGGTGGAAGCACATTAAACTCTGTCATTAGTCCCTCAGAACAGAGTCTGACAGGAGGACAGGAGAGGTGGGGAGGGAGTGGAAAGGAGGATGGCTTCCTTGGGAAAGGAGGCCATTGAGGAAAAGGGAAGACTGGGGGCACCATTAAAAAAAAAAAAAATTTTATTTACTGACATTTTCACACAGACTGGTAGCCTAAAGAATGAGAAGAAAATACAAAGTGCTGGTGTTCCACCTGCGTGGCTTCTCCCAACAAGCAGAAGCTTCACTTAGGGGAGGGGACGCCCGTACCTTGGCACAGGCTATGTGACAGCTCAGGCCTGGGCTCTGAATGCAGCCTGGTTTGTGGGTGGGCCCTGGGTGAGGGACCAGAAGCCTGGAGATGTTTGCCCGTGTCGTATCTGCATTGGTGTGATGGGGAGTAGGTACTATAAGAAAAAGCAGGCTGTTTCGAAAATAAATCTGAGGTTTGGGGAGGCCTGGGTGGCTCAGTCAGTTGTCTGCCTTCAGCTCAGGCCATGATCTCAGGGTCCTGGGATTGAACCCCACATCCGGCTCCCTGCTCAGCAGGAAGCCTGCTCCTCTCTCTCCCTCTGCCTGCCACTCCCCCTGCTTGTGCTCTCTCTCTCTCTCTCAAATAAATAAGTAAAATCTTAAAAAAAAGAAAAAAAGAAATTTGAGGTTGAATCAATTTGTTCTGAGATCCTGCTAGGGAGCTCCAAGGTGGGATTCTAAAAAGAAGCCATTCACAGGTGTGTGTGGACAGGGTCTGGGGAGGCCCTTTCCTGCTGCCATATGCAGTGATGTGTGGAATCGGACACTTAGTGGGCATTAAGACATTAAATCCTTCTCCCAGGCCTCTTCGCAGGAGAGAAAGCAGGGGTCAACACATTTTTTCTGTAAATGTTTTTGGTTTTGTGGGTCTCATACATTCTGTCGCATTCTTGTTTGTTTTACAATCCTCTAAAAATGTGGAGTCAACTCTTAGCTCACAGACTGTACAAAAACGGGCGAGCGGCTGTTATTTGATGTCTCCTGGTCTAGTGCCATAACCTAGCTTCAGGCTCTACCGTGTGCAGACTGATGCTCCAAGAGAGCCCAGGTTATGTTAAACCTTGTCTTTGAGTCGTAGAGCCCTCGTGGCATGAGCTCGGTTAGTATTCTAGACCAGGGGTTTGCAAATCACTGCACCACAAATGCAAACTGGAACTCGGGCTTCCAGTTAGTGCTGGAGGCGAGCGGGAGGTTATTGATCAAAAAGCCCCTCTTCCAGGCCTCCTGGATTACAGTGGCAACAAAGGGGAGTTTTGGCTAATGAAAACAGCAAAGGTTCCACTGTACTTGAGGTTGACTTCATGCTTGGGATGGCTCTGATCTTAGTGACTGAGATGAGAATCCCTGACACTGGAGGGTGAATGACTTGAAATGATCAAGAGTCCATTCAGTAGGTGAAAAGCAAAGTTCTGCTCTTCAAGAGGAAACACACAAATATTATTGTGTCTGGATTGAGTTAGGTCCAAGTGTTCAATTTTAATAAAATGGGGCCCAAATTTCCAATTATATTGATCGTCCCTATCTTTTTCCAGGGGACTAAATTAATTTAGATATTGCTGTGCCACTTATTTGTCACTTACAGTAGATTTTCAGAGATATTGAGAGCTAAGAGAGTAACAGGCTAACCTGCCTTTTGCCTAATCCCTCACTCAATGGATGGAGTAACTGGCTTGTGTCGTTTCCTTTGTCATGTGAGTTTACAGGTCCGTGGTCAACCTATTTGAAACCATTAGAAAATACATTTTGAATTCAGAATCTTTTAGATCTAACATTACACAGTGTTTAGGGCAGCATCCTCTGATCAAACATTGTATTATTTTTGCAGCAAAACGGATATTTACATGAAGGGGGATAAATGAAGGCTATAAATTAGCCTAACCTCAGGGTAGTGCCATCAAATGTATTACAAATCTCTTACATGTTTAGAGCTTTTTGAATTTCAGAATTGTTGCATAAGTGATCCATACTACGTTTCTTAAATTAGACTAGAAGCTCTGTGAGAGTAGAGACTGTATCTTCCACAATGCCTACCTAGCCTGGTGCAGGTACATAGCAGACGCTCATTAAAAATCAGTTGGGTTTTTTTTTCTTGATTAACAGGAAGGTGATGATATAAATCAAGAGTGTTATGTGGCTATTAAACAACTAGCCCTTATTTTTTCATTTTTCTAATTTCAAAATGTATTTTCAGAAATGTTGGAATTCTCCTATAAGCTATAGTTAAACCAAAAGCTGCCTTGATGGATCATAGGTTAGAAGGTAGTAAACAAAGTCGAAGTCATTGGACTCTGTGCATCTTGGTGGGTGAGTGGATGATGGACTGGGTAATCTATGGAGGTGTCTTGAAGCTTTGTAATTCAGTAACTGTAATATGCACAGTAATTAGTTTATTGCACAATAGTGATGAAATTAAATATCAGAGAAGGTTTATTGTGCCAGAGTCTTAACTAATTTAAACCATGAACTAAACATAACTAAGTGCTATAGTAACAATATTGAAAACATTGCCAACAATGAGGTCATCTGTGAACATCTGGCCAGCTCTTCACGCAGGACTGAGTCTCACTTGGGAGCTCCTAGTTCTGGAGAAAGAAGGGGAATTGGGAGTAGGTGTTAACAAGAGCAAAGAAAATGAATGTGATTTTAAAGGTTATGCGCTATGATAAGTGCTGTGAAATGTGTAAGCCTGATGATTCACAGACATGTACCCTGGGGCAAATAATACGTTATATGTTAATAAAAAAAATGGAATCCACAGGGGCACCTGGGTGGCTCAGTGGGTTAAAGCCTCTGCCTTCAGCTCAGGTCATGATGCCAGGGTCCTGGGATGGAGCCCCGAATCGGGCTCTCTGCCCCCCCTCTCTCTGCCTGCCTCTCTGCCTACTTGTGATCTCTCTCTCTGTCAAATAAATAAATAAAATCTTTAAAAAAAAAATGGAATCCACAATAAAAGGCTATGAAGGTATTTGTATTCAGGTATCGAAAAACAAGAGGATGCCTGTGCGAAGGCAGGGAGCATAAGAGAAATCTCTACCATCCTCTTAATTTTATTATAAACCTAAAATTGCTCTTAAAAAATGCATTGGGGGAAAAAGGCAACAGGAGTGAAAGTGACTTCTTTAAGTATGTGCCTATAATTCTACCTTTGTATTGAAGGTAAAATTGGAGGAACCATCATGTACTTGTTACTTTTTTTAAAAGGAGATTTGAGGGGCACCTGGGTGGCTCCGTCAGTTGTCTGCCTTCAGCTCAGGTCCTGATCTCAGGGTTGTGGGATCAAATCCCACATCGGGCTCCCTGCTCAGCAGGGAGTCTGTTTCTCTCTCTCCCTCTCCTGCTCCCCTTGCTTGTGTGTGTGCATGCTCTCGGTCTCTCTCTCTAATAAATGAAGTCTTTTTTAAAAATAAAAATAAAAGAGATTTGAATGGCAAGTGAAAGAATGAAAGCAAGACCTAAAACATATAAACGAGGTGCTGTGAGTCACCAGAGGACATCATCAAAAAGTGTCACGGAAGCCTCCATGGCTTAAGAGTGGCCTTAAATATCTTGACCTGTATAAATGTGAGGACACAGATGAGAGCCATGAAATCTCTTTGAAGGAAAAGGATGTGTCTGATGATCACTGCTCAGGCACTGAGGACCCGGTGGAGAGGTGAGGGCACTGTGGAGTGCCTCCTTTTGTCTCAGCATGGAGAGGGTAGCAGTAAGGAAAATGAGGTACACTTCTTTTCAAGAACTGGTCCGTGCTGGTTGATACAACAGCAGAGGGTGGGACGGCCCCTTGGGCATGAACTCCGTAGTGAGTTTCAAGTGGTTTATTTAGAATCTGGCCTAAAAAGGGTGGGAATATAATATGTCAGTATTTCCCACCAGCTGGCCAGTTATCTCATGGCAGTGAATACTTTCATCATAGACTCTCGTCTTGCTGTTTGGGCTGAAGAGTTTGGTGGTTCCTCCAAAGCCCTGATTTCCACTTCTGAGTTGGCGTTCTGACTCGAAGCCAGCGTGGCTGGAAGGAGCTGTAGCCAAGCAGGCGAGGTTCCTGAAGGACAGGTGAATAGGCTTTTCCCCACTCATCCACCCGCTTCCCAGTGCCCACTGGGCACAGGTTGGAAAAGTCAGCAATAGATGCCCACGTTAGGGTTCTCTTAGCAACAAGACCCTATACTGGGAAGAGGGCCATCTGCAGATATGTTTGTCCATCTCCTTTCACGTGGACAGAACCCACCTCATGTGGCCCGGATGGTCTTTAGGACTGACGACCAGCAGCCAGCGTAGGTTCTCTTCACAGGCCTACTGGACCACTGTTTCCTCATGAATTTCTGTTTTAACTTTCTGAGGCTTTGAGGACTGGATGCCTGTCTCCAAATTGGTTAGGCTCCAGGCTGCAAAGCCTGTGAAAAACTAAAGAGATCACACTCTGAAGTGATTCTACACATAGACAAGTGGTTTTTATGGCTGTTAAGTAATATCAGGATGTAGGCTGTACTCATGGGTGATCGGTTCCTGGTAGCTTAGTAGGTTGGCTGCAGACCAGCCCGGACTTAGACATTGATGCTTTCAGCAAGTGCTTCTCTCTCTCCAGACACACTGGTTCCTCTGCTCTGAGGCGGTGGCTGGAGTGCCTGATGTCCCTTTCACTTTATCAGCAAAATGCTAGAGGAGATTGGAATCTAATTATTGAGTTGACCTCTAGCTGCCAGCATTCAAGAATGTGAAGGATCATCGGGGCACCTGGGTGGCTCAGTGGGTTAAAGCCTCTGCCTTCTGCTCAGGTCATGATCTCAGGGTCCTAGAATCGAGTCCTGCATCGGGCTCTCTGCTCAGCGGGGAGCCTGCTTCTCCCACTCCCTCTGCTGCTCCCCCTGCTCGTGCTCTCCCTCTCTCTCTCTGTCAAATAAATAAATAAAATCTTAAAAAAAATGTGAAGGATCAGTGAGACAAAGGCCATTTCTGACATGTTTAGACCCAACTGAAACAAGCCATGCTTGTATATGGTTCATACAGTATCTGAGTGTACTTAGTCACATCAGCTCCCTGTCCTTGTCTTATTGTAACAAGACCATGAGTTTTTTTCCAGACAGAGGATACTTCCTTTCCCCACAGTATGTTGCCATGAGCCCTGCAGGTGCACCAATAAATATTAATTGAATTAATCAGCTGCTACAATACAGGTGGGTACATTTATCTGCCTTGTGTTTTCATCCAGCTACAAATATAACCTGTGCATTCAGCTGCCCTTGCAGGAGCATAGGTTCTACACCTCCCCCGCCCCACACCTGCGCAGGCTTTCTGCAGCTGTGTGTCCTCTAGACCCCTTTAGCCAAACATGCTATGCAGAGTACGAGGCCTGCTAACCCTTACATATGGGACCTTTGTCATACATGCACCCAGCTTTGAGAGTCCTTACAACTTCCTCTTTCTCTCCTACCCTCAGTGTTTTCTGCTATTTCCAAAGGCTTACGGAGAATGAGGTCCGTTCCCCACTCCACTTCTGGGGCAGGGTTTTTAATTACCACGTAGGCTTTGTTCTGTTGTTGAGATCAGGCTTCTCTGTGTAGGGAGAAGGGAATTCCAGTCATCCCGATGCATTATAATCAAGTTACTTACCACAAGTCCGAGTAACAGTTCTCTGCTTTCATTCTGATCACAGCAGGTGATACAGAAGCGTAGCATCTCGTATTTCACTAGGTGCTTTGGGCTGTTTAGGTTGCAACATTGCTTTATAGTGGTGGTTTTCAATATTTTAAGAACCAGGAAGCCATTAAAAACTTTATCTCACCTCCATGGTCTACCTATTTTATACGAAAAATGTAGAGTGTATTTTTTTTAGAAATCAACATTGGCCCGAAATACCCAGCCGCCAAATAGATTTAACAACGCGTACACGATAAAAAACAAAATGAGGGGCACCTGGCTGGCTCAGTCAGTGGAACGTGTCTCTTAATCTTGGGGCTGTAAGTTCAAGCCTCATGTTGGGTGTAAATACTACTTAAAAAAATCTTAAAAATGCATACATATCAAAATGATAAACTTTAAAGAGTAAAAAATAATTTGACTCCAAAACGAAGCCAGCAGATAAACCTATTGCTGATCATCTAGGTGATCATTTCACAATGTTAGATACATGGATAGTAAGCCCTGGTCCCTACTAGGATGATAAATTCGTGCTGCCAAAGGCTGTTACATATTGGTGAATCTGGAAGATGGGTGATCCGGTTACCTCCTAAGACTAGTGTCATGATCTCATCTCCAGAGTCCTACAGTTTGGTAAAACTTTAAGAGAGCAGCACAGTGCTCAGAAAATATTTGTGGAATGAATGAATGCGAATTATTCGCAGAGCAGCAGCTTTTGTTCTCTTCAGTTTCCGGTTGACGGAGAGGAGGGGAGTGGCAGGTATTTTAGTCAAAGGGCTCATATTGACAGCTTGTGAGTAGGTGGGCAGTTCCCAAAGACACCTGCCGCTTGGCCTTGGGGTCCATGCCTGTGCCGTGTTCGTGAGCTTCATGTGTGCACTTGTGATACATTCACCAAGAAGCCTGCACCGAGCCACCGACATTTGGCGGGCTCAACATCTACTTCTGTTCAAAGGCAAACACTTGTTAAGTGGCTATTTTCTGATAAGGCTGTCTACATGCAGTGGGTGTAGCAAACTGTGTAGGGCCCCGAAAGAGATAAGTAAGGGGAGCCGGCCAGTTCTGCCATGCCCAGATAGTGGGTGGGGACTCGCAAGTTTCTTTCTCACAGGCAGCCCTGGGCTGGCCTACGGATTACTTTGGACCTTTCATTTTTCCAGTGTGTTGCTTGGTTTTCCTCGTACGTCCAGCCATCTGTCTCTTTAACAAGGCAGTATTATTTATTATATGTAGTGAGAGCAACAGTTCAAGGACTTGGGACTTGGAGGTCTTATTTCTGGGTGGGTGAGTGACCCGAAATGCTCAGGCCTGTTGGGAACAGCAGCTTCTTCTCCATTCTAAAGTAGCATGCTGCGGTCACAAAGGGAACATGGGAGCCAGATGGCTTTCTAGCCACTGATGTCTTAGATTAGGTGAGATCCCTGGAACACAGTTTGGATATATTTTGGACGTGCTTGGCTGTTTTTGGAAGAAATAGGATGAGGAGTGGGGGAAGAGTAAATCTGACTTTTAGAAGCAGGAGGTACTTCTGGGGAACCCTAGCGTCTTCATGTTTCTTTTCAATTGAAGCCCTGCTAAATGTCAATGTGAATTAGTGGACTGTTAACAAAGTTGAAATTTATCATTAGCAGCAGTTCATCCAAGAGTTTTGTGGTGGAACTCGTGGCAGGCATGTGGAGGCCACGCTTCACCCCTTGCTTCTCATGGTTCTGTGGCCTGGGGCAAGTTCCTGAACCTCTGCAAGCTTTAGTTTCTCCAGTTATAAAATGAAGAAAGTGAAACTCACTCATAGGAGTCTATTGATATTGAGATCAGCTATGTGTACTAGGCCTATAGCAGAGAGCCTGCCATCTACTAAATCCTCACAAATATTGTTGTTGTTGCTGTTTTCTGTGATGACATTCTACACACATCTGTTGAAGATACAGCAATGCCTGTTGTGTGTTGAGACCTGATCCCTTCACGTGTGAGTAGCCAGTGGTTTGGCTGCCTGGCATCCAGGGAAAGGATGTGGATGGGAATAGCTGTGGACAGTTCAGCACTGTCCATTCATTCTCTGGTGATCACGGGCCTCTGCAGAAGTCAGGGAAGGTAGGGTTTGCCAGCCCGTGATGTTTACAGCAGGACTCTTGCTGAGCCACTCTGGGTGAGCACAGCCATTGGCTGTTGACGCGAGGATTCTCAGCTCAGTTTGGATGTGCCGCTTAGAGGACAGGTCCACCCTACTATTGTTGGATCTCCAGCGGCAGCCTTTTCTGTTGCTAAAGGCCGAGCGGACGTCACTTTTCTAATTCAAAATAATCCAGTAAAACACAGTAGGTTGGCTGAAAGGAAATATACCTACTTAATAGTAGGCCCGCCTGGGCTAAACCGCTCCATTCTGGGATGGGAGGCCCGCGGTCATGGTACAGTGGTTTGGGTCAAGGCACCTGAGCATATGTATGTCAAGAAAAGAAGGTCAATGCTGCTGTTCTCTACGCCTGCCACTGACCGTGGACAGTGAGCTGCCAAGAGGAGCCAGGCAGCATTCCCCTCAGTGGACCCCTACTCTTCTCTCAGAGCCCAGCTCCTCGGGTCGGCTGGACAGGGAACAAGCCTGACGCGCATACTAACTCCCAGCAGAAAGTCACTCCCACCCCTTTGCTCTAGGACGAGAAGCTAGAGATTGTGATGAGGCTGTGACCAAGTAGAAGTGAGAAAGTAAGGAAATTACTGCTTTGTTTGTTGTGAAGAATTGGCGGCAAACCTTCAGACACCAATGGGTTGTTTCCCCCAGTGGAGTAAAAACACTGCCCCCTCCGTTGGAGGGAAGGAAGGGGAGGGGGCGTCGTGTCACATATCTTGAGCAGCACGGCGTCACTGCTCTGCCTCCTTCCCCGGTGTGTGTCTTCTCCACACATGTCTGGGCCTTCACGGCAGGGGGTTGCTCCTGGCGCCATGAAAGCCTCGAGAAGTGCGAGAGCATAGCCTGCTTGTTTTCCTCAGAAATCTGTCACCCAACATTTAGAGGATCTACACAGATACCCCAAAAGGGTAAGATGGCCAGTACCCATGTAGATACCATGTAAACACTGGGTAACATTTCTGATAATTAAAAAAAAAATACCTCAGTTTTGGGGTGCCTGGGGGGGCTCAGTCCATTGTGCCCAACTCTTGATTTCAGCTCAGCTTGTCATCTCAGGGACATGAGATGGAGTCCCATGTGGGGCTCGGCACTGGGCATGGAGTCTGCTTGAGATTCTCTGTCTCTCTCTCTCTCCCTCTGGCCCTCCACCCCGTCCTCCCCTCACACACATGCGAGTTCTCTCTCTCTCTCTCCAAATTAGAAAAAAAAAAATCCCTCTATTTCTGCATGTCCTCAGTTTTTAAGTGCTATAAGCGGCGGGCGGGCGGGCGGGGGGGTGGGAACGACTAATTGCTGTTCTCTTACTGGAGCACAAAGAGGGGCTAAGGATTCACTCGTCTGAGCTATGCAAGCAGCTAGAGACCGGCTCGGGACTGTTGGCACGCACGTATTTGGGGTTGCACTCTGTGCCAGGTGCTCTGTGCAGGACCCTAACTATGTTATTTCACTCGATCCAAACAGCAGTGCTGTAAGGTGATGACTCTTATTCACTCCACTTATACATAAAGAAAGGGAGGCTCAGAGTTGAAATAAATGGCCTAAGGCCACACAACCAGGGAGCGGCTAAGTCCGGAGGCCTTCCTGGCAGTGTCACTCCAGATGCCCCTAATCGTTAGGCCACACTGCCTGGTTCACTTCCCCAGATCAAAGTCACCTTAGTCTACTATTCCTGGCACTAGATCCCTTGTGGGTCACCCTCTGGTTCTTTCTGGAAGCTGGCTCAAGTCCTTGCTGAAAGGAGGAGTATTGCCACCATGTACTAGGGAACATTGAGGTGTGGCAAGCTTTTCGGCATTGCTTGTGGACTATTTTAGTAATGACCACTCACTTCTCTGCACCTTTCAGATGACCTACCCTGGCTTATGTGTCCACTGGCCTGGCCACACACACATGCCTCCCTAGAAATGGCCAGCACTTGGCAGCTCTTGCCACCCCTGGACCTCGCCAAGCTATTTGGAGTCAGGTGTCTTTAAGAGAGGAATGTGGTAGCAGTTACTTTGCAAGCAGCTCATCCTGATTATAGGGTGAGGCGCTGATGTGCTGTCACTGGAAGCTTCTGGGTAGCCCATTTACGGTGCTCAGAACCGGGGTACCCTTGCCCCGGGTGCTTTCGGATGATAACATTTGCCGCGCTCTTTAACAGATAAGAGAGAGTGTTATCAAACCGGGGCACTTTGGGAAACCTTCTGCAAGAAACCCTTTTCAGATGCACACATTGGAATCTCTCTTCTTCTGTAAATAGATAGATGCGTGTGGTGTTAAGGAGGGACCCTAAAAATAGAGTGGGACTTACGAGGGGAGCTGGGGAATTAGACGTGAACCGCTCCCTTCTGACTCTGCCACCTGTTTGTCCCAGGAAAGTTACCCTACCTTGCTTCCCTGTCTTCTCTGTGTCTCTGATGAGTTGGGGGGAAATGTGCCTGGAGATCCCTAGAGGAAATGTGGGTCTGATGCAGGCTAGAAACTGGGCGTATTCCTGTTCTGAAATCTCAAGGATGAATTTACTGTGACCCTGCGGGGCCTCTTTGGCCTCCCAATATAGATCATCTTTCTTTCCTGTTGTCTTTCTTGATGTTCTTGTTGCCTGGTGTTGAGCTGGTTGTGGAGGAATCTGGCTCGGATGATTTAAACGCTGTTTATGAGCGCGCTGCTCCTTGGATGTCCACATGCCTTCCTGCAGAGGGCTCAGGTCAGGCTCTGAGCCAGACTTCCTGGGTTTGAATCCTGGCTCCGCCCCTTACTGGCTGAGGGACTGGGGTCATCGCTGATCGCTCTAAAGCCTAAGTCTCCTCACCTATAAAATAGGGAGGAGAGTGTCTCACAGCTTTACTCTGCAGATTCGATGTGATGGTGTTTGTAAGTCCAGTGCCTGGTGCCAGGTATGCTCTCAATAAATATTTGATGATAACAGCTTTATAGCTGGAGAAACTCACTCCC
Source organism: Nasua narica (assembly GCA_028533885.1). NCBI lineage: Eukaryota > Metazoa > Chordata > Mammalia > Carnivora > Procyonidae > Nasua > Nasua narica. Next base: position 95,228,454 of record CM052797.1, on the reverse strand, counting down.
TCTTATCCATGTGAGAAAACTAGAGCACGGAAAGGAGAAAGCAGTTTCTCCAGTTGTGCCGAGGAGGAATGTTTAAATTACCTGTAAGCAGCTTTAGGACAAGGGCCATCTCATTATGAGCACTTATGTAGGATCCATTCAGGAAATTTTTGGTTAGCTAACTTGATGTGCATAGTGGCACTGTCTCGTTATTTTTTAAGTTTGCTATGGACCAAAGAGAGGGAGATAGCAGCAAAACGTCGAGGCCATATACATCTCTCTAGTAATACGTTTCTTCCCTAGAGAAAGATCATCTCTTGCCCAATGGTTAGCACAAAGATAAAGCAAGGAGTTAAGTAGGTGTGTGCTGGATGAACTCCTAGAAGTGTGAAGGGATGATGACGAAAGGGCTCTGTGGGTCATGGCTAAGCCAGGTGAAGTACGTGCACAGATATGCTCCTTCAAGTCGCAAGGAGGCTCCTCGGAATAGCCGTCGTTCTTTTGAGGAAGCTGATCCCCTCCAAGAATGAGCGCAGCTTTTTAAACTTGTCCTACAAGGTCCGGGGTCATATTTTAAACAATTTTAGGGTTGTATACATGGCCATGCATTTGAGGTAGTCAGTATTATCTTTGTAATTTTCAGGGCTCTTGCTTTTTTAGTTTTTTTAAAGGATAATTTTGAGACCTTTAAACCATGAATTTAAACAAACACCATAGAAAATCTCCCTTCTGCTGGCTCTCATTCTATATGCAGTAGACTCGAATAAGCATGTTAGCCTTGTAGGGTATTCTCAATATCCAGAATGGCTAGAAGTGGCCCATTCTGCTGGAGAGAGCCTAAGGTGAAAATGGGCCATTAGCGCGCTCTCTCTCTCTCTCAAGCATAAGAAGGCAGATCTTTACTTCTGGATGGGTATATCATGGAGCAGAGCATGAACCAAACTCTCAGAAGACCTAAATTCAAGCTTTGACTTTGCCACTCAGTGTGGGCAATGAACTTGATCTCTTAGTCTTAGTTCTTTGAACTGAAAGTGAGATGAATAGCGCCTCCCCGACCTGTCTCAGGGTTGCTAGGAGGATCAAAGAGAAATTGCATGAGAAGACTTTCAGATAAACATTATTTACCCCAACAATAAAATCATCATTCCCTGTCATCAGCACCTAACTAAATGCCATCTCGTCCATGAAAACTCTTGTTTCTCCAGCATTCATTCGATATTCTGTCCTCCCTCTAAAGTCCCACGGCATTTTATTTATGCCTCCGTTTTGAGACTTACCTAATTCTGTCTTGTTGTATCATTACTTATATCCACATCTGAGGCAACCTGAGGGCAGAATCCATGCCTACACCATATTTATATCCTCCATTCTAGAACCCTGCTTGAGAAAAACCTCTCATTTCAAAAGAGTAATAATTATCCTACATCATTCTTATCAAAGCAGTTCATAACAATGGACCTGTGCATAGTAGGTACATACTCAATAACCACCACCACAATCACTGCTGAGAATTCCCAGAGGCCCTTTGTTTTCAGCCCTCTCCCCAGCCCTAACCCCTGGCAACCACTGATTGGTTTTCTGTCCTTCTAGTTTTGCCTTTTCCAGAACGTCGCATAAGTTGAATCGTGCACTGTGTACTCTTTTGAGACAAGCTTCTTTCACTTAGCATAATGCATTTGTGATTCCTTCATGTTATATGTATATGAATTCTTTCTTTTTTATCACTGAATATATTCCATTGTGTACCATAGTTGGTTTATCTGTTCACCAGTTAATGAACTTTTAGGTTGTTTCTAGTTCGGGGACATTATGAATAAAGAAGCTTTCGTGTGAAGCTTTGAGTAGGATCACTGGGTCTTCTGGTAAATGTGTGTTTAATTTTATAAGAAACTGCCAAACTCTTTTTCAGAGTGTCTATACTATTTTGTATTCCCATCAGCAATGTTTGAGAGATTAATTGCTCTGCATACCAACCAGCACTTATTATTGTCAATTTTTATTAAAAAAAAAAAAAAACATTCCACTGGTGCAGCCACTGTGGAAGACAGTATGGAGGTTCCTTCAAAAAACTAAAAGGAAGCATGCCTGGGTGGCTCAGTTGTTAAGCGTCTGCCTTCAGCTCAGGTCACGATCCCAGGGTCCTGGGATCGGACTCCCTGCTCAGTGGGAAGCCTGCTTCTCCCTCTCTCACTCCCCCTGCTTGTGTTCCCTCTCTCACTGTGTCTCTCACTGTCAAATAAATAAATAAAATCTTAAAAAAAAAATCTAAAAAGAGTGGGACGCCTAGGTGGCTCAGTCAGTTAAATGTCGGACTCTTGATCTCTGCTCAGGTCTTGACCTCAGGGTCATGTGAGTTCAAGCCCCACATTGAAAAAAAAATTAAAAAGAAAAATGCCATGTAACCCAGTAATTCCACTATGGGTATTTACTCAAAGAAAATGGAAATGAATTTGAGAGGACACATTCACCCCTAAGTTTGTTACAGCATCATTTAGAAAACCCGAGATATGGAAGGAACCCCAGTGCCCACTGATAGATGAATGTATAAAGATATGGGGCATCTATACAATGGAATATTACTCAGCCATAAAGAATGAAATCTTGCCATTTGCAACAACTTGGATGGACCTAGATATGCTAAGTGAAATAAACGAGACAGAGAAAGACAAATACCATATGATTTCACTTATATGTGGACTCTAAAAAACAAAACAAATTAACCAGAAACAGACCCATAAATACAGAGAACAAACTGGTGGTTGCCAGAGGGAAGGAAGGTAGGAAGATGAGCAAAGTGAGTGAAGGGGAGTGCGAGGTACAGGCTTCCAGTTATGGAATGAATAAGTCTTGGAGATGAAAGGTACAGCATAGGAAATACAGTCAATGCTATTTTAATAGAAGCATTGAAAAAATTCTAATAGGTCTATCTTATTGTGGTTTTAATTTGTATTTCCCTAATGACAAAGGAAATTGGGCATCTTTTCATGTGCTTTTTTTTTTTCCCCTTCCATATCTTTTTTTTTTTTTTTTAATGAATCACCTATACAAATCTTTTGCTCATTTTTAATTAAGGTCTTGTTTTTTGGTTGAGAGTTCTTTTATATTCTAGATACAAGTCCTTTATCAGATATGTGTTTTGCAAATAATTTCTCCCAGTCTAAAGCTTATATTTTCATTCTCAACACTGTCCTTTGAAGAGCAGACATTTTTATTTGTGGTGGCCAAATTTATCAGTTTTTTCCTTTTAGGATAGGATTTTTTTTATGGATTACACTTTTGGATTTATATATAAAATATTAACCCAACATTACAAAGACTTTACAAAGACTTTCTCCTTTTTTTCTGGAAGTTTCAGGTTTTACATGTAGGTCTATAATCCATTTTGAGTTAATTTCTGTTTGTGGTATGAGGTATGGGTCAAGGTTCATTCTCTTTCTCATATCATGTCCAGTTGTTTAGCACCATATGTTGAAAAGACCATCCTTATCCATTAAATGGTTTTTGCACCTTTGTTGAAAATCATTTGCCCATATATATGTCAGTCTATTTCTGGACTTTATTCTGTTCCATTGACTTATATGTCTATCTTTTTGCCATATGATGCTATCTTGATGACTGTAGCTTTGTGGTAAATCTTAAAGTCAGGTAATGTGAGTCCGCAAGTTTCATTATTTTTTTCAAAATGACTTTGCTGTTCTATTTTCCTTGCCTTGCCATAGAAATTTTAGAATCAGCTTGTTGATTTCTATTTTAAAAATTCTATGACTGGGGCCCCGGGGTGGCGCAGTTGGTTGAGCGACTGCCTTCGGCTCAGGTCATGATCCCGGAGTCCCGGGATCGAGTCCCACATCGGGCTCCCAGCTCCATGGGGAGTCCGCTTCTCACTCTGACCTTCTCCCTTCTCATGCTCTCTCTCACTCTCTCTCTTTCCTAATAAATAAATAAATAAAATCTTTAAAAATTCTGAGGATTTTGACTGGTATTGCATTGATTTCTAGATCCGTTTGGGAAAAATTAACATCTTAATAATTTTGAATCTTTCAGTCCATGGGCATGATATAGCTCTCCATTTATTTAGATCTTTAATTTCTTTCATTAGTGCTTTGTATTTTCAGCCTAAAATTTTGCACATAATTTGTCCCATTTGTACCTAAGTATTTCATAGCTTTGTAGAATGCTATTGTTCGATAGAAATTTGTGGGCTTAATGAAAAAACAATCTCTACGTACTTATGAATGCTTGCCTTGATGCTATAGTCAAATACAAGATGCTAGAATAGGGTGGGAAATGCATCAAAGCCCTTGGTTATGGCCAGGACAGCAGTGAGGCTAATAAGTCTGAGTGTAAATCTAGAAGGCAGGAAATATGGGCTTCATTCTGACCCTCTCTCCACATTCTTTAACCTTGGACAGCTCCTTCTCTCTGCCCAGAATTTGCCTCCTAGCACAAGTTTTTTCTTGAATTAAGTCTATACTTTTCAAGAACACTATAAGCAAAATAATTATCCCAAAAATACAATAGACAGTTGATTCTCTTGCATGGTTTGGGTGTGCTACTCATTTTACCCATTGGCCTGGTTTGGTTCCTAAACTGTCTCTTTCATGCCCCTCCTTTGGGTTAAGGTATTATATTTCCATAAGGTCCTTACTAAAGATGTGTTCCCTGGGAGGGATAGTCTGGCACTTGGGAGGCTAGATATACATCTGTTTCACCCAGTTAACATGTACTAAATGAATACCTACCAAGTGCAAGGACCTCCAAGGTGAAAATGGCATCCTTCCCTTCGAGGAGTTCACAATGATAGGGAATTAAGTTGTCAAAGTCAATTTTGTTTTGTTTTGTTTTTAATATTTTTATTTATTTAACACAGAGAGAGAAAGATAGCGACAGAGGGAACACAAGCAGGGGGAGTGGGAGGAAAGAGAAACAGGCTTCCCTCTGAGCAGCAAAGCCCAATGCGGGGCTCGATCCCAGCACCCTGGGATCATGACCTGAGCAGAAGGCAGATGCTTAACAGCTGAGCCACCCAGGCGCCCCCAATGTTGTTTTGAAGTAGAGATAGAAGTAGGTCTGAAGAAGGAGTTCCACTTGGATCATTCAGCTCAATGGAGGCACCTGGCATGGATGAAAGTGGATGCTTGAGACAGGGGTGACAAAGGAATGAGAGTTGCAGAAGGGGCAATAGGGTAATGACAATAGACTCCACCTATTGTACACTTTCCTTTTTGCTATGAGAGCATGCATATTGAGTAGACCCACAAATCTGATACAAGGATATACTGTGTATTATTTGTAAATAATAATACCCTGGGGTTATATCATACTATAGAGTTTTTACATCATTTTCATATAAATTCATTTAATCTGTATAACAGCTTTGTGTGGTAAGTGATGGGGTACCTTAACTGCCCTAATAAAGAACTATAAAATAATTTTTTATTTCTTTCTTACATTATATACGAGTAAATGGGTATAAACTGAGCCAGAAGCTTTGCTTCCCCATACCTATCCAGGCAGTCAGACTCCTTCCACCTTGGCCCAGTAGTCTAGGTTCTAGGAGTTCAGGGAAGAATAAGACAGTTATGGGAAGATTTTTATGGCTCAAGTCTTGACGTGGTGCATGTCACATTTGCTCATTTGCAAAAAAAAAATCTTAAAAAAAAAAAAAAGAGCCAAGCATTTTTCCTGAGGACCGTGGGCAGCAGAGTAACTACATGATCTAGTAGCTGGTGCTTCCCTATCAGCAGAACCCAGGGAAGGGGCTTAATTGACTCAAGTGGCCAAGAAGTGTTCTCTCTGCAGGCCTGGGAGGTTATGCATCTCGGGAACTGCCAGGCCTGAAGCGGCTGCACTTGTTTCTGCGGCAAGAATGGAGCTGCCCCTTGCAGGCAACTTCCCGTATCTCTCCAGAGGACATTCCCACTGTATCAGGCTTGTGTCGTGGCCAAGGATGGGAAAATCCTCTGGCCAACATCTATTCCCTGGGGAGTCTTTGTGGGCCTGAGCAACTTTTAAAAGGTTAATTTTTATTTAATTATTTTAAAAGCTCCAACATGAATGAATAATTAAACTGGCACCCATAACTTATATATTATTTATAGGTTCAACTTTTTAAATAGCTCTTTTCATTTGCATGGCAGAGATGTATGGATAGAAACCATTCTGTGACTGACATTTCTGTGGCACAAGGAAGAATAAATAAAAGACTTCTCAGCTAAGCGGGGTAGCATTCCCTGTCTAAAGGAGTTCTGGGTGAGAAACTTCTGCTTTCATCAGTGTTTTGGTTGAGGAAATTGAGGCATGGTTGAGTCAGAGCTACTCTGAAGGGTGCCAAGATTTGTAGGAGGTTGGGCCCTTGTTGTCACTGTCCATCCCTCATGCCACTACAGTTCAGCCAGAAAGGAAGAGGTGGCAGAAATGTGTGGGTGGGACAGTGGGGCAACAGTGACAAACGTCAGGGCATTGATGCCCAGCTTGAATCCTTGGCATTGCTGTCTCATGCCCTGTTTCCAGCCCCCTTGCCACCTTCACCTCCAAATTATCCTCCATGGTGTGTCCTCAGCAGGAGGTGCCCTTATGCTCTTAGGGAGCAGGGCTCTGCATTTCTCATTTCCCATCTATTCAACATTTTGTAGCCTCATTTCACACATCTGGCAGTATGCTAGGCTAATTGAGACAAAAAGAATGAATGAGGATGTCCCTGGTTTCAAGTAGAGTCAAGTCTATTGGGAAAGAAGAGAAGTAGATTATTATCCTACAGTGTAGTTAAGCACTTTGATGAACATGAGAACTGAGTGTGATGGGAACCTAGAAGAATCACCCTTGCCTCCCACAGCTGCAGGGGATGGTGGTTGAGATGGGGAAGTTTCTTTTTTGTTGTTTGTTTGTTTGTTTCATTAAGTGGGCTCCACACCCAATGCAGGGCTCAAATTCATGACCATGAGATAAAGACCTAAACTAAGATCAAGTGTTGGATGCTCAACCAACTGAACCACCCAGGCACCCCAGTAGGGAAGTTTCCTGAAGGAAATGATGGCTAAGATAGTTCTGAGGACAAGGAGTTATTTTGGGGGCGGCCTGGATGGTGCAGTTGGTTAAGTGTCTGACTCTTGGTTTCAGCTCAGGTCATGATCTCAGGGTCCTGGGATCGAGCCTCATGTTGGGCTCTGCACTCAGCGCAGAGTCTGCTTGAGACTCACTCTCTCTCTCTCTCTCTCCCTCCCTCCCTCTCTCTCCCTCCCCTTCCTCCCTCTTCCTCTCCCTCTCCCCCTCCTTCTGCCCCTCTTGCTCATGCTCTCTCTCTCTAAAATAAATAAAATCTTTTTTTTTTAAAGAAATTATTCCAAAAAAGAGGGAGGGTTTTCTGGGCTTAGCATGTGCAAAGAGCATAACCAGAGAGAGCCAAGGATCTGATTAGAGTTCATTATGGTTGGGATATAACACTGGGGAAGTTAGGAGGAAGATTTGGATGGAAATGGTGTTCAGTAAGGTGGAGCTCTTTGAGCTCCAATAATGGAGCTCTCCAATAATTATGGAGCTCTTTGACTACAATTTATTATGGGCTTTAAACTTTTTTCCGAGATAGAGAACAGCTATTAAAGTATGGAAGTGACATCTTCATAATTGTATTCTAAAATGATCTTTCTGGCTACAGTATCAAGGATGAGTTTGTAGGCAAAATGGCAAATATAGATCCAAAGAAATCATCAGGAAACCATTAAACTTGAGATGATGGTGACCAGAAGTGAGGAAAGGTAGAGACAGAGAACAGAGATTTGAGGGGACTGAGTAGGTGAGATACTGGAAAAGAAAGAGAGGGTAGAACATGGCCCCAGCTTTTGGTCTGGACCACTGGGATATTGGTGGACAAGGAATGTGATAGGAGAGACTGCAACAGGGATGGTCATAGAGTTAATTAAGAGCTATGTTGAGTGTGAGAGGCCTGTGGGTCTTCCAGATGGATGTTCTAAAGGCAGTTGGATGTGATGGATGGAAGCTGAGGAGATAGACTGAGAAGCCACTAGCCTGAGATGGTAATTCAAATTATGAGTGTGAAGGGGATAGCCTAGAAGAGTGTGTAGATAGAAGAAGAAGGCAAAGTGGGCCCAAGGTAGAACCCTGGGGAACATCACCATTCAAAGGCCAGGTAGAGGAAGAAATATTTCTCGCAGAGCAGGCCAAGGAGGAAGGATCAGAAAGTTGAGAGAGAACAAGGAGCATGTCCTGGAAGACAAACGATACAACTTCAGGAAATTTTTGAATGGCGCACAGAGCTTAATGCTGCTGAGAAGTCAAGATAAGACCTGAAAAGCATCTGTGATTTTAATCAACAAGGAAGAGAAGCTTCAGTGACCTTTGGAGAGAATAATTTCATGAAGTGATTGGGGAAACCAGATTTCAATGAATTGAAGAGTGAATTTGGTATGGGATGAGGAAGCTCTCTTGAATGTAAATACATTATATCTATTTTTACACTAGGAGCAGAGGTCATCCTACATCTCAATTTCTAGGCAAGGCCCCTCTCCTGGTCGGTTGGTGGTTGATTTCCTTTTCTTTATTTTTTAACAAGTCTTTTTTAATTTGAGTATAGTTGACATACAATGTTATATTAGCTTTGGGTGCGCAACAGTGACTTGACGAGTTTATACATTATGCTGTGTTCACCACAAGTATAGCCGCCATCTGGCTCATTACAGTGCTGTCACAAGATCACTGACTGCATTCCCCATGCTCTGTTCTTCATTTCTGTGACCTACTCATTCCATAACTGGAGGCTTACCTCCCCCTGTACTTCACCCATCTTGCCCAAGCCCCGACCTCTCTCCCCTTTGGCAACCATCAGTTTGTCCTCTGTATTTATAGTTCTGATTCTGCTTTTTATTTTTTTAGATTCCATTTATGAATTGAATCTTATGTTATTTATATTTCTCAGTCTGACTTATCTCAGTGTAATACCCTGTGGGTCCATCCATGTTGTTGCAAATGGCGTGATTTCATCCTTTTTATGGCTGTGTAATATTCCTGTGTGTGTGTGTGTGTGCGCGTGTGTGTGTGTGAAAGAGAGAGAGAGAGGGAGAGATCCATTTGTCGATTGACGGACACTTAGGTTGCTTCCATGTCTTGGAACAGTAAGCATAGGTATGCATATATCTTTTCGAGTTAGTGTTTTTGTTTTCCCTGGGTGAATACCCAATAGTGGAATTGTTAGATCATATAATATTTCTGTTTTTAATTTTTTGAGGATCCTCCATACTGTTTTCTACAGTGTACCAATTTACATTCCTACCAACAGTGCACAAGGTTCTTTTTCTCTACATCCTCGCCAACACTTGTTTCTTCTCTTCTTGGTTTCAGCATTCTAGAAGGTGTGAGATGGTATCTCATGGATTTGATTTGCATTTCCCTAATCATGAGTGATGTTGAGTGCCTTTTTGTGTGTTTGTTGGCTGTCTGTCTGTCTTCTGTGGGAAAATGTCTACTCAGGTCCTCTGCCCATTTTTTTTAAAAAATATTTATTTACTTGACAGAGAGAGAGAGAGATCACAAGTAGGCAGAGAGGCAGACAGAGAGAGAGGGAGAAGCAGGCTCCCCGCTGAGCAGAGAGCCCGATGTGGGGCTCGATCCCAGGGCCCCGAGATCATGACCCGAGCCGAAGGCAGAGGCTTTAACCCACTGAGCCACCCAGGCGCCCATCTGCCCATTTTTTAACCAGATTGTTTGTTTGTTTTGGTGTTTTCTTTTATTTTCATTTCCTTCTCCATTCCCTTCATTCCAACCTAGAAGTGGCCATTTTCATGTGTTTAAGGATTTTTCTCTTGTTTATAATGTGCTCTTATATATATTGTTTTATATGCATGTGTTTTAAAATTATGTCAATGGTGTGTTATAGATCTCATTCTGTTTATTTATTTTATCCGGCACTGTGTTTTGAAGATCCTCTAGTGCTGCCATGTGTCATCCATGTGTACATTCACCACTTTTTACCGTTCACTCCCCAGTGACAGACTCACAGGTTATCTCCATCTGCCCACCCCCCCATAATCAATATTCCAGTGAGCATCGTGCATATGTCCCTTTTCAGATCTGCATGAGAGTTTCTTTGGCCCCTAGGCCCAGAATCAGAGTTACGGGTATGTAACCTGCCGGAGAACTGGCAGACTGCCCTCTGGAATGGCTAGGCCAGTTCACTCTCCCACCAGCAGTGCCCACGCTTCCTGCTCTGCACATCCCCACTTACACCTCACATTATCCAGCTTGATAATGTTTGCCTGTAGGATCTCCTTTTTGCTTTAACCCGCATTTCTTGGGTAACTAATAACCTTGAGTATCTCTTCATAGGCCTTTATTCTTTTGTATTTCCTCTTGTAAGTCACCTGTTCATATTCTTGGCTATTTGTCAAGAAGTTTGGCTCTGAGAGAGGGGAGAGAAAATATGGCAAGGAGGAGTTTTATTCAAGACGGGAAAGACTTAAGCATGTTAAAATGAAAATGAAAGGGAGAAAAAGCTAAGATTCATCTTCCTCCCAAGGTTGGCAGGATGGACAGAAGGCAAGACAGTGAGGATCTGGCCTCCCACCTGAAAATAGCCATGAGAGGATGTGGGACTGACTGGGAGGATGTGGGACTGACTGGGGCAAGGAATCTGCACAGATCACCACCAGCTTTCCCTGAGCCCACCCCCATTGTCCTCTCCACTTAGATGTGGGGGCGGTGGAGGATCCACGGGGTGGGATGGGAGGGGAAAGGTGACCTCCCTAAGATTCTAGGAAAGTGTTGTATATTGTGATTCTAAATGTTTGGGAATTGTTTTAAATTATTAGAGAGGAAAGATGCCTAAATTCCAGCATGTGGGATGTGATACAAAGTTATAGAAGCACCTGACACAGTGGTGGGAGTTTGGAAACATTCAGAGTTAGCAGAAGAGAAAGCATGAGCTCAGCACTGGACAGTGTAGGGCTGTGGTAGCCTGTGTGTGATAGACTTGTTACAGAGTAGAGGCATGACGTCATGGGAAGGGCCAAGCAGGATGCACTGAAGGGGCCAAGCCTGGAGAGAGATAGACCATTACACAAGTCCAGGTTCGAAGTCATAAGGGCCTGGAGGGAAGTGGAAGCTTTAGAACATAAAGGAATGAAGAAAAGAAGACACTTTAAAGGGCAAAATGACTGGCTTTGATGATGAATAAATATTGAATAAGTCCCCAATACACCTAAGTGGGATAACTGTGTAGATCAAGGAGTATGGTAGGACAGAAGGGTTTATTTTTTTTTTTAAGATTTTATTTATTTATTTGACAGAGAGACACATGGAACAGTGAGAGAGGGAACACAAGCAGGGGGAACGGGAGAGGGAAAAACAGACCTCCTGCTGAGCAAGGAGCCTGATGCGGGGCTCAATCCCAGGACCCCGGGATCACGACCTGAGCCAAAGGCAACCACTTAACAGATGAGCCACCCACGCACCCCAGGACAGAAGGGTTTATTTAAAGAGGTTCCAGAGTTTGAGCTTCGGTCCCTAGGAGGAAGAGAACATTGAGTGCCTATATGTCCCAAGCAAAATGCTAGGCACTGGAATATAATAATGAATAAGATTGACATGGCTGCTGCCTGAGAGGAACCTATAGTCTAGGCAGGGAGAAGCAAAAATAAAAACTGACAGATGTATGAGTAATTACTATTATGATGAGTGCTAGGAAGGGGTCAGGCAGGGCGCCCAGACTGAAGCTTGGGAGGATGCTTGGGAGGACTTCTACAAGGGGATGATATCTAAGAGGAGACCCAGAGGCACCTGGGTGGCTCAGTTGGTTAAGCATCTGCCTTCAACTCAGATCATGATTCCAGGGTCCTGTATCAAGCCCCACGTTGGACCCTCTGCTCAGTGGGAAATCTGCTTCTCCCTCTCCCTCTGCCACTCTGCCTATTTGTGTGTGTGTGTATGTGTGTGTGTGTGTGTGTGAAATAAATAAATACAATTAAAAAAAAATAAGAGGAGACCTAAAGGACCAGACATGCAGAGATACTCCAGAAAGTGACCCAGGCCAAGGGCACAGCATGCACAAGAGCCTGAACTGGGGAAGAAATGGCAAGTTGGAAGAACTGAAAGACTTACAGATTGCCGGTAGTGAGTATGGAGAAATGTGCTTGGAGAGGAAGGCGGAAGCCAAACCATGCTAGGCATTATGGCCATGATAAGGGGTTGATTTATATTCTAAGTTCCAGTTGTATCTAGGGTATATGACTTTTTATAATAAAATTGATAAAATTTAAGTTTAATGATAAGTGAATGTTTTTATTGTACAGATTTTTGAACCTATACCCAAAGTAGAGAGAACGAACCCCTACATGTGTAGATCGTCCCAAGTCAACAGTTATTAAGGGTTTTCTACTTCGTCTGCTTCCTACTTTGTTGCAGCATATTTAAGCAAATCCCAGATGACCTATCTTGTCTGCCCCCCCAACTATATTCTTCAGCATCTCTCAAAAAGATTTAGTGTCTAGGGCACCTGGGTGGCTCAGTTGGTTAAGCGACTGTCTTTAGCTCAGGTCCTGATCCCAGGGTCCTGGGATAGAGTCCCACATCCGGCTCCCTGCTCAGCGGGGAGTCTGCTTCTCCCTCTCCTGCTCTATCAATAAATAAATAAAATCTTTTTTTGAAAAAGGTTTATTTTCTTAGATAACCATAATGCCATTATCACACCTAATATAATTGTAATTTCCGGTTATCATCCAATATTAAGGGTATAATTCAGATATCCCTGGTTGCCTCAAAAATGTGTTTTGATAGTCATTTGATTCAAGATCCAAACAAGGTACACATTACATTAGTTATTACATCTCCTAAGTCTCTTTTGATCTATAACTGTCCCTACTCTTTGCCTCCTTTTTTCTTTGTTTTAAAGCCATTGACTTGTTGAAGACATAGAGTCAATTGTCTGCAGAATGTCCCAACTTGTGGGTCTCTCTTGCTTCCTCATATTGTCATTTAACTTGTCTTTTGGTCTATAAGGGGAACTTTTTCTTTTTCCTATAAGGGGGACTTAACTTATCCTATAAGGGGAACTTAACTTTTTCTTTTTCCTATAAGGGGAACTTAACTCTAAAGATTGCTCAGATTGAGGTTCACCCTTTTTGGCAAGAATGTCACTGTTACCCTTCATACTGCCTCATATCAGGAGACACCCAGTATCTATTGTTAGTGATACTAAGATTCGTCAGTGAATTCAAGTGTTGGGAACTTGATTCCATTGTGTAGTTCTCCATTAACCTAATTATTTTATTTTTTGATATTTTTCTGAATCAATTATTTCATTAGAAATATCTCAATAATTATTTCAAATCAATTATTTCAACTTATTCTTAACCACCTCTAACACTGAGACCTTTTTACCTCCCTGACAATTTTCACGGATGAAGAGAGAGGTCACTGTGGGAATTCTAGAAAAGTCTTCATAGAAGGAGAGAAATTGGGCACTCAAAGTTTAATTAAGCTACCATAGAATATTACTTATTCTGAAGGGGGCATGGGAGACCAGTGGCTAGCCTGAAAGGAAGTGAATTGGGAAGGATAAGAGGTAGGACTGGGTTGTGATATAGCTTTCCATAAATGTAGATATTGAGTGCAAGAATCCCAATGGAAGCTAGTCTTTGAAAACGATGTGTATTAAGAGTATCATCACTCCTGTCTCCTTTAATCAATCCCAGTGGACATTTGTCTCTGTGTTGGACGTGAGGTGCTGATAGATGCTATTAAGATTGAGGGCTGAGGTGGCAATCCCTCCCTATATCAATGTTGAGCTGCACCTGTTCCCCAGCCAAATCCCTAGAAGAACTGCTGGGGTCATGATCCCACCAGGCCCCCACTCCCATTCCAGCAGCTGCAGCTTAACTGGAGCCGGTTCTTAGTAGGAGATTTTTCCATGATGGGAGTGGACAAGTTGTGCCATGTGGACCTGAAGTCCCTGCCTGGGGAAGCAGCGGGCTAGAATGGCCAGGGAATGGCACATGCACCGGGATCCTTGATGGTGGCCACCATGGCTAGGAATCTTGACATTGGGGAACACCTAACTCTACGCTGCCACTCACGGACTGGCATCCAGTGCCCCTCGGGATGGGAACTGCAGAGAGGGGAAAAGCAGAGCATGCTCCAGGGAGGGGAAGCAGCTTGGTGCAGGTGCCGCTGCGGAGGTCCGTCTGCTGGAAGGGTCACCCACAGGTGACGTGCTTACCTCCCTGGGCCTCCCTGTCACCTCATGGTCCCGAAACTTCCCTGTTCTGCCCTGGGAGCCATGTGCTCAGGCTCAGCCATAGGGGGACAGGGAGACGGAGCTGTGATTTCTAGGTGGCGCTACAGCAGACAGGTAGAGGCGCCGGACTAGAGCTTGGGGGTGGGCGGGAGGTTAGGGTTCGAGATAGAGTCCGTGTTCTCTGTGCTGGGCGGCTTATTGGTTCGCGTGCTATTTTAGTATGTATTTGTTCTTTAAGGCATCTGTGAATATGCAGTGAGACTACTACCAGAGGGAGTAGGAGGATGTTCTGCTTTAGTAAATGCACTGGCAGAAAAGTTACCAGGGAAACTTCAGGATTTAATCTCCTGACCTGGGTTGCCATAGTACCAAAATATGTTAAAAGCAGGTTTGGGGTAGCAGAGAGGGGCAGGACCAAATAGAAAGCAGAGGAAGAGTCCAACCTTACAGCTAAAGAGAAAAGTAAAGGTAGGACGGGTCTCAATTCTCTGTTGAAGGAAGACTGCATCGAAACCTTTGCAGCAGCCTGTGACCTGTGACCCTGCGAAGGAAAGGCTGCCTCACCTTGTATTTCGCCCCAGCCTCCAGTCCTGAAGTAGAGCTGCGGGCTCTGCTGCTTCTCATCCATGCCACCCAGGGAAGAGGAGGTGGGCTGGGAAAGAAAAGAGCAGCACAGCCCTGGTCTTCTGCCCGGGGCCAGTGCCGCAGGAGGGCTGGGGTGAGTGCGAGCTGGGCTCCGGCAGCTCCCTGCAGGCGGGAAAGAAGCTGCTGCTGCCGCCGCCTCTGCCACCACTTGCTGGGTGCCCCGCTGTCCCGGCGATCAGTGGGGCATAGCACATGAGGTTGAGATCCCAAAGCCTCACACCTGATCTCAGAAGCGGATGAGGTCCTGGGCTCACTGTGAAGGGTGGAGCTAAGGGTTTCGGCAGTGAAACTGAAATCCATTTACCAAGCAGGCACTCCTTCTGGGTGTGAGTGCCCTGTCTGATCAGATGAGCTTTTCTGTCCTGAGCTGTGGCCCAGTCTTCTAGGAACCCATCCTGATCAAAATATAACCTGGCATTGGGTGGGGGGAGCAGAAGCTCGGCGGGTGAGAGTAAGCTCTGGCCTGTCCCATCGCAATAGGCAGGTAGATGGACAGGGAAGGGGGGGCTTTGCTGGGCAGAGCCACATAGGCTGGAGGGGAGCTACGATCTGACAAGGGTCTCATGGGTTGGGAGAAGGACTTCTTAGGAGCTTGAGGGTGCTTTGAGGGGAGGGTGAAAGGACAAGGAACTACTTCTTATGGCCTTTCTCCTGGGTTTCCTGGCAGGGTAGTGAGGTGCAGGTTAAGGTCAAATGTTAGCCACGTACTTGCTATCTTCCATACTTATGGAAGGCCATTCTAGATGCATAGATGACTTATATCCTTAAAAGTGTGACCAGATTACCTGAGTTCCCGGTTCCCCTCAGATACCAACTTAAGTATCACTTCCATGACTCCCCATTTGGTTAAGTGTCCCCACCATGAGCCCCCACCATATGCTGCTCTTTTCAGTCATGTTGGTTTCTTTATTGTCAGGCCTTCAAAGGGATATGGTGACAGTAATGAAAATTGACATGGGTGACGCTGGGAAAGCTCTGGGTCAAGTTTGGTTGTAGGTATTGGTTTTGCTTTTGTTTTGTTTTCCTGGAATAACCGTCTGCAGCGCTCCTGTTTTCAGATGTTCTTTTCTTCTGTCTCTCACACCTGATTCTCCAAGAATCTCTCCTTGCTGACCCACTGAGCACACCCTCCCTCACTTCTGGCTCTGACGGAATGCAGTCCGGGGCAGACCACTGGGGTGGGCACAGCTATGAGGCAGGAGAAAGAGGACTTCCCTTTAGTTTCTGGATCTTCTTGCTTTGTTGGTTGTCTTCAGGGACCTGACGTTCTAAAAACAAAACCAAACCCCCCAAAACCCTAGATTTGCGTATTTAGACTTAACCTTGTGTTCTATCACGTTCCCGGCCGAACTTCGGCCGGGCCACTGCCTTCTCCTGAGCCACGGTGGTAGGAGGCATGGCATTTTTAAGCAGGATGAATTGCTGTCTAGTGGCTGCTCTTCTGCACCCGGGGCCATCAATCTTGTCTCCGGTGCTGGGCCTGCTGATGTGCCTGCTCAGGCTCATCTTTCTGGGGCAGACTTATTTACAGAGCCGTGGCAAAGGTAATCTCACCCCCACCCTCCCACCGGCCCATGGCCTGGGCCTCTCTCAGCCAGTCTTAAAAATAGCCCAAGACAAGAAGGAGAGCCAGGGTCCGGTTACCTCCCACAAGCAGGATCTGATCTTACCTCACCTCCCGCGTCTGGCAGCTCGGCCCTTCTCGGGGGCTACACGACAGGCTTGTGGCCCAGCGGGAGGTGGTCAGGCTGTCAGTCTCTCTCCTGTCCAGAGCTGGGAGCCAGCAGTAGCTCCCCTTCAGGGAAGCTGGGGGGAGCAGGAGGAAGATGGAGTCCTTCCCAGCTCTTTGCCCAACCAGTTGAGTGAGAAATCTTGCCCCTGGACATCCTGTGTCCATTTGTGGAAGACAACAGGCTAAGTGATGAGGGTGTCCTTGGGTGCGGGCCTGGCATGTGGGGCGAGGACTGGCTTCCCACCTCATGCCTCCCCTCCGCTGAGAAGCAAACACCTTAGCCAGGTCCTGAAAGCGGAGGAATGCCCTCTGTCCCCCTGTGCCGTGTTCTCCCGCCAAAACCTCATCTGCTTCCCTAACATCTGCTGAGTAGAGGGGGATAAACGGGCTCTGGCTTGGCCTTTCGCCCTAGCTGTAGCAATAATTCCCGAGATGACCTTGGGGAGGCCTCATCCAGTATGAGGCCTTGGTTTTCTTCCTTGTGCAATTAAGATGGATAATTCTGGCTCCTGTCTTACCTCAAAGGGATGTGGTGGGATTGATTAATCAGCCTGGGGAGAAAGGAGTCTGCAGTGATTCAGTGTCTGAAAAATAAGGGCGATAACATTGCATTTACACTTGGATTGGTGAGCTTGCATCATTTTTGAAACTTATTCCTGTTTGGATGTGTGAGTGTGTGTTAGATATGAGTGTCCGTGTGTGGGATGTCAGTGCACATGTGCGTGCTGGGGGGTGCGTGGATGAATGTGGAAGTGTGTGCGTGTGCACACATTCATGGAGGGAGTGGTTTACCTCACAGCTCACTGGTTGTCCACACTTGTCATTTTTCTGCCTCATGGCCTCCCCACCTCCACTCTCTTTTGTTCTCTTGGATTGGAGCCTCTGGGCTCCCTGTTGGGTCTTATAGACTTGATCTCCCAAATCCCTTTAGCTCCCTGGGGAGATGCCTGAAAGGCAGGTATTGATGGGGAAATTAAGGCTGAAGGAAAACTAGTCATTTTCCAAAGGCCCAAGACATTCAGGACCCAGCCCTATACCTCTAGCTCCTGTCCCCCTTTTCTCCCTGACCTTGCCCTCACCCTCTAGTAACATTGTCAGGTTCTGAAATTTTGCCATGTTTTCTCACCTTCAGAACTCTGTACCAGCTCTTTATCCCCTCTGTTTAGACTTGTCCCTTTCCATTTGTCCCCTCACAGAATGCCTCTAAGCTCCCTCAGGAACCAGCTTAGACTTCCCTCCCCCGACATCCAGCCCCGGCCATGAGTCCCACACCATTCCTCGTTCTTTCCCAGCAGTGGCACGCATCATACCTTACTGGAATTGCTTATTATATTGGGCGTCTTGCTGCCGGAGCGTAAATTCCGTGAGGACAGGGCACTTCCTGTCTTCCTCCTAACTGCCTAGCGCTGTGCCCGCCCTCTGGTTGGGCCTCCGTGCATATGTGAATGAATCACGGATGAATGAGCAGACATGATACATGACGGGCGAGTGAGAGCACAGTTCTGCTGCCCATGTGCATTGTGTAGATGAACGCACATGGCTCTGCCATCCATGAGATCCCCTCACCACCACCCCCTCTTCATGAAGATGAGCCTGATGGGATGGCAGGTCGTCTGGGCTCCTTGCTCTGATTTGGGATTCAACAGAAGACCTTGTCCACGTACCTGGTTGCATTTCAGAGAAGGCAAAACCAAGAGCTCAGCTTTCTAACTGTTTGCTGCTAGGAAAGCACTGGGAGGGATCTTGGGCAGCCTCTGAGAGGAGTCCACTTTCCCCAGCGCAGCTACCAGGGCTGGTGGCATCCGTGGCATCTCACATTCATCTCTCTCCCCACCGATGCCGAGCGGGACTCGGCCAACTTCCAGCTTCTCACCTCTCCTGTCCCCACCTCCCCTCCAGGTTTGGTCCTGGCCCCAGTCCAAAGCGTGGAGCTTCTCTTCGGCCCATCCCAGCCCCCATGCCATCCCCCACCCTGCCCAGCGCCCTGGCTCCCAGAAGTGCCCCCCCTCTCCTCGCTGAGAGCTCCCGCTCCAGCAGCTGTGGTGGCCGCAGGTTTGGAGGAAGCGGGCTTGCCGCGACTGACGTCTCCACCTGCTGGCCGTCCTGACCCTTTCTGCATGCAGCTCTCCATCCCTGCTGCCACTGTCGCCGTTCCCGTGGCTGCAGCTGCTGCTGCCGCTGCAATATTTTCTAACCCAGAGACCCAGGGTGGAAGCAGGGCCCAGCCGCTGGCATGGTGTGCCGCTCCTGCCAGGACCTACCCCTGTTGGATGCTCCGAAGAAGTTTCCTCTGAGAAAAAGTCCAAGGGAGGGGAGTTAACCCTCTGACTGTGTTGCTGTCCCCCCTAGGGACCCTTCCATGAAGACTGAGGCAGGCGAAACTGCTGAGAGCCTGCTGACATGACATCGGCCACGGAGTTTGAAAACGTGGGCAACCAGCCACCGTACAGCCGGATCAATGCCCGCTGGGCTGCCCCGGACGATGAGCTGGATAATGACAACAGCTCAGCCAGGCTCTTTGAGAGGTCCCGGATCAAGGCCTTGGCAGGTACCATTCGGGGCCATGGGGGTTAGAGGAGCTGGTCTCACAAATCCCAAGGTTCGTCCCCCTCCCTGCCTGTGGTCAGTCCTCTGTGTGCACTGGCGTGAGCCCTGGCAGGGACATGACAGAGACACGGTTGTGTGGCTCAGAGACCTGGCCCTGTCGGGAGGGGGCACAGGCTCAGGCGGCCTCAGCTCCCAGGCATCCCGCACTTGGTCCCAGGTGGGCGGAGGTACGAGGTAGGCCCTGCCCTATTGCTCTGTCCTGAATGACCTGGGGCCAGAGTGCGAACAAAGAGAAAGTCTGGGTGAAGGAATGTCTGAGGGGCTAGACGGCCAGGTGGCGGTGCGTGGGCTTCCTGATGCACTCGGTCTCCTGCCTGGTCCTGGAGAGAGGAATGATTATCATCCTCGCTGTGGTCCCGAAAGAAAAGAGTGATCTGATAGGAAATTGAGAACCGATAACATCCTCCCCACAGTAGCTCAGGAAGCCAGATTTTCTGGACTAAACCTCTTATCCTTAAACTGGAATTAAATTTTTACTTAGCAGGTTCATAATAGATTTCTCTGTGTGTGCGTGTGTGTGTGTGTGTGTGTGTGAGAGAGAGAGAGAGAGAGAGAGAGAGAGAGAGTTCTCGCACTTAAATCTCCAGCAGAAATGGTTTCTCCTCCACCCTGCTGGCTGAGATCTGATTCTTGGGAATTTTTTCCTACCAACCCCTGGGACCGTTGCCTCCCTGGAGCCTGCCCAAGGTAGCTATGCTCTGGTGCTAAGTCCTTGGCCAATAAAGAAAGTTTGAGTTCTGGGGGGTAGAAGTGTGTGGGTAGAAGGGGTAGAGGTAGATTGCATCACCTGCTCCACCAGTCATTAACCCAAATCAGATTTGTTTCCCCATCATGAGCTGTCCCTGTCTTCACTTTGTAAGAAGGACCCAGCCTCTCCCATAAGCACTTTCTAGGCGATCCTTCCAGTGCCCCATCACTCAGTGGCCCTTTCCAAAGTTCCTGGTAGTATTCTTCTACCTTCTCTCCCTCCACTATACTCCCAGAAGCCTCAGTCTCCAACTGACCCAGACTCATGTGCAGGACCCTAGACCCCTCTGGGACCATAATGGCCTTTCACCTTAGGAGTGTCTGGGTTTCCCATTCTGTAGAAGAAATGGGTTGTCTCATTCCCTTGTCATGATGGAGAATCCATTCAGGTCTCAGCCATCAGCTTTTGTGCCCTGTTCTTTATAGGAAACTCCCTTTCTTCTTCCTTCATCCCCTCCTCCCCATTCCCTACCCTTAAAAAGTCCTTCCTTGGTTTCCCTTGAGGACAGATAACAGCACCAATCCCTTGCTTTGCTTATGTAATCTTAACCTCTTTAAATAAGCAAACTAGGAACCCTTGTCTCTGCCAGTCTGGTTTTATCTTCTTTATATCTCTAAGCCTGCTGAGCCTGACTGCAGTGACCCTGTTGATAGAGGGGGAAGGGGATTCCATAAGTGTTGTGAAAGGACAGTACGAAGAGTGGGACTGTCTTTTGTGTAGCGATTTTTTTTTTTAAGATTTTATTTATTTGTTTATTAGGAAAGAGAGAGAGTGAGAGAGAGCATGAGAAGGGAGAAGGTCTGAGTGAGAAGCGGACTCCCCATGGAGCTGGGAGCCCGATGTGGGACTCGATCCCGGGACTCCGGGATCATGACCTGAGCCGAAGGCAGTCGCTCAACCAACTGCGCCACCCAGGCGCCCCTGTGTAGCGATCTTTTGATTTGTTTCACAGATACCCTGTTTTTTAAGAAACCAAGGTAAATTCCATTTTAACACTGATTTATTGTACTCCTACTATGTGTAAAGCTAAAACCCCTGACCAGATGTGAAAATGGACAAGAAACCACAGAGATAAATTCAACCAAGTATCTGTCTCTAAGGAATTTATGATTAGGGAAAATGAACAGTGTTCATAATTAATTGGCATAAGTAGAATTAGAGAAGAACCATAGGAAAGTCACATAATTAAATGCCAAAGAGAGAGCAAAGGAGGAGGCTCAGGGAGAATCAGGGACTCATGTGTGGAGAAGGCCCTCAGAAGTGAAGGGTGACACACAGGTGGGACACAGCTTCATTCATTTGGACTATGTGAATGGCCGGCAGGTCTGATGAGCAGGTGGGAAAACTGGTGGAAGTAAGTTGATCAGGTTGATGGGGAAAGAGCCTCCAGCTGCCTTGCCTGGGTCTCACCAAGAGGTTGCAGCTCATCTGTATGTGCCCCCCTGGCCCCTGCTGCCTCCCGGGGCGGGGGACCACGGAGTGTAGAATTGCCTGCCTGGACTTAATGATTTAGAACATCTGGCCAACAGGTAACCACAGCAGTTTGGGTGTTTGGGGTCCATTCAGGATTTTAAAAAACAAACAAACCTAAGTAGTCTTCTGTCCTGAGAGTCCAATCCGAGTGACCTGTGGGAGAAGCTAAAGCTTTGGGAGGGTCCAAAGTAGACAGGTCAGATGGACCCATTCTGGAGGATAAGCAGAGCAGAGCAAAAGGCTGTCAGGCTCCACCAGTTTTCTTGACCTTTTCTCTTTAGTATTACCTTCGGGGCTGCCTTGGCAGCCTAGGCAGGGATTAGTGTTTCCACAGAAGCTGAGGGATCGGAAGTGCCTCTGGTTCCTCTCATTCCAGCCACTGCCCCATGCCTAAGAGCATTCCAGCAAGGAAGGCATTCGGTCCTGTGTTTCTTACAAGATGGCGGTCATCTGCTTTGTAGGTGTATGTGGCAAGGTTGGAGAGATTGGTCTGGCCTTTTCTTTCCAAAATTGAAGGTCTTGAGGTGAGGAGGAAAATGTCACAAGACCCAGGTTCCACTGCTAATGCTATTGCCATGAAGGTTGAATCAATTTCTTGTTTTATAAAATGTGGATGGTAGTACTTTCCCACAGGTGGTGTGAAGGTCACGTAAGATAAAGTTTATGAAAGTTTTTTTATTAGTAATAAAATACTAGATAAATGTTAGTATTTACGGGAAATCTTACTAGTACCTTTCTATCCTTTCTCTTCAGACATTCAGATCATTAGCTCAGTCATTGTCCCAGTTCTCTTGGCCTATTCCTAGGCCATTTTCTTCCTTCTTAACCTCTTTGTCTTAGAAGGCCTGGGTTGGAAAAAGGAGCCAGAGACCAGGGAAATTTGGCTAATGTTTGCACTTGGAGCTCTTGGCTCAATCCCCAGAGACCCAGTGCCCACAGGGATGAGACCCATCCTTTGTAGATGGGTTGCTCAGCCAGGATCCCAGCCATGTCTCTGCCATCAACTGAGTGACCCAGAAGACCCAAGAAACCAAAGGACGATGAGGCTTGTTAGATGCTCTTCCTCGTGTGGCAGGTTCTCTGGGTTCTTCTCCACTTAGTGATCTGTGGTTAGAAAACTTGCAGTTGGTTAACTGGACTCCATTTTTTTCTACCTCTTAAGTCATCTTCCTCTCAGTTCCGAAGGAAATATTCTTTATTCTGCCTTTCAGACCATTCCCAACTCTCCCTCCCCAGACTGAAATAAACAAGCCATCTGGTTATTCCGTGTGGAAACTGCCACATTGATATACAAACACCTGACCTCTGTCCAAATGAATCCCTGGATTCGACACTGTGGAGCAGCCTGACTGAAGGAAGGGGGAGGCGGGCAAGAAAACGCTGCAGAAGGCTCCTATACGGGATGGATTTGACCTCAGCAGTACCCGAGGTGGGCGGGGGGGCGGGGCATGGGGCCGTCCAGCAGGAATGTTTGCCCAGTAGGTCCCTGGGCAGATGTTAGCTCTCCCCATCAGCGTCTGAAAACTGACAGCACCTCATGATGTTCAGTGCTGGGTAGCCCCGAGGCTTCTTCCTGAACACGGGTGGTTCTCTGCTTTGATGACTGCCTCTCCCACCTTCCTAATTTCTGAAAGCTTAGGGGAAGGGGAGCAGTTGAAAAGCACAAGTTCGACCTCCAAGAGGGTCCAGCCTTCACATCTCAGTAGAAAGGCTTCCGGTGTCTCCTAGAGCCACCCTCATTATCGCTCACACCCCATTTCCTGTCATTCCCCCTTTTCATCCTGGGAGCCATTCGGTAAACATTTGTGGCTGTCTGGATGAGGGATGAGGCACTGCAGGCTGCAGGGAATTTACCAGCCAGAAAAACCCGTCCTCTGTGCTCTCTCCTCATCCCAGAGACAGCCTCTGCCTGCCTGCCGCCTGGTACCTGTCTGGGTACCTCTCTGATTCAGGGGAGGACACTGCCTCGGGCAGATGTGGCCTGGGTGGGAGAGGAGGAATGCAACAGAAAGATGCGCCCCAAAAGAGAAACCCTGTGCATTAGCCTCCCCTGCCTTGCCCACACACTCAGATTGGTATCTGGGCATCCCACGTGCCACCCACCGCAGGATTTCCAACTCCTCAAAGCACAGAGGCATCTGGAAGGTTGCAGTGCCGAGAGCAGTCCGGGGCCTCTGGTGAAGATCTGTGAGAAGGAGAGGGCCCAACATGACCTCCATCCCCTTCTGTGACCCGGTGAACACAGAGCCATCCTTCTCAAAAAAAAGGGCACAAACTGACGTAGCCCACTCTGGTTTTGCCTTTAAATCAGAATCCAAGTGGTGTTTCACACTAGAGATACCTTTCCTTTCTGCATTCTGTCTTTGAAGCCTTCTTACTAGACAGGAGGTGAGGTTGCGCGTGGTGAGGTTGGTTGAGGACAATTCAGAGAACACAACAGGCGGCAGGTGCACAGCGGGCTGTGTCGCTGTGCTCCGAAGCACAGAGTTGCTGCCGCTTTGAACCTTGAACGTCTTCCAGACCCACTTTGCCCAGGCCCCAAGTTTAAGTTCTGTGACTGGCAAATATTCCACCAGAGCCTTAGGACAGGGGCCCTGCGACCCTGCCTCTCCCTGCCCACCCGTGTTGGGTCCCTGGAAACTCCACAGAGAGAGGGTGGTACGGGCTCCTTCCTGACTTTGGTAGCAAAATGGTTATGCTTGGCCTTTCCCTGGGCCTCTTTCCCCACCTGCACCAGGATGACACTGATCCCAGGTGCCCCAGAGGTGCCCCAGTTGCCTGAGAAGGGCTTTGTGTCCAGAGGGTGAATGATGTCTTTCGGAGAGGAGGATTTCAACACCGTGTGTGTGTGTGTGTGTGTGTGTCTGTCTGTCTGTAGGGGGACAGGGGCACGGGCACAAGGTTCAGCAGCTTCTTGGCAGACTATTAGGTTGACAAGTTCACATGCAGCTGCTGGAGACCAAGGCATCAGGTGTTAATGGTCTGAATGTCTCTCTTAAGCTACCTGTGAGAACAAAGATGGTGTCGTTAATGAATGGTCTTTAAAAATGTTTCCCTCTCAGCTTTCAAAACATGAGTTGGAGTTCTGTGGAGAGACTATATTTTGGGAAAATATACTATTCATAGAAATATGTATAATCATCAGCAATCATTTTAGTATACTGTCAGAAGAAAAAATAATTGGCTCAGCAGCTTTTTCGGGGAGGTCGGCCATTGTGAGCCTCCCCTCCTTTCCGGAGACACTGCCTCCGCTCAGAGAAACCTGCTGGTGACCGTGCAGGCAGATCAGTGAGAGGCCAGCGCGCCACACCCCCCAGGCTGTGTGGTCGAGGCGGCCACCCCTGCTCCGGACAGAGCACCTTCTCCCACTGGCCACCTCCCCTCTCCAGAAAAGCTGTTCTTCCTCTGAGAATGCTTTGCAGAACCACGGCTGTCCTCATTTCTGGGTGACTGCTATCTATCATTGTGAAGATGCTTTTCAAATATTAATACGCCAAGGTTGTTAATAAGACTCTTCCCCTGCCGTGCTGTGCGGTCGGAGTGAGCCGCGGGCATAGCCGTCTCCGTCTTCAGGACACTCCTGTGAGCTGTCCGCTTCGTCCCCAAGGGCAGGCTGTGACACCAGACCTTGACTGTGCTTATGGCTCCCGGAGCAGCTGGCGTCCATTTCCCCCTTCTCCAGCCGGGTGCCCCCTGCGTGCTGCTTGGCTGAAGAGGTGCCAGGAGTGTTGTTTCCAAGCATCTGTAGCAATTGTTCCTTTTCCTTTTTTATCGTGTCACTGAGAGAGAATGACAAGGAAGCTGGAAGCAGCTGAGTCTCTGGGAGCATTTTGCCTCCAAACCCTTTGGTCTTCAGACTCTGGAAACTGGATCTCATTTTACAGTCCAGTGAGAAGGAAGTGGATCAAATAATCACACGTGTTTCTCTGTCCATGTAGACATATGTGCATGATGACAAAGTGTGATGAATTCCATAAAGATTTACTGAGAACCACGAGTTACTAACAAAACCTACAGCTCCTAACTCATCCAAAGAGGAGCGGGGCTTGTTGGAGTGGCGCATGGGGGAAGGAGGGGTGGAGATGGGAGGGGCAGGCAGGAGCCACATCACAGGGCCCTTCTAGGCCATAGGTATCTTCAGGGTCCTGGCAGGAAGCAGCAGGAAACTCAGGAAGGGTGGCTGAGGATTCTAATGAGGAGGCTATTTGCAAAGGAGCAGCAGGGTCGAAGGGTCAAAGGGTGGGAGCCTGTAGCAGGGAGCGCTGTGGGCGCTCAGGACAGGACTGTGGCCTTCAGTAGAGGGCCAGAAGGATGGAGTCACTCCCACACCCATCAGAGGGCTCTCACAGGGAAGCGTGGTTACCTTTGGGGTTTTAGATATCACTCTGACTTTAGTGAGGGGAACAGGTTAGGGGGAGGCTGTGCAAAAGTCTGGGAAGGAGAAGATGGCAGCATGAGCCAGCTTGGGCGCCATGGCAGGGAGAGCGAGCCGTCCTCACGTTATCATTCTTCTGGCCTCTTGCCATTCTCATGGGCTTTCCCGAATTAGGTGACCTTGGCCAAGTCACTTTTCTGCTCCTCACCTGTAAAACAAGGGACTGGGGCCAGACCAGGCACAAGGCCTTTCCAGCTCTGGCAGCCCGGGAAGAAACCACCTGTTAGAGTTGCGCTGACCATATGCCTCTACCCTGCACCATGGAGCTTTGACTCCTGGCTTAGGGAAAGGGAATAATTAATCCTTTTTAGCAAATCAGCAGATTTTCTAGAAATTCTCTGTTAAATAAAGGCTAGGCTGAAACCGAGTCCCAGACCATCTCGACCTCTGTGGCCTCGTGTTCTCAGTGAGTGTCATCTGTCCTCGAAGCCACCATCTGCATGCAGGACAGTGCTTGGTGCTTGCACCGCTGCTGAGCAGTCTCGGGGTTCTTTGGATGAGAATCTCACTGGCCCCCTCCCACTCTGAAGTAAGCAGGGCAGCGCCGTCACCACACCCCTTCGTAGATGCAGGAGGCTGCCCAGCAGGGAGCACCAGGACGGACTCCCAGGGAGTTAAAATCATCCCCGTGCCCTTCGGGCTACTGCACCTGGGGTTTCTTGAACCTCCTTCAGACCTGCATTATCCCCTCCTTTGCATCCCACCCAGGACACCCCTTCCCATTTTCCTTCCCCCAGCAGCTTCTTGAGCCCCTTTGATCAAAACCCTGAATCCTTTACTTCTGTCCTCCAGCCTCTGAACGCCATCACCTGCTGTGGGCCAACTGACCCTTGCTCTGCGGTTGTTCCACCGGGCTCTGGCCATTTCGTTTGCGCAGGTCTCGTGTCAGCTGGGGCCGTGGCTCTGCCGACAGAGGCTTCGGCAGCTGCCTCCCAGCCGCCGGCACTTACAAGCATGGTCCTTCAAGACCCTTTTAGTGAGGTGTTGCTTAACCTCCAGGCTTTGATGCTCCCCCTGCTTGCGCTCACTCTCTTTTTCTCTCTCTGACAAATAAATAAGATCCTAAAAAAAAAAAAAAAAAAAAGAACCTCCAGGCTTTTCTTTACCTGGAGTATAAGGTTCAAATTCCCTAGACTGTCCTTCAGCTTCTTTGCTCTGGGTCAGTTCACTGCTTCTCACCCTCCCGCCCCAGATGTGCACACCTGTACCTGCACACACACATTTGCCAGTGTGCACCTCGAGGCCTTTGAACAAGACCTCCCCCTCTTTCCCTGCCATTCTAAAACCGTGATCATCTTCAAACTTCACATCCAAATGAACCTTCTTCAAAAACATTTTTTTAATCTAAACCGATCTATAATAACTTGCTTTCTTTTCCTACTATATGCAAAGACCCTATTTTAAAAACAATAGAATGCATACTTTTATATCTTTAAATATGTTTATCACCCAAAAATATATAATAAAGATACAAAAATAGATAAGGGAAAACTAGGGACATTGCTAATGACCCATACAGATATTTTAATGCCTAGAGATACATGACTGTGTCTAAATGAGTGAATATTAAAATACTATAATATTATGATCTTAGACTCTTTCTCATTGAGCAGTTACAATGTGAATATCTTTTCATGTCAGTAGACATGCGGATTACCATCTTCATGGCCATATGGTCTTCCTTTGTATTGATATACCCCACTCTAGTTCACCAGCATCTTAAAGTGTTCAACTCTGCTCACTTTTAAAGTCAGTCTTAGGTGCTTTATTCTTGCCTTTGCGGGTATGTAGTAAGCATCCTAGAGTTCTCTCTTAGAATCAACCCTAGCTAGATTTTAGATCTTGCAGGTAGGGGAATCCCGTTTTAGCCGTTCACAAAACTAGTGTGCTGAAAGAAAAGTTTCTCTCCAAACTAAACTACCGGGTAGAATTTGTGTCACCAACATCGTTTACGATGTGTCCCTAAGGGTCTGCTCCTGTGCTAGGCTTTATAGGATTGCTGTCTATATCCTTCAAGGTTTGTTACAAGTTCATGGGCATTCAAGTATGGCTCACTCAGGTTCCCGAAGCTCTCAGCTTCCTAGTAGGAGAAGGAGAGAAATCTGAAGCTGTAAACCTGCAAAGGGCTGCATGTTAAATGATTGGCTTCAGGCCCAGGCTAGTGGTCCATGGGCCGCCCATGGTGCCTCTTCTCCCTCTTGTCTTTCTGACCACTGAGCTTCACCCATACCTTAGGGCTGGGTGCTGGTAAAAACGCAGGCTTCCTCAAAAAAACGAAAACAAAACCTTTGTAACTTTTCATCAGTCATTTATTCCTCACGGTTTATGAGCTTTATATCCTATTTTTCTTCATGACATCTGTTGTTTCTTATTATAAAAGGAATACATGTTCATTGCAGCGATTTTAGAAACTATAGATAAGCAAAAAGAAAAGTCCCCCGCAGTCTTACCGCTCAGCTATAACAACATCCAGCCGAAGCTTTCATTTTTAAATGGATATTAAAATTTATAAGACCGGGGTCATATTATTTATATAATTTTATAATCTGAACTTTCCCTTAAAATGCATTCTGATATCTTTTCTTGCCACTGAAAGGTCTTCTACAACCTTATTAATATCTTTTTAAGTACCAAAATGGTCATATAATCTTGTTTTGAATATTCAGGTTGCTATTCTCTCTTCTTGAGAGCAGATTTTTTTAAAGATTTTTTTTAATTTATTTATTTGACAGAGAGAGAAATAACAAGTAGGCAGAGAGGCAGGCAGAGAGAGCGAGGAGGAACAGGCTCCCTGCCGAGCGGAAAGCCCGATACGGGGCTCGATCCCAGGACCCTGAGATCGTGACCCGAGCTGAAGACAGAGGCTTTAACCCACTGAGCCACCCAGGTGCCCCTTGAGAGCAGATTTTTAACAGACAAAAGAGGGAGAGAGATGAAGCACTCAAGGAATTATATAGGAAACTGTGGCCCGAAGGACTAGATGGGCATAGACCTGGAGATAAAATAGTTCAACCTTACCACTTGGCTTAAGAACGGTCCGTGTGTAACAAACTTTTATTTTTTAAATCAGCCCCACCTGGGACTTCTGATAACGAACTTGCCAGATGCCCATGATGTCAGGACGTGAAGCAGGTGGGGCCAGTGCCAGGTGTGCTGTGGCCGAGGGAGGAGGGGAGTATAGGAGAGGGAAAGAGCCTTGACCCCAAGGGGAGAGGGCTGCGCTTTGAAACAACTGTAGGGCCAGACCTCGGAGAGTAGCTGCATGGGGGTCAGGGAGGCAGAGGAAAATTCTCCCTCCTGAGCTTTGTTCTCAGGGGCTGCAGGGACTGTTCCTCACCTCATAGACCTTCTCTCTCTCCCTTCTTCTCTCTGGCAGCTCAGGTGGTTACCATACTTGTGATTTTTGTCTGGTGAAAAGTCCTGAGGCAGGACACACAAGGGAACTGGGCTATCTTGGAGAAAGGAGGAGAAAAAAAAAAAACAGGTTAATGTTTTCTTTAGGAAAGGAAAAATGTATTTCTAGATTGAATAAATAATATGTACATCCAGTGTACAGTGTAATAAATAATATGTACATCCAGGTAACCCTCAAAAGATGCATAAAATGAATTTTATTCCCACCCCCGTCCCCCCAGATACCCAGTTCTTTTCCCATAACCAGTGTTACCAGTTTCTCATGCAAATTTCCGGGGATATTTTATACATATATTACCAGATGGTCTGTATTACTTTTTTTTTAAGTAGCTTTTTTTTTTTTACTATACATTGTTCTATAATGTGCTTTCTCCCCACCCAAGATATATTGAAGATTGTTTTATTTCTATTAATACATACTCATTTTTTTATAGCAATTAAGTATTCTACTGTATGGACATACAATTTTAACTTAACCAGTTCCCTATTGGTGAACATTTTCATTGCTTCTAGGCTTTGCCTCTTTTTAAAAATGCACTGAATAACCTTATATATAGATTATTTCCCAATATAGGAGTTTATCTGTAGGACATATTCCTAGAAGCGGAATCACTGGGTCCGAAAGTATGTGCATATGTAATTTTGACCAGTCTTGCCAAAATTGCCTCTTTCACCTCTAGCAACATATGAATGTTTTCTTTTTCCACACCCTTAACCAAACACTGTATTTTATCACACTTTTCAATCTGTGCCCACCCGATAAGTGAAACAGTGTCTTGATGTACTGTCATTGTACTTTTTGGCTTTTAGTATGAAAAATTTCAAACACACAAAAAAACAGAGGTAAAAGTATAATGAATCATCACCTCGACTTAACAACTGTTTGTTTTTTGCCATATTTGCTTGTCCATTTAGGGGGTTGAAGTATTTTTTTTAAGACTTTATTTATTTATTTGACAGAGAGAGATCACAAGTAGGCAGAGAGGCAAGCAGAGAGAGGGCGGGGGAAGCAGGCTCCCTGCCAAGCAGAGAGCCCGAGACGTGGGGCTCGATCCCAGGACCCTGAGATCATGACCTGAGCCGAAGGCAGAGGCTTTAACCCATTGAGCCACCCAGGCTCCCCAGGGGTTGAAGTATTTTTAAAATAAATTGGAGATCATTTCAACATTATGCTGTAAATTGAAGATCATTTCAACATTTCAACATTATGCCCCTAATACTTTAATATGTACCTCTGAAAAACAAGAACATTTCCCACCTAACCATAATACCACTGTTACACTTAGCTTGACCCCCAGCTTAAAGCTATGTGCTGGCAAGAATGCAGACTGAATAATATTAACATCAACTCTAATATAGTCTAATACTCACTTAATATTCAAATTTCCCCAGTTGTCTCAAAAATGTCTTTTATGATTAATGTGCTCACACTAATTAAGGACCATTTATTAAATTTTGTGTATATGTTTATGCTTTTAATTCATACTTCTATGAATAGCTTGGACAATTTTCTACACATTTAAGAGATTTTACAGGTTTTTTGTTAACTTTTTGTTCACATACGTATATCCACTTTGCTATTGGATTGTTGGTCCTTTTCCTCATTAATTTGTATATGTTCCTTATATCCTAAGTGAATTGGCCCTTTGTGATGTGAGTTACAAATATCTTTAGTCATTGCTTGACTTTGCCTATGATAGTCTAACCCACTCAAGTGTTGTTTTTTTTTTAATTTTGATTAGGAGGAGCAGAAATTTTGCCTGAAGTTGTTGTTTTTTTTTTTTATGTAGTTGAACTTTCAATCTTTTATGCTTTTTGAATTTTGTGTCCTATACCAGCATTATAAAAAATAAAATTCAACCATGATTTGTTTTGGTATTTTTATGGTTTCATTTTTACATTTCAGTTTTTATCCAAATGATATTACTCTGGAGTGTGAGGTATATATTTAAGGCAATTTGCCTGGATGGCATCTAGTTTTATCCATACCCTTTATCCAATAATCCTTCTTTCCCCTTTATGTTTGAAATACCATGTTTACCAGGTATCAAATGCCTATCTGTGCTTGGGACTATCTCTGTTCCATCAATGTGTCTATTCATATTCTAGTAGCACACAGTTTTATCATTGTACCTTTATGCTGTGCTTTACTATCTGATAGGAAAAAAAAAAAAAAAAACACCTGGGAAGATGTTTTACTCTTCTTTTGGGACTTTTCCTAGCTAGTTTTGTTTTCCCAATGAATTTTCTCATAGCTTCTATAGTTTCCCTCCAATTATATAATTTAAATATATTTAAAATAATATTCAATATTATAGATTAATTTAGGGTAAATCGACATTATGGTATTGAGTTTTCCTATTCAAGAATTGGGTGTGCCTTCCTACACATGGATCAAATCTTTTGTGTGCTTTAGGAGCACACAAAGGAAAACTCAAGTTTTCTTTTAAATATTTTTTTAAGATTTTATTTATTTCTTTGGGAGAGAGAGTATGAGCAGGGGGAGCAGCAGAGGGAGAGGGAGAAGCAGACTCCCCACTAAGCAGGGAGCCCGACGTGGGGCTCGATCCCAGAACCTGAGATCATGATCTGAGCTGAAAGCAGAGGCTTAACCGACTGAGCCGCACAGCCACCCCCCAGGTTTCTTCTATGTAGATTTTACACACTACTTTTTAAGCTAAAACACTGTTTTGTTTTGTTTTTAAATTACCATTGAGGTCCTTACAAACTATTTCAGAAAATGATCCTGCCATCCCTTCAGTGGTATCTTTGGCCTCTACGATTAAACCTAAACTTAGCCTTTCATTCAGGGCTTTCCATATTCAGCTAAAAACCCATTTTCCACATGTTTCCTGCTTACGGTGGCTACCCAGCAGCCCCCGAACAAGCTCCATCCTTCCATCCCTCTCTGTCCAGGAACGTCTGGCCTCCCTGGCTCCCCTCCTCCTCTGCCTGTCCAAAAGGGTTTTCTTCATGAGACCCCCACCCCCCACTTGACTATTCCAATTAGAAATGACCTCTTTCCTCTTTGACCCATGACCATTTACTGAATGTGCCATTTATCTGGTAATTAATCCAATATCACCTTGTGACAGCTTTTGTATTGTTAAAATGAACTGCCTTTTAGCTCTTGCGTGGTTGCACAATTAACTGCTTACGGGTTTTTGTCTTGTTTCCTCAGCTAGATCTCGAGGCCCTTGGGGAGAGTGAGCCTGCCTTGTGTCCCCACAGCATCCAGGGCAGGACCCTACACATTGTGATAGCAGCAGTAGTGATGCTAACAGTGATGAGGACGTTTATGGCTAGCTTTCTGCGTGCCAGGCACTGTTCTAAACGCTTTCCATGTATAAACTCACTTGTTAGCGGTTAAATATTTGAGTTTTGGTATTGTGGATTTATTTGACCTCAAACCAAACCTTTGAAAAGGAGTATAAAAGATCACCCAGCCGCAATGTCCAGACACTTGTTCTAGCTGGCTGGTCAGAGAAGAAGGTGAGTTTTCTAGGAGAAGCCCTGACATGAAGGGGAGCACTGAGGGTGGCCACAGCCTGGGGAAGGACAGAAGGAGGAAGAGGAACAGGCAAGAATGGAGACACTCTAAGCTTGAGGGCAGCAGAAGCCCTGGGGTTTTCTGAGGCTCTGGCTTTGTGTCAGGCCGTGCGGGTGGATTTGCTTCCTTTCCCGCACTGGCAGGCTTAAGGGTCTAGAAATAAGGTCTGGCCCCGAGCTGAACCTTGCTGAGGCCTCCATTTCACAGAGGCTCCCTGCGTGATGGTCCAGGTCCCGTAGGGGGAGCAGGCTCAATGCATGCTCACTGCCCCAGCCTGTCCACACCAGCCGGGGTCCCAGCCCGGCTGGCCCCGGGCCGCCGCCTCGGCTGCACTCGGAAGGCTCCCGATGAACGCCTGGGCCATGCTAGGAGTGAATGTGCTGAGCATGCTCCGGAACAGCCGGAGCAAACAGCTCATGGAAATTAATTCCCATCCCTGGGCCTTTTCTCTCCTCAGGATCATCATTAGCTTCTCGGAATCTTTGCCGTGTCTCAATACTGCAAAATGTTTCAGGGTGCTGGGGATTCTGGGCAATTTCACCCTCTCCTTCAAGTAAAAGGCAGCTAAGAAGCTGCCTCCCTGAGCTCTAAACCTATGGCTCCAATATTTTAGGGTACAGGAGGCTTCATTTGTATGTTGAAAGCTGGGGAGCTCTAAGGGTAAGTGAGGACACATCTGTACCAATGTACATGCCAGCCCAGCAGCCCAGAATTAAATCCCATGTCCCCAGCTAAAGCACTTCCTTACCCTTTGTCAAGCACAAACAAATGCGTTTCAGCACCCGTGTAATGAAATTTTTGGATTCTTGAAAACAGGAAAAGGAGGAAGGAAGAAAGCACCTTAGGTTTTTGATATACTGCTTGCTAAAGGGGCAAAGCATTTCAGCCCCTTGGTCAAAGCTCCACGATCAGTTGGAAGGGCTAGCCCCTTCTTTAAACAGATCTCATTTCCAGGGAAGGCACCATGGGCTTGTGGCTGGTTCACTTGAATCCAGACACGCCCCAGACTAAACGCCATTGCTTCCTGTCCAATACATCATTGAACAGTCCTTGAAATCAGGAAAGTGGTTTAATTTGCTGCCAACAAAAGAGTAAGGAGAGTTTTTCCCCCTGAAACTTTGCCCAGAGACCCAGTATGAATGGATTGCCATTTTAATTTTATATGTGAGACTTATAGAGGCAGCAGTAGTAATTTTCCTCTTTGTGGAAGTCTTCTTTAGAGGGCTGCCATTGAATTCTTTATATGGAACACCAGCGCTCATCTTCTTTATGATAGAGTGTGTCTGCCTCAAGGAAAGCTGTCTTTCCCGCCCTTGAGTCCCACCTGCCCCCAGAGCCTGACACCTCACAGTTACACAGTAAACACTGGCTGAGTGAATGAGTAAGTGAATAAAGTGTCTGAGTTCCTAACACTAAAATAGCAGTGCAACAGGAAGGGATCTGACGCTGTGAGCCTCAGGAGCCGCCAAAATTATACCCTTGTGGCCATGCTGGCTGGGCTCCTCTCTTTGTTGTTGTTAAATCAGATATTTAATAATTTAAAAAGCCAACCCTGCCACGGTTTGGGCTCAGCTAAGCAGTCACTTAGTCTGCTCCCAGGGCACTGACCTCCCTTCTGGCCGGGGCCGCTCTGAGTCTGCCCTCGCTGTGCCCGACCCCCACACACCCTCCCCGGGGATCCTCCGCGGCCGTAGGCCCGGTCCCACTGCCAGGCCAGTACCTGCCCCAGAGGCCTGCGACCTCTTGCCACAAACTGTTCACGGAAGCCAGCAGAACAAGAGTTCCCCCTCCTCCCCTCTTCTCTCCCTTTGTTTTTGTTTTCTGCCACTCTCCTCGCTCTCTTTACCTTCCACCCCTCCCCCACTCTTTCTGCCATCCGGCTCCTGCCCTCTCTCCAGCATCTTGTTCAAGCCTCCCAGCCCTAACTGGACAGATGACCAGCATCTGATTTACAGAGATGCTAAGAGGTACCTGCCCTGAGCTGGGAAAGCATGGGCGAGAAGCCTGCTTTGGGCTGCTTGTTGATTTAGAGTGGGGTGTCACGTCAGCTTCTCAGGCGAAGATGGAGAACCCCTGCCTGCCATTCTGGGGCTGAGAGATCCAGCATAACGCAATGGATAGCCGCCAACCAAAGCCTCCCTAATCCCTAATCATGCGTTCCCCTTGCCCTGCTCGTCATTCTTCTCTGCCTACCAGGAGCTCTTTGACGGCAGGCAGTTGGTTATACTTTTATGAATTATCAGGCCAGGCCCAAGGCTGCCACCAACAGGAGCTGAATAAATGTGCAGTTGACTACAATACGGCTCTGGTGCACCTATTGTATACCAGGCTCTGGGCCTTAGGGATATAGAAGTGAACCAGACAAGACTTTGCTGGGTTTGAGATACCTACACTCTTGCAGGAGAGAGGGGCTTTCAACTCCTATGAATGTGAAGCGAGTCGTAAATAAGAAATGCGTATGCAGGGGTGAAGGCACACACAGGAAGGCCTAACCTAGCCAAGGGGTCAGGAAAAGCTTTTCAGAGAAGCGCGGCTTCCTACAGGACAAATAGGAGTTGGGTGGAGGGGGTGGGGGAGGGGAAGGGCGAGAGGGACCATTCTAGGCAGAGGGAATGTTGGTTGGATGGGTGGATGGCGAACCTGGCATTGAATGCCGAGCTTGCCGGTACAAGGGGACGGCATTCTGCCAGGCACAGGGAACAGGTGGCTGAATTAGGCGTGCATAGCCCCCATGCATAGAATGTGGTGGTGGAAGTTCTCTCTTCATTGCCCCAGTCAGGGCACATGGACCCATGTCGCCCAAGGCTACGCTCTGATCACAAACGTTCCTGGGAAGGGGGTGGAATAGACACTTCAGCCTCCCCTGCCAAGGATTAGGGGACCCTGGAATTAAGAGACCACCCTTCAGCCCCGTGTCACTTTGCACATTGACACTGCCAACCTCGGGCACCTCACCCAAGTCTCTTCTCCCCACTCAGATGAGCGGGAAGTTGTTCAGAAGAAGACCTTCACGAAATGGGTGAACTCGAACCTGGCTCGCGTGCCCTGCCGCATCACCGACCTCTACAAGGACCTGCGGGACGGGCGCATGCTCATCAAGCTGCTGGAGGTGCTCTCTGGAGAGATGCTGGTAAAGCCCCTCTGCCCGAACCCCGTGGCGGGGCTGTGCCCCCTCTTTAGAAAAGACCTAGTCTGGGGGTGTTCCCAGCTCTCACGGCCTTACTTACTGACGAGATGTCTGTGGGGCTTACTGAGTTCTCTGACCTCTTCTCAGAACGTATTGTCTCTGGGCCCTTGCCACCTCTTCATGCCTCTCCCAGAAACCATACAGAGCTCTCCCTTCCTCCACTGGGGGCCGAGGCGTCTGTGGCGGGCCTGCAGGGGACCCACCCTCTCCTCCTCGTGCAGGCTGAGAGAGATTCTGTTACCCAGCTGGAGAAGTTGGCATCCTTCTTGGAACCCAGAGAAGAGCACGGAAGATAATTTCCTGTGTGCTCTGTCACGCTTATGAGGGGAAATGCAGTGTAGGCCCTCTCCACTGTGACCCACCTGGCAGTAATGTTGCCTCTGACGGAGAACCAGGTTAAGGTTCAAGTTTTGCTCAGTCACTTCCGTCGTAACCTCAGGTCTGTCAGTCAGGACCTTCTTTTCCTGTTTCCCCCTGAGTACAAAATGATGCCTGGACCTGCTGAGGTGCTAAAATCCTTGGGGTTTGAATGAAAAGGTACCGCGTACTCCCATTGCTTTTTTAACTCCAGGCTTCTGCCTCTTGCCCTGTATTGAAAGGCTACTAGAAAGAGTCACCACTGGGAACCCTTCACATGATGTGGTTACTCCCTGGTGGCGGTCCCCTTAAGTTTCGGCTGGAGCCATTTGGGGGTGGGGAGGGAATAAATTGGAGGGTGGGATGGCCCCCATTACCAATCACCAGACAAAAAGCCACTCTGACCACCACCAGTTAATAGTGGCATGGCATGTAGTAAGTGCTCGATTAACTATTTGTTGTGTCAGTGCTTTTGAATGGGATGTATTACCCCCTCAGAAGTCTTTGTTCAGACCTAGGAATAACACTGATGCAGCCCAATTACAGAGCCCTGGGTGTTCAGGGAAGGGGGAGTGTCTGAACTTTGCAGAAAGGGCAGGATTGAAAAGTGTCAAGGACTGACCGTGGGAGGTGGAGATCGGCCGGGAGGGTGGAAGGGGAACGCTGATGATGGGAGTTGGTCCAGGCTGGTCACCTCTGGGGTGACTATGAGGTCCCTCCGTGCCCATGAGGCCAATGCCACCCCTCAGCCAAAGCCCACGAAGGGGAAGATGCGCATCCACTGCCTGGAGAATGTGGACAAGGCCCTACAGTTCCTCAAGGAGCAGCGTGTACACCTGGAAAACATGGGCTCCCATGACATCGTGGATGGCAACCACCGCCTGGTCCTGGGCCTCATCTGGACCATCATCCTTCGCTTCCAGGTGGGCTCCTGAGGGAGCAGAGGGAGGGGGGGAGCCCCTCTGGGCCAGGGCTTAGGAACGTTATAAAATGGGGAATGAAGTGTGAGTGTTTGTGCAAGTTCTGGGAGGCTAGAAACCTGTCCTGTGGGGCAGTGTTTATAGGAAGAAGTGACCGTCGTCTGCACTGACTAATCGCTGGAGCTCGGGGTGAGCTCTTCAGTCAACAGTGTAGTCTTTTGAGGGAGAAGATTGACACTAGAAGCTGGGGTGAGGTCTGGCTGGGAGATCTGCCTTTGTCCCTTTCCCTCAACGTGTGTAACTTCTCGGTTTTTTAAAATCGTTTGATTCAGTAGTGGCAAAAACAATACAGGAGATCTAGATTATGTTTCTCAATTAGAAACTTTTCTCTTCCCACCCCTGAAATTCAAGGTCCGTTATTTGTAAGGAAATTTAGAAAGTGCAAGGGAAGGAAAGCAAGGCCTTTTCCACCTGCTGGCTTGGGGACAGGAAGAATCTAGTCCTGAGGGTCAGGAGGGCAAGGGGGGGTGAAGATAGCACACAACTCACAGCCTGACGATCTCATCCGAGGGGCCTTGGGTTTCCAGTTGTGGGTGTGTACAACTAAACAATAGTGGCCACAGAATTGGGGAGAATGAAAAGGCAAGAGGAGGTACTAATCAAAACACAATCCCTTTCAGTATTCACATTGTCCCTTACAGGGCGGTGTGCCTCAGAGGAGGATCTGGGGCATCTTGTTTATTCTCAGTATCCCATTAGTTATCCAGTTAGAACTGCCTCCTCTGACACGCGGAGGCCATCCCTGGCCCTTACAGCCGACTGAGGTGGGGAAACAGGCCACGGGAGCTGAAAAGGAAGAAAGAGGGAGGGAGCTGCTCAGGGAGAGCAGGCAGGCACGGAGCCAGATGCAAATCTCATTTCTCCCTCTCTCGTTTCTGCACCCCTAGATTCAAGACATTGTTGTGCAAACTCAGGAAGGTCGTGAGACACGCTCGGCCAAGGACGCGTTGCTGTTGTGGTGTCAGATGAAGACAGCAGGGTAAGCCCTGGGAACCAGGCCACTGCTTCGATCTGCCCGCGCTCCCGCTTCCCCCAAGTACCGCTGGAAGGGCCACACACGCCAGCGTCCAGAACTATGGCTGCTTTGGCATAACCATAAGCGAAGCAAGATGTGTCCTGGGCTGATTCTTGGAGGCCCGGAATTCAGGATCCCTTTCCAGAGTCATCTGGGTCCGACCGTGGTGTGTGTTGGGTGCGTGAGCGTGTCGGGCCCACCTTACGGGGGAACCTCTTCGTGTGGCTTAACTTCTGTCTGTTGAAGGGGCTCCAGAAGGGACGGATGCGTTTCTCTCCTGTGTGTTGGTCCCTCAGTTCCTACACTTTTAGGGACCCCAAAATAATCTGTATCTTAAGTCTTAATGTTTCTCTTGGATGCAGCTACCCCCAGGTCAATGTGACCAACTTCACCTCCAGCTGGAAGGACGGCCTGGCCTTTAACGCCCTGATACACAAGCACCGGTGAGAGGGAGGGGAGGGCTGAGCGCAGAACCCCTGGGCTGCTCGGATACAGCGCGCACCGCGTGCAGGTCCCTGTCCAGGCCTTCTCTCACCCCCGGCTTCCCTGCCTCCCTGGGACCCCAGGCATGCCCTCTGCCCCTCCCCCACACTCTGCTCCTCGCAGCTGCCGCTCCCCTGCTTCCGTCTCCTCCTTTCACTTCTGCCCGGCTGTCTGTCCAGTGTCTTTGCTTTGTGCCGGGGCTGCCCTGTCGGTGGGGGATGCTACGGCCACGGCCTTTCAGCAGTCTGGCCTTGTCCCCAGGCCTGACCTGATCGACTTTGATAAGCTG
Source organism: Nasua narica (assembly GCA_028533885.1). Lineage (NCBI taxonomy): Eukaryota > Metazoa > Chordata > Mammalia > Carnivora > Procyonidae > Nasua > Nasua narica. The sequence goes on along the minus strand of CM052797.1, from coordinate 95,189,318 downwards.
AAGGACTCGAACGCGCGGCATAACCTGGAGCACGCCTTCAAGGTGGCTGAGCGCCAGCTGGGCATCATCCCGCTCCTGGACCCCGAAGGTGAGTGGCACCTGCTCCAGCCCTCGGCTGCTGTGAGGGAGGCAGCGTTCCTGCCGGACGAAGCCCCAGACTGCTGGGGCACTGGGAGGAGTCGAGGCCCAGTGCCCGGCCAGCCATAGACACAGTGAGGGGCCAGTGGCAGGGCCAGTGCCCTGCTCCGGGCCAGCTCTTCAGATCCAAGGCAGTTCCTGACCTCCTGATCCGACCAGCGGCCCATTTGTCATCCCTGGATCCTTCTTTTTCACTCCTTTCACTCCATTTGCAGTCCTAATATGGGGTTCATCCTCTGGTGAAAATCACAATCGCTTTTTCATTCTCACCTCTCTGGTTGTCAATTAGTGCCTGGAGTTGAATTTCCTGCTGGAGGAACAGGGAAATGAACCCTCCAAGCCCAACATTTCCAGCTTCCAGTTGGGTCCTGAGCACACACCCTTTCCCCTTGCAGATGTCTTCACGGAAAACCCTGATGAGAAATCCATCATTACCTATGTGGTGGCGTTTTACCACTACTTCTCCAAGATGAAGGTGCTCGCGGTGGAGGGCAAGCGCGTCGGCAAGGTAGAGAGCTGTTTCGCGGGGTGTTGCCTCCGTTTCCTGTTTGCCACACCGCGATGCTCCCTCCCATCCTAAGAGCTCTGTGCCTGGGCCCCAGTGTCAGGGGGCAGAGGGGCAGACAGATCCACCACCTTCCTCTGAAGCCAAGCACTGCCACGTTCATGGCTCCCAAGCTAAATTCCAAGGCAAGCTGACGGTCTGCCCTGTGAAATGGCCCAGCCTGCAGCTCTGAGCCCCTCTTCCCCATCTCCCAGACATTCCCATGGGACCCAGTGGGCTTTTACATATTGATCTGTGGCGGTGCTGGGCCTCTTGGCTCCGTGGTGTACAGGAGCCCAGCCCACTGTGCAGAGCCTCCTGCCGGATTCCTTTCCCCTGCTGGTCTCCAGCTCCCCAAGGGTAGAGACCATTTCTCATTCGTCCTCATGTGCCTAGAAGCTCTGGATTCCTAATAATGCATTTTCAAATGAACAAGACCTTGGCCCTGGCTGATGTCCTGGCCCAGCAAGCTTACCAGTCTTTTATAGGGTTGGGGGAAGGGTGGCACTGCCCATGAACCCCAGCGGAGCTAGCTCCCTGCTAACCTTGCCAGTCTACTTCTCGTCCACTTCTAGTCCCCTCCTCCTGCCTTAGCAGTGTTTTTGAGCTCAGGGAACAAGTCCAACATGGAACACTCCAGGGCTGGAGAGGGGGCCCACCTTCATAGTGGTCCCCACTGGGGGCCTCATTGGTGTCATTGATCTTCTGATAAGGATAAGTCATAAAGTGATTCCCTAGGTCATCGACCATGCCATTGAGACGGAGAAGATGATTGAAAAGTACAGTGGGCTGGCCACAGAGCTGCTCACCTGGATTGAGGAGACCATCGCCGTCCTGAACAGCCGCAAGTTTGCCAACTCCCTGGCGGGCGTCCAGCAACAGCTGCAGGCCTTCAGCACCTACCGCACAGTGGAGAAGCCCCCCAAGTAAGGGCCTGGGCTCTGGGAGGCAAGGCATCTGTGGCTAGGAGACTGACTGCCAAAGGTAGAGCCAGATGCTGGGCATTGAGAAGTATATCCCGAGATATAACCTAGAGACGGGAGAGCTTCACGTCTGTCACCTCCTTCATGCCCACCTCGCTCTCCTGCCTCCAAGCCGTCAGCCTGCAGGCAAGGGGCATTGATGAGTAACCCGGGAAAGTACCGGAAAGTTTCTCTCTCCTCTGTGCACTCAGCTGTGCGTTTGTTATCTGGTAATGACCTCTGTATCCTCTGCCCTCGGACTCTCTGTGTGGGGTCTTGTTGATGAGCAGGCACATCCTACTTCTCTCCGATCTGCCACTGCTCATCGACAGAGCGTGTGGCACCTCTTGGGACCTCTGCTTCACCCCAGTGAGTGCAGGGTCTGTGCACACGTGTGCACACGTCTGCACAGCCACACTCATAGACACGTGCACACGTGGACACACAAAGAGGGGCATTCTGGCTCACCTGCCCTTAGCTTGTCCAGCTCTTCCGAAGCAGGTCTCTAGCTCATTGGTGGTACTCTCAGCCTTGTCCCCCCCGCCCACCTTCCACACTCTTCATTCATGACTCTCCAACAGGGAAAGGTGAGACACGGAGTCTAGAATGTACTATAAACAAGTAACTGGTTTCTGGCCTGACACTAACCCACTTTGAAAGCCCTAAATTCAGTACAGGTGACCTCCCCTGGGCTTCTCTCAGGCCACGCAGCACAGGGGTGCTACCTCTTGGCCGCGTAGATGGTGCTCCAGGCCCCAGCCCTCTTGAAATGACTGAGCGGTCAGCTCTGTCAGGCTGGCCTCGGGGGGGCGGACCTGATCAGCAGCCCGTCTTCGACCGCTACGTGGAAGATGCAGAAGTAGGCAGATAGTGGTGTCTGTGCAGAAATGTAAAAGCACACAGTTCCCTTGAGCTGAGCCCCCGGGCTCCAGACATTCACCTTCCGGTCAGTTCTCGTCTACACCTGCTGCCCTCCTGCAGCGCAGCCTCTCCTCTCCCCTCAGAAGCAGCGGCCCTGTAGGACTCGTCCGGAGGGCTGGCTCACTGGTACTCGGGTGAATTTCAAGACAGTATGTTCTTACGTGGCTAATGCTCCTTCTAAGGTTGTATTGGCTCGCTCAATAAAAAACCGACTAAAGAGCTCGTCAGAAGTCTTCGTCATCTGCAGAACAGGGAAGAGCTTTCCTCGTGTCGCTTGGTAAAATTCTTGGCATCCGCAGGAATTAGTAAAATACTCCAGTTAGTCATTCCCCTGGGGAAGCAGAGGATAAGCAAACACTGTGGAGGTTCTTGTGTTTTTTTCTGGTTTGTATTTTAAAGACTCAGCCCCTAGCAGATCATAGTTGGTGAGAATGATAGATGTTTTAACAGGTAAGTTAACCTATATATCCTCTTCATTTTTTGTTTTGTTTTTTTTTTAAAGATTTTATTTATTTATTTATTTATTTATTTATTTATTTATTTATTTATTTATTTATTAGGAAAGAGAGAGAGTGAGAGAGAGCATGAGAAGGGAGAAGGTCAGAGTGAGAAGCGGACTCCCCATGGAGCTGGGAGCCCGATGTGGGACTCGATCCCGGGACTCCGGGATCATGACCTGAGCCAAAGGCAGTTGCTCAACCAACTGAGCCACCCAGGAGCCCTTCATTTTTTGTTTTTAAAGAAAATGTGTTTCACTATCCAAGCTCCAAGGTGCCAGGGTTCCATGTTGACTTTAGCAAAAAATTTGGCAGTGGGGACCTCGACACTAATCTCCCTACCACTGTTTTCTCAACAGGTTCCAGGAGAAGGGGAATCTGGAAGTCCTACTTTTTACCATCCAGTCCCGGATGAGAGCCAACAATCAGAAAGTGTATACCCCTCACGACGGGAAACTAGTGTCAGACATCAACCGGGTACAGCAGTGTTTCCATTATACACCGCCAGCGGGGCGGCTGAGTTTCTGCCAAGGGCGCAGGGAATGGTTACTGGACAGGGTTAAACCAAGCCACTTTCTGTCGGTGTTACTAACTACGCATGCTGGCTATTTGGGGGTACTCTCTGAACCTAGTTCTGAGAGGTCCAACAGCACCGTCTATTAGCTCAGCCCTCTGCTCAGATGCCCAGTCCATTTTTGAAGCCAGTTTTGTAACTTGGTCTCTATAGATTTCTGAGTTTCTCTGACTGTAGAATGAATATTACCTGCTTAGGACAGAAGGGAAATGCCTTCCGATATTTCAAGAGATTTGGAGGCTTAGCACCACTTGGACATTCTAACAGAATGAAAGGAGCCAGGAGTCAGTGAGAATATACTGGACACCCCCAGAGACAAGTAATATTATATTAGGCCAAGAGTCTAAGGCAGGTTTAGGGGAGGAGGGAACTGGGAAATCAGGACCAGTGCTCCCCAAATCTTTGGCAGTCAAAAGATTTACCCAACTTTAGACTCTGCCTAGATTCCTGAAATCACTCAGTGTTGAGTGAAAGAGACGGAACCCCCAAACCTAGGTGTTCCCCTGTGCCCCAAGAATTCTCATGTGTCCGCCCCGCAGGCCTGGGAAAGCCTGGAGGAGGCGGAGTATAAGCGGGAGCTGGCCCTGAGGAATGAGCTCATTCGGCAAGAGAAGCTGGAGCAGGTGGCCCGGCGCTTTGACCGAAAGGCCGCCATGAGGGAGACGTGGCTCAATGAAAACCAACGCCTTGTGGCTCAGGTATTGGGAGATGTGCGGGGCATGGCAGGTGGTGGAAGCTTTCCAGAGCCCCCAGCAGTCAGCGGGGCTGGAGACCTAGCCGGCCTCTCGGTGGCAGCAGGATAAGCCCCTCCACAGGCCTTGCAGCCCTGGTCCCCAGGATGGGGTGGGTCCGGATTCACATTGAGGAAGAGCTCTCCGTGGACTCTGGCCTCAAGGGCCAGGTCAGATCCCACTAACTGAAAACTGAGCCCAGGGATGGGCTCCGTAAGAGTGTCTGTTGCTTCCCATCTTGAGTTTGGACTCAAGTGTCCGGGCAGGGCAAAGCCTGTGTTGTGGGAGAACAGCAGAGTGTGCGCGCCTCCTCGACAGCGTGCGGGTGAGCCGTGCGCCTACAGCTGCGGCGATCCCGAGCGAGCAGCGGCCCCTTCCTTCCCAGACCCGGGCGGGTCCCTCCCAGGCAGGGTGCCACAGGGCTCTGTGAGTGACTCACACGCAGCACTCCTGCATGTATGGCACAGGGAATAAGATTATGAGCTGCTTTTTAAGGTTCCTGTAAGACGCGTAGTTTTTGGAACTTGGCTCTGACAAGATGGGCTGGAAAAGACAGCAGAGTGAGCTCCTCGGGAATGGCCTTTCCCACCAAGCCGCTATTCGGAAGGGGCCGCCGTTTCTCTGTGTCTGCGGGGACCCGCCGAGGGGGCCTGAGGAAGTTGCCTGCTTTTCTCCCCGTGGGCCAGGATAACTTTGGATATGACCTGGCAGCCGTGGAGGCCGCCAAGAAGAAGCACGAGGCCATCGAGACGGACACAGCTGCTTACGAGGAGCGGGTGAAGGCCCTGGAGGACCTGGCCCAGGAGCTGGAGAAGGAGAATTACCACGACCAGAAGCGCATCACGGCCCGCAAGGACAACATCCTGCGTCTGTGGAGCTACCTGCAGGAGCTGCTGCGGTCCCGGCGCCAGAGGCTCGAGAGCACCCTGGCCCTGCAGAAGCTCTTCCAGGACATGCTGCACAGCATCGACTGGATGGACGAGATCAAGGTGCGCCCCGGAGGCGGCCCGTCCCCCACACCGCCCGGCCCACCTCCGTGAGGTGGGGGGGGGCCTGCAGTTAGCGCTGCTTCCTTAGAGGCCCCCCAGCCAAGCATGACCCCAAGCCAGCATGGAGAAACCGAGGCACCATGGTGCCCGGCTGCCTCCACCTAGTAACTGCTCGGCTCCCTCTGGTCCAGACGAGTCACCAGCCCGGGTCTGCTGTATCTCAGGTGATCGAGACACCTTAGGTTCACGGTAGCACGAGCGCCGACCTACAGGACCTAGAAATGATAGACAGGAATCAGGAGCCTGGAGAATCAGGCTCTGAGTGATCACAGTTTGAGTCTGGTTCGAATCCAGACCTCCCAGCCTAGGGGCAACCAAGAAGTGTGAATCTCCTCTCCCCCCGCTGCAGCAGGTCTCGCCGAGCATGCCCGGCAGACTGTGGAGCTTTCTGAAAATACACATGCTCAGGGCCCAAACCTTGAGGCAGATGCAGGAGATTGAGTGTGAGGCTTGAGCTTCTGAAAACTGTTCTGTGCGATTCTGAAAGGCACTCCCCAGTAGGGAGTCCTGTCCTATAGCTTCCGTTCTGAGTGGCAACCGTTTTCCAGCTGCATCTGACTCCCAGGCCCAGATACCATGGACACTCCCCTTGGAGGGGTCTCTTCTCCTAGCAGGTATGTGTCTTCACCTCTCCACGTCCCCTGGTCTGTCCTCTTTGCCAGGCTCACCTCTTGTCTGCCGAGTTTGGGAAGCACTTGTTGGAGGTCGAGGACTTGCTCCAGAAGCACAAGTTGATGGAGGCCGACATCGCCATCCAAGGGGACAAAGTGCATGCCATCACAGCATCCACGCTGCAGTTCACTGAGGAGAAAGGTGAGGCTGCAGGTGTCTCTATCCTCTGGCTCAGCGTTCTAGCACCCCAGCTTGGGTAAGTCTCCTAGCTTAGAATTCTGCTTCTATCAACTAATGGTGCAAGAAAGAAGCTTGAAGATTAGCAAAATTCTCCAGAGAGCAGGCCGCTGCTTGGGTAATCTACGATCAAAGGGGGTTTGTAAGCGCCAACAAGGCATCATCTGCCTTTCATTCACTCTGCCAGTTCAAGATACAACAGAGACAATTTAGGTTTCTAGCTTCAGGTCCTTTTATTTTTTTAATAAAGTTTTATTTATTTAAGTAATCTCTACACCCAGTGTGGGGCTCAGACTCATGACCTGGAGATCAGGAGTCCCACACTCTTCCAATTGAGCCAGCCAGGCACTGCTCTAGCTTTGGGTCTTAAATAAAAGACCCTCTTGCCTCCTTGAAGAGTCATCTTGAAATTTGGGCCATTTTATTTTATTTTATTTTTAAGAATATTTATTTGAAAGAGAGAGAGAGGAGGGACAGAGGGAGGGGAAAGAGTTTTAAGCAGACTTTGTGTAGAGCTCATAGCCCGACATGGGGCTCAATCTCACAACCCTGAGCTGAAACCAAGATTCAGACGCTCTACTGACTGTGCCCCTGAGGCGACTGTGTCCGAGCCTTTTAAAGAAATAATTTCCTGTTGTTCGTTTCTACTGAGAGCTGACCCAACTTATTCATGAAGTGTTAGTGGTAACTAATTATAAAGAGCCTGGCCTGCCCTCTGAGCAACGCCCCCCCCAATGCAATCCCAAAGCCCCCATGAGATGGCAGGTTCTAGATCATGCAGTTCTAGTCCGGCAACTGACCCGAAGCTTCCCCACAAGCAAAGCCCTTACCTCTTTGTCTTCCCTTCTCTCATTCCTCCCAGGATACCAGCCCTGTGACCCCCAGATTATCCAGAACCGTGTCAGCCACCTGCAGCAGTGCTTTGAGGAGCTGAGCAACATGGCAGCCGGGCGGAAGGCCCAGCTGAAGCAGTCTAAGCGATTCTGGAAGTTCTTCTGGGAGATGGATGAGGCCGAGAGCTGGATCAAGGAGAAGGAGCAGATCTACTCTTCTCTGGACTACGGCAAGGACCTGACGAGCGTGCTCATCCTACAGCGCAAGCACAAGGCCTTCGAGGATGAGCTCCGCGGGCTGGACGCCCACCTGGAGCAGATCTTCCAGGAGGCAGAGGACATGGTTGCTCAGAAGCAGTTCGGGCACCCGCAGATTGAGGCCCGAGTCAAGGAGGTGTCCGCCCAGTGGGACCAGCTGAAGGAGCTGGCTGCCTTTCGCAAGAAGAACCTCCAGGACGCTGAGAACTTCTTCCAGTTCCAGGGGGATGCTGACGACCTGAAGGCCTGGCTGCAGGATGCCCACCGGCTGCTCTCAGGCGAAGATGTGGGGCAGGATGAGGGGGCTACACGGGCCCTGGGGAAGAAGCACAAGGACTTCCTGGAGGAGCTGGAGGAGAGCCGCGGGGTGATGGAGCATCTGGAACAGCAGGCCCAAGGCTTCCCCCAAGAGTTTCGGGATTCCCCAGATGTGACCAACCGGCTGCAGGCCCTCCGGGAGCTCTACCAGCAGGTGGTGGCCCAGGCAGACCTGCGTAGGCAGAGGCTACAGGACGCCCTGGACCTGTACACAGTGTTTGGGGAGACGGACGCCTGTGAGCTGTGGATGGGGGAGAAGGAGAAGTGGCTCGCCCAGATGGAGATCCCGGACACGCTGGAGGACCTGGAGGTCGCACAGCACAGGTCAGAGCCTAACTTTCTCTTCCTCACCTCCCTCCACTGTGGCCCGCGCTCCGCCCTCCGCCTGCGGTGGGAACCACCCCCAGATCAGCAAGGTTGTCTTCGAGAGGTGATGGGATGTCCTTTATGGCTGAGGCCACGCACCAGAGTCACGGGTATTAATAGGCCTCTGTGGCTTCGGGTCCTTTACCCCGTGGGGCCTTCCTTAAAATAAAACAAAGGGGGTCTTTTTAGTCCAGGTATTGAATTCCTTTTCAGTCACAGCGGTCTTTGTTCAAATGAATTGTATAGACAGAACCCCTGACACAGAGCACAAAGCAAACTGGAACTGTTTAGTGAAGGGGGAGGTGAGAAGTCAGAACCCCACAGCTCTGGCTTTCCATGGCTGTCTCTCAGCCGCAGAACCCCAAAGGACCCCAGGGACCGGTTTGAAAAGCACCAGGCTGCAAGGCCACTCTCCTCTCCAGTACTTTGATCGCGTCCTTGCTCCAGCATGGGGGAGCATGTCACCTACCCACATGGCCCTCCTGAGTGCAGAATGAGAGAGTTGAGGACCACGAGAGGCCACTCCCTAGAGCATGCTGAGGTGGGCCCAGGCTGCCGGAGGGAAGGGTCCACTTTCAGAACCATACCCCTGCCCCTAGCAGTGTCCCCTTCCCCTAGGACAGAGCACCTGGCTGGGGAGGGGATCCTTCAGGGCAAGATGTCAAGGCATGGAATCAGGGCCCACGGGCAGCGGTTGTGGCCGTGGAGCTATGGAGGTGTTCTCTGAGGTGATCAGCAACCCCCATACACACCTCTTCGTTCCCGTCTGCCTTTCCACTGAGCCCGTGGCCTATGGAGTAAGCTCTTTACTAGCCTGGTCCAAGGAATTCTAGACCATGAAATTGAACCCAGGAACCAGAAAATAGGGTATGTCAGCATATCTTTTTCCTTTCTGCCCCCTTACCCCGTCGAATGTATTCTGGAGATGGAGGGAGAAGGCAAGAGCTCCACGTTCCAGAGGCTGGGCGGTCGGCAAGGTGCCCGTGCTTCCTCCCCGGTCGCCTTCTCTGTCCATACCAGGTTTGACATCCTGGACCAGGAGATGAAGACCCTGATGACGCAGATCGATGGCGTGAACGTCGCTGCCAGCAGCCTGGTAGACAGTGGCCACCCTCGCAGCGAGGAGGTGAAGCAGTACCAGGACCAGCTGAACGACAGGTGGGGCGTGGGTAGGGCTGGGGGCTGAGGGCACCTTCTCTCGGCGACCGACACCCCTGGGGTGGGACCCGGCGTCAGGATGCCTGCCCTGCACTGCCCGCCGTCGTCCCCTCCAGCACGTGTCTTTCTCAGCCCCAGTCTCCTGACTCTGGAGTGATAGCAGCAAGGTGGGGGGGGGGGGCCCCTGCGTGGTGATCGAGCGGCGACCGCCGCGGGGCTGGGGCACGTATCCTGGGGGACGGAGGAGCCGATCTGAGTGCACGCGTAGTTAGAATCAGGCCACATGCTACTCATGCCACATTTCCCCAGACATCCGTAGGCCGGGAAAATTGCTTTCTGAGAGCTCTTAAGTACTGTCCATAAAAGAAAACTCCAGCCTGTGCCAAAATGCAACATCGATAATGAGGCTGGCTTGAATGAAGAGGAGAATTAGCAGGAAGCCTTGAGCACGCTCTGTGGCTGGAACAAAAAACAGGCCCTGAGGAGCCTTTGGAGATGGGGTGCTTTCAGTCCGAGGCGCGATTGCCTCGAGTCCCTCAAGGGTCCCGAGGACAGCACATGACAGCCTGCATTCCTGTTTGTTACCCAGGGCCCCGCACACACAATGCCACGTGTTCATCAGCTCCCTGTTGCCCCAGCCCCTTTCCCACACTTGTGTCTGAGCCTTGCTCTGCCCGAAGTGATCTGGGAGGTGGAGTTAGGGAAGACCCACTTGTGTGGGGAAAAAAAATAAAAGGATGTCAGCACAGTAGAGACTCTGGTGGGCACCCAGGGGGAGGCAGGAGGGTGATAAGGATCCTTCAGAGCCCCAGAACGGGGCTGGTGATCTCAGCATCCACAGATGGGGATTCCCCTGTGATCTGAGGTTTATGCAGAAGGGGAAGCTGCCCCTTTGTTCTTCTTTAGCTTGGAGGTAATGGGGGGTATGTTGCGTGCGTGCGTGTGTGCAAGACAGGAAGAACTTGTCAGCTATACGTCTGTTGCCTTAATGAGCTATAGTCGGAGAACGATCTTTACAGACCCCGAAGCCTTGTGCCATCCTAAGTGAAATAAATCAAGGCACCCGCCATCCTTAGGTGAGCGAGAACCAGGGGCATGGAATGGTAAGATGGTTTTCTTGAGAGTTGAAACGTACTTGAGAAGTCATCGAGTCCAGCCGAGAACCTCCAGACCACTGTGTCCCGTACACACACTTCCAGAGGTGGGGAGCTCACCCCTTCACCGCGCAGCCCAACCCATTTGGAGGCAGCGCCTTTGGGTTAAAAGGTTTGACCCCCTATTGAATGGAAGTCTCCCTCCTTGTAATTTGTACACCTCAGTTCCGGCCCTGCCCTCTAGAGAGATCAAAACTGATCCTGATTCTTCTTCCCTGTGATAGCTCTTCAGATATTTTTTTGGAGCAGCTATCATTCTTCACCTTTGCCCGCAGTCCTGCCTCCCAGCCTCCGCTGTCCCCTGCACCAGGGCATGTTCTCCCCCAGCTCTGCATTCCAGATCCGGCCCCTCCTTGGGCTGGTTCAGGCTCCTCTCTTTTCCTGTGTCCAAGATGAAAACTGCCTTTCCCTCCTCTGTACTGGTTCAGAGCTGTACATTCCACCTTGTATTGTAATTACTTTTATCCTGAAGAACTTTCCTACTGGACTATAACCAAATAAAAGCAATGTCTTTACTGCCTACAGTGCTTTGAGCACCAAGCACATAATTGAGCTTTCCTCTGTTGGGAATATTCTTTTCCCAGATGGCCACATGACTTACTCCCTTACATTGTTCACATGTCAGCTCCCATGTCAGCTCATTGAAGAGGCCTTCACTGACCCCGTTGAAAACATCACTACCTCCTTCCCACCCAGCTCCCGTGCCTCTATCCTGTTACTTTGCTTTATTTTTCTATTGCGCTTGTCACCACTTGGATGAATTTTGGGCTGATTTATTTGTCCCTGCCCGCCCGAATGAGAGCAAGCACTTTGCTTTGTTCGTTGCTCCCTCCCGAGAGCCTAGAACAGTACCTGGCACATGGCACAAGGCACATGATATTTGCCTGATAAATGCTTAGTGAATGAGTGAACAGGGACAAAACTGAAATGTCTTCTGCCAAGCTTGGCGCATAGGAGTCACTCAAACACTTACTGAATAAGTGATTACCTCCCACCGTATGCATTCCAGTTGACCAATTTTTTTTTTTTTTTTTTTAATAATCCTGGGCTCTGAACCAAACCTGAGGTTCTGACTTAGCCCGGCCAGGGCTGATTGGAGTGGTTCTGTCAAGTTGTTTTATCTGGGAGTCAGTGCAGCAGGGAGAGCTGTACTTACTTCCCAGCCCATCCTCTCTGGCCTCTTGTGGCTGCAGTGAGGCCACATCCAGAAAAACCTAGAAAATCACCATGGGGGTTCTTGCACGGAGGCACAGAATTCTCCAGAACTCAAGGATTTCTCTGTCTAGGAGGGAAGCTGAGAAATCTTTGGGCTCTTGCTCTTCTCTCTCCTGGTACTCCCAGGTCTCCCCCGCCTATCTCCCACTTCTCTTCGCAGACCTGCCTAGCAGCTGTTGTCACACCTTGGGAGAACCCACAGTACCCTCTCCCCAGGCCATTTGCCTAGTCCCTCAGCTTCCTTCCCCCAGGTGCCGGGGGGTACAGAGAAGGGTGAGATACTCAGGGCCCCATCCTTAAATAGATCACTATGGCAGCAGTGCTAGAGAGATGCTCACAGAGATCCCGCTCAGATGGCCGCTACGAAACCTGCCCCCGTCACCTTTGTCATTCTCACAGCTCCCTTAATCTTCTCTGCCTGGTATGTGCTTTACACATAGCACTTTATACTACAGTTGTTTTGTGAGCTTGTTTTAATTTCTCTCTAAATCCCACACTGCACAAGGCAAAGTCTGGCTATGACTATAGCCTCCCAACAGCTAACATAATGCTTCTACCTTGTGGGCTGTTTAGGAAAGATGGGCTCGGCAAATGAGCAGTCAGCACACTCTCTTGTGCTTACACGTTACTTACATATTACCTGTCACTCAGAATGAGTCCAGGGAAAGGGTCCCTGGTGGTCTGGGTCCAAGCTGAGGCACTGCTCTTCAGAAGAGGCTGATCGGGGGCTCCAACCAGCCCCGGACCCCAGGACGTGCACCAGACCTTTGCGTAGTTCCCATCTCCATGCCAACACTGCGTCTGAAGGTTAAGGTTATGCTGTCCATTTCAGTTATAACCCCAGCTTCTCCCTTCTCCCTTCCCCCTCCTCCTTAGTAAGGCCTCTTTTCTTTTAGAGCCAAGGTGACTTTTTTTAGGCCTTGGGTACTTTGAACACGGTCTTGGGCATTTGTATAGTTCCTCTGGGGGAACCTATGGGTTCCTGTGGGACCCTATGTCCTGAAATTGTCTTTAAGTTGATAAATGTAAGCTTGCTGATTATTTTCAGCATTTCAAAAAATGTGGGGAAGTTCTACGTTTGCCCAAACTTCAACTACCTACAGAGCCAACCTAAGAGTACTTTTCGTTCCTTTACTTGAGGTTGGAATCACATCACTGCTCGTCCCCTGCTGATGGAAAGATCTGATTGGCAGTTTATATTGTCTCAGGGAAAACTGGATACATGAGTTTTAGCCCTCACAGTGTGTTGGGTAGATGATTTTTTCAGGGTGCAAGATCTGTGGGGAGAGACTCCGGTGGGAATATGGGTAAGGAGGCCCTGCGGGAAGTGTTAAGAAAGAGGGTGTCTCATTATCACATGATCTCACTGATACAAGGAATTTGAGAAACAAGACGAGGATCTTAGGGGAACGGAGGGAAAAATGAAACAAGACGAAACCAGAGAGGGTGACAAACCATAACAGACTCTTCATCTCAGGAAACCAACTGAGGGTTGCCACAGGGGAGAGGGGTGGGAGGGATGGGGGGCCGGGTGATGGACACTGGGGAGGGTAAGTTAGTTATGGTGAGTGCTGCGAATTGTGTAAGACCGATGATTCACAGACCTGTGTTTCTGTGTCTCCCTTGGCAGGTGGCAGGCATTCCAGACCATAGTGTCAAACCGGCGGGAGGCAGTGAACTCAGCCCTCCGGGTGCGGAACTACTGCGTGGACTGTGAGGAGACCAGCAAGTGGATCGAGGACAAGATGCAGGTGGTGCACTCCATGAAGGACCTGGACCAGGACCTGGCGAGCATCATTGCCATCCAGCGGAAGCTCTCGGGGCTGGAGCGCGACGTGGACGCCATCCGGGACCGTGTGGGTTCCCTGGAGCGCGAGTCACAGCAGCTGATGGCCTCACACCCCGAGCAAGGAGAGGACATTGGCGAGCGGTACGCGTGTGTGGAGAAGCTGTGGCAGAAACTGCAGGAAGCCCTGCTAGAGCAGGAAGCGTCGCTGGGGGAAGCCAGCCAGCTCCAGGCCTTCCTGCAGAATCTGGATGACTTCCAGGCCTGGCTGTCCATGGCCCAGAAGGCCGTGGCCTCCGAGGACATGCCTGAGTCTTTCCCGGAGGCCGAGCAGCTCCTGCAGCAGCACATGGCCATCAAAGATGACATTGACAGGCACCAAGAGAGCTTCCAGGAGGTCAAGGCTTCTGGGGAGAATGTGATCCGTGATCAGACGGACCCGGAGTACCTGCTCCTGGGCCAGAGGCTGGAGGGCCTAGATGCCGGCTGGGATGCCCTGTGCCGGATGTGGGAGAGCCGCAACCACTCCCTCGCCCAGTGCCTTGGCTTCCAGGAGTTCCAGAGAGATGCCAAGCAAGCTGAAGCCATTCTCAGCAATCAGGTAGGGAGAGGCATTCAGGGCTGGTGGGGGCAGGGAGTGGTATCTCTTAGGGCAATAGCCCTGGCGAGCCTATGAATGTCCTCAGAGACCAAATCCTACTTTTTTTTTTTTTTTTACATTTAAATTTTAGTTAACATACAGTGCAATATTTTTTTCAGGAGAATTCAGTGGTTCATCACTTACATATAACACCCAGTGCTCAACACAAGTGCTCTCTTTAATCTCCATCTGCCATCGAACCCATCCCCCATCCTTCTCCCTCCATCAACCCTGTTTGTTCTTATCAGTAGGAGTCTCTTATGGCTTGTTTCCCCTCTCCTTTTTTTCTTTTCCCCCTTCCCATTCGTTCATCTCTTTTCTTTCTTAAATTCCATATATGAGTGAGATCATATGGTATTTGTCTTTCTCTGACTGATTTTGCTGAGCATAATACTCTCTAGATCCATCCACATTGTTATAAAGGGCTAAATTTCATTGTTTTCGATTGCTGAGTAATATTCCGTTGTACATATATATTCCGACATGTACCACATCTTGATCCATTCCTCAGTGGATGGACATCTGGGCTCTTTCCATAGTTCGGCTATTGTAGACATCCTGCTATAAACATTGGGGTGCACGGACCCCTTTGGATCTGTATATTTGTATCCTTTGGGTAAATACTGAGTGATGCAATTGCTGGATCATATGGTAGCTCTATTTTCAATTTTTTGAAGAACCTCCTTACTGTTTTCCAGAGTAACTGCTCCCGTTTGCATTCCCACCAACAGTGCAAGAACGTTCCCCTTTCTCCTCAAATTCTAGATTCTGTGGATTCTCTCTAGCCACGAATTGGGGGGAAATCCTCTTTGTTCCTTATCACACACCTTTTCCAGCCCTGTTTCCTAAACTGTGCCTGTTCTTGGGTCAGTTACAGGCTGGGGAGGTGAATTTTCCCCTGAGCCATTACCCTTCCATGTGGCTTTAGGCACAGTGTTCACTGGATGCCCCTGAGGTGGGGGAGGGGATGAGGCCTAGGGTGCCTCTTCCTTGCACGACTTCAGGGAGCACCATTCATGCTGAAGCCTAGAAGGCTGCACAGGGTGCTTCTGCCAGGCACGTCCCCTCGCTGCCTTCCCAGCATGTCTTCATGTCTTGTCTGGAAACTTGCTTCAACAGGAATATACTCTGGCTCACTTGGAACCCCCAGACTCCCTAGAAGCTGCGGAGGTTGGGATCCGGAAGTTTGAGGACTTCTTGCTGTCTATGGAGAACAACCAGGATAAGGTCTTGAGTCCTGTGGATTCTGGAAACAAGCTGGTAGCTGAAGAAAACCTCTACACAGACAAGATCCTGGAGAAGGTGCAGCTGATCGAGGACAGGTACTCTCGGGCCCCAAGGTCACGGGGCCAGAGCCAGGTAGGGCAGGTGGAGTCGTGCAAGGTCCCCGGGCTCAGCACCGTGGTGACGATGGCTTCCGGCTTCCTTTCCAGGCACAGGAAAAACAAGGAGAAGGCTGAGGAGGTTTCTGTCATTCTGAAAGACAACTTGGAGCTCCAGCACTTCCTCCAGAATTGCCAGGAGGTGAGGCGCCAGCAAGGCAGGCCCTCTGCAGGAGAGTTCCTGCTAGGAGCAAAGCGCCCTAGAGGTAGACCGGTCATGGGGTGGGGGGCGGGGGACACCCGGCTGGCTCAGTCGGAGGAGCGGGATCCATTGATCTTGGGGTCATGAGTCTGAGCCCCATGTTGGGGTGCACAGGTTACAAAAAAAAACTTAAAGTCCACAGGGATCATTTTGAAGTTGGAAGTCTGGAATTTCATGAGGGAAACTCTGCGGTCATCTAGAATCTTGGGTTCTATAATTTTTCCCCCAAATCTACAAATTTTAATTTCCCTAGTCCAGGGCAGGGTTTCTCAAAGACTGGCCTGAGGCTATTTCTGTGGAAGTCCCATGGGGCCCTGGTCAAGGCCGGCTTCAGGGACATGCCACCTGTGCATTCATCCCTAGGGGCCTGTGCTCAGAAGGGCCCCAAGCTTGCTTTAATGCTCTGTGGTTGCCATCTTGAAATTCTTTTTTTTTTTTTTTTAGATTTTATCTATTTATTTGATAGATAGCAAGAGCAGGGGGAGCAGCAGGCAGAGGGCAAGGGAGAGAAGCAGACTCCCCTCTGAGTAGGAAGCCCTATGCAGGGCTTGATCCCAGGACCCTGGAATCATAAACTGAGCCAAAGGCTGATGCCTAACGACTGAGCCACCCAGACACCCCCTATTGAAATTCTTTTTTTTTTTTTGAAGATTTTACTTATTTATTTGACAGAGATCACAAGTAGGCAGAGAGGCAGGCAGAGAGAGAGGGGGAAGCAGGCTCCTTACTGAGCAGGCAGCCCGATGCAGGGCTCGATCCCAGGACCCTGAGATCATGACCAGAGCCAAAGGCAGAGGCTTTAACCCACTGAGCCACCCAGGTACCCCTGTATTGAAATTCTTAATAATTGTGAGCATTTCCATTTTGCACTGGGCCCTCCAAATTATGGAGCCATCCTGGCCTCTGCTCAGGCCCAGATGAATCAGAACCTCAAGAGGTGAGAGAGAGAATAGCGTTTTCAACGAGCCTCCCAGTTGGAGAGCTGACTCAGAAGGTCCTCGCTCAGCCTTTGGTGAGCTGTGCAAGGAAGGCTTTTAACCTGCCCTCCATGAGTGGTACTTCGGTGTGGAACGTTGCTTTCTCTGACTCTCTCTCCCATCCTCAGACCCCTCTCCTCTCAGCCCAAGCAGCTTTGTTTCCATCGGCCTCTGCCCTTGGCACTAACCAGGCCGGGTATGCCGCCGGGACATCTTGGAAACATTGGATGCTCCTCAGAGTTCTTCCCTCATTGTTAATTACAGGATCTGCCCTTGGCTTCTTCCTCAGATAATCTTTTCTCGGTGTTTATTAATGATTTCTCACCCTACTGCCAAGAGGTGAATTTATCTATCCATCCAGTAAGCATTCACTGAGTTCCTACAGTAGGCCGGGCCCTGTCCTAGGTCCTGGAAAAATGGCGAGAAGCATAACCATCCCTGGTGTCACCTGCGTACACTCGACGGGGAAAGACACTCAGGTGCTGATAGTTTAGCCCTGAGACAACACAGGCTAAGTTGCTTGTGCTGAGAGTCAGGGACCCAGAGTTTTAGAGAGTAGTACTCTGCTGTATTCCTACTTCCTCTCCTGGGCTGCCTTCTGCAGTCAGAGGTGGGCAGCAGGCCCTGCCCTGAGCCCCTGGCCAAAGAGGTCCACTCGGAGACTGTTGGACTTCCTCCTCCTGTCCACAGCTCACACTGTGGATCAACGACAAGCTGCTAACATCTCAAGATGTCTCCTATGACGACGCAAGAAACCTGCAGAACATGTGGGCGAAGCACCAGGCCTTTATGGCAGACCTGGCTTCCCACCAGGGGTGGCTGGAAAGCATCGATGCGGTAAGTGAAGCGAGTGGGGAGCGCCGGGGGCTCTCTGCGCAGACGTGCGTACCTGGGTGGAGCTTCCCGCGGGGCGTAGACACCATCTGAAGCTTACGGGGCAGTATAGAACCTGGAAGTGAAAAACTTCTCTGGAGAGCAGTCCAACCTTCAGAGCTCCCGACCCATCGGTCCTGTTAGGCCTGTCAGAATCAGTGTGTCCTCGGGGGCGCCTGAGTCTGGGGACGGGCCAGACCCCGAGGAGACCTGAGTGAGTGCCTCGGCCTCTGGTGCCTGGATACCAGGTGTCTGTGTGTGCTTCTACTACCCCCGCCAGGGCCCCAGCGCTGTCCTGCCCAAGGGCGGGGGCATATGGGAGATGAGCAGAGTGGTCCAGGGCACCGTGGCCCTCATCGTTTGGACGGGCAAGACCACCAGGGAGTGCTCATTCACAGCCCTCATAGATGGGGGACGCTAAGAGGATGAACCCCTTGTGACAGGCCTGCTCCAGGCCCACGTCAAATGTAGCTGGCCTTCGATCCGGGAATCCCTCCTCTTTGCTCCCCACCGCTGTGGCTGTCCGGGAAGAAGCAGGCGTAGGGTCCACAAGGGGCCGCATCCACAGTGGTCAAAGGTGCTGACTCTGCGCCAGACTGTCCGACGCCTCGATCTCCCCGTGCCTCAGGATCTTCATCTGAAAAATGAGGAATAACAGCGCCTACGCAAGGGAATTGTGAACATTAAAGCACTTAGCATACATAGTACTTGGCACTTATGGGATATTCAGTAAATATTGATTGTTCTTAGCAACATGTATTCCTAGGCCCAAGTCACAGTATACCATACCCACCCGAAAGGGTACATTTATGCAGGTGAAAACCCCAGAAGACAAACCCAGTAACTAAAAGATATCACCAAAGGCTAGTGCACAGCCTCTGGGAAGACAGTTGAGAGCGTGGAGTCCTTTCCATGCTGGCTGGACCTGGATGGATCTTGAATCTTTTTTTTTTTTAATTAAAAAATAATTTAGCGACAGCTGATCCTGGTTGGCAACAACTCCCCATACTACAGTCTCCCGGAGTCCTTTGCCCCAGACACACCCCTCCCTGTCACACCTTCTCCAAATAACTCTGGGGGATGCAGAGTCTCTCAATGGAGCCTCACCTGGGTTCTAGGCCGACTCTCTGCCTCCCTGACCTCCCCTCAGTTAGCCCCTGGCAGCCACCACCCTCGGAGGTCTGCTCCAAGTCTCCCGGGCCTCAGAGGGTGAGCCCTCCTGCTTCCCCACGCAGGAAGGAAAGCAGCTGATGGAGGAGAAGACCCAGTATACGGCCCTGGTGTCCCAGAGGCTGGAAGACTTGCACCGGCTCTGGGATGAGCTTCAGGCCACCACACAGGACAGGGCTCAGCACCTCTCAGCTGCCAGGAGCTCCTACCTGCGCTCACAGACCCACGCTGACCTCAACAAATGGATCAGCGCTATGGAGGACCAGCTGCGGTCTGATGACCCGGGCAAGGACCTGACCAGCGTCAACCGGATGTTGGCTAAGCTGAAGGCACGTGAGTGGGTTATAGACTGGGAATGTTGGAATAGAAGATCTTGGGGAGCATATCTGACACCTGCAAGTAAGGACTTCTTCTGTTCCTCTTAGCTGGGCTTGAGCAAAAATGGTTCTTTGTTCATAGCCCATCTCCTATCCCCTTGCAGTGGGTAAGACAGGGATCCTGGGTTAAAAAAAAAAAAAACCTGCACAAGAAGTATAGGACAGGCACTTGTGGGAAGCCTGAGTGGGGGCATCCAGAGAGACTTCCTGGGGGAGGCTGGCCTTTAAGGATGGATAGGATACGGATAGTGAAGCAGACGTGCGGCTGCCCAGGGGCCGAGGCTGTTACCGACACTGTCCCCTCGTGCCCCAGCGTGTGGAGGACCAAGTGAACGTGCGGAAGGAGGAGCTGGGGGAGCTGCTTGCCCAGGTGCCCTCGCTGGGAGAGGAGGCAGAAGACACAGACACGAGCATCGAGAGGCGGTTCCTGGACCTCCTAGAGCCCCTAGAGAGGAGGAAGAAGCAGCTGGAATCCTCCCGAGCCAAGCTGCAGATCAGCAGGGACTTAGAGGATGAGATGGTGAGTTAGCCGCAGACTCCCCCCAGGGGCCACGCCTGCACCTGCCGTCAGGATAACTGGCTGCCGCCCAGGGCAGTTCTTAACACATCCTTTCACTGTGTGCTCCAGATCCCAGAGCTGTTGTGATGATTACATTAAATTTGAAAGTAAAGCCAGTGCTTTTAGAATGGTGACTCAGTCATGGACTTTGAGACAGACTTGGGTTCAAGATCCAGCTGTGTCACCTTCCCCCTGATGACCAGGAGCGAATTATTTGGAACCTTAATTCAAAATATCTAAGTGTCCCCATCTGTAAAATGGGGATAAAACCCTGACGGGGCGCGGGAAGAGAAGCAGGGGGACGCGGCAGGAGAGAGCTCTGTCTGACCCCGGGTGAGTGCTTGGGAGAGGGTGGCCACAGTCGTCATCAGTTGACCCCCACCTTCTGGTCCCTACAGCTCTGGGTGGAAGAGAGGCTGCCTCTGGCCCAATCAGCCAACTACGGCACGAATCTGCAAACCGTGCAGCTGTTAATGAAGAAGAATCAGGTGAGTCCCCCTTCATCTTGTTGGTGCCCCCACAGGCCCTCTCCTTGCCCCTGCCCAGGGCAGAATGCCCAGCCCTGACCTTCAGAAGGCCGGCAGCAGCAGATTATTGTTCTCGTTGGTAGCTGTGGGGCGCCCACATCCCTTTAAAAGAGAACTTTGGTGATGGCAAGGAGAATTCTGGGAAGTCCATGGCAGGGCTGGTAGGGGGGTGTCCAGATGCTTTGGGATCTGGGAGCCATTCAGACCCCTCAGAGCATTGGTGAGTGCAGGACGCTGGCCTGGGGTGTCATGTGCTTTGTAGCTTCTGTACCCTGTGGCCTCCCTGAAAGGAAGCCGTCATGGCTCCTGGTTTCTTTCCCAAGACTGATTTGTCCCTCTTCCAGGACTGAGCCTGGCCTGTTGGGTACCCTCAGGGCAAGCAGGCCCCATTTCTTCTGCCACATGAAGATGCTCATGGGAAGCCACTAATCTTGGCCCCTGCGCCTGTTGGGGCAACATCCATTGGCTGTTGTGCTCTTTCTTAAACCTCATGGGGCATTTCTGAGGCTCTGATCAGACTCCTGGAAGTGAGCAGCGGCAGTACCGCCTCCTGTATCAGGGCTACAGGTATCCTGCTGTGTTTTCCAGGAAGGCCAGAGGAGGGCTCCTGGTGCCTGTGCGGCCAGCCCCTGGTCTTGGGCAGAGGGTCGCTCCTCCTGCCTGCTCGACTGTCTGGGTCAGGAAGTGGGGCAGCCCCAGCCAAGAGCAATGAGAGCCTGGGAGCTGGGCCCAGAGAAGAGCAGCATGTCCCAGAATGCCAGTCGGCATGGCACCTCCTTGGGGAAGGAAGGCCGCGGCAGCCAGTACTTCCTTACAATAACGGCGGCTGACTTCTGCTCACAGAGCCCAGCAGCCAGGCAAGGGTTGGAGTTACATTCAAAGACCTGAAAAGTTCCTCAGACCTTTTGCTTCCATTTGACATGACCTGGTCACCAAGGCTCCAGTGCACCCAGGCAGGGTCTTGGTCTGGAAGGTAGTAGGTAGGGGTTCAGTTAATGCCACAACCTGCAGTTACAGGAAGGAGACTGGTGGAAGACAGTATCCTGGGGCCTCAGTTTCCTCAACTGTAGAATGAGCCGACATCAGTCCTTTCGACACTAAAGTCTTTGACTCTGTCTGGCCTCGGTGTGGTTGCCACAAGACTCTCAGCTCCCATGGACGAAGGTGGCTATTTCAGGAAAAGGACGAGACAAATATGGGTGGGTTCCCCTAACCAAGAAGAGAAAGAGAGCCTCTTGGGAGAGCATGGCTACCCTCGTCAAGACTACTCCAGGCTAGACCAGCGACAGCTTAAATCTCGTGTTATCATTCCCTCTAGTGCAGTGGTTCTCAAAATTCGGTATGCACCAGACCCCCCCAGGGGGCATGTTGAAACACAGTTGAGCAGGCTCCATCCCAGGTCTACTGGATCAAACGCTGGGAGGAGAGCCTGATAACTTGCATGTCCATCGAGATCCTAGGGGATGCCGATGCTGTTGGTGTAGGGTCCCACTTTGAGAACCACTGCTCTCTAATGGTTACCCGTTAACAACTAGAACCGGTCCTGCAAGGTACCACATGAATGGTTCTCGACTTGGGCTGCACAGTAGAATCACCTGGGGGAACTTCTAAACCTATGGATGCTCAGTTCCTGCCTCAGATCAATTAATTAAGATCCCTGGGGACAGGACCCTGACTGTGTATGTTTTCCTAAATTATTCAGTGTGCACCCAGGGTTAAGAACCACTGTCCCACCTGACCTGGCTCCTGCCTTCCTCTAAAGCTCACTTCTCACCACTCGGACCCTCCCGGAGTATTCTAGATTTTCTGGCCTTCAGATGGTCCTGGCTGGCTTCCAGCCCAGGGACTTTACGCTTTCTCTGCTGTCTTGCCAGCAACACTCATTCCCCAAACCTTTGTATGGTCGCCTCCGTCTCACTGCTCGTGTCACTCGGATGCCATCTCCTCAGGAAGCCCTTCCTGACTCCCCCAGCTCAAGTAGCCCCCCCATGCCTCGGCAGACATTCTCTTTCACAGTGGGGTATCTTCCTCATAGCACCCATTATCCACATTTATTTACTTATTTCCATGCTTACCATCAGCTCTATCTGCGACAGTGTAAGCTTTATGAAGGCAGGGGTTTTGTTGATCTTATTTCCACATTGTCCCTAGAGCCTAGAACAAGGCCCAGGACCTAGGAAATAACTTCATAGTTCTGTGTTAGACATATGAGGTAGAAAGAATACAACAATAAGGAAGCACACCGCATGGGAGCCTGGAAAGGAATTACTTAAAGGGAGCGAGAGAGATACCTTTAGGATCCCTTGCAGGGGTCACAGGATCTCAGGGAAAGAAAGTGGCCGCAGAGCCGATACCATGGGTTGTTGGAATTCAGTTGCATGGACCATGAAAAACTGTCAGGATTGAGATCCCGAGTATAAAGGGTAGGAAGGCATTTCAGCAAGTTAGGTGACTGTGGCTCTTGCTGCCCCTGTGTCCTTTCAGTGCTGACAGTCCCTGTCGGCTTGTGTGTACACTCTCGCCCCCGCCCTCGGCTGGCTTCCAGGGCCGCGGGGAGATTGTAGAAAAGGTGGAGATGAGCGGAGATGAGCTGAGAACCCACATGCAAGCAGCAGCGAGGCCGGGCCTCCAGGACCTCGAAAGTGAGCCGCACCCGGGTAATGGCCCACCGAAGAAAAAGGCCACCCCATCACCAGAGAGAGAGGAAAATGCCCTTTCCGTGACCAAAGGCTTAAACAGCAAATAATATGGAGTTCGCAAAAGAGCTGAGAAATAGAAATGGGGGCGGACTCTGAACAAGGGGCCGCCGTCAGCCGCTGTCTCCATGGAGCCAAAGGTGCTAAAATAAGATCCCAAAGGCCATTTAAGAATCGGCTAGGAAGCAAACTCTGCTGAGACACGGGAGGCCCAGGGAGCAGAGAGAGCCAAGTCCAAAGGCCCTGCAGGCTCACCATGCGCGGGTTACACGACCCGGGGCCATCACCCACCCCTCAGCTTCCCCGGGCTGGAGCCTGCCAGCCGGAGGGGCCAAAGGGGGCCCTGGCCAGGCGGCTTCCTGCGGCCCGGGCCCCCACCTCACCTCCCCGCCCTTCCCCTCCGGCTGCAGACCCTGCAGAACGAGATCCTGGGCCACACGCCGCGGGTGGAGGACGTGCTGCAGAGAGGGCGGCAGCTGCTGGAGGCGCCCGAGATCGACTGTCAGGACATCCAGGAGCGCCTGGAGCACCTGCGGGGCGCGTGGGACACGCTGCGGGAGGCGGCAACCGGGCGGCTGCAGCGCCTGCGGGACGCCAGCGAGGCCCAGCAGTACTATCTGGACGCAAGCGAGGCCGAGGCCTGGATCAGCGAGCAAGAGTTCTACATCATCTCTGACGAGATCCCCAAGGTTGGCCCGGGCTGGAGGGTTGGTGCCGGGCTGGCAGCCAAGGCCAGGAGGAAGAGCGGGGGCAGAGCTGGCAGTGGGCAGTCACACGTCGGAAGTCCGGGAGTCTGAGGGGACACCCGCCACAGCGGACGTCCTGCAGCCAGGTGCCCCATTTGCCAGCTTAGATGCGATCGAACCCAAGATCTCCCCACCTTTTTCATGCCATCGCTTCTGTACTGAGGGCCTGCCAGGAGGGAGGGAGAGAGAGATGAGGTGAGGCATCTCTAAGGAAGTTTTCACGGGGTCAGAAGATCGGAGCTGGGCCTGGGAGGGTAGGCATCAGAGAAGAATCAAGAGGAAGGTAGGGTGTTATTAGGGAACGAGTAGCAAGAAGGAATTGTGCACTGTTCTTTTCTGAGGATCCCCCAAGCCCGGCTGCACTCCTCCATCCCCCACCCCGCACCCCAGTCTCAGGCGCCTCGAGGAGCAGGCACCCTGAGAGTCTCTGCCTCCTAGGACGAAGAGAGCGCCATCGTGATGCTGAAGCGGCATTTGAGGCAGCAGCACGCGCTGGAGGAGTACGGGAGGAACATCAAGCAGCTGGCCGCCAGGGCCCAGGGCCTGCTGTCCGCGGGCCACCCCGAGGGGTGCGTGTGCCACTGAAGTGACCTGGCTGGGTCATGGACATCAGGCCGGGGGCCCCACCTTCAGGTCCAAGGGGGAAAACAGCAACAGTTTGGGGGAGAACTGGGTTGGAGACCACTGCTTTCTGGGCTGCTGATTAGCCCGATTCCATCTCCTGCCTTGATTTTGCATGAGGAACTTCAAACAGGCCAACTAAGGCCTGGTTCATGAGAAGATCAGAAAATGCAAGAGTGGGGCGCCTGGGTGGCTCACTTGGTTAAGCAACTACCTTCAGCTCAGGTCATGATCCTGGAGTCCCGGGATCGAGTCCCACATCGGGCTCCCAGCTCCATGGGGAGTCCACTTCTCACTCTGACCCTTTCCCCTCTCATGCTTTCTCTCACTCTCTTTCCTAATAAATAAATAAAATCTTTAAAAAAAAAAAAAAGAAAATGCAAGAGTGAAACTACCCTCTCGGTGAACCAAGAGCTCCAATCTTTTAAAGAATTAGATTATGCTAAGAGACACTGAAGAATAACTTTGCTTTTCCCTTTATGGTCTGGAAGTTTCTTCAGATCTCCCAGTGTCTCAGCAAAAATCGTTATATAGGCATGAAGGTAGAAAACCTACACCCATCTAGTCAGTGGGTCTGCCTGGGCCAGACCCGTCGGGTGCACCCCCAGGCATGGCACGGGCCCCAGCCGCCTGCAGGGCATCCACAGCTGTGGGGCTTCAGCAGCCACCCCAGCATCTCCCAAGAAGCCCCAGGGATTGAGCCCCTGGTGCTGCAGCCCCATCCCTGCTGCCTCTGGGGCCAGGCTCCCCACGCTGCTCCGTCAGCCCCTTGGGAGGATAATGGAGCAGGTCCCTTTTGTGTCCCTGAGCTTCCCGGAGTGAGGGACAGTGGTAGGAGGTACCCCGTCCAGACAGGACACATTTTAGTCGTCTTCTGAGGCATTCCGGTCTAAGGGATGGTTCTTTTTCTCCCCAGCTCTTCCCGGGAAAAGCTGCTGCCGTTCCTCCTAGTTTCCCCACCTCGGCTATCCCTGCCACGGGGCTGGGGAGGAGCGGATGGGCCGCTCTGCCTGGTCTCTGAGTGCTTTCTGGTTGTGAACTGCAGGGAGCAGATCATCCGACTTCAGGGGCAAGTGGACAAGCAGTACGCGGGGCTGAAGGACGTAGCGGAAGAGCGCAGGCGGAAGCTGGAGAACATGTACCACCTGTACCAGCTGAGGAGGGAGACCGATGACTTGGAGCAGTGGATTTCAGAAAAGGAGCTGGTGGCCTCCTCCCCTGAGATGGGTCAAGACTTTGACCATGTTACTGTGAGTACTCACGGCGACTGCCCTCTGCCCTCCGTGAGCGCCACAGACGCAGGCAGGGGCAGTCGGGGTGGACACACAAGCGTGTGTGCGGGCACACACATACATACACACACACACACACACACACACACGGTGCTGCGCGGAGCTGGGGACACGCCACTGTGAGCTCATGCATGCATAACACACGTGCGCTTGCATACACACACACAGTGCTGCGCAGAGCTGGAGACACACCGCCATGGGCTCTCACACACACACACACACACATCCCCCTAAACCTACACACGGTGCTGCACGGAGCCGGAGATACGCCGCCATGGGCACGCGCGCGCACACACACACACACACACACACACACACACACACACACGGTGCTGCACGGAGCTGGAGACACACCGCCGTGGGCTCAGGCTGCCCGGGGAAAGTGCGGCCCCAGGCGGCTGAGAGTCTGCGGCTAGGGCGACGACACCACCCAGCCCAGCCCTGGGCCCCGATGACCGCCTTTCTGTTTCCCCCACGTCCAGCTGCTCCGGGACAAGTTCCGAGACTTTGCCCGGGAGACAGGGGCGATTGGGCAGGAGCGGGTGGACAACGTGAACGTCATCATCGAGCAGCTCATCGACGCCGGCCACAGCGAGGCGGCCACGATCGCCGAGTGGAAGGATGGGCTGAACGAAATGTGGGCGGACCTGCTGGAGCTCATTGACACGCGCATGCAGCTGCTGGCCGCCTCCTACGACCTGCACCGCTACTTCTACACCGGCACGGAGATCCTGGGCCTCATCAACGAGAAGCACCAGGAGCTGCCCGAGGACGTGGGGCTGGACGCCAGCACTGCCGAGTCCTTCCACCGGGTGCACACGGCCTTCGAGCGGGAGCTCCACCTGCTGGGCCGGCAGGTGCCTCCTGTCCCCTGCCGTCCACCCCCCCCCCGTGTCCCCTGCTGTCCACCCTCCCCATGTCCCCTACTGTCCAACCCCCCATGTCCCCTGCTGTCCACACGCCCTGTGTTCCCTGCTGTC
>CM052797.1:95123313-95162423 GCA_028533885.1 Nasua narica | reverse complement strand
CCCCCCCCCCCCGGCAGGCTCCAGGGACCTGCCGTCCACCTCTTCCCCAGGGTCTCGGGGTGTCAGGAAATTTCACCTCTTCAGAAAGGCAACAGCTCGGGAGCTGTGGCTTTCAGTCATTCTTTAGCTTCAGAACTAGTTCTTCAAACTGAAACCTCACAAAAACCCAGTGCATCTAATACCTAAAAATGCTGTCTCTGGCTGTGCCAGTGTTCCTAGCGAACACGCACACGGTGCATTTGTCGCACCCGGCGCCGGTTACGCAGCGTTACGCTCAGTCCCCGCCTACATACTAACATCAGCTGCTCTTCATAGATGAGGAAAGCAAGGCATAGAGTAAGCAAGCCCCCCCCCGTCCCCCCCCCGAACACGGGGACAAACATGGCCACCGGGATTCAGATCCAGGCATCCTGGCGTCCTGGCTCTAGACCCCATGCCCTCAGCCACTGGGCTGTTCAGTCTTTCCACAGGGGGAGCTGGAGGGGACCCCAGGATCTGCATAGACCCCCTCTCCCGTCACTGGGGTGGTCCCCGAGGCACCGCTGCAGGCCCATTGGGCTCCACAGAACTTGGTGTGACGGAAAGGGTGAGGGCAGGGGGCCCTGCTGCCAGGGCCTCGGGAGCCTTGCGGAGGCCCCAGGAGAGACGGGCTGGCTGTGGAGTCCTCTGTCCACCCAGCGGGGCTCAGGGAAAGGACCCAAGGTGGGTCGGTGCCCCCTGAGGGGGCACAGCCTGCTGAAGTCTCAGGAACAAGGCCTAATCGCACCGGGACCTCAGACGGGAGGTCTGAGCCCCTCCCTCAGACAGGCAGCATACAGGGCAGTTAAGAACAGGGACTTCAGTCGGAATGACCTCAGGCCGCTCGCTCAGGCCCCTGTGCCTTGGTTTCTTCATCTCAAAAACAGGGATCACCACAGTGCCTCTTTCATAGGGCACCTATGAAACCTGCCTGGCACGTACTTACCCTTAGCCCTTTTGGCAGGGATCAAAGGGCACAGAGTCCCTTTCACACGCGTATCCTCATCAAAGCCCAGAGGATGACCTGGGTCCGTAGAGGCCCAAACGAGGAGACCTCCCCCAGCGTTGGTGGGAGGCTGAAGATCTTGCCTTCCAGAAGAGTCCTGGGGCGGGAGACCCAGGGGAGACAGACCCCTTGCCCGTCACAGGCCCGGGACACGTCGTTCGGGGACGACGTCCAATCTTGCCCCACCACAGGTCCAGCAGTTCCAGGATGTGGCGGGCCGCCTGCAGAAGGCCTACGCTGGGGAGAAAGCAGAGACCATCCAGACCAAGGAGCAGGAAGTGTCCACCGCGTGGCAAGTGCTGCTCGAGGCCTGCGCCGGCCGCCGCACCCAGCTGGTAGACACGGCAGACAAGTTCCGCTTCTTCAGCATGGCCCGGGACCTCCTCTCCTGGCTGGAGGGCATCATCCGGCAGATCGAGACCCAGGAGAAGCCGAGGTAGGGGACCATCCTCAGGGCAGCACCCCCCTCCCCCGCTGCGGGCCTTCTGTCCCCGAGGCTGGCAAGGCAGGCCGCTACTCCTCCTCAGGGGCACCGTCTTGGACGGTGGGCACGTGAGGCCGGGTCCGGGCGGAAACGGAGTGGCTCTGCCTCTCCCGGGGGGACCAACCATTTCCAAATAAAGTGGAGAGAAAGATCTCTGCCATTCAGACCTGACGGCTGGGCAGTGACCACAGCTGTCGGGGGAAGGAAGCACTCCGCGCACCCAAAGCTGAGCAGGTCCGAGCCTGTGTGTCCTCCCCCGGCGCCGGGCCAGGGAGGCCGCCCCCGCCAAGCTCCAGAAGGAGCTCACTGTCCCCCGAGGTGGGGCGGGGGGCGGCTCCTGGCAGGGAGACCCTACGCAGGGAGCAGCTCCCACGGACTGTCTTGTTGGCAGCGGCCGCTGGCCCGTCTCTGTCCCTCTGCCCTGGCTGCCCATCCTGACGGCCAAGACTTCATAGTTTACATCTTCATTCAGAGTGTGATTCGCATAACATACTGCTCGGCCACTTAACGTGTCCCGTTCAGGGGTTTTCGCGTGATCTCCAGGTACGGCCCTCACCACAATCTAAGTTCAGAAGACTTTCATCCCCCCAGAAAGAATCCCTGTGCCTGTTAGCAGTCATCACCCCACAGTTGCGTCCTCCCCCAGCCCCTGGCAACCACAAGTCTGCCTTCTGTTTCTCAAGATTTGCCTGTCCCAGACCCGTCCTAGAAGGGGACTCCTACAGAGCGCGGTCCTTTGGGACCAGCTCCTTTCACTTCGTGTAAACCTTTTAAGGTTCATCCGTGTTGTAGCGAGTATCAGAGCTTCATTCCTTTTTATTGTCAAGTAATATTCCCAGGCTTCTTTTAGGGTCCCCGAACCCCTGCCAACTGACCGATGGAAGACACGAGGGCATCCGTGTGCCCCCTGGGGCTGGGCTGGCACAGGACTCCCTGGCTGGTCAGAGAGAGCAGGAAGTGGGGTCAGACTCCCAGGCAGGTGGGGGGCAGCCTCTCTGGTCTGGACTTGGCATCAGGCAGGCCAGAGTCACCCAGAGTTTCCGTCTTCCCCAAACTTCTCCCCGACCCTTGACCCCACCCCCCCAGGGACGTGTCCTCAGTGGAACTGCTCATGAAGTATCACCAGGGCATCAAGGCAGAGATCGACACCCGGAGCAAGAACTTCAGCACCTGCCTGGAGCTGGGGGAGTCCCTGCTGGAGAGGAAGCACCAGGCCTCGGAGGAGGTGAGAGGACGGCGGGGTGAAGAGGAGCCCCTCCCTATCCTTGCCTGCATTCTGGGAGGGAGCTGGGGGCCACGGGTTCTCTGAGGAGACTGTTCCTTTCCCTCGTGGAGCGTCAGGGCTGTGTGCGGGCCCAGGGACTAGGGCGCCGGCGGCCCTACCCGAGGCCGGCAGCTTAGTGGGGAGAGCAGGCTCAGAAGCCACCTAACCACCCAGGTGTGTGCATGCTGAGGCGTTGGCAACACCCATTTCCTAGGAGATGCTCATATGCCTCAGAGAGGTTAAGTCACTTGCCCGAGGTGGCACAGCTGGCAAGTGGCAGGGCCGAGACTTGAAGCAAGGTCCTTGTGACCGAACCCAGCATGCTTTGCGGGATGTATTTGCACGCCACCTCAGACAAGGGAAGGTTTATCAAAAGCCTGAGCTATTCTCCCTTTCTTCCCGCAGATTAGCGAGAAACTGAAGCAGGTGCTATCCAGGAGGAAGGAGATGGATGAGAAGTGGGAGGACCGCCAGGAACAGCTCCGCATGTGTGAGTACACCCAGAATTAGGGGAGGGGGGCGGACTCCTGCTGAGGTGGGGGCAGGGCAGGGGTGATTTTCACTGCCTAGAGAAGAGCCCCCAGAATCCCACCCATCAGCAAGGTTCTGGACCAAGGGCCCCAGGGGTCCACACAGAGGGGCCGCATGGACACGCTGCCGGCAGCCCACCTCTCACCAGCCCGCAGGCCCTCTCCCTGCCTGCCTTCGGCCCTGCCAGGGTCCAGGCGGAACCTAAGTGGCTCAGCTTCTACCGGGACGACACCACCACCGTGTGCCAGGCTGGTGTCCCTGTAGCGGGGGAGGGGTCAGGTTTTCGGCTCTAGCACCTCCCACGTGTTGGATCTGAGGCACGTCAGACACAGCTCTGTCCTCTGTGGCTGGAGACCGAGGAGTCGTACCATGCGTGGGGTGGGGGGGGGGGGGGCGCTGCACGCAAGCCAGGAAGGCCTAGCGGCCCTGCAGCCGCTTGGGCACAGTTATGGGAGGCAGCCGAGGGCTGGGAAGAGAGCGTGCAGGGTAGAAGGCTGCTCCTCAAAAGGAGACATCTAAAGTACGTTTTTTTCCAAGCTAGCGTTTGTTCTGATTCGTGTGTTTTTCCAGTATAACTATGGATAGAGTTGAGGAAAGCCTCCCCCTCCCCCCCGTGGTGTGGGATCAAGCGGCCTCAGGCAGCAGGTCACTGCCGAGCAGGGTGTCCCTGTGGTTCAGGGACCCCTGGGAGGGCCTCCTGCCTGGTGCTAACGGGCCCTCGGGCCCTGTGGGCGGGTCTGCGGCTTGTTCCCCGTGGCAGTGCTGGAAGTGTGCCAGTTCTCGAGGGACGCCTCTGTGGCCGAAGCTTGGTTGATCGCCCAGGAGCCCTACCTGGCCAGCCGGGACTTTGGACACACGGTGGACGGCGTGGAGAAGCTCATCAAGAGGCATGAGGCTTTTGAGAAATCCACGGCCAGCTGGGCGGAGCGCTTTGCCGCCCTGGAGAAGCCCACCACGGTGAGCTGGGAACAGGCACTGGGGCGCTCACAGCCACGCCTCAGAGGAGGGGGCCTCAGGTCAGGGGCCCCAGGCTGGTTATCAGGCACCCACGGACAGTGGAAAAGGCTTGGCGGGGGCCAGAGTGGGACGGAAATAGACGTAGAAAGCACTTCCAAATGCAAAAGGTGAAAGGGGTAATTTCTAAAAGAACAAACACCAGGTGTGCGAGGAGCCGTCTTCAGGGAAAGCTGGTCTACCAGTGAGCAGGCTCTGCTCTGATACCCTGGGCCTTTTCTTCTCCTTAGCTTGAGCTAAAAGAACTCCAGACCCCAGAGAGACCCGAGGAGGAGAGCGGGTAAGTGTGGGGAGGGCCAGGCGGTGGATTTAGCAGAAGCATTCTGCCCAGGATGATGGGTGGGAAGGGGGAGGGAGGGTACCTCTCATCAGAAACAGGCCCCCTGACGTCTTAATAATACCTCTCACACCTAGGCCACTAGCCAGAGAAATCTAGGGTGTCTGCAGCCTAAAGGCAGAGAGGAGCTTTTGTTTCCCCCAAATCGTAGGTGGCCCAAAGGCCTGACGCAGGCAGAAACGTGCCCCCGCTTGGAGCCACCTGAACACGTGTCCCATGTCCCGGAGGCTGTCCTGCCTACAGCCGCGCCCATTTCTGAAGAATCTGCCAGGACATTTCAGATTAAGCAGCTCCTTGCTGAGTGCCTGTTGCCGGGAGGCCCGGACCAGGGGAGGGCGACCTGCTCCTGTGGGAAGGGTGGGAGGGGTGGGAGGCCGGGCCCCGGAGGTCAGCGCGGGCTTCGGGGAGGCGGTTTCTGAAGTGGGGCTGGGTCTTCCACAGGCCTCAAGAGGAAGAAGGCGAGACAGCAGGGGAGGCTCCCCGAGGTCCGCATCACACAGCCACTGAGAGAACGTCCCCGGTCAGTTTCCTGTCCTTTTTGTCCGGTTCCTGGGAGTCCTTGGTGCCAGAACCCTCTCATCCCTACTAGGCTCAGCCGGGGCATAACATGAGGACAGGCGTGCGGCACCCACGCTTCCAGACTTCTCCAGATCAGTCTTCTTTTTCACTTAGGTTTCCTTAATTTCTAGAATAATTCCCCTCCTTCCTTCAACCCAAAAGAAACTGACATGCCAGCCCACTGACATGACTCTTAGTTTGATTTTATCTAGTCTAGTAAATTTTATTGTACAAATACATCCCTATCTACATTAGGAGAAAGAGTTGATCAGGGGAAGATTTATTTTTATATACCACCATTCTCTGACGTTCCCTCTCGCTCCGTCGTTCACCCAGCGCCCCCCACATACTCAGACACGCACACGCACTCTCACACGTGCACAGACCATCTGATCTCACCTGCCCCAGCCACGGGCGTTCAGGGCAGTGAAGGGGGGACACCCAACCCTCTAGCAGATCCTTCCCTCTGCCCCTGAGCCCCCTCCCCTTTGCTCACCCCCACCCCCCGGCCTGATGCCTGCGGGTGGGTTTGGATGTGGAGCTGACTGGAAGCAAGAACACACTTCGAGGAGCCCTGCTGGAGTGAAAGCGAGCCCCAGGGCTTCTGGGCCACAGGGCCAGCCCCCCCACACCCTGTAGAACAGGAGGGTGCAGCAGAGTCCTGGCTGACGGAAGTGTTGGGAGGGTCCAAGACAGACCAGCTGCCAAAGGCATGGGGCACATGGCTTTAGTAAGGAATAGGTCCATGAGCTGAAAAGACCCAGGGTGTCCGTGCAGGGAGCCAGAGGCTGTACCCCCGATTTTGGAGAAATGCCCTGGGGAGCAGCTAAGAAGACTAGACTTCAGCTTGTGCCTTGCATGGCTCACCAATGCATGCACCCCACCGGTCCAGCTGCCCGATGGAGCTTGCCTGAACCTTTAGGGAGATTGGTATTCTAGGGGGAAATTTCTGATACACCAGCCACCCCAGAAAAACGCACCTACAATGAGTATTTCCCGTGCAGAATCCCCGTCAGGTCTGTATGTCAGCCCTTCTCACACTTCTGAGAGTCACACACACCCCCTCACACGCCGAGCGGCCCCCAGCCTGGCCAGAGGCCTCCCTTTCTGAGCTGCACCGGCCCTTCACGTCCAGCAGAGGGCATTCCTGGGCTCCCGATGGAGGGCCTTTCCCAGAAGTGCCCTCTGAAGCGCCATCATCGCATGTGGGGTCTCTGGTGGACTTCGTCCCAGCCGCTTTTTCCCAGAGACAGCCCCTCCTGGAAGGAGAGAGAACTCTGGGGGCTGGCAGGAACTGTGGACGCTGGGGCTGGGGCTATCGCACACCGCCCGCGCTTCGGCTGCCCATCCCTGTGTGTCTCCGTGCAGTGGTGGCCTGGGTCTGCGGGCTCCTTTGTGACCACCTGTGCGACTCTGTGGTTTGTGTCATGTACGTCTGTGCAAATGTAATTACGTGTGCATCAGAGCTGCCTCCGTCCGGCACCTGAGTGTCACTGGGTTTGGGGGAATAAAATCTGCTTGGACCCGAGTATCTCTGGAAGGAGGGGATGAGCCTACATTTGAGACCCTTCCCAGAGAGCCGGCCACTGCGCCAGAGGGGAGAAGACCTATCTTTGGTACAGGAAGGAACCAGATGGCAAATCCAGTGAACACCAGGCCTGCGGCCTCACGGAAACAAATTTCCTGCTGCTACTCCTTTCTGAGCCCTTTGCTGGGCTTTATGAGGATCTCCAATTGGTCTTTGAGAAGAGAGGAAACTGGGTCCCATGCAACCTGGGACACCTTTACAGAAACCGCAGGCCTCTCCCGGGAAGGGCTGGCAGCACGCTGCCACTTCTCTCCGGCCTGGCCTGGGGCACGGTGGCTCTCCTGCTGTCCCCTGTGTGTGGTCTGGTGCGGGCACCCTGTAGGATAGAACCATGTGGTGTTGCTTTCTGTGAAACCCATCACTAGTGCACGCTGGCTTCCTGCTTGGGGGAGTGGGTGGGGGACCAGGCACGTGCAGCCCTGCCTAGCAGGCTACGCACCGGGGGGGCACAGCCCGCGGGCCCCAGCTCGGTCCTCCCCTTTCCGGGTGCGTGCATGCTGTCCTGCGTCACTCTGTTCCTCAAGCACTTCACCATACAATGAATTGCCTCCCTCACTACCTTTCCACGTTAGCGCACGTTCTGGTGTTAAAAAAGAAAAAAAAAATCCATACAGGTAAGTGTGTAAGTCTGTGAGAGGCCAAGAAGAAAAAAACAAGGTATCACAAAAGCCAACACTCCTGGAGTAGAAATCAGGACTTTTGGTTCTAGTCCCTAGTTCTGGGGGAGCCTTCCCCCCAATCCTCCTGGGTCTCCTCACCTTTATAAAGCCGGAAAGTCCAGAAACTTTCTTCTGGAAAGTCTGGAAACTTTCTCTTCACCTTTATAAAACAGTCCGGAACACTCCTGTGTGTCAGAAACGCCCCTCGGTAAAGGGAGAGGCGAGAAGCGGGTTCCTGCCCTCTTCCGGTCTCGGCCTTAGTTCCGAGGAGCCTGTCGGCAAGTCAGGTGCTAGCTGGTGTGAGGCTGGAGTGGGGGAGGTCAGGGGCTGGAGTGTTGGCCCTTGTCCTTGTTTGGCGGCGAGAGGCAGGGTCGGGCCTCAGCTCCGGCGGAGGTCTGCACCCCGAACAGGGCCCCAGGGTGCTGGATGGGGGCCTGGCGGCAGGCCGAGCCATGCCCCCTCCTCTTAGTGCCTGGGGCAGGGTCACCTAATACCCCCTGCCTTGCGCGTCTCCCCTCGTCCTGGGTGTGGCTCTGGAAAGGGCTCGGGGGTCCTCATCCTCCAGAGCCTGGGGGCCTCAGAATCCCTGGTGTAGCATCTGTGGAGACATGTGGTTGATTTCACGGAGGACAAGCAGTATCGCAGTGGGTCCAAGTCGCCCCAGGATTAAGGGTCACCAGCCGACAGTGCTGGGATGTCTTCTGCGCACCGCATGTTTCTTGGCTTTGGGATGGGAATTGGGTCCTGTGTAAGGAACTCTCCCGGCGGGGCAGCTGCGATCATGTGAGGGACATCCCTGAAAGGGACTGGTGTTCCTAGGGGCTGTGACAAGAGCAAGTCAGTCTTCAGGGCCACGGCATGGGTGGTCATGCCCCGCCTGCCTCAGGGACATGAGGCTACTCCAGCAGGCGACTGCTGGGTGCTGTCGCTGTCAGGCCCCTTCGCCGGCTGGCCGGGGAGCGCTTTTAGCCACGCGTGGCGCACAGACGTCCCTGTGCCTGTCCGAGCTGCCTGCTGCTGGCTGCCCCGGGGAGGGCTGGGCAGCTCATCCGGGAGAAGGGCAGGCGGTCGAGCTGCCTAGGCCCCGCGCCTCTCCTTTCCAGGGTCTCAGAGGTTGCTGTGGCTTCAGGGAAGTGACCAGCACTTGCAGATGTGAGGGACATGTCCCCGGCGCCGAGCGGGCTCGGGGTCGCAGCCAGGATACCTTTCAGACCGTGCCTGGCTGGCTCCGGCCACCGTCGCCCCTTTGGCAGGCTGGGCAGCGCCCTCCGAGTGGCCTCCCCGGCGGGCAGCCTGAAGCTTTACTCCGCGACCAGAGTCCCGGCTCCACTGTCCTTGGATGGAAGGGACGTGGGTGTGTGGGGGGTAGCTGTGTTTCTTCTCGCCCGAGCGGGCTTTCCGATCCTTCCTCCCCGCCCCGTGAGGCCCAACGGCAGCCCAGGGGAATCACATTTGTTCATAATGAGCAGAGGGGGCCTGGAAAGGACCCGGTTTGCCCTAAACCTGGGCGTGGCCCTGTGTGCCCCGATGCCTGCAGTCGGGCGCTGCACGCTGACGGTCCCGGCTCCTTCCGGACCTGTGTCCGCCGCTGGCTGGGTCCAGCTCTCTGGGCTGTGGCCACACGCGATCCTCTTGGCCCGGCTGCTCCAAAGGCTACCCCTAAATTCTTTCTCCCAAGCTGTGTTTCAGAGCATCCCAGATACAGGCTCAGGACGGAACGCAGTTAACCTTGGAGGCATCTCAGAAATGGGGTTTGAAGCTGCCAACTTAACCACTGGGCGTCAGACCTGGATGGGGGAGTGGGCATCTTCTCTCGTTAACCTGAGTCGCTGGCTCACAGTCACCATGGGACGGAGCGGCCACCAGCTTCTCCGGGCCAGAGGGACCAGAAGAGCCCACACTGCTGGCAGGAATAGTGAAGACGGCTCCCAACGAAGCCTCATTGTCCTCCCACCCACGATGGCGGTGGACCAGGTCTCCCCATCCCTGTCTGAGGGGACCCTGCACTTTCCCCCTCCTTTCCCCTCACCTCACCTGGTGCCCTCCTCCACCCCCATCATCTTCCCTGGTGTCCCAGTTGTCATCTCAGATGGACGACTGGCCCCCAGGGTCCGGTGTGGAGCCACTTTGCACCCTCATCCCACCTCTCGTGAGAGCCCTCCACCCCAGCCGCTCCTGCCGGCCTTCCTGTAGGCATCCGTCTCTGCTCACCCTGACTTGCCATCTCTTCATTTCGTCTTTCAGCTCAACAAGCACCTCTTTTTCTTCTCTTGTAAACAACTGTCTTATGAACTGTCTTCCCAGCCTGCCTGCCCACAGTCCTTCCCACCTCTTTCCCAGAGGACTAGCGCCCAGACTTCAGACGTGGGGGGAGCGTGCAATTCTCGGCTGCAGAAGTGGGTGGCTTCCCCCACCTCCGTTTCATGGCCTTGCTTTGACTGCCCCAGGCATCCAGCCATCGGTCTCCCGTGGCCCCACACCCCTCCTCCGGCCCCGGCAGGTGTTCTCTGACTCATCCCACATCAGCGGACTCGGCCCGCTTTGACCGAGAACTGCTCTGGGCAGGTGCCCTCCTCTGGAGCGGCAGTCCTGCCCCTCGTGCAGCAAGATTCTGTAGGAAGAACTTGGAGTTTGGGGCCAGACAGGTCTGCTTCCTTGACTTCCCGCTCACTAGATGTGTGGCTGAGCAAGTTACTCCTTCTCCCTGACCCCTACTTTCCTGAAGCTATAAAACAGGGGAGGCAGTGGTACCTGCCTCGCAGGAGGTGAGCAGTGGGAGCGAGAATATAGGTAGAACTTCAAGCATCTAGGAGAGGATTTCAGCCTTCATTTCCCCGTTCGTTTTCTTCTGTCCCTCACTACAGTCCTTTGTCTCTTAAAAGAAGCCTTCTCCATATGGATTCTAACGTCCATTGCCGAAGCCCTCCCAAACCAACCTCTCCAGAGCGCCTCCCCCTTGATCCGCCTTGGTGTGCATCCCAGGCTCGGTCCTCGCTGTGAGATCAGATGGCAGGACCAGCACATCACAAGGCAGAATGGTGTCTTCCCGGGGTCCACCCTTGTGGCCTGGTTCTCGCTTGTCAGCATCTCCTTTAGAGCGAAGTCCCCTCACTTGTGTTACCTTGCTTGCTAATACATCTGGGTTCACCGAGCATCTTCTAGAACCTCCAAAACACCCTGTGGTCCCAGGCCAGGTGATTCTTCTCGTGGGAGCTGGGGAGTTGGTCCTCTGTGCTGTCTTCTACGCCACCAGCTGGCTGCGCCTGGAAGTACACCTTCAGCTCCTTTAGTCCACAGAAGAAATGTACCCATCTTGTCCCTCCTCTTCTCCCCCTTCTTGAACCTTCTTTGTGGTCCTCTGCCTACCTCACCTGCCCAGGCCAGCTTCCCAGCATGGCAGGACCCTAAAAAGTCAAGCTTACAAGACTCTGGAAAGAGGTGGCCATCCCCTGCCCATCAGGAACTGAGAGGCCTCTCCCTGCCTAACTACAGTCCTGTGAGATCCTAAAAGCCTCTCCTGTCTGTACCTTTTCCTCCCCTGATGTCCCCAACCCATAGCCAGTGCTGCCTGTCCCCTGCCCTCCTCTGACCTCACGATCCCAGCAGCCAACACACACACACCCTCTCAGATGCCCCCACTTCAGCCCCCTGTTCCCCAAACCGAGGAACCTGGCCCCACGCCGCCCACAGCACAGCCTGACTCCGGCCCCCACCCCAGGCCCTTCTCCCTCAGGCCGTCACTCCCATGGATGGGCTAGACTGCCCAGCCGCTCCAGCCTGCCGCGAGAATTTCCTCCAGTCCCCCTCTTTCAGCCCCTCCGAGGGGCGTCCCCTAGCAAGGCGTCCTCAGCAGCACAGGTGGGATCTGGTGAGCTGGGGGCTAGAGCAGCGGGCCTCCTGCCTTACGGCACAGAGGACGGGAGGGAGTCTTAGACCATCTCCCCTCTCCAGGGCCCTTTGGCAGAACCTGTCTGTCTCTGCAGCCACACGAGTAGCCAGCTCTGGGCCCCCTCCTCACCCGGCATCCCCTCCTCCTGTTCCGCTCTGCACGCATCCCTGCCTTCTAGGGGGAGGCAGACTCTTCATACCAGACCATGGCACTGTTCCAGGGCAGCAGGAACACGCTCCCCACCTCCCCTCCCCCCCGCCCCAGCTGCTTGTAGACAGGGGGCCTGGGAAAGGAAGATCCTTCTGCCCCCTCTTTCTCATCTGTGGTTCCTCCCTCAGCCCCGAAAAGCAGCTCTGCCAGTCCTGGTTCTGGGGGGATGGCGGGGGTAGCTGCCAGCTACCAGCTCATGCTGGGCTCTTGCTCAGGCCTCAAATTGTCTCCACATAGTCAAGAGCACAGAAGAAACCTTTGCAGACATTGGAAAACCCCGTTTTCTAAAACAAACCCACGATACAGTCATTTAACTCTTGACCTTGCAGGCCATGGCCTCTGAATGCCCCTGCTAGGGAATAGGGGTCAGACACACAGGAGGAGGAAGCAGAAGAAAGGTTAAGATGAAGTTGGGGGGCAGTCCTGGAAAAATCTGCCTTTATTTTCAGAGAATGGTTCCAGAAAGGAAGGAGAACATACGGACACAGTCCCCAGTAAAACCAGCCTGCAGAGGGCAGAGGCTGAGTGAGAGGCACACACAGCTGTGAGAGTCTTCTCTGACCCCCCGCCCCCGCAGGCGCAGGGAAAGCTCTGGCCCATGACCAGGAGGAGCACTATAGCCAGACGGAGAGGTAGAGGGTGAAAAGAGACTTCGCTTTCTGCATTAATAACCCACCCCCCACCAAGCTTTATATCCAAGTCAGACGGGTGGCCTGATAGAGACCAAAGAAGCCCAAACCCAGGCATCCAGGCTCCTAGTCTCATCCCTGCCAACCCTGCCCTCCCCCCCTCCCCCCGCTACAGTATGATCCAGACAGGACTTTGGGGCCTCTAGATCCTTGTGGCCAGTGCTAGCTCACTGCAGACATTTGAAGATACAAGTACCACAGATGAGTAAAGAGTGCGAGCCAGCCACAGCTCTTGTAGGGCTCTAAGACAGGAAAAAGTGAAAGACCAAAAACAAAACAAAACAAAAAAAACCTTTGCCTTCTAATTCTGGAGTGCATGCTCTCAATCACTTCTGATACTTATTAGCTGTGTGGTGTTGGGTAAATCACTTAACCTCTCTGAGCATAGATTTCCTTGTAGAGTGAAGGCATTAGACTAGGTTCATGGTTTTCAAACTTTTCAGTCTTATTATCCTTTCTTTAAAGGAGATCTTACTGGAACCGCAACTTAAAACTGTGTATTGGACAGTCCTAATTTGATGGGATCCAAACCTTTCTTTCAGCTGCAGTGGCAGACACCAGCATTGAGCCTCTCCTTCCATTGCTTTACTACCGTCTCGGGCAGTCCTGGGTCACTTTCAGCTCTTAAAGAGTCTACCCAGTGTATCTCAGTTGAAAGCTTCAATCCGCTATCTGATGTTGTATCCACCTTCTCCCATCCTCCATTTCTCTATTTCAGGTTTGAGCCATGGTCCAAAGGACCCACAACGGGGAGCACAGGGTCTCTGCTCTTCTCTGGCTTCTCCAGGCCTCCACTTTCAGTTGTAGGGCAAGCAGCAGGAAGTAGCAAAGGGGCCGTGTCTCCTGCCCGGGGTGGCTGTGGTCCTCCTGGGCTGATGCCCTTCAGGCGTCCAGACGTGGGCAGCTCAAGGCCATGCAGGACCCTTCCCACCTGTGCTGTAAGGTCTCCAGCAGTCAGGCCTTGAGACAGGGCTCTGACAAGCTGACTCAAGCCAGGCTGTCCTCGGTGCTCCTTTGGCGCACGGAAGACTCGCCCGCCTATGCCCCACCCGGCCAGCAGTGGGGGGCCAGCTGCCCCCTGCTGCTCCCATTGGTCCTGCCCTCTTCTGCCATGGGCGCAAAGGCAGATCACGAAGGCCTCTGCAGATGGGGATGGGGTTTGCTCCCCTTCTCGTGGACATCTGCCTCCACTGGAGGCCCTCGCTGGGCTGAGCAGGGGCCGGAGCGCCCCACGCCCCCCAGGGAAGCGCAGGGAGGGAAAAGCCACAGTGTCCACCGACCCCCAGCAGTGACTCCTCCTTGTGGGGATTCTCAACATGAGCTGCTCATGAGAGTGTGCAAGCCTTATTCAGAACTACCACCGTGCTGAGCCCCTCCAGGGCCCGTTCTGTGAGAGCTCCTGAGGCGATGGTAGAAGGCAGCTGGGCTTAGGAGCCACTGCTCTACTCCAAGTCCCAGTCCAATGATGGGGGCAGGACCAGTTAGCCTGCACCGTGACCCAGGAGGACCGAGGTTCTCCCTTCGTGAGGCGGTAAGGGAGACTTAGGGCCTGTCTCCTTGGCTTTGGAGACTTAGACACGAGCAGGAACCAGCAGAGTCCCCGTTCAACAACCTGCTGGATGTTTTTCACACCCGTGTTAGCAGCACAACCCTTCATAGGAAATCTTCCTGGATGTTTGACTCAGTTGGAGGGGCCAGAGTGAGAGGCAGTGAGCCAGGGCTTGGCCAGCAGCACTGGAAAGCTCTAGCACTGAAACCATCACCCAGGCCCCTCAGCTGACTCTAAGCAGCTCTGTCTCTGTGTTGGGGTGGGGGTGGGGGGCGGGGGGATGGAGTCGGACGCATGGGCAGTCCAACGGTGGCCCTGCAGGTCAAGGGAGAGCCAGAAAGGAACGAGGCTGGGGGGTGGGGGGCTCAGCCTGCCCAGTCCTGTCCAGTAGTCACCCTGGGTCTGAACCCCTAGCAAGGTGTGCTCCTCCCATATGCCCCTGAGCAGGGGGAAGAAGAGAGGCAGTGGCCTCAGGACCTGCAGCCGCCACTCCCTCCGGGGCCGCAGGAGAAATCCAGTGGGGATGACAGGCCGGCCACCGAGCCTCTCGTTAAGGTCCTGGACACGCCTCTGAGCGAGGGTGATGAGCCTACAACACTGCCGGCCCAGCGGGACCACGGGTACAGCGTGCAGATGGAGGGCTACCTGGGACGCAAGCATGACCTGGAGGGACCCAACAAGAAGGCATCCAACAGGTGTGTGCGGGAGGGGTCCCCGCGGGGAGGCATGGGCGCTCGCAGGGACTTCTGCCCCCACAGAGCCTCGGCAACACGGGCATATGGTAGGGGAGAGGGGGCCTTCTGCCTCTGGTCTCAGAGCTCCCGGGCCCCCCTTTGGGCCAGCCCAGGGGCTCCTTGGCATGAGGAAGGTCCCGAGTTCGAATCCTATGCCCTTGTACAAGTTACTCAGCCTTTGTTTCCCCATTTGTAAAACAGGGATGAGGAGAACATGCCTCTTTGGTGCAGATCCCAAACCTGGCACAGAGTAGGTTCTCGGTGACTCCGAGCTATTACTCTTACCCCAGGGCTGGGTAACAGCATATCCTTGACCAAGGCCCACTTTTTAACCAATCTGGGCCTGTTTCCCCAGCTGTAAGATAGGACAGAATGGAGTTAGCATACCTGCCTTCTGGAGGTCCCTCCCAGGGCTGTCCTGCAGGAACTCTGGGACCCTAGGAACTCATTCAAAGGCCATGTCCTTTCCTGGCCCTGAGGCAGTTACATCCTTCAGGGTTGCTGCTACCCAAGGTCTCGAGGGGGCGGGGGGGGGGGGTCTGTGTTCAGGCAGCTTTCCAGTGTTGTGGGAACACAGGGCAGCATCAGGAGATTGAAGCCAGCCACGTTCTCCGGGCCAAGTGGCAGCGTACGGAGCCTGGGCGGGGAGGGGACTGGGGGTGGGACATGCTCAAGCTCATTCAGATCCCAAAGTGGGGGCCCAAGCACCCTGGAGAAGTTCATTATTTATACAGCGTCCACCAGAAAGGGGGAAACTAGCATTTACTGAGCACCTACAATGTGCAAGACATCGTTCGGACTGATAACATCTTCACAACCACCCTGTGGTATCAAGGTGTCTGTTTCCCAGACGGAGAAACAGAATTTGAGAGAAGTCCTTTGTTTGAGGCAGCATTTTACTCCAGGACCCAGCTCCTTCTCAGCAACTGCCTTACTTGGGCTCCAGGCTCAAAGCAGGGGGTGAGGCTGCAGGAAAGATTGGAGCTTTCCTGGAGGATCCTTCTCTGGGTGTCAGAAATCTGGGCCCCCATGAATCGGCTGTATAGCCAGCCTGCCCAGTACAGGCCAAGTTCTTTCTTTGAACTTGTGGTCTTTCCTCTCTATGAGCCCAACAAGCTCTCCACCTTCCTGCCCTCCGAGGGGGCAGGGAGGGAGGAAAAGCTGACCGTTGCCTTGTTCCCCGGCACTCATTCCTGTGAAGGGTGAATAGGCACCAAGTTTCCCATTAGTCAGTCAAGGAGCTCAGGTTAGCCCACCAGTGAGCTTCTAAGTTATGAGCAAGCAGCAGGTTAGCCCACCCGTGAGCTTCTAAGTTGTGAGCAAGCAGCAGGTTAGCCCACCCGTGAGCTTCTACGTTGTGAGCAAGCAGCAGGTTAGCCCACCCGTGAGCTTCTACGTTGTGAGCAAGCAGCAGGTTAGCCCACCCGTGAGCTTCTACGTTGTGAGCAAGCAGCAGCTGGGTCTCGATTTGCGCAAATGTGTTTCTTTAAAAAGTGCTCGTACAGTGTAATGGACAGATCTCCTCAACAAAGTGAAAAATAACCAAAACAAAATCCTGCTCTGCTCCCTTCAGTTCTGTGGTGAGAATCACGTATGCTCACGAGTACAGAAGGGCTTTGAAAGTTAAGTTTACACTGTTGGTCCTGACTCCCTCATCCTACTTTTAGATATGTACCTCAAGGTAAGATCTGAGGTATGGCAAAGATTTATGCATGAGTGTTTATCACATTGCTGTTTAAAATGCACCATATAAATTTCCAGTAATTATAAGACCCTCCAATAAAGGGATTATATATAGAATGGGATACCATATAGCAATTCAAAATTATTTTTAGGAAAGATCTGAAAGATATGTGAAAATACTCGTGATATAGTGTTATTTTTTTAAGATTTATTTTAGAGAGCAAGCGGGCATTAGCAGGAGGGGCAGGAGGAGAGGGAGAGAGAGAATTTCCAGCCAACTCCCCTGAGCATGGAGCCCAACGCAGGGCTCGATGTTAGGACCCTGAGATCATGATGGGAGCTGAAACCAAGAGTTGGATGCTCAACCAACTGAGCTATCCAGGTGCCCTGATATAGTGTTAATCTTAAAAGGAGGATATAATTAAAAGCAAAATATGAAAAAAATAAAAGGCTATGAAACCGAATATACACTATAACCCAATTTTCATTATATATGTGAATAGAAGGAAATACCTAAAATGTTGACAAACTAACGTTCAGTAGTGGAATTGCATACAGACGATCTCCATTTCCTTTAGCTGTGAAATGTGTTACTATTTGTTGGGGCAAAAGTTGAATAAAAAAGGAGAAGCTGTAGGAACCGATTGCAGGGGTGCCGCACCCGGACGCGCGTGACCGGCCGGCCGGCTCCTCCGCAGGTCGTGGAACCACCTGTACTGTGTGCTCCGGAACAGCGAGCTGGCCTTCTACAAGGACGCCAAGAACCTAGCGCTGGGGGTGCCCTACCACGGGGAGGAGCCCCTGGCCCTGAGACACGCCATCTGTGAGATCGCGGCCAACTACAAGAAGAAGAAGCACGTCTTCAAGCTGCGGTGAGACCCCCCCCACCCCGTCCGGCGCCCCCTCCCTGGCAGCTCAGTTTGGCGGGAGTGGCTGAGGGGGGACCCAGCTCCCTCGGGGATTTTTCAAATCAACGTAGAGTCCAGATGTTCACCTGTGTCAGCCGGGGCCGCGTGCCTGTGAGGGTTCTGGCTCCCCTCCAGGCAGAGGCAGACGCCTAGCCGGAAACCCTCTTTTGTCCTAGGCTGAGCAACGGCAGTGAGTGGCTCTTCCACGGCAAGGACGAGGTAAGCGCACGGCAGCCTCGCCCAGACCCCTGCTGCCCACGGAGCAGCTGTCCCCCTCCCAGCGGCAGTCCTGGTGGCCCATGGCCCTCCCGCCCCGCAGGAGGAGATGCTGTCCTGGCTGCGGGGTGTGAGCACCGCCATCAACGAGTCCCAGAGCATCCGCGTCAAGGCACAGAGCTTGCCCCTGCCCTCAGTCACCGGCCCCGACGCCAGCCTTGGCAAGAAAGACAAGGAGAAGAGATTCAGCTTCTTCCCCAAAAAGAAGTAGCCTCTCTGGCGCCCCGCCGGCGGGACCGGGCCGCACCAGGACTGGCGGGGCGCCCGCGGCCTCAGCCGGGCCCGGTCCTCCCCCCGCTGCCTGCGCCTGCCTGCTCCAACCGCGACGATCGCGCCGATGGCCGGCAGCCCGGGAACCCCAGCTCCGCCCGCCGGCTCGTGCCTGCCTCCGCTCCCACGCAGCCCAGGCTCCACCGAGGGCCAGGGGCCCCTGGGGCAGGAAACGGTTTCCCGGGCACCCGCCCTCCTCTCCCACCTGCCCCCTCCTCCCGACCAAGGGCCCTCAGGCCCCTGAGCCCCACAAAAGCTGGAGAAGGCAGAGGACGTTCCTCAGATGCTGCCCACTCCCCAAGCAGGCCTTGCTTAAGGCCACCTCCCATTGGGTCACCGCCAGGGAAAGGGAAGAGGACACCAGAAATGCCTGACCCGCCCCTTAGGGGCGCAAGGAAGGAGCTTCCGGTAGGCGCCCAGTGCTCTAGCTCTAGCCCAGGGGCTGCTGGGGACCCCGGGGACACAAGGGGCCTCTTCCCCACGGGGCTTCCTTGGAGCTGGGACACTCACCTCAGGGGCCACCACATCCCTTCCTTCTTCTTGCTTTCACCAAAAAAAAAAGGGGGGGGCACCTCCCAAGGTTGATGGGTCCTAAATCCAAAGGCCTCCCGCTTCCCCCCCTGCCCCCCCCCACCGTGCCCTCTGCTATCGCCACAGGTGGCCAAAGGGAGGTAAAAGCTCAAGCTGGGCCTCTTGAACCAACAGAGCA
The DNA here is from genome assembly GCA_028533885.1 of Nasua narica. Taxonomy (NCBI): domain Eukaryota; kingdom Metazoa; phylum Chordata; class Mammalia; order Carnivora; family Procyonidae; genus Nasua; species Nasua narica. The sequence continues at coordinate 95,144,047 of CM052797.1, read as the reverse complement.
GGGTTCAGAGGGGACGGAAGCAGACCCTGACATTGCCCAAGGCTCTGCCTCTCCCCTCTGGGATCCGCCCCCACGCCCAGCCAAACCAGCACTGTCCAACTCAGACCCAGGGTCCCCTAGGGACAGTCCGGGTCCCCAGACTGAAGATGGACAGCCAGCACCTGCAGTAAAGCAGCCCAAAGCCAAAGGCCCCGTGTGCCCTAGCTGTAGCCGGTACCCGCTGAGACAGCTAGGCTCACCCCCTCTCCCTCAGGGGTGGCAGACGGAACCACCCATGTCATGCCACCGCTGGAAAACTGGGACAGATCCTGGGGGGCCAGGCCGGGAAGGTCCAGTGCCGCTTGCTCAGCCTCTCCTGTAAGTCCTGGTCAAGCCACACGGGTACAAAGGCCCCCAAACGTCTAACACCCCCTTCCCCAAGCCCAGCCAAGAGGGGCCCTGTGCAGTTTCCACAGGGAGAGCCTTCCCCCGCCTTCCTCATGCTGTGAAGGTCAGACTTCTGGGGGAAAGGGGGCATTCGTTCCCACAGAGACCCCCCACCACTGAGAGCAGTATAGCTCCAGCCCAGCATCTTAACGGGGTCTAGGGCCAAGAGGAGGCCAACTGGGGGCAGCAGGTGTTTCCCCCTGAAGAGACCGTAAGTCCCTGGGGCCTACAGCTGCTGCTTTATCACCTTCCCTGTGAGGAGCCTTAGACACATGGAGATGATTCCTCTGGAAAGGGGGTGAGGTTCAGGTAGCAACCACAGGGGGAGGCATCCAGAGTTATTTGGCCTTCCCAGGAGCCCCTCGTGCAGGCACGGCTTAGATCAGAAGCACCATGGCAGAGGGTAGCTGGCTAACTTCAGACAAGAACAGCAGGAGGGAAGCTCTCCATGGGAGCCTGACATCCCCAGGTCGGGGGCTCCCACCTTTGTGGCCAGCTCTCCCCTTGGCCTCTCTGCATCTAACCCTACACCCCTCTTGGTGTCCACAGGGAAGCTAGTACACACCACTCACCAGCCTCTTTCTCCCTCTGGGGAAGCCGAGGCAGGAGGCCGTGCGCTGACTACAGGCACCTGGCGGCGAAGGCCTCCGGGGCGTCCGCGGCCATGCCCTGCTCCAGGGCAAACAGCCGCTTACTGCAGAGCAGGTACTGGCAACAATCTTCAACTCTCCCCGGGCCAGTCTTTAGGGAGACAAGGGGCCCCCCTCTCCCCTCCAAGATATGTGCCAAAGTAGCAACTGAGGTGAGAAATTTCCAGCAAGTAATTCCACAGTCCAAAGACTGAAAGGGCCCCAAAGGAAGAGGCAGGATCCCACCACCCCAGGGCCCCCAGACTGGGCAAGGGCAGCCAGCTGCATGTGACCCACCGGCTCTGGCCAGCGCCCCAGGCTTCCCTCCCCATCACAGGCCCCGGGAGCCCAGCTTGGGGAGACTGGGCCACGGCGGGGTGAAGCTCCTGGCGCCCCGGCAAGGGTTTTCCCCTGCGTACATTTTCTACTCTGCAATCGTTGGACGGTATTCCCGAATGAGGCTGACCCGCTGCAGTCCGCACCAGCACCACAGGCTTCCTCCCCGGCGGCTTAGAGGAAGCTCCTCCTGGGCACGCTCAGGTGGTCCTCCTTCCCTCTCTCCTTCCCCTTCATCCCCTGGCCTCAACTGATTGGCTGGGGCGGGGGGGGGGGGGGGGGGGGTGGATGGTCGGCAGGCTCCCCCCAGCCCCCACAACTAGCACCCACAACCGGAAGCTTGGGGAAGGCCCAGCGTCCCCACCACACCACTTCTCTTTCCTGCCTATTGGAGGGCAGCTAGGGTCCCCAAGGTTGGTCCTGGATCTCTCTCCTCCCTTGAGCAGGAGGGGGCAAGGATCCCGAGGACCATATGGCCCGGTCCCTTGGATAAGCAAGCTCAGGGAGGACACAAGGGAGGAGGCAGCACCACAAGACTGCAGCCCTGTGGGGCACAGACCACACAATCTGGCGCTGGCCCTGGGGCCCGCTGGGCCTTGTCCTCCACCTGCTCAAACGTGCTTCCACCAACCAGAGAAAACCCATTTACTAGTTTTTCTAATAAATCAATAATGCTCCATTTTTCTCTATGACTAGTTTTGTTTCCCTCTGCATTGGACCAGGGAGGGACCCCCCACGGAGCCCGAGGGAGCGCCCAGCCGGGGACCCTGACCACTCGCTCACGCATGCGGCCAACCATCGGGAGGGCCCGCGCCAGCCCCTCCCCACAGAGCCCTTGGCCTTCCCTGGCCATCAGAATCACTACAAGTGCCATGCCCGAGACTCATCTCCGGGGGTGGGGGGGCTTCTTCTGGCCTAGGGGGATGAAACCGGCATCACCATTTTTCAAAAGGCTCCACTGACGCCTCTCGGTGGTAGAGCTGGTTCTAGGCTCCTGCGCACACCTAGATGGTTAGGGGTCACCTGGCGAAAGTCTTCCCTGCCAACTCTCTAGGCCCCCACCTCTGAAAAGTTGGGGTCAGGCAGTTTGAGAAGCAGTGCATCATCCATTGTCTGCAAGTGCTAGATGAGGAAAAAAAGCAAGAGTTCAGGTGACCCAGCTAATTAATGGCAGGGCTGGGACCAGCACCTGGGTGGCCTCTCACCTCAGTACCTTGACGGCTCCTGAGCATCAAACCCCCAGGCTGGTAGGAACCAACTACCCCCAGCCCCAGTAGCAGTGGCCACAGAACATTCAGGACAGCGGGCAGCTCCGCCGTCTGCTGCTGCCGAGGAAGGGCCTCCCCTGGCCTCCACTCGTCCCCTCACCTCTTCAGACTCTGCACAACCGCCTTCAGGTTGAGTCCGCCCTGCAAGACCAGACGCTCACAGAGCCCCAGCCCGGCAGACCTGTGGGAACACCTGCCCGCAGGAACAGGCCAAAGAAGGCCGGTCCACCACAGAGAAAGGGCAGAAAGCCCAATCGGAGATCGGCAGGCACTCCCAGCCCTTTTGAGAAAAGACGTTTTGAGAATGGGATGAAAACTGAGGCTCCTGCCCAGAAAAAAATGCATTTGCTCTCCTCACATGATGTTGCAAATCACCTCAAGATCTGTCTAGGCTCCAAGTTTAGAATTCTTGTCTCCTACGATGTCTCCTGGGAACTAGAGAGGGCGAGAAAAGGCACCGGACATTGGAAATTTCTGCCCATTAGAAAAATGTTCGTTTCCTCACCTTTTTTAGTTCAACATCGGTCTCTGAGGAAAAGAGCCCAAGGCTGGCAGGATGTCCTTTCCCCCACCCCCACCCCCACAGGACGCCAGGCGGGGGCGGGCAGAGGACAGGTTCGCGCCCGCTCGCCCCGCTGCCCCGGCCTCCCCTGCAAGCATCCTCTGCCTTACGCGTCGTGAGCACGCGTGACACAGGAGGGAATGTGGCAGCAGCCACCACACGGCCCGCCTCCCTCAGGCGTCCCTGGCCTCGGTCAGCAATCCCCCCCCCCCCCCCCGGCGAGGCCCAGTGAGGAGCCACACACAGGTCGGTTGGTGAGCAGCGGTTATTGCACCATTGGCAAATAATGAAATGTATATACGTGAGCGACCACCACAGGGTCAGCAAGACAACCCACAAAAGTACCTGAACGGAGCCCGTTACATTCTTCACGGGAGAGGACTCAACAACCGAAGAACACACAATCGCACACGCGCAAACACACCACAGAATGGGAAGCAATAAATTATGGGCCTTGTTCCTGCCTGGATCCGAAGAAAAGGCACAGTTAAAGAGCAAAGCCTCCCCAGGCCACTTCCCACGGCTCCCCTGGGTGGGCTCCTCAGCCTGGCAGGGGTCAGCCCAGCACTGGAGGCCTGAGCCCGGCCTGCTCCCCCTGGGAAGAGGAGAGCTTAAATATTCAGCTTCTTACTAGAGAACTATATACAAGGGAAGTGGCCACACTGGCCTCGGTGGGTAGAAGGGCTCAGCTGACCCTATGAAAGTCACCACGAGCCCCGGGGAGCGCCAGCCATTCCAAGCAGGTGAAGGTGCTTGCCGAGCACGCCAGAGTGTGTTCTTTCAGGGGCTCATGTGAGCCAGGGGAGCCCAGGCTCATGGGCAAGCACGCCAGGGTTCCTCTGCGTCCCCCCACCGCATGGCTCCTCCCTCTCCCAGGACCCCGAGTCAACCTACGGAGTTCAAGGCCTGGAATTTCTCCCGCAGGTTTCTCACTCTGCCCTGCTGGCCTGGGTCCGCTGGGTCCCTGGGACCCTCTTCCTTTGGCCAACACTCTGGACTCCTGGAAATTCCAGACTCCTGGAAATCCAGGCCCTGTCCCACCGTGGCTGCTGGTGAGCTTGGTCCCTGCCCACTGCCCTCCTCCAGGCCCCCAGCGGGCCAGGGCAGGGGCTCCTTCTCCATGACAATCACCCGCCGGTTGTTCTCCAGGGTGAGTTCCGCCGTGATGTACAGGGCCTCCTCTCCGACCAGCCTGCTTTGGGGCAGCCTCCCGGGAGGCTCAGGCTGGGTGGCCTCGGGTCCCCCCCGGCCTCTCCTGGCGCCCACGCTGCAGCAGCGGCCCACCCTGACCGCCAGAGGGGGCTCCACCATGTTCTCGGGCGCCGAGCGGCTCCGGTTGACGGGCGGGCCGCGGGGCCGGCTGCCCTCGGCCTGGAACGCCTCGTCGTGGGAGGCATACTTGGAGCAGAGCTCTCGGACATCAGGCCAGGTGAAGGTCTCAGTATCGAAGGGGCTGAGGGGGCTTCGAGAGGAGGGCCGGGCCCCAGGCGAGGTGGTCCTCGGGCTGGCACCAGTGGGGCTGAAGGAGAAGTGCCGAGGAGAGCCGGGCTTGGGCGGGCTGTGCTCCTGGGCCACCGTCTGCTCGTCGCTGAGGAGGGACAGCACCGGCTTTCTCTCGCCTGTAAAGAGAGTAACTGGACTGAATCACCGGGCGGGAGGGGAGAGGACATGCGAGGGCTCTGCACTGCCTTCTGCTCATGCTCCAGGCAAGGCTGCTTACTGGGGTCTTGGTATTGAAGGGCAATGGGTGGGGGGACGCCTGGGTGGTTAAGCGTCTGCCTTCAGCTCAGGTCATGATCCCAGGGTCCTGGGATCAAGTCCTGCATCAGGCTTGTACTCTCAAATAATCAAATCTTAAAAAAAAAAAAAAAAAAAAAAGACAGTGAACAGTGTCAGGAATCAAAGGAAAAGACGAGAGCCTCTAATGTCCTGGAAGAGAGGGCCCGTGGCCACGTTTCCTCCCAAGGTCCCTGCTCCACAGGAAGGGCTCAGGGAGGGCCGCACACTGGGCATTGGACCAACCGGTAGGGCTCACACCACTTGTGTGTGGGGTCCAGCCCCCTTCTTGGTCATGGTTCTACAGGGCTACCTTCCCCCAGGAGCCAACCTGCTCCGAAGAGGCTCTTCCACCCCAGACTTGCAGGAAGGACCCACTCCCCACCCGTGTGGTGGTACCTCTGCCGCCTGAGGGTGCTCTGGCCTCCTCCTGCAGGCAGGGGACGGTGGCAGCCGCCCTTCCCCACTGTAGAGCAGGCCTGGCCGTCACAGATTTGCTCTTGATGCGGAGGCTGTACTGGCGGGCCAGCTGGTAGACCTTGTTCTTGACTCGCTCGCTCATGGGGCCGTCCATCACGTGTGAGAGCTGTACGATGCGGGGGTGCAGCGGAGTCACCAGGTCCCCCTGGGCGCCACTGCTCAGCTCCTTCACCAGCTCCTTCAGCTCCCGGGCCAGGTGGGCCGGGCTGGGCCGCTCCGTGGGGGAGGCACTCTCGGGGGAGGCGGTGGCCGACTCCTCAGTGATGGCCCCCAGCTCGTGCTCCTCCAGGATGAAGAGCGGCTCGTGCAGGTCAAAGCCATTGGCCTGGCCTTGGCCGGGGCCCTGCAGAGAGTTCTCCCCGGGAGACTCCATTCCCTCCCAGATCTTTACAATTTCCGAAGACGGCCGGAACTCAGCATCTGTGATAGGAGCTGACGCCCCAGCACTAGCCTGGCCAGGTCCTGGGAGGTCGAACAGAGCCCACGAAGGCGGCCGGGAGCCCACCTGCCTCTTGTGCCCCAGCGGAGCCATGGGCTCTGGGTCCGGCCTGGGAAGGCTGTTGAATCTGGAAACAGAGTTTCTCACCAGCCCCTTGGGGATGTAGGAGAGGCTCTCCCGGCGCCGCACACTAAAGCCTGCGTCATGGTGCTCTGCGTTTTCATAGTAGCTCTTGATTTTGTCCAGCAACAGCCGGTCTCGGGTGGAGAGGGCCGATTCCTTCTTCTTGCAGGAAGACCTGTCGGGCTCCGCTGGGCAGCCTGGGCTTGGGGGCTCCGTCCCATTGATCGAAGGGCCACTGTCCGCAGCCACTCCCGCAACGCCGTCCACCTCAGGGGGCGGCTGTGAGCTGAGGGTATCCGTGGAGCTGCCGGGCCGGGCCAGGCCCTTCTCGCTGCCCTCGAGGCTGAGCACACTGCTGCTGCGGCTCATCAGCCGCGGGCTCCCGAAGCCGCTGGCCTTGCCGTCCTCCAGCGCCAGGCTGCTCCGCCGAGAGAAGCTGCTGACGAAGCGCTCGGCAATGATGCTGGCCTGGTCCAGCACAGAGGGCGGCAGGAGGCTCTCGGTGTCCGCTGTGGCCCCCATGTCCTCCTCCTCCTCCTCCTCCTCCTCACTGCTCAGAGCCTTAAGGTCCTCGGTGCTCTCGGCCACCACGAAGTCCACCATGTCACCGGGGGGGTCCAGCCCCAGCAGCCCCTGGTGGGCACCAAGCTGGGTTTCCAGGACTTCTGGAGACTCTGTGTCTGAGGGCACCTCCTCAATGCTGGGAACTTCCACGGCGGCAAACACTTCCTGCTCCAGCTCAGGCTCAGGGTCTGGTTCAACCTGGGACAACAGAGCTCCTATGAGTCAAAACCCTCCCTCATGAGACCCAGACGAGAAGGGGACAGCACGACCTGGTCAAAGCCCAGTGAGAGGGCCTGCAGTTTAAGACCAAAGGCAATGAGAATGAGCACAACTCGAGTGGGAGAGACAGGGCCTTAGGGAGAGGAACGTGGTGAGGTCCCTCAGTCATCATGCAGCTAGTGGCCTTGGGTTGTAAAAAAAAAAAGCAAGGAAAATTCTAGGAACGCAGATGGGGTAGAGTGGTAGCACCTCTCAGTGACAACCTGCCTGGAAGCTATAGGGACAAGGTGGGAGCACACAGCGCAGGGTATGCCTGGTGGAGAGGCAGCTTCCTAAAGGCCTAGAGGCCACATGGAGGTGGTTCTGGGTTCACACCCAACACCCCAAGGGGCCAGGACCTCCTGTGTGGATGAGGGTCCAGAGGCCAACAAAGTCCCATCAGAGTGGGCGAAGACAGGGCCTTGGCGCCTACCAGCCAGCCTCAGGCCCCAGGCACAACGCTGCAGATGCCCGGCAGACAGGTGAGGAAGGAAGAAGCAAAGAAAGAACCTCCTCCTGACCACTTTGAAGGGTCTGACCCACGAAACCAGCCAGTAGAGGTGGCTTCCCAGAGGCGCCTTTAGGAAGAAGAGCAGACCCTCCACATTCTGAGGAACCAGACCCAATCCCAACTATTCTAGTCCGGAGTCTGCAAAGCAGGATCCAGGGTCGAGGCCTGCACTGCCCAACACAGCAGCTGCCGGCCACAGGGGGCTTCTCAGCACCCGACATGTGGTTAGTCCAGTTAGCAAGAGACTGCATCTTGTCAAAAAAGGGCTTCTTTTTCTAATTCATAGAAAGGGGCTACCTGCTCACCCCACTGTAGGCCCAGAGGCCAGACCGGCTTCCTAAAGGGCCGAGAGTCCAGGGGGATCCCTGTCCTCGTGGGCCCAACAAGCCAGCCTGAGTCGGCAAGGCCCACCCACAGACCTGCGCTCCCGCTCTCCCGCACGGGCCCTCCAGCCCGCCAGCCGCTCACCTCTGGCTGGGGAGAGGGGGACTCGAAGCTCATGCGCTTCTCCACACTCGTCGGAGACCGGCCGCTGGACCTTCTGCGGCCCTTGGGGCCTTCGGACTCCCTGCGCCCCTTCTCCTGAAGCAAGCAGAGGGCTATCGTCAGCTCCAGGGACAACAGGGAGCTCATCCCTTCTGCAGCCCCACAGGAGCAAACCTTCTGAGCCCCAGGGGGTCTGGGCCGTATTGAGAGCCAGCCTGAGACCTGAGCCTGAACCCCCAGGTCTGGGGAATCCAGAAATCCCCGCCGGGTGTGCAGCCTCCGAAAAACCCAACCCGCCGGCTTCTCCCCTTCCCCGCCGCCCCCGCCCCGTTAGTCATGCTCGCTGGGTAGGACACTAGCTCACGCCCAGAACTGGAACAGCACATGCCAGGGGCTCACCAGGGCGTGACAGCGGGCAAGGGGTTAGGTGCCGATGGCAGGAGCGAGGGAACAGGACAGAGGGGTGGGAGGGCGGGGGGAGTACTCCCGGATGGGCGTGCACTGGCCAGGGAACATGCAAGGAGGAGGGGAGATCAAAGAGACACCTCACCATAGCGCCCCGGGAGAAAAGTAAAGCGTTGGCCCGATAGTGCCAGCAGTGGAGGGCGGCCAGCAGCGAACTGGCAAAGTCGGCTACCTGCTCCGCCACTGCCAGGCTCTCTTCCTCCTCCTCCTCCGAGCCTGGGGGCTCCAGTCTGGCCCCCTTCTCGCTGCCTTCATGCCCTGCCAGGTCCTCCAGAGACACCTGAAAGGCCCGCTCCTCCTCCTCCTCCTCCTCCTCCACCTCCTCCTCCTCTTCCTCCTCCTGCTCCTCCCGGGCAGCCCCTTCAGCCTCCGGCTGTGCGCCCTGAGCACAAGGAGGCCGCCCAAAGTCCAGGAGAGCGCCGGCACTGCCTGCATGCTGTTCCGAGCAGAAGACCCCCTCGTGACCGGCCTCCGTGCAAGCCCCCTCCTCCCGCCAGTGGCTGGGGAAAGCCACGCCTCAACACCCAACCCCTGGTTTCCACCAGGGTCCAGGGAGGACGGGGTGGGAGTCCTCGAGGCAGGCAGCTGGGACCTGGGAAAGCTGGGTCAGACACTCAAGACCCAGACAGGCCTGCCTGCCCCAGAGAGAGAAACGGAGACGATCCAGGCTGGGCCAGCACCGGGGTCCCACTCCGGGGAAAGGGTACAGAAGGATCCCCAGGGCAAGGGCCACGGCTTATTCATCTCCGGGACTCTTGTGACAGAGCCGAGCATACAGTAGTGGCCTGACAGCTATTTGTCCAATGCACGAGGACGATGAGAGCTGAAGGGGCCAGGGCGCTGCCCGCGCACTCCCACCCCCTCCGGCAGGCCAGTCCTCTCCACCCGCGGGCCTTACCTTCATTCCCGCTGCTCCGGCTGCACCCGCCACGGCTGGGTCCCAGCACACAGGCAAGGGGGCGGGGGGGAGAAGAGATCGGTAAGCAGGAGAAAGAGCCTCTTTACAGAGACCAGGGGCCCCCCCAGGGAAGGCTGCCCTGGGGCTCCTATACCCAGAACCCGCACCCGGTCTCCTGGGCTTTCGAATGAATGGCTACCAGAGCGGAGGCCCTGGGGGAAGAGCAGCACAGGTGTGTGTCCCCTGCTGCGGCTGTCACCCGAGGACAGGGTCCTGGGAGTGTGCAGGAGGGAGAGCTCAGCCCCCTCACCAGACAGCAAGGGGGAGGCCCAGCGCTAGGGAGGAGGAGAGGCAGGGACCCCTCTAAACCGTCCTCAACACCCAGAAGGTTACCTGTGTCACCTCCCCGCCCCGCCCCTAGAGCCTGGCAGGAACGGCTGGCCGTGCTCACACTCACCCTTCTCACTGAGCTGCCTGAGCAGGTGTCTTGTTGGCTCTGAGAAGGAAAGCGAATGGACAGTCAGGGCAGGCCTGGAGACAGCTGTGTCTGGCCCTGGTCCCATGCTCACAGCCGCACCGCCACCAGCAGCTCAAAGTCCGCCCCAGCCTGGCCCCCGCCTCCCTCCCACCTACCTACCCCACAGGGAGGTAGGCCACCCCCCTCCAGCACCAGAGACCTCCGCCACGACTGCCGGCCCCCCAGGAACGGCCCCGCCCACAATCCCTGCATCAGGGCACGTGCCCAGGGCCCCAGGTTCTGGAGTCAGAGTCCCAAGCTGCCTCCTTTAGACCGACTCCCCGCTATCTCCAGAGATCCTAAGCTCTACCCCAAGCCCCACCCTCCCAGCAACGAGCACATGAGCACATCAGCTACACCCGAGGCCAAGCCCCCTCGCAGCAGCCCGGCTGGAAAGCAGAGGTCGCACCCGACTTCCTACGGCCGTTAAGGCCTGGCTCCATGAAGCCTCGCTGCCTGCTGGGGAGTGTGGCCCGGAGGAATGAGGGCCGACCCGGCTCTGGGAACAAGACACAAAACACACCTATTAGCCTGATGGTGTCACCACCTTGTACCCCAGCCTTTCCAGGAACAGACCTGAGACAGGCAGGGAGGGAGAAGAGGACATGTGTCCAGGGATCTCACCACAGAGTCGGGACCCTAGCCCACAAGGTTCTTGCCCAGCTGGTGTTAACTGAGAAGTCCACTGTAAGCTCGGAGGCAGAAGGAAAATCTAGCAGGGGAGAGCACTGCACAAATGTCTTGTACTGAGACTTGTGTGCCCACGCACGCACCCTGCACAACCTAAGTATACTGTGAATCAGACTGCTTTTAAAGTGAGAAATACAAAATGCCCTACTCATTCATCATTCACGGGCCCCTGTCTCCCTCTCAGCAACTTGCTGGCCCCTTTTTTTTTTTTAACTTTTTAAAAAAAATCTCTACACCTGGGGCGCCTGGGTGGCTCAGTCATTAAGCATCTGCCTTCGGCTCAGGTCATGATCCCAGGGACCTGGGACTGAGCCCCACATCGGGCTCCCTGCTCGGTGGGAAGACTGCTTCTCCCTCTGCCTCTACCACTGCTTGTGTTCCCTCTCTAGCTGTGTGTGTGTGTGTCTCTGTCAGATAAAATCTTTAAAAATAAATAAATGAATAAATAATCTCTATACCCAACGTGGGGCTCAAAATCACGACCCTGATATCAAGAGTTGCACATTCCTCTCACTGAGCCAGACAGGCACCCCTTGCTGGCCGGTCTGTACTCACACTTCTCACAAGTTCAACCGACTGCTTTCTTTTTTTCTTTTTTTTCTTTTAAAGGATTTTATTTATTTATTTGAGAGAGAGAGCATGAAAGAGACAAAGGTCAGAGGGAGAAGCAGACTCTCCACTGAGCAAGGAGCCCGATGTGGGACTCGATCCCAGGACTCCAGGATCACGTCCTGAGCCGAAGGCAGTTGCTCAACCAACTGAGCCACCCAGGCGCCTTAATCGACCGCTTTCATGAAACAGAAGCAGGGAGAAGAGACGCTCCTGGCAAGGACGCTGTGACAGACAAGAACCAACGCGGCCGGGTAAGGGGGACAGCACACCTCAGACGGGCAGCGGCCTGCGGCGACCCCCAGCAGCGCACACGCCCACCAGGTGCTGTACTCCAGCGCCAGAAAAGGAGAAGTTCCGCAGGGGTCGGCATCCTCTACCTTAAGAGGCTCCAGAGGATGAAGCATGTTTTAAGGAGACATTTGTTTCACTAAAGTACGAAAACAGGCAAACAGAACCCGACTCCGTCAGGGTCCACAGGCTAAAATCTCGGTTCTGCGCAAACCGAGCTCTGAAACGACTCGCTGCCCGGGAGCCCGGCAGCCCCGGCAGCCCCGGCAGCCCCGGCGTGGGTGCTGACGTCACGGCAGCGGCACCGCGGTTCCCGCCGCCGCCGCTGCCGCCAGCTCTTCTGCGCACCAGAAGCGGCCAGCACGAAGCCACGGCAGGGCAGAGGGGAATGCCGGAAGGACAGGAAGAGCATCACAGAAGAAAGGAAAGCAAAGAGGGCCGGAAACCTATAAAGTAACACCCCCAATCGGGGGCCCTTCCCACGGGCTGTCATAAAACATTTGCAACCATCATAAATTCACCGAGGGTTCAAGGTCCACTGGGGGTAATACCAAACAAAACAAAATTACAAACGCTTTCCAGGGACCATTTGGCTCCATCTGCCAGAATATGACACATGTCAACCCCCAGCATTGTTCTGGGGACCCATGGGTCACTGCCAAAGCCCAGTGCTCCCTGGAGATCCACGCCAGGCCAGTGCCTGTCACTCGGGAGCTCCTCTCCAGGGCTCTGCGACACTTCTCCCTCCAACTCCCACCTCATCTGGGTTTGGCAGGTGCGGAAGCTAAATCTGTCCCTGGGCCTCGGACTGAAGAGCAGGGCACAGACAGACAGACAGACGTAAAAAACACACACCCTTATCACCCCCCGAGCTAAGAATAAAACCAAGGTTTTCTCTTTCAACAGACAATTCATTCCTATAAATCCCAGTACATAGTAGCAAGCCCAGTCACGGAAGAAAACCCAGCAGAGGAAAATGGAACACCTTCCTGAGACCCAAAGTAAATATTTCCTGTCTGGATTTGGTGCCACTCGACGTCTAACTCATTTTTCCCCACGTCCTGCCTCTGCTCTGCTCCAGAACCGGGCTGGGGATCCCCCGAGACGTCTGGGCGTCGCTCCTGCTAAGTCCCGGGATTCTGAGTAGCAAAGGAGCGAGGTTTTGGTGACAGGAAAGCCAAGAAGGAGCGCGGAGGCCTGAGCGAACAAGCACTCTCAGGGCCCTGGAAAAGGGGGGCTGCCCAGCCCTGGTGGGCAAGAAGGGCCCGAACGAAGGTGCCTGGTGGAGGGTAGCACACGCACGGGGACACGTGCCACCCGTGCCCGGTGACCCTCCCTCCTGCCCTTTCCCAGGATGTCCAGGGAGGGGAGAGCCGGCCCCAAATGCTGCTGCAGGCAGTCCCCCTCCCGATGAAGATTCCTGTGAGGAAGCCCCTCCGCCCACGGCGCCCTTCCCTTACCAGACTGCCGGCGCCCCTGGCGTGCATGGGCGGACACCTCGTCCTGGGAGGACCAGGCCTTCTTCAGGCGCTCTGGGCTGCAGCGGTACCGACTGGGATCTGCACACGAGACTGACTATCAGCCTGGGCCCGGACGATGACCACACCTGACCACACCTTTGCTGCCTGCTCTGGCCAGAAGCCTCCAGAGCTCCCGCCTCTCCCACCTCCCATCCAGAAAGGGTACGTGGTGGGAGTCCCACCTGCCGGCAGGACCATGCCCCTGGTCTTGCAGTAGACCCCTAGCTAGCTCTTGACAGAAAGAGACAGAAGTCTCCGACAGAGCTTCCCACGGATTGAGAGATGTGCCCAAGTAGGGAGAAAGCAGGCAGAAAGGGTACACTTACAGTAGGAGTCCATTTCCAAGATGGCTTCCTTGGCCTGGAAGGAAAGGAAACACCCAGTTACAATGTTCCACGTGTGTGCCTCTCGGCCCACCGACTTGCTCTTGCTGCACTGACCCCCGCTGTCCGGTGAGGCGGACGTCCTCCAGGGGTGAGGCACTGGTGGCCCCCGGGGAGGGCTGAGGAACACCCTCTCCCTGCACCCCATCAAGGGGCAGGTGGGGCACCCCGGGAACCCACCTTCTGCGGGATGGTGGTGTGGTGGTTCTCCAGGATGAGCCTCTTGATGTGGTGAGTCCAGCTCCGTTTCTCCTCCGCAGTTTTGGCCTGAAAAGACCCACGGGAGAAGGAGCCAGGTTACGACCACAAGCCTGAAGCCGTGCGCCGTGGGCCGGGCTTCCGTCAGGGGGGGCCGAGGCAGCAAGACGGCCTGTGCCGAGACCGGTGAGGTGACCCGGACCCCTCCACGCAAACCCGGGAGATGCCCACAGGGATCCCCACCTTGCAGAGGGAGACCAGGAGGCCCCGGTCCCGGGCGAGCGTGGCCCCGGCCGAGCCCTCCGGCCTACCCCTCACCTGGATGTTGTACTGCTGCTTGCTGTGCTTGTAGTGGGTGACGGTGAAGCACAGGGAGTCTCTGGTGCTTTCGATCAGCATCAGGGAGGAGCACTGGGGCAGGGGGAGAGCACAGTCAAGCACGGGAAGGGGCGGGGGCTGACCTGGGGTCCCAGCCCCTTGAGACCATCCAGGCAGGCAGGGAGAGTAATCTCAGAAGGACGGGGCTGCAACCCAGGGCCCATGAAGGGGTCAAGAAACGGAGGCTGCAGGCGCCCGACGGGCTCGGACATCAGAGCCCAAGACTCTTCATCTCAAGGTTGTAAGTCCGAACCTCACGCTGGGTGAAGAGATTACTTAAAAATAAAATCTAAAAAAAAAAAAAAAAAGAACGGAGCCTAGCTCACTGCAAGGGAGTAAAGGGGTAAGGGGCCAAGGAGCAGAGGCCGCGAGAGCAGCCTGGTTACCGGGATGTGGCCCTTGTAGACAAAGTGATCGCCTCGCTTCTTGGTGATGAGCAGCGCTTTGTCGAAGAGGAAGAAGGTCCTCTCGTTGCGCACACGGTGCACGCGGAACGTGCCCTCCAGGACAAGCTCCCCGTAGACGGTCAGGTCCGGCCCCTTCCAATTGATGAGCAGCGACTGAATCTCCTACAGCAGAGAAGCCCCGACCCCCAGAGTCAGGCTGCCCTTGGCCCTCTGGGGGCGACACGGAGCCCCAGAAACCCCTGTAGACACAGCTACCACCCACAGCCACCCACACGCGGCCACAAGGGTGCCCCGCGAGAAGCCCGCCCTCGGCACCCCCCCAGCCTGCCTGCCCCTCCGGCGACCAGCCCCGGAGCACCTGCAGCCGGACCGCGTGCTCGTGCCTCCTCTTCATGTCATTGATGTACCAGGCCACGCAGGTCATGGTGTCGATGGCATCCTCCACCACCTCGAAGCCGTCCTCTTCTTCATCAAAATGTTTGGCGATTTCCTGCCCGGGAGACAGGCGCGTAGGCAGCCCAGGCTCAGCCCCCCCTCCCCGCCCCCGCCCCTCAGGAAGACGGGGCTGGGCTACCTGGAGCAGCAGGTGGTACTTGAGGATGCGCTGCACGGGCTTCAGCAAGTAGGAGCCCAAGGGCAGAGAGTGCTGTAGAAGCTCCTGCCGCTCCCGGAAGAACTTGGCCTGTTGCTTGTCCCGCATGCACTCGGTCAGGGCGGCCACTGAGCTGGGAGTGCGGGGGAAGGGGCCGTCACCACCTGGGAAGGCCTGCATGGGCATGTGCGGTGCTCCAGGCCCACAGAGTAAGTCTGTCTCCCCTCTCTGCCCCAATTACTCACTTGGGGTAGTTGTTGCAATACTGGGTGTAGATATCAAACTCTTGACTCTAAGAGGAGACCAAACAGAGAGAGTGATTTCTGGGAGCCTCCCATTTGACTCTAAACCTGGGTATAGCAAAGACATGGCCCTGACCCCCTGAGCACACTCTGCCCCCCTTTCCCTGAACACGGGCAGATCCATCCTGGGGCCCACCTGTCTGGGACATCCCATCCACCTAGCAGCCGCTGGCTGTAGCCCAGACTGCCCTTCCCATCTGAGGCAGGGCACCCGGCACTTCCCCTGGACAGAGGCCTCCAGGACTCACACATCCTCTTAAGCTGGGCACACTACTGGGCCTCGGAGCCCCCCAGCAAGGCAGGACAAGCGCCAAGGACCCAGTGGCCCCTCTTACCCTTTCCACGAAGCAGCTGGCCACGGCCACGGGGTCACTGTTGCAGCTGTCTAGGTCTCGGAGTAGCTGGCTGGGGGAGGGGAGAGTGCTCATCAGACCCCGGACAGTGCGCAGTCTCCACTGCTTCTAACTCGCCCCCTCCCCTGCCTCCCGGTGCCCAGAGACACAGCCAGCCCGAGGGTCATGCCAAAGAGTCGGGGCCTCCGTCCTCAGAGTGAGCCCCGCCCAGGCCAGCAACCACACAAAGTACCCAGCACTGCCGCGAAGACGGGGAGCCAAAGACACCCACATGCTCAGCAAGCAAGAGAGAGAAGGGGGACACCAGTACCCACCTCGGGAGGGGAGACAGCTCCTCTGCAGGCAGAAGGAGTCAAACACACAAAGGCAGAGATTAAAGGGGGAAGAAGAGACAGAGGGGAGTCCCAAAGGAACCAAAGGCCCCCAGTTCAAAAGGATGCAGGAAAAGGAGAGAAACAGGGTGAGTCCCAATACCCCGGGAACTTAGATGGGGCGCTACAGGAAACCCTAAACACACCGTTCCCGACACCTCCTCCTGTGGACCCACCTCAGGCCAGCCCAGGTCGCCCTGCGCCCGCCCGCCGGGACTTCTGCAGCCGGGCCAGCAGGATGCCCCTCTGGCCCCGTTAATGGGCCCGGGGTAAGGTTCCTCTTGTCTGCTGATACTGTCCCCTCAGGCACTGTCCCTTCCCTGGGGACTGTGGGCCCAGGCAGCGCACACCAGAGCCTCGAGGAGCTGCTGTGCCCTGAAGCAGCCCCTTGCCGGCCTTGCTCGGCCTCCCTCTGCCTGGCCTGTCCTCCTCCTGGTGGGTCAGATCACCCCCAGGGACACCTGACTTCCCATGGGCTCAGTGGGAAGGTGAGGAAGAAATGAAGAGATGTGCAAGTGGGGCGTGGAGATGGGAGAGACAGAGGGGCCACAAAGGTCCGGAGGGAAGAGCATCGCGTGCCAGAGGCCAGCAGTTCCCTGTGGGGGCACACACCCCACACCCCCTCTCCCACAGGGAGCTAACTACCCCGCCCTCCAGGGACGGAGCAGCATCGCCCACCCTCCGCGACCAGGCCCCAGGCCCCCACGTCACAGCCCAGGAGACTAGGGACACCCAGGGCTCCCCCCTGGCCCTGGATGGGCCTCACGGGCAGAACATCGGTACCTGTTCAGTGCATAGATGCTTTCTATGTTCCCAAAGAGGGCACTGACTTGTTCCGGCTGCAGCAGCCCGGGCGTGTCGATGATCTTCAAGAGGTAGTCCTGGGGGGGCGGGCGGGGGGGAGGCGTCAGAACCCAGCCCTTCCCGGCGCAGTCCTGCCCCCCGCCTCCCACAGCCACACCTCAGTTCTGTTCTCCATTTACAACTACAGTGGGACTTCACGGACACGGCCTACGGTACTGGGCTGGACAGCTCTCCCCCCAAAATCGATATCCGTTCAGAACCTCAGAAGGTGACCAGATTTGGAAATAGGGTCTCTGCAGACGTGATCAGTCAAAGATCTCAGGACAAGAGAATACTGGACTTAGGGTGGGCCCTAAATCCCATGCCAGGTGTCCTTATAAGAGGAAAGGACACAGTGACACAGAGAGGGTGGCAATGGGAAGATGGAGGCAGAGGTCGGGACAGAATATCTATAGGCCGAGGAAATCCAAGTATCGGCAGCAACCACCTGGCAGAAGCCGGGAGAGAGCCATGGAATGCATTCTCCCCTCAGACCTTCCAGAAGGACCCAATCCTGCCAACATCTTGATTTCCGACTTCTGGCTTCCTAAACCAACACAGAAGAAATCTCTGCATTTCAGTCCCGAGCTTCTGCTAATTTGTTTTAGCGGCCCCAGGAAACAAACACGCCTCTCTGCCCCGAGCAGAGGGCTTCCTCAGCGGCAGCCACCCAGCCACCTGCCCCTGTGCCCCACAGGGTGAAGCACGGGTGTCTTCATCCCAGGGAGGAGGAACCCGAGGCTCGGGGCCTGACGCAGGTGCCCGAGACCCCGCAGCCAGGAAACAGCAGAGCAGGGATCTGGGCACAGATGGGCACATCTGGGCCGGTTTCCTCCCTGTGTCCCGCGTCTGTGGGCACAGCGGTCCTGCCCCTCGCCGCCGCCGACCAGAGGTCTGCAGGAGGTCCTGGCCCCAGCTCCTGATCGGACCCGAAGTCGCGAGGCAGCACGAGTAGACCGAGGCCCCCCGGAGAAGGGACATGAGGCCTCCCCACTGCTCCGTGGGAAGCAGGTTACTTCTGACACGAGCTGTCAGGGAAAACTCTCCCTCCAGGGCTGGAAGCGGACTCCCCCAGGCGAGCTGGGCCACCCGGAGCGGGAGGCCAGCCACACCACGGAATTGGCACTGCAGCTGCGGGGGGCCTCACCTCCACGATGCTGCGCAGGTCCTGCACGTACATGCGCTCCGTCTCCACGATCTCCCGCACCACGCGGCCCAGGTAGCTGAGCTTGTGCACCGGGGCTGCCGGGGCCCGGCCGCCGAACGGGGACAGTGGCCCCCTCGCGCTCAGCCGGCCGCTGGAGCTAGTGTTGCCGTTGCGGGGATGCCGGCCGCGTGGGGAGCTCGCCCCGTTCTCGGCCGACGCCTCGGAGCCACTGGGCTCCTCCATGGCACCGCGGCTGTCACGGGAGGAGCCCGACGAGGACGTGCTCGAGGTCAGGCTCACCGGCCGCTCCTGGCAGCCATCCTGGCGGAGGGAGGCAGAGACGGGCATCCTGGCATCGCGGCCTGGCGAGCGCGCTCCGGGGAGGTTCTGGGCGGGATGGACAAAGAATTGGATCTCAGCATCATCACAGAAACAGAAAGTAGAAGGGGGGCTGCTGGGAAGTCCGTATCTGATGAGCACAGAGTTTCCATTTTGTGAGGTAAGAGAAGTCCCGGTGACCACGTGGCGATGGTGGTGACGGGAGCGATGACGTGCGTGTGCGTGACGCCACTGAACCACTACACGCTTAAAAATGGTTAAAACGGAAAGTTTATGTTTGCGTATTTCACCACAGTTAAACGCAACAGCTCTAAATGTCGAGAGGGTCCCTTCCGTCAGACTCCACAAGTATGCCCCAGGGTGCCCAAGGTACATCCCTTCTGACTCCAACAGCCCCGGCGCTCCCAGGAAGGAAGGGTGCCCGCACCCGAAGAACAATCAAGGGCTCAGAAACCCGAGCCCCAGGAGCTCAGAGAGCACATCTCCACCAGAGCAGTCGTCGGGGTGCCTTCAGACGGAACCCAAGCCCAGCCCCGCTGCTCCAGCAGTGCAGCCAGCCTCTCAGAACCTACGCCGGGCCGTGTCCCTGGGGAGGCAGCGACCTGCCGCAGGGACGGGTCTCAGCGTGGTGCCCGGCACGGGGCAAGGGCTCCGTAAACCATCGAGACAGTGATGATAATGGCAACTGTCAACAAGCACTTCCCACGTGCCCACTTGTTGGGGCCTGTGCTGGGGTCACCAGCAAGGACAGCGGAAGACCTTGGTTTGGGCTCGAGGACGACACACGTGCTGGAGAGTAAGATTCTCCTCAGGATTATGCCATCTCTGGGGGCACGAGCTGCTGCACCATGGTGAAACCTTCTAGACACCGACAGGAGAAGCAGAGGAGAGAGTCCAAAGGCTCCCCAACCCCCAGCACCTGGTACAGGCCCTGACTCACCCCAGTTCCCAGTGCACAGGAAATGCCCCAGGGCTGAGCCACTGATGAAGCTCCGGGAGGCTCTCCCAACTCCGTTAGCACAGCCAGGTCAGGCAGCCCGGCAGGCAGGAAACTGCTCCCAGGTAAGGCAAACACAGCCTCAGGTGGACTTTCGTCCGGAGCAGGTGGTGCTGTTCTCAGCCCACCTGGAAAACCCTGAAGCAGTATGTCTGGGAGGGGCTAGGGCCTCAGGGAAGGACAGGAACGCTCTACCCCCACCCCAAACACCACGGCTCACCAACGCCACTTTCCAGAATGGGTCTTTCATTGCTGTTTGCACAAGGAACAAAGATCCAGAGTATCATCCTCACTTTCACTGCCCCAAAGCCTTCCACCCCTAATTCTAGGACTCAGAAATTACCAGACCACAGGCTAGAGCTACAAGAAGGATCTAGGAGCCATCACTCCAGGAATCTTGAATTTCCCCTGCTTTTCTGTGCCTCTGCCCGAACCTGGAACCAGTCCCCTGGCTGTGCCAGCACCCCTGGGCCATGGGCTCTGGCTTTTGCAAATGTTCTCTGCCTGGACATTACTCCCAAGTCCCATGCACCCCCCCCCCGACCCCATCTATCCCAAGCCATACTGCCCCCCAACCCCTGCCACTTATACCCAATCCTCAGGTTTTAGATTAGAAGCCAGCCTCTTCTAGAAACCTCCCCAGAAAACAAACCTGGATGCCCCGTTCTCCATACTCTTACTGCATCCCAGGACTACCCCTAGCACTCCCTGTGTGACTGTGGCTAGTTGGAGATCCCCTGCCCTAGACCGTAAGGGACCTAAGCTCAGGGGCCTTAATGGTGACCGAGCAAATGGATAATGGGGCACAAACTGCCACCTCTACTGAGCTCACGTCAAGAGGCCAGCAAGGACCCTCTCCAGCTCAGCACCCCACCACTGCAGCGCTCAGCCTGGGCACAGGGAAGGGTGTCACCTCCCTGGTGACCTATAGGAGCCTCTCAAGTTGCAGATAAGGACACAGGGGCAGTGCTAAAGCCAATCCTGCCTTCTCCCTCCCTTCCAGGTGCAACAAAGGACAATTAACAGGCTCATCTTGGTGAAACCCTGAGCATCTCAGAGGAGCCCCCCTTGGGAAATGCAGCACTGCTGCTGCTCCCTCCCTCCTCAAAAGGGCCTTTAAAACAACCAGCTGGGCCTCTCTACAGAACCTACCCACAGGGTAACACCGTGTCATTCCAGCACAAAGATCCAAACTCCGCCCCAGTCCTTAACCCTAACTGCCACGGGGACTCCAGTGTCCTTCAAAGCCCGCTGCAGTCCGCCTCCCCAACCCCCGCCGCTGTCAGTCACAGCTGGAACAATGGGGCAGAAACTTATGACCTAAGACCTTTCCCAGATCAAACCTAAGGTCATTCAGCCCCTATGGGGATGCTAAGTGGCAAAGGCCCAAGTCCCAGATGGATTTCACAGCTGGCCAGGTCAGTTTTAAAGTAAAAGATTAGCCACAGCCCCCCTCCGCCACCCCCCCCACTCTCAGAAAGGCCTTCTAAGGGTCACTCTTTGGGGACCACATTGCCCTATGAATCCAGAAACAAAACAAGAGCATCTTTTCTTTGGAAAAATCTCCTCTGGTGGG
>CM052797.1:95065341-95123213 GCA_028533885.1 Nasua narica | reverse complement strand
AGCAGCCCCCCACCTCTGTGCCCAGCAGTCCCCCCGTGCCCAGCAGCCTGCCATGCCCAGCAGCCCCCCACCTCCGTGCCCTGCAGCCCCACCCCCATGCCCAGCAGTCCCCTGCAGCGAGACGAAGCATACCAGCCGAGTGCTGAAGCGTTCTAAGTGCCATGACACAGCAAGTCGCTTTCATCTCCAGCAGCTCGATGAACTCGGCACCATCACTAGCCCATTTTACAGATACAGAAACCTGAGGCCACAGAAGCAGCACGTGGTAGAGCCTGGACATGTACTCGGGCGCACAGGCCCCAGTGTTCCCGCTCCCCTGCCCCGGCCTGCTGTCTCCGGAATGGATTTCACACAAGCCAGGGCCGCAGGCAAACGATTAGTCACAGGCCCGGATGCTATGCTAGGCCTCAGCCTAAGCCGTGGGGGACTTATTAAGTCTTGAAAGATCACAACTTTTAACACAATACTTCATTTACCCTACAAAGGCTGTGGAGACGATAAAGGAATGAAAGTAAAGATTCCTTTTAGCCATTTCTAGACCTGCTGCTCTGTGACATCTGGCCATTTACCCTCCTGTTGGAACAACATGGTAAAATACAGATTCCAGGTCAAAGGATCGCAGGTCACGGAAAAGAGAGAGAGCATGAGGTCACTGAGGTCACCAGGATTGGACTATAATTCCCTGCATGAGACAAGCTCTGCAGGGACCAGGAGACCCAGGACCACAAGGCTCTCTAGGACAGGAGAATTGCTGGAAAAGAATGCAAAGACCCAAAAAGGGAGGATGACAAGCATGTGGAGCAGGGAGAACAAACAAGGCAGAGTCCGGGGGGCTGTTAGCAGAGCCATCGCACTCAGTCTGAGTGCGTGCTAGTGCAGACCCCCAGAGAGACCGCACCAGCACTACCCACGTGCCGGGGCCAGAGGCAACCTTCCTTCCTCTCCACTGAGTATCACCCCAAATTGCAAGGTTCACCTCAAAGTCAAGATTGGAACTCAGGTCTTCAGACTCGTCCGAGAGACACAGTCTGGCTAAGGAAGTGGGAGCCTAAAGAAGACAGGCAGAGAGCGGCCAAGCCCTCGAGCCAGAAGCCCACGTCCTCCTCCACCTACCGCACCCAGTCTCCGGTTTCCCGAAGTCCCCCAGCCACGACCTCTTCCATCTCTCAACATGAGTCAGTCCAATCATCAATCAGTGAATCGGTCTTCTAGAAAACTCGGCATCTCCAGTCCCACCCCTGCGATGGTCCCCCAAGCCTTTCTTTTTGATGGACCCAAGAAGTAGTTCAACACACATCTTTGTGGGGGGTAGGGGGGTAGGAAAGGAAGGATTCTTTTTTCTGACTCTATATTTAAACACAATCCGCACCCTTCCTCTCTCTGCCCACACCTCCCCAGGTTATTGGCCCTCCCTTCGGAGGGCCTTTCCGAATGTCCCCAGGCAGAGAGGCAGGCTGCAGCAGGCCCCGTGGATTCCCAGCACAGATGACTGGGGTCAAGTCCCACATCCCTCTTCTCCAAACTAGGCCTCAGCACCATGCCCCCAACCTAACCCATACCCCTGCTTCCAACAGAAAAAAATGACAAAACCCATAATTAGCCCCCACGTTCTGTCCTCAGGCCTCTGGTCACTGCGGCAAAAGGACCCCGCTCCCCGACCCCCAACTTCAGAAAAAATGGTCCCGGGGTGCCTGGGTGGCTCAGTTGGTTAAGTGGCCAACTCCTGATCTCAGCTTAGGTCTTGATCTCAGGGTCATGAGTTCAAGCCCCAAGTGGCCAAGTGGGCTCCACACCCATTGTGGAGCCTACAAAAAAAAAAAAAAAAGGAAGAGTAGGAAGCAAAGGAAGAAAGAAAGAAAAGACGGTCCCACAGGGGCACTCACCTGGAACCCTCTGGAGAACCTCTCTTTTTCTGGCCCTGGAATCCCCAGGACTCAGCAACATTTCCTTCTGGCCCTCCCTCCCTGGCCAGCGGGTTGCTGAGGAGAAGGCTGGAGAGGGAGGGGGGCACTCGCTGGACAACCCTCTGTGTGGGCCAACTCTGGAGACGCCCCAGAAAACAGTTTGCTTCGGAGAGGCTGGCTCCAGGTGTGGCGGAGGCTGACGTCATCCTTTCGCCTTCCGCCCCTCACCCCACACCCAGCAGCGGAAGCCGGCACACCTGTCCCCGAGGCTGGCAGGGAAGGAGCAGGGGGCTCTCCCAAAGGCAGTGGCTCCGACATCCGCCAGCCCTGCACACCTCCGCGGGGGCTCCTGTCGTTGCTCAACTGCACCTCCTACCCGCCCCAAAGGCTCTCCAGACCTGGGCAGCCAGCCGTGTCGGACCCTCCCCGGGATGGCCCCCGAGTCCCCTGTCAGGATGTCCTCAGAGAGGGGACCAGAAGGAAGCGACAGAGAAGAGCCACGGGGCCGACCATAGAGATCTCGGAGGGGGGCGCAGAGCTCACTCAGCTGGGCCGTCACCCACCGCTCAGCGCCGCCCCCCGACCCCCGCCCCGCTCTTGCCTGTCTCCTCCTGCCAAGAGGACACCTTACACCACAGCCCCAGGGGCTTTCCGGGGACAGGAGGAACCCTGAGAGGGTCGGCGCGGTGCCCCTTTCCGGGGCAGCTTCCCACTCGGGCCCTCCCAGCCCTCCCCGGAGACTCGGGGGCTCTAAGCACCTAAGGCAGGACAAGGGAAGGCTCCCTGGGGAGTGACTGTGTTCCATGTGAGCAACGTGACTGTCACAGAGGCTGTGCAAACAGTGTCATCAGGGTTTCTGGGCCACAAACCCAGGCCAGCTGGCTCACAGTCATTTCCCCTCATGAATTTATATTCCCTCGTGAATTCCCTTTCCCACCACCCCAGAACGGCAGGGGCCACCAAGTGTGGCTGGGTCTTTGAAGCAGGACTTCAGCTGCTGGGAAGGAAAGGGATCGTGGCTGCCAATGGAGTCCTCCCACCTGAATTCTGGGAGGAAGTCTGGGCTTACAGACTAAAGTCCAGAAAACTTCCTCAGCCTGGGAAGGGAAGGAAAGCCCCTGGCATCTCGTCTCAGTCGGGGGACCACCCACCCGCACCTCACGGTCCCCACCACCTCACAGCCCCAACATTCGTGCGTGTGGTTTCTCAGACCTAGAGAAATGTGTCCCAGACCCTCTCTCCCTACACAAATTCAGCCAGATCACCTCCTTCAGAAAGGCCTCCTCAACCACTTCTGGAGCATCCAACACACACACTACTGTAGACTCGCCCCCCACCCCCCCAAAGAATAAGCACACCCTAATCATCCCTGGATATAAAAGAACCTATCGCTGTTGTGTCATACAGCAAAAGAGACTGTGCAGATGTGATCGAGTCAGGGATCTTGGGATGGGGAGATTACCCTAGGTTCCCTGGGTGGGTCTGATGCAATCCCAAGGGTCCTTACAAGAGGGATGCAGGAGTCGGGAGCTGACTTGACAACAAAAGCAGAGGGACAGACAGAGAGAGGCTGCTGGCTTTGCAGACCGAGGAAAGGGACCACCAGCGAAAGGATCTGGGCGGCTTCAAGAGGCTGGGAAGGGGGAGGAAACAAGTCCTGGAGCCTCCAGAAGGAACACGGCTCTGCGGACCCAGATTCGGTTCTGACCTCCAGAACCATAAGATAGCAAATACATGTTGTTTCAAGCCCCGAAGCTTGTGGGGTTTGTTACAACAGCCAGAGGACACTAATACACATACTTCTTCTAACTCTAGTGACCCTGAGTATCACTTAAAGTGCTGGTCCTTGGGCGTCCGTATGCACATGCTTGTCTTCTGGACAAGACAGGGAAAGTCAGTGGGGCTGGGCCTGTGTTCCTGTGCCCTCCGCGCACCCGCCCCCCCCCCCCCCGAAGCAACATCCATGGAGGCGCCCAATAAGCACCTGCGGAAGGTCTGCAGGGCTGTGCAGCAGCACCTGTCACCAGTCCCACAGTCTGGCGAAAGAGAAACAGTGGTCAAAACCGAGGGCTGGACCAGCTCCTCCCAGACTAACGCGTTTCCACATGAGTCACTACCAGCAGGTTTCCAGTCCGCCGAGAGGTACCCAGGAGCAGGGACTGCTCGTTCACCCTAGCAGTCCTGTCCTGCTTGGCCCCAGACAAGGGACTGGAGCAGGGGCTTAGCTGCCTTGCCGTCATGCCACATACCAAGTGACCAGCCACAAAACACGGAGAGGAAGGGAAAAGTGGCCAAGGAACCACTCTGGAATTTGGAGAAGAGACTATAATAAGGTCCCCCTACAAACAGCCCAGGAAAAGCTGTCTACGAGGACGTTTCATATGCATATGTACTAAAGGCAAATGAGAGCAATTACTATGGCTCACAGCCAGGGTAGGTCAACAGAAATGAAACAATGTCCCCAGAAGATGGAGCAGCTAAAGCCGGGGCTAGAAATCACAGATTCGGTATTCCTGGAGGCCCCACCTCTCTCATCACTAGACCAAAAAGGCCCACAGGACCCCGCCTCCTTACCAGCAAACTTCAGGAACCTTGCCTTGCAAATCAGCCATCTTGTCCCCACGGCGGGGGCAGGGCAGGGGCTGCTGGTTTTGTGGCCTCTCAGCTGGAGTGGGGGCAGGGAGGAAACGGGAGCCAACGCCTTCAACAGTTGCAGCATTTACTGTTGCGTCACGTTCAAAGGCCCTGGAGAATCTCGGCAGGAAGTAAGTGGGAACAGAGGGGTCCCGCCAGGGCCCTCTGAGTCCCCAGCAGAGGAGGACATAACAAGCATGAACACATGTGCCCGGGAGTCCGCACAGCAGAGGTTACACACACTAAAGGGTTCCAAAGGCTCCAGAGCCGGGTAGATCTGGTCTAAAACCCAGCAGCTCCGCCTGACCGGCCCGTGTGGCCTTGGGCGAGCCACCTGACCTCAGGGAGCTTCAAGTTCCTCATCTGCGAAATGAAAACAAAAGCACCCACATGACTGGTCCCCAAAACGGAGAGGATGCGGAGCAAAGCTCTGCCACAGAGTAAAGCCACCCTAAGTGATAGGATGACAAGGATGGGTAAGTTATTATTTGTTCCACAAGCACTGGGACAAGTGCTTTTTTTTTTTTTTTCTGATTTGTGCCTATAATTTTTACCCACATCTCACAGGAAGAATAAAGATAAAAGTTCAACCTGAACTAGCATGACCTAATCCTTCCCCAACCAGCCATTCATCACATGCAGTCCCGACGCTGATTTGAGCCATGATCTTACATGGGAAAATATAAGGCAATTCAGCAGGAAAGGCAAACGGTCTGGTATCCGTGCCCAAGAGAAGGGCAACACAGAAGATGAAGTCTAAGTGAGTCAGAGCACTTTGCTGCACCAGGCAGGGCACATTCCTCAGGGCTCCACAGGGAAAGGAGCTAGGAGCTAAAGCGGAACAGAGACGGAGGACAACAGGGGCAAGCACGGACAGAACTGCAGGAAGTTGAAGGTGGCAAAAGCACAAACGAGTGATCAGTAACAACCGTCCTCGACAGTGGCCCTTGGGTTTTAAAGAAAAAATGAAATCCGGCTGCAAGGAGGACAGGACATATGAAGAACCAGGATTTAAGACAAAAACTCAAGGCACTAGGAAAAGCCTTGCTGTTCACCTGCTTCCTAAATCACAAGGAATATCAAAGAAGGGGGGGAACTAGCAAAAAGGACAAAGTGCATATGAGTGAGCCCGGGGACCCCAGGCAGCACTGCCCCAAACCCGCCCCGCTCTGCTCTGCAGCCGCGGGCGACAAAGGAGCATGGCACTGAGCCGTGCGCGCCACAGCATCCACCCTCTTGCCTAGGGGGAACAGTCCTTGCGCTGCCTAAGTCGTGAGCTGCACAATTCACTGGACAAGTATTTTCAAGCACTCGCCTTGCACAAAGACACTGTGGCAGCCTTGTGGAAGACAGAGATGAATCACACACAGAGCTCGCACTCTCAAGGGCTGATCCTCTCTCTGGAGAAGCAAGACAAGTGCCCCAGTAACAAAAGGAGGTGGGGAGTGGGGTCGTGGGCAGTCTGGGAGTTCAAGGCTGCCTCCAGTTTGGCACTTCGTTCCATGCTTCTGAGCATGATGCTAGGCCCTGGGGATACTAAAACGAGGAAAACACTGTCCCCGTCTTTGAGGAACCAAGTTCTAGAAGGAAGAAGAGCCCATTGAACAAATTCCCCACCAGGCAATGCCTCGAGTGCTGTACAGAGGTACGAACACGGAAACTGTGCTCGCAGAAGAGGGAGTAGCTGGTACTAGCTGGGGCACCTGGGCAGCTTTAAAGCAGATGAGCCTTCAGCTGAGCCCTGAATGATGAATAAGCTTGTACTTGCTGAGTGAAGAGACACAAAAAGTGAAGAAGAGGCAAGGCAGCAGCATGGGAGAGTTCAGTCCCAAAAGGCCCTGGACGTTCCGACGACCCTGGGCGGCTGGCAGCAAGAGGCCAGGCTGGAAGGCATCGGACAGACGGAGAATGCACGGGCAGCAGCCCCATGGGAAGGACGTGCCCGAAAGAACAACTACCAACTGCCAAGACTCGGGGACTCAGAGCCGAGGTGTGAGAATGGGCCCTAAGAAAGCACAAACCACACGTGGCTTTGGCAGCTGGTGTCCATCGAGCCAAAGAAGTGTTCGGGAAGAATCCAGAAGCCCAAGAAGGTGCTGGCTGTTCACAGAGAGCATCGGGGAGGAGAAAAAGAGAATGACCCAGGGAAGCATCTGCTAGAAAGAAGAACAAGACCTATTCCAACCCTTGTGTGGGGGGCGGGGGGAAGACACGGACGACTAGGATCCAAGCAAAGGTGAAGAAACAAAGCTCTGTGTAAATCACATGCTTCTGAAAGCAGGAAGAGAACACCAACTCTAGAAAACTGAGATCTGGGGGCTTCGCTGGAAGAAAACATCCCACTGGGATTCCAGGCCAAAGCCTCTCCACTGGGCTAGGGGTTGGTCAGAATAACCCTCACCACCTGAGGGTTTCCTCCCTTCCCCAATTCTCACTTCCCTCCCCAAACAAATTAGAATTAGGAGGAAAGGCTGCCAACAGAGTAGGTCACCCAAACACAACTTCCTCTCTAATTCCAAGCATGAGCACCCAGACCCAGAGAAGTGCGTTCCTTCATGTGAGCAGCCCCCTTTTGTGAACTGCTGCCCTCCGTCAAACCACCCTGGCCTTCTCCACTTCTTGGGCATCACAGCAAAAGGGCGCCAGTGAACCCCCCATACTTTCCCCGGATGCTGATCTCGGGCCTGGCGCCGGACCCAGAGGACTCAGGCAGCCTCACAGACTCCCACAAGGGTCGACTTTCAGAGGCCCCGGCCCTTCCCACAGCGAGGCCTCATCTGCTTCCCTCTCCCACGGATCCCTCTCCCAGAGCCGACTGACCCCTCTCCACTCTCAGCCCACAGCACCTGCCCCCACCCCCCAGGGCCCTCACCTTCCCTCCTAAGGGGCCTCAACCAGGGCGGCCCAACAAACTCATGCAACCAGTTCCCAGGTAGGAGGAAAGGAGCCTTGTCCCTCAGCTGAGAGGTTAGGAGACCAGAGCGCAGTCGGGAGGGGCGGCTGTCACCAAACCCCAGGTTCTCGGGTGAGGGGATGCCAGTGGGGCGAAGCAGCGCAGCCCAGGCAGCACACTCCCACTCCTGGAGAAGTGAGGCCTTGCTTCAAGGTAAAACACCCCGCCAAGTCAGGGCGGCAACCTGGCCCCCGCCCTCCCCGCTCCAGCGGCCCGGAGCTCCGGAAGTGGTGGGCACGGCCCCTGCCCAGCCCCTGCCCAGCCGTGTCCATCTGGGATGAAACAGGGTGGGGGAGAACTTCCTTTCACCTGCTGTCCTGCCACCACCTGATTTTATCCAAAATAACCACCCTCTGTGGATTCTGGGAAAAAGAAACTTCAGGAAGAAGTAGGAAATTAACTCTGCTTTTCCCAGTGCGTGTGTGCTTTGGTGCTGGGTCCCTCCAATAGCGGCCTTCTCTAAACCACCCAACCCTGCATGTTCAGAAATCAGAAGGGCCTCCAAATCCCCCAACAGAATGTCTGCAGTCTCCTCTAAAAAGGAACATAGGATTGTCACGCTCTCACCCAGACACAACTGACCAATCCACTAGAAGAAACCAAGGCAGGAGAGGAGGAAAAACAGCAGCAGCTCTCCTATACCTGCATCCCTGGGGCTCCTCAGTTTCTGAACTCCCAAGGGAGAAATCTACCTTTTGCCCCCAAACCTGTGGCTGGCCAGGTTTTGCGGGGGGAGAGTTTATTAAGGCCTGGAGGCCCCAAGATGAGAGTCCTCATCAGACCCCCTCGTACCCCTGCCCTGGCCTGGCCTCAGAGGGGTACCTACCGCTTTCCTCAAAAGGGCTCCCATCAGAGCACCGGGAGGGCCGCCTGGGGCCTGGGAGCCGCATCCTCCCAGCCAGAGCAGCCGGCAGCCGGCAGCCGAGCAGTTAACAGGCCTGAGGCAGCATCGAGCTGCCACCAACAGCCTCGGGAATTAAAGTGCCCGCCGCCTCCTGCAAAACCTCTTCAATAAATGTCCTATTCAGAACCAGTTCCGCGTGTGGGTCCTACTTTCTGCATTTCTTTCATTCCTGATTCCTGGGAGGCCCCTGACGGAGGAAATGAGGCTTCTCACCCTCATTCGGAAGGTCCCCCCAGTGAGGACCTCAGTGACATCTGGCAGGTAAGCACCGCCCCACTGAAGACATGCAAATCTCTGAGCCATTAAACACAAGGGGACACTGACTGCAGGAAGTCAAACCCCGAAGACACTTGAACAAAGCCAGATCATTCACCAGCACAACAATGCTCCATTTATGTGGCTCCTCCCCCACCCCAGGCCCTCAAAGCCCGAGGATATTAACCCTTGTCCTTACAAAGAGTCAGGAGCCGGGGGAAGGGGCAGGTGGGCAGCAGGCCTTATTACCGCTGTTTTACAGATCAGGAAACGGAGGTACAAGTGGTTCCCAAAATGCCAAGCTGGAACCCCAACTAGCACTGAACCTAACCGCGGGAATCTCCTCCCAATAACCCCCAGGTCCAGAGCCATGTGCTCGCTTCCCCAAGGGCCCAATAGGGAGGTAGGAGGGACAGCCAGGGTTTCCTGGAATCCCTGCTTCCTGAGTTCACCATTCCTCAACACCGCCTCCCAGGCGGGGCCTTAAGAGAGGCAGAGGGCACTCCTTCAGCCCACTTTGTACCAATGCTCTTGCACAAGTTTTACAAGTAACACTTTGCTCAGAACAACTTTTCTCACTACGGGGCAACCTCAGAAAGAAGGCAAAATGGAGTCACCTGGGAATTTATAACTCCCTTCTAGAAGCTTCTAGAAGGAATGGCTTATGTGCCCACTGAGGATGGCCCAAGGACCTGCGCACAGGCTGCCTTTCTCCACCCTGTCACAGCAAGGGGTACTCATCTGCCCAGCAGCTCCATGACCAGCAAGTCCCTAAAGTCTCTTCCGTGAATGCTCTCTCTTCTAAACTCAGTTACAGCCTCCTACAGGTAAGAACCAGATCTTGTTGTACCCTTTTGCCTCCAGGTCTTCTGACACTCAAATGCCTACTGCTGATTCTGGGAGCTGTGCAAACACATGCCAGAAAAAAGCCAAAATAAAGCACACGGGGTGGGTGGTATTTTCTGGGCTTTTATGGGAGAAAAGGACATCCCCATTGGAGGCCCAGAAAAAGGTCTGAGAATGGAGAGCCGGGCTGTTCACCTCTCCTCGAATGCCTGGTCAGACCCAGCCCAGCAGAGAGCTGCAGAATTGAGGCTGAGATGACTTCTATCTGCAAACACGATTAGTCAAACCCACTGACAATTATTGGCAGTATAAGCCACGTGCCCGGTCATGAGAACACAGCAATACATAAGGCAGACCCTTGCTATTAGGAGCTTACCTTCCAGTAGGGAAGGACACAAAAGGTAGACAGATGAATAATATATTTCTGGATAGTGATAAGTGTCATAAAGAAGGTAAAGCAGGGAAAAGAGTAGGGCACACTCTCTCTCAAATAAATAAAAATAAAATCTTTAAAAAAAAAAAAAAAAGGTGGAGGGGCACCTGGGTGCCTGAGTCGGAAAACCGTCTGCTCAGCTCAGGTCAAGATCGCAGGGTCCTGGGGTGGAGCCCTGCTCCCTGATCAGCGGGGATTGTTTATTCCCTCTCCCTCTGACCCTCCCCTCGCTCGGGTGTGCTCCCGCGCTCACTCTCTCAAAAAAATAAGAATCTTAAAAAAAAAAAAAAAGTAAGTGGGGGGATGGGGTGTTATTTGGTCAAGAGGTCCAGGAAAGCTCTGAGGAAGTAACTCTTGAGCAGAGGCCTGTTTAAGAAGCAGGCAGACATGCAAAGTTCTGGGGGAAGAGCCTTCCAACAATCCTTCGCTCTACTCCACCTCAGCCACCGACCCACCCATTTCATGTCCTAGACCTCATCATCACCAGTGAAGTGCAGACTTCCAAAATATCTTACTTTTAAGCATCCCACTCTTTGCAACCACTGAAGAGGAGCTGAGTATAAACATTACTAACCATACAACAAAATAAGCCATCACAAGGGAGTAAAAAGAACAAACTGGTACTCCAAGAGCTACAAGAAAAGAAAAATCTGGGCACCTGGGTGGCTCAGACAGTGGAGCATCTGACTCTTGGTTTCAGATCAGGTCGCGATCTCAAGCCTCTGTAGAGCTTCATGTTCGGCAGGGAGTCTGCCTGAAGATTCTCTCCTTCTGCGCCTCCTCCCCCAGATAAATAAATAAATCTTAAAATAAATAGATAGATTTCCCAATAAAGAAAAGCCCAGGACTAGATGGCCCCACTGGTGAATTCTACCAAATACTTAAAGGAATTAATACCAATTCTTTACAAACTCTTCCAAAAATAGAAGAGGAAGGAATACTTCCCAGCTTATTCTATGAGGCCATATTACCCTGAGATCAAGACCAGACAAGATATCACGAGAAAAAAAGCTACAGTCTAAAAATCCCTAATAAAGATGCAAAAAATCCCCAGCAAAACACTAACAAATAGAAACCAGTAATACATAAAAAGGAATATACACTATGACCATATGGATTTATCCCAGAAATACAAGATTGGGTTAACATCCAAACATCAATTAACAGAATTTAAGATACTAATAAAGTACAAAACCACCTGATAATCTCAGTAGACCCAGAAGAAACATTTGACAAAAACTAACGCCTTTCCATAATAAAAACACTTCCACAAACTAGGAATAGAAAGGAACATTCCAATCCTTATAAAAAGCATCTACAAAAAATCTATAGGTACTTCATTTTTTTTTTTTTTGGTACTTCATACTTAATGGAGAAAGACTGAATGCCTTTCTCCTAAGATCAGGAGCAAGACAAGGATGTCCCCTCATGCCATTTCTATTCAACACTGTTCTACAGTTCTAGCCAGGACAAGTAAGCAAGAAAAAAACATAAAAGACATTCAGATTGAAAAGGAAGAAGTAAAACTATCTCTGTTCACAGATGACATAATCTTGTATATAGAAAACCCTATATAGATTCCTTTGAATTCACTATAAAACCACTCGTCCTAATGAGAGTTAGAAACATTGCAGGATACAAGATCAACACACAAAAATCAATTTCATTCCTATACACTGTCAGTGAACAATCCAAAAATGAAATTAAACAAAACAATATCATTTATAATAACGGCAAAAAGCATACAATACTTTGGAATATATTTAACAAGAGAAGTGTAAGACTTCTATACTGGAAACCACAAAACACCGTTGAAAGAATTAAAGAAGATTTTAATTAATGGAAAGACATCTCATGTTCTCATGCATCAGAACACTTAACATTGTTAAACTGGCAATATTCGCCAAATCAATCTACCAGCTCAATACCATCTCTGTGAAAATATCAGCTGGGTTTTTTTGCACAAACTGACAAGCTGATCCTAAAATTCTGGTGGAAAAACAAGAAACCCAGAATAAACAAAACAATCTTGCAAAAGACCAAAGTTGGAAGATTCACAGTTCCTGATTTCAAAATTAACTAGGAAGCTACACTTCCTAAGACCGTGCTGTGCTGCATAAAGGCAGACATCTAGATTAATAGAAAAGAATTGAGAGTACAGAAATAAAGCTTCACATTTACAGCCTTGATTTTCATCAAGGGTACTAAGATGATTCAACAGGGAAAGAACAGACTTTCAAGAAATGGTACTAGGACAACTGGATATTCACATGCAAAAGAAAGAATGCGGACATCTAGTTCACACCGTATGCAAAAACCAAGGCAAGATGTATCATGGACATAAAGGTGAGATCTAAAACTATAAAACTCTCACAAGAAAACCGGGGACTAAACCTTGGTGAATTTGGGTGAGCGGTAGTTTCTTAAATATTAAAATCACAGGCACCAAAAAAGTAGATAAATTAGACTATATCAAAATTAAAAACCTAGCATTCCAAAGGGCACTATCAAGAAAGTAAAAAAAGTGAAGAGACAAATCAAATATGGGAGAAAATAGCTGTAAATCATATATCTGACAACAGACTTGTAACCAGAACATCTAAGGAACCTTTAAAACAACAACGATAACAAAACTCACTTTAAAAATGGGCAAAGATTCGAATAGATATTTCTCTAAGGAAGGTATACAAATGGCCAATAAACACATGAAAATATTCAAAATATTCTAAGTCTTTAGGGAAATGCAATCAAAACCACACTTATTACACTGCATACCCACTAGGATGGCTACAATTAAAACAATGTTACATAACGAGTGTTTGCGAGCACTCGGAAAAACTGGAATCTTTGCCCACTGCTGGTAAGGATGTAAAACAGTTCAGCTTATCTGGAAAAACAATTTAGCAGTTCCCCAAAAAGTAAGAGTTACCATGTGGCTGGGCAATTGTACTCGTAGGTATATACCTAAGAGAACTAAAAAATGTCCATACATGGGCACCTGGGTGGCTCAGTCAGTTAAGCCTCTGCCCTCGGATCAGGTCACGATCCCAGGGTCCTGGGATGGAGCCCCACATCAGGCTCCTTGCTCAGCAGGGAGTCTGCTTCTCCCTCTCCCTCTCCCTCTGCCGCTCCTCCTGTTTGTGCTCAGTCTCTCAAATAAATAAATAAAATCTTAAAAAAAAAATCCATACAAAAAGCTGTACATAACTGTTCACAGCAGCACTATTCATAATCGCCAAAATGTGGAAACAGCTCAAATGCCCATCGACTGATGAAAAGATAAACAAAATGCAGTTTATCCATACGATGGATTATTTGGCAATAAAAAGGAAGGTCTGATTACCTTCCACAACATGCATGACTCTTGAAAACACCACAATAAGTGAAAGTCATAATAAACTACATATTTATGAAGTCGTTTATGTGAAATATCCAGAAGAGGCAAATGCATAGAGAGAGAAAGCAGATTTGTGGTTGCATGGGGATGGGGAATGGGAAGAACGGGAAATGACTGCTAATGGGTTTAGGGTTTCTTTTGGGAAGGATAAAAATGTTTTAGGATTAGTTAGTGGTAACGGCTGCAGGACTCTGTGAATATACTAAAAACCACTAAACACTTTACATGGATGAATTTTAATATATATGAGATATAACTCAAAGTTATAAATCAGTCAATCAAATCTGAGAAGTATTAAGTCAGTGGGAAAAGTATAGACTATTCAATAACTGGTCCTAGACAGAAAATTTGGCTATTCCTCCGTAAAAAAATAAATCAGTCTGATCTTACAAGGTTGAGTGATTCTCCACTTTGGCTGGACATAAAAGTCACCTGGAGCATTTCATAACCATGCCTGAGCCCCACCCCGAGATTTTTATTTTATTGGTCTGATCGGAGGTGAAACTCAGACATCAGTATTTTCTTTTTTAAAGCTCCTCATAAGGCTTTAGTATGGAGCCAGAGTTGAGATCCAGTTTCATATAAAGAAAATACATTCCAGGTGAATTTAAAATGTAAGTGTGGGAAGCAAAACTTAAATTTAAAAGAAAATATTTTAATACATTTATAAAATCAGAGCAGGAAAGGATTCCTTGAAGAGACAGAAAGAACAAATAAAAGATCGATAAATCTGACATTAAAATTAAAACTTATGAAAAAAATGACATTTATTAATAATTAGGATAAGCCACGTTATGTAGTAAATATAACCTACCAAAGATCAGTTATTTAACATACATATTTTAACTCCTATAAATCAAAAAGAAAAAGGCAATAGCAATTCCATTTTTTTTTTAATTTGAGAGAGAAAGTACGCACCAGCAGGAGCACTCGCAGACACAGGAGCCCAAGAGCAGGGAGGGGGAGGAGAGAGAGAATCTCAAGCGGACTCCCTGCTGACCATGTGCCACATGCAGGCCAATCTCACAAACCATGAGATCACGACCTGACCCCAAATCAAGTCAGGTGTTTAACAGACAGCCACCCAGGGACCCCAAGGCAATGGCAATTAAAATTTTGGAAAAGGGGCGCCTGTGTGGCTCATTCATGAAGCGTCTGCCTTCGGCTCAGGTCATGATCCTAGGGTTCTGGGACCAAGTCCCAAATCGGGCACGGTACTCGGCAGGAAGCCTGTTTCTCCCTCTGCCACATCCCCTGCTTGTGGTCCCTCTCTCGCTATCTTTGTCAAATAAATATCTTTAGAAAAATAAAATAAAATGATAAAACTCTAGAAAAACACACCAGAACCTGTAGCATGTGTGGGCAGCGGAGCTGGGGGGCTACAGAGCACACGTGGGAAACTTTTCACTCTGTTCTCTTTTGGAGTTTGAATCATGTAGATGTATTACCCAATTAAAAACAAAAAATTTTTTAATGTAAAGGCCAAAGACAGAATAACAATGATCGGACAAAAAAACGAGAGGTGTTCATCCCTACCTGTAATCAAAGTGTTAATTTTAAAAACCCTTGTTTAAAATCATTTTTAAATACCATTTCATATCTATTAGATTTAAAGACACAGTCCAAAAAGTCAGTGAAATAGGAGTTCTCATATTTCTGGTAAGAACGTAACTTAGTCACAAACCATTCCGGGACACTGTTTCACGTTGTCTTGAAAGCACAACTTATTGCTGACACACTGAGCAGGGAAGACTGGTGCTCATATGTTCAATACAGTATTATTTACAGTGGTGAAAAGTGGTAATGACCTAAATGTCCATCAGTAAGGTAACTGTGGTAAAATTACACAATACATACCACACCACGGTTAAATGAATAAATGAGATTTAAATACATCAACATGGATAAATCTAGATAACAATGTTGGATAAAAAATCCAAGAAAACCACACTGAACGTGATGCTCTTTATGTCAAAATAAAAACAACACAATACCATACATGACTTATAGACAACAGTAAAACGTATAAAAACATGCAAAGGTATAATAAACAACATATTTAGGAGAATGTTGCTTCTGGGGAGGGACGCAAGAGAAAGGTGTCCCCAAGAAAAAGGAAGCTTCCATCGCACATGTGACATTCTATCTCTACGATAAAGGAGAGCGGCAAATACGGTGCCGTGTCTGGACAGTGGGAACAGGAAGCCGGGTCGGGGTTCCGAGGCTCCAGGGGACTGGCCGGGACACCCAGCACCAAGACGGCACACTATAGCACCTTTCAGCAGCATCCAGAACCAAAACAAAGGAACAAAGCTCCTGATGGAAAGAGGCCTGGGATGTCTGAAACTGCAGCTCCTCCTGGTCATTTTCTGGCCTCGGAAACTGCTGCGTGGCACCCAGGAGATGCTTACAATGTAAATGGACCGAAAGCATCCCTGCTTCTACTGAGGCAAGAGCCGGGTGGGAGAGCCGGCTAGCTGGCAGTCTACCTGGGTGGGGCCCAATTAGCGGGACCGGTCTGGGCAGCGCCCTAACAGAGTAAATTGCACTGGGGGGACTCCCCATGGAGACAACTGTCCTAAAAGCCACATTTTTTTTTAAAGATTTTATTTTATTATTTATTTGACACAGAGAGAGAGATAGCAAGTAGGCAGAGAGGCAGGCAGAGAGAGAGGAGGAAGCAGGCTCCCTGCTGAGCAGAGAGCCTGATGCGGGGCTCGATCCCAGGACCCCGAGATCACGACCCGAGCCAAAGACAGGCTTTAACCCACTGAGCCACTCAGACGCCCCCTGAAAGCCACATTTTTAAGAGAATTTTGAAAAAGCTGAGTGCCTGTGCCCCGGGGGGTCATTCAAAAGTTCAAATTTCATTCCTGCCAAGTCTTGGCGAGGGATCCTGGACCAGTTTCCAACCCCGTGGGGACTACACTTCCTGATCTGTGGTTGGGGTGACATCACTTAGTTTGCCTTGTTGAGAGGAACAGCGACATCGGTACCTGAGTATCAGCATTTTTAAAACTTTTCGTCAATCTGGTCAGGAATCTTTTAAAAATACAGTAAGCGCTTCCTTGCATGCCTTCCTTAACAGTCAAGGGAGCATAATTTAACCTTTTCTGGATGACTCAGGGTCACAATTACAGCAAAGCATCAATTATCAAGATGATGATGCCCCCCGGGCCCAGGTGTGCCAGGCCCTTCCTCCTAAATGAGAGACCCCGGCTTCCGCCAGCGCAGGCCCTTCCTGCTATTTTGACCTCTGTCCACTCTTACTGCCGACTCTCCACAACTCGGGGGCCACTTTTCCTCTCTGTGCTCACCTCTCTACTGTCTTTCCTTTGCTGCTTCCTTTCGGTTGCCAGCTCGGAAAGAGGATACCATCACGTACATGGAAAAGTTAAACAGAGTCTGAGGGGTGAAGAATAATGTGGGAACTTGTGTCCTGGCTGATCTGAGGCTCGCTGGCTCGAGGCAGGTAAGCGAGGCTCCAGGGAGGACGGGTCCCGAAGAGCATAAAAGAAGTGACTCCCA
Source organism: Nasua narica (assembly GCA_028533885.1). Taxonomy (NCBI): domain Eukaryota; kingdom Metazoa; phylum Chordata; class Mammalia; order Carnivora; family Procyonidae; genus Nasua; species Nasua narica. The sequence continues at coordinate 95,106,359 of CM052797.1, read as the reverse complement.
CCGCTGCCTTCAATGGCATATTACAGGACCTAGTATGGGACGAACTATACTCAAAACTACAAGCACACCCTCCTGTCCACAGGGGGGCAGAGCCAGCAGCGCACCTGGCTGGACTGGCCCCAGTGACCCCAGCAGCCTTACACTTCTCCAGGCTGCAGAGATCCAGAGCTGCCTGGCCCTCGGCCACAGCAGCCCACCACGGGTTAACTTTCCTAACTATCCTAGGTGTCTTTAGACAGGAATAGAATATTTGTGAAGAGTGTGAAACATTTCTTGAATTCCTAAGGTTTCACCACACAGTAAGGTTTCACTTATACAAAAAATATTTATTGGAGGGGATGCCTGGGTGGCTCAGTCGGTTAAGCATCTGCCTTCAGCTCAGGTCATGATCTTGGGGTCCTGGAATCGAGTCCCATGTCAGGCTCCCTGCTCAGCGGGGAGTCTGCTTCTCCCTTTTTCCTTTGCCCTTCCCCCCACTCATGGGCTCAAATAAACAAATCTTTAAAAAAATATTTATTGGAATCCTACTCTGCAGCAAGCACTGGGGATGTAGCAACGTGCAGGACAGAAAGAGGCTGCATGAATACCAGTTCCCTTTTCTTGTCAACAAACACTTGCCAACTATTGCTCCAGAACCTCCAACGTATACACACAAACACTCACAGTCCTGCAGCCGGGACAGTAGAGGATATGCGTTTTTAAGAGCTTCCAGGACCTGTGGAATCCATCTCTCCTCTTGAGATCCTGTTACCACAGTAAGAACTAGACCTCGCTCCCCTCGCATCTCTCCCTGTATTCTCAGCCAGACCCCAGCACTGATCAGCAACTTCGAAGACTCTCAGACTGGGTTTTCCAAAAGGCTGCATGGACGGCCACCACTGAGCCCATGAGAGCCTCTGTGCAGGTCCTGTGTGCAGCCCCCTGGTCTGCTCAGCAAGAAACCGAGTTTAAGAGTCCTTTCAAATCCATTCCCTGAGTTTGAACCAGAGATTCCTCCCCAAAGGCCAGCAGGAGACCTGTAAAAAGCCTGGCTTTCCCCTTGCCTGCGTTCCCAGATGGCCACAGCCCACCCGGAGGGCCCCACTCCCGCCACTGCCTTCTTCCCCCCAGCTCCCATGGAACCAAAGCCGGAGCCAAGCAGACCACCACGCCCAGATCGCTCTCTGGCTGGGGCCTCAGCACAAGCTGCTTCCACCGCTGTTGCGTGCACGTCAGACTGGTCTGTGCCAAACAGGAACAAAGATGAAGCCAGCACATGCCTGCCCTCAGACAGCCTCTAATCAAAATAAGGAGCACAGAGCAGAGGCCCAGTTAATAAGACCAGCCATCATTCCGGACAGCTAACTCCCAGGGGACTGCCATGTGTCCCCAGGTGCACCCCCTTCTGACCACGGGGCAGTGGACCCTGCCCAGTTTTCTTCCTCCTCTGACTACGGTCACCCACAAACAAAAATGCCTGGGGCTGGTCAGGGTCATCTTTGCAACTTCCTCTGAGGCCAGATTAGAACTAACTTTATGCAGTCTCCAGGCACTAACTGGCAGGCCCAGAAAGTTCCTTCACCACCAGGGCCCTGCCTGGCTGTCCTGCCTGTGCCACAGGGCCTGCCGGGGGTGTGGTCTGGCTGATGACCACTTCCCCAGGCCTCACCCTCCGCGGCCCGTCCCTGCTTCCTGAGCCAGGGCAGGGCCCCCAGGAAACCGCTCACCACAGCTTTGACAGCAGCCTTAGAGCCGGCCCCTCCCTTTGAGAGCTGTGGTTCCAGCCCAGAGCAGAAACTCCACAGACTGGCTGGGTGGGCGCAGCGGGAAGCTGAGCAGTTGGAGCCCAGGCAAAACCCGAGATCAGGCTCCATCAGAATCCTCTTGCCACCCGTGCAATCTGCCCAGCCCCCTCCCTCTCCCTCATCTCCCCCGCCCTTTCCCCTCCCTCTCTGAACAGAACTTATCTACAGGAGCCTGGGAGAGGGGCAGATAGCCTTCCCAGCTGTGAGGCCGCGTGGAGACGCCAGGGACCATGGAGTGATTCATCAGGGTTGGTCAGAAGCTGGGGGGAATCCCAGAGCAAGGGAAGGCCAGGTTTGCCCCCAGTTCAGCCTGTCCCGGGGAAAGCAGCACACACCTGGGAGCCCGGCATCCCCAGCCCAACCATCGGAAATCTAGGATACAGCAGAAAAGTCTCACTAACTGGAAAGTCTGCACTAACCAGCATTTCTGTTTTTATCTCCCTCCAATTCCTCACCCCTGCCCAACACGTGAAACGCAAAGCCTTCCATCCAGAGTCCATAGCAACGGCATAGAATATCTTGGGCTACACCCCCCTCTCCCCGCACAATATGGTTGGAGAAATAATACAACTATCATTTACTGAACACCTCTGCAGGTTTTGCTGAGCATTTAACACACATTCTCATTGTTCATTCTCACACAATACCATACGTGATAGGTATGATGACTAACTCCATTTTACACAGGAAAAACACAGGCTCAGAAGAGTTCAGGACCAAGGGGCTAGCAAGCTGCAAAGCTGGGATCCAAACCCCAGAGCATCCAACTCCAAACCCTGCCAATCCCGCGGTGGGTTGCTCCAACTGGGAGTCAAGCAAAGGCAGTAAGAGATGAAGGGAAATTCTTCTCCCAGGTATTACGTCCCATATCCCTTGCTCAGGAGGCTTCCCAGTCCACCCCATCCAAGATGCCATCTCACCCCCTCTACGGCAATGCACATCCACCTCCTTCCCCATCACATGTTTCTACTTATCACTGACATTCTTTCTTTCTGTTGTTGTTTTTTTTTTTTACTGACATGCTTTCTATTTCATTTTCTATCTTGCTCACTCTCAGCTTACCCAAGTCAGTTCCAGGTCAATATTTGTATATTTTGTTCACTGTATCTATATTCATATACAGTAGGCGCCAAATAAATGTCGAATACTTAAAAATAGAACTAAGAAGTATAATTGTAGGAAGAAAAAAAAATCCATCCATTCAGGGAAAGGAGAGATGAGAAAAGAAAATGAGAGTATGTGGCCAGGAACAAGTTAGGGGCCCTAGGAGGAGCCCAACAGGAGGCAATGAGGGTCTGCCAGGTCCCCTGTGGATTCCAGCAGAGCCTTCTAGCACAGGAGTGACTTCCAGCTGCCAAGGCTCCAGCCTGAGGGCTTCTGCTGGGGAGGGTGGGCAGGCAGCTCTGGAACAAAGGCCTATGGACACGCAGCTGGCCAGGGAGCCAGCACAGAGCAGAGGCCGGGGCCAGAGGGGCAGCCTGGGGGAGGGGGGAGGGAGGCAAATGAGGAGCTGAAGAGGACCTCAGTGCAGCTGCAAAGGCAACCCCCCCCCCAAGCCCAGAGTCCTCTCAACCCCCAAGACAACAGAGAATAACTAGACGGCCCACAATTAACCCTCCAAAGTCAGCAGCCCAGCACCCTCCAGGCTTGGAGCCAGAGCCTTCACAAGGTTCTGAGAGGGGGTGGAGGTGAAGGGGCAAGCCACGCGTCTGGAACACAGTCCCTTTTCCCCCTCCAGCCCTGGTCATCCCTCAGGCCACGGCCTTTGGCCTCCTCTGGTGAAAACACAGTGACCCTGGGTTAGCGGTGGATTCGGTAAGCCAAATGTTTACTCTGGAGCTGAGATATCACAGGCCATGGATGTAAACTTCTACCAAAGGATCCTGGTATTTACCATCTCCTGTGGTACACAGGGGACATATCTAGCAAACGTTAAAGCTCTCGAGAGCCCCTCCTAGCCACAGTGAACCCTTTATTCTGCATAAGAGTTTGTGGAGCACTTTCTACATATCTGGCTTCATTTGATCCTTACCACGACCTCTGTAAGGAAGAGAAGGCCAGTACCCTGCTTTACTCAAGTGGAAACTGAGTCTGAAAGATACGTGATTTGCCCAGGTCGTGTTGGAGAAAGCAGGGATTAGCCAGAGCACGAAATCGGAGTTCTAGTCCCTATTTGGCCAACAGGGACCAGGCTCAAATCACCTCACATCTCTGGGCTCTGCTTCCTTCATGTGTAGAGTAGGCTAATGAGAGGTGCCTTCTTCCAGCACTAGCAGCTCTACCAATCTCTGATGGTATGCAATAGAGCCAGGATTAAAATTCAAGCAAAAACCTGTGCTGGACTCCCAGGCCAGTGCTCTTTCCACTCTTCCTGGTAGGCCACATCTAATAAAAGTGAAAAAGTCCCCCCAAACAACTCTTAAACCACTCCCTCTACTTCTAGGACTTGGTTTACCCCATGCTGACCCCCGGCCCTATCCCCAGAGCAAGACAGCAGGGAGCCAAGGGGTTGTCCAGCCCTCGGGAAGGGGACTGGTTCAGCAGAAGCAGCAGGAGCATTTAACAGCAGGCTTAGAAGGAAGAGATGAGGCACCCCAGGATCACCAGAAGGGGTGAGTGGCAAAAGGGGCACACCTTCCTTTGGTTCTTACTCTCTAGGTTTTCTGCTGGGAATGGTTGGAATGAAGTCATTCCCAGCTTAAACCAATCAGGATTCCACTCCTAATCCATCAAGGGAGATGCTGGAAAGGCACTCTCCTAAAAGAAAGCAGGCGATGTCATTACTCTCCCTACTTGTTATTTCTTAAGCAAGGTCGACGTGACTGGGTTGCATGAAGAGGCAGGGCTGGGGAGTCTCTAAGAACCCCTGGTCTAAGGTTCCATGTAGGATAACGCAGTCTGAGACTCCTCCCCAACAGTTTAGCAAGTGGCCTCGACGACGAAACTCTTACCGCGGCCACTAACACCGCCCCCCCAGGGCCACACCTCCCCAGCCTCCTACCATTACATTTCCCACTCCTTTTCTTTGTTTTCAAAAGCAGCTCGGAAGAGTAAAAGCAGCTACCTAAAAATATCTTGAAATTTCAAGTTTGCACGTCTCCTCCTAGCTTTCCAAACCAAAGGCTTGAGAATGGGGAGAAAATTAACCAAACAGATTTTAGGAGTGGCAGGCAGTGGCCTCTATGCCTTCGGCTCCCGACATCCCATTTCTGGCACCCACTCTAACCCCTCCAGGACAGGAGCTGAGATTCCCAAGAACGAGCACTGTGGGGCACCAACCCGGAACAAGCTGCAGGCGCCCGCTCGGCTCCCAGGACCAGTGGCTGAGGTCCTTACCCAGAAAGGTCCACCCGACCTGAGTCCCACAGTCCCGGCAAGGGCCAGCCCTCGGGCGCCTGAGCGCGGAGGGGGAGCGAGCGGGCGCAGCCTCGCGGGCTTCCCGGCTTTCAAACGGAGCTTCCCGGAGCCACCTGGCGCGCTCGCTCCTTTTGTTTCCGGGGTGGGGACTACAGGACAGAAAAAGTCTCGGCGCACGAGCCTCCCGCGCTCCGGTCCTCTGCCAGCGGGGGGTGGAGGGTAGCCCTGGAAGACGCCAACGCAGCCCCGGGCCCCCCTCAGCCGCCCCGAGTCCTCACCCCGCGGGGAGCTGGGGCGAGGGTCCGGGAGAGGGGGTGGCCTCCGAGGAGCTCTGGGCGCAGCCACTGGCCGAGGGAGAGGGGAGAAGCGAGGGCCACTCACCGCGCGGTCGCCGCCCCGCCGGGTCCCGCACGCTCGGCGCGCGAGGCTGCCCAGGTGCGGCCGCGACGCAGGCGCGAGTTTGAAAGTCGCTCTCGGCAGGGGCTGAGGCGGCCGGCCGCTCCCGCCCACGGCCCGGCCCCTCGGCGGCCGGGACGCGGCCAGCTGCTGACGCGGCCCCCCGGGACCCCAGCCCGCGCGCGCCTTCCCAGCGCCCGGCAGGAAGTCGGGGCCGGGCGAGCGGAGCCGGAGCTGCGGCGGGAGGGAGGAGAGAGAGAGGCAGGGGCGGGCCAGGAATTTTTCCAGTGGGTGGAGACTCGGGCCGGCCGCTGGAATCCAGCAATTGGCGGCTCCGCGGGGACCCGGAGAACCTTCGTGACGCGGCGAGCCGGAGCCCGGGAGAAGGGGACTGGGCGCCGCTAATGATTAACTCCCGCAGGTGGGGCGAGCGCGCCGCCCCACGTGAGCTGCTCCCGGGCCGCCTAGATGCTCGCAGATACAAAGACGCACGTGGTGGGGGTCGCCCCGGTGTCACAGCCAAACAGCCCCCTTGTGCGGATAGGAAAGGGGACTTTCTAGGAAAACATTAATTGGGATCGGCTTTGGGGTCTCGTTCCCACCAGAGCACGTCACCTTGGCTTTTCTGAGTCAGAAAGGCAGGTCACGAATTCCTCGCCGCAACTCGGTCCCTGTGATCCTTTACAAATGTAAATCCCGGCCTCGGGGAAGCTGAGCAGATGAAGAAACGGGTAATTTGGCGGGAGTCCACTAAAAGGTTGCTAGGTGGATAAAACAAGATGCATAAACCTGTGTAATAGAGAACCTGTCTCTTGTTTTTACGTCTGTATGTAATCCTATGGGCATGGGAAGGTACGCACCTGGAAGGGGGTCACGGACACTCAATAAGGACAAGCTGGATTTTGAGCAAGATCATAAATTTTAAAACGCAAAATAATTCATCAATAAAGATGGAAAAAAGATGCTGTCCCAGCACAGGGCACAGAGAAGCGCAGGCTGGGGCCCCAGAAAAGATCCCACTGCTTAGACATTATCACCAGTTACTAGGGAGAAGGAATGGAACACTGATATCCAATCTCTGCGTTCTGTGTAGACAAGTGTGTATAGTAAACGGCAAATGGAGTTCTTATTAAAAAAAAGATCACAAGCTTTAAAAAAAAAAATCCCTGCTCCTGGCAAATGCAAACTCCAGGTGATTTACAGGGAGGGGAGGGGAGGGGGAGGAGAGGGACTGGCGCGGAAGGAAATGGCTTTCAGGTGCCTGAAACTGGATCCCGACGGAGTGTGGAGTGAAGACAGAGGGGCTCCCGGCTCCCGACTGCCAGGGAAGAGGTAAGCGCGGGGCCTCATCTGCCCCGGAAGCGGGACCCACATTCCTCGGGGAGGGAGGGTCGGCTCCAACCTTGCAGAGCGCTACATTCGCCTCCTGGGAAGGTGAAAACCGAGATTGCGGAAGGAGTTGGGGTAAACAGCGCTGCTCCACCAGATACAGCCAGCCAGGCCCCCCACTGAAGAGAAAAGTGAGACGCCCCAACTCCCTTCCTACCTTGGGATTGGAGGTGGGGGGGCCAGTCCTTCCTCATACTTCCGCCTTTGAGCCTGCTTTCTTCTCTGACCACCTGAATCCTATCAATCCCGCTCTGTCCGCCTCAAATTCCAAGTTCCAAAGAAGGCCCTTGCCTTAACTAAGCCATTACTGAGGGCACCCCTCACACCTCCGGCGGGGAGTAGTGTCAATGACAGTAGTAATAACTCATTTAGTGGATGCACCGTTTGTAGTGTCCAGTGCTATACTATTTACATTGTCTCCCTCTATCCTCAGTTACCTTGTGAGCTAGTCAGTATCCCCATTTTACAGATCAGATAACTGAGGATCAGAAAGTATCTAGCAACTTGACCAAGATTACATAACCGGCAAAAGCAGACCCCGACAAGATCCCGACAAGGCCCAACATTTGAGCGCTTGCTATCTGCTAACCATCATTCTAAGCCCTTCGTACAAGCAGCTGTGGTCATAGAAGAAACAGGCGAGGTCACAGAGCGAGTGTGTGACAGACCTGGGCAAAGCTGATCTTCATCACCATCTATTCTGCTTTCTTTTTGACACCTGTTGTATTCAGTTCAGCTCTTCATTATAATGCCTTCCATTGCTCCTAATTGTTTTAATGTACATAACCTTTTTCCTAAAAAGATTGTAATCTTTCCTTATGGCTGGAGTCATATAGGAAGCACTCTGTAAAGCAATGCTGAATTCAGATGAAATAACCAGTTTGAAATCATATCTCACCTCTAAGGATAAAAACCTGTGTATGGGCCCAGGCTCCAGTGATCAGAGCCTCTCTCCTTCCTGCCTCTTCCAATCCTTGCTTTAGTGGCTGCACTCTCCCCGCTATAAAATCATTTATTATTATAATAATACCTTGTACTGCAGCAATGCCTTTAATCCAAGATCTCAAAGTGTTTTAAAAAATAAAGATTAATTCATCTTTACAGTACCCCCACTGAGATGGGCAAGGTGGAGGTATTCTCCCCCATTTTATGGGGGAGAAAACCAAGACAGCACAGAGAATTGAAATGACTCACTATGGAAATCAGTGGAAGGGTTTCTTCTCTCAGCCCTTCCCCTCCTCCTTCCTAACTCTTGGCTGCCAACATCGGCATCAAAATTTCAAATCCCAGAGACAAAGACCATTGAGTTCACAATAAAGGACATTTCCAAACTGTCATTTCAGCTGCTCTGTTGTGGTAGACCACAGGAGAGGGAGAGGATGTAAAGACTGAGAAGGTCCTGAGACTCTGTGCTTCCAGCCCTGAGAAGGAACCTCAGCTGACTGGGATGGGGGAGGAAGTACTCCTCCAAGGTGACCTAAAAAGCCCAACCATGCTTCCAGAGTTTCAAGTTGCATTTGAGTAATGTTTCTGAAAGTGTGTGCCACAAGCAACAAGAGAATAAACAAACTAAGTGTCCTCAAAATCTAAAACTTTTATGCCTCAAGGGGCATCAAAAAAGTAAAAAAAAAACAAAAACAAAAATGAGAGAAAATTGTTGCAAATCATGTATGTTTCTGATAAGAGATTTTATCTAGAATATGTAAAGGATCCCTACAAGCAAATAACACAAATAAAAAAACAACCCAATTTAAAAATGAACAAAAAATCTAAACAGACATTTATCTGAAGATATACAGATGGCCAATAAGTATATGAAAAGATGCTCGTGCTTAGCCACCATCAAAATGCAAATAAAAAAAAACAATGAGGGGCACCTGGCTAGCTCTGTCAATGGAGCATGCAACTCATAATCTCTGGGGTCACAAGTTCAAGCCCCATGTTGGGTGTGGAGCCTACCTAAAAAAATAAAAAGTAAAAAAAAAATTTTTTAATTGAGGGTGCCTGGAAGGCTCAATCGGTTAAGCCTATTTAAGGTTTTCTCTCTCCTCTCTCTCCCTCTGCCCCTCCCCCCTCAAATTTCTTTTTAAGTGAAATCTCACTGTATACCTGTTAGGATGGCTAACAAAATGTGTAATAATTAGTGTTAATGAGGTTGTGGAGAAATTAGAACTCTCATACGTAAAAGATTAAATCGAGTGAACATAAGACTCAGCAATTCCATTCCCAGGTGTGTGTGTGTGTGTGTGTGTGTGTGTGTGTCCGTCCGTCCAAGAGAACAAAACTGAAAACATCTGTCCACACAAAACCCAAAACCTTGTACAGGAATGATCACAGCATCGTTATTCATAATAACCAGAAGGTAGGCACAACCCAAATGTCCATCAGTTAATGATGAATGGATAAACAAAATGTATATCTCTACAATGGAATATTCAGTCTTAAAAAGGAATGAGGTACTGCTTGAGGCTACACCATCGAGGAACTTTGAAATCATTATGCTAAGTGAAAGGCAGCCACAAAAGACCACATTTGTATAACTCCACGTATATGAACTCTCCAGAATATGCAAATCTGTACAAAGTCCATTGGTGGCTGCCTTAGAGCTGGGGTTGGGGTGGAGGGAGGTGGGAGGAGATGGGAGTGACTGCTAATGGGTTCGGGGTTTCTTTTAGGAGTGCTGTAAACACTAACAATGAGTAAGGGACAGAAGGAGCCAGGTAAGGAAAGATAGGTAGGGGGCTACGTGATCAGGCTCACCGAAAATCCTAGAAATGCTGAGGCGTAAGGAAACCAGAGATAAGGGAACAGAGCCAGACCACCCCGTTTGCCTTAAACATCAGAGATGAGATACTCCGAGGAGAAGTCATCATGGTGCCATCAGTGGTGACGTCAAGAAGGTTTCAGTTCCCTGGTCTGTCTTCCATAAAAGACCGACCATAAAAAACTTCAGTGGCAACCTGCTCGGGAGGGACCCCTCTCACTCTAGAGAGCTTTTTTTGTTTCCTTCCTGTTCTCTCCTTAATAAACTTTCACTTCACTTCACCCTTTTATGTCCACAAGAATCATTCTTCGACTCCGTGAGACAAGGACCCTGCAACCCTACAATAAAAATAGTGATTATACAAGGAAAAAAACCCACACATTGAATTGTATATTTTAAGTGGGTGAACTGTGTATATCTCAAAGCTGTTAATTTATTTTTTTAATTGTGAACTACTACCACCTGTTCCAGAATTACCAGGCTGCCTGTTATAAGAATCTATCAGAATCCTGTCAGAATCTTTGGTGGGCAGGCCCCAGCTCTGCATTTCCCCAGAACGCACTGAAGTTCAGCCTAAGACCGTGCTTTACAAGACTGTGATTCAGAGCCTTGTGGCTCCAGGCTTCCTGAAATGAATGAAATGGAAGGTCTGTAATGCACACTGAGAGGTCAAAGCCTGGGGGTTGGGAGTGTGGGGAGAATAGAAATCCCCTTCCTGAAGTTCTTTATCAATGGCTTCTTTCCCCAGTCTAAACTCTACAAGTGTCAGGAAAAAATCTGACAGCTTCTGCGTGGCTTCAGCTCAGGTCATGATCCCGGGATCCTAGGACTGAGTTCCGAATCTGAGCAAGGAGCCTGCTTCTGCCTCTGCCTGCTGTTCCCCCTGCTTGTGCTCACTCACTCTTTCTGGCAAATAAATAAAATCTTAAAAAAAAAAAAAAAAAGATGAGAGACAGAGATACGCAAGGCGCCCCAATAAATAAAATCTTAAAAAAAAAAAGAAAGGGGAAGAAGGTATGGGGGAAGGAAAGAGGAAGACTTCCCCCACTCCTTAATACCTTCAGGCTCCCAGGCTCTGCTGTGAAGAGCTCTTAAAGGAAATGAACTGTTTGTTTGAGTTTGTGTCTGCAATAGAAACATTTGCCAATCACTTGTGGTTTTCCAAGAACCTGGGAGCGTGTGTGAACCATTTCTGGAGATCCACTTACATCCACCTTCGTTATCAGCAGATAAAGGGGCTCTAAGTCGGCATTTACAACACCTGAGGCCAGAGGGTGGGCACTAAGACATCAGGCTTTAATGGTCTAGGGGTTGGTTGATACGGTGTCCCTTCTTGGATTTCTGGCCTTTGAGCCAGACTTTTTTTTTTTTTTTTTAAGATTTTATTTATTTATTTGACAGAGAGAGAGATCACAAGTAGGCAGAGAGGCAGGCAGAGAGAGGGGGAAGCAGGCTCCCTGCCAAGCAGAGAGCCGGGTGCAGGGCTCGATTCCAGGACCCTGGGATCATGACCTGAGCCGAAGGCAGAGGCCCAACCCACTGAGTCACCCAGGCACCCCTAGACGTTTTTCTATTTACAGCACTGCCTGTAGATAAAGTATAAATGTGGAACAGTCAAGCTTTCCCCAGCTTCATGCTAAAGCGAAAGATTTTCTGGGGTGGATTCAGAAACTATTAGCTGAAATGGTGTTGTGAGTTGTCTGTGTACTTCCTTATCTATGTTGTTAATATCCCATAAGACTTTCTGCTTCTGAGATTTTCAGACCTCGGTATTCATCAGACTCACCGAGAAGTTTCTGACTCACAGCTGAAGCAGACCCCAGCAACTTGCATTTTCAAAGTAAATGATTCAGATGCAAGGGAGACCCATAGACCACACCTGGGAACACAGTGGTCTTAATTCTGCCTTTTGTCTTTTCTCCTCCTGGTGCTTCCTCTTCCTCCCCTGAAACTTAGGACTCAAAATAGAAACCCTACAAACCCAGTGCTCCAAAGATGAAAGGGTATGGCTTTTAAGACCTCAAGATGTTGGAACAAATCAAGCTCTTACATTTACTCAGATGAAAGGGTTCTACCTTGATTCATGTGAAATGCTTAATCTTCCACACCTTGGTGACAAGGAGGGCGGGGTGCACCTCTCAAGTACCATACTGTAACACTCGGAAAACAAATTAATAAGAGCTTAATTAGGAGGTAATTGCCCAGTTACTTGCAGATGGTGGCAGTTCTTCCCGACTGTAATTTTGGTTGTTGATGTTTTCCTCCTAGACAGGGGACTATAATAGGTAGATTCGGCCCTGGCTTCCCCGAGAGCATCCTGCTCAAAGAGTACAGAGTAATTGTTGTTCCAAGAAACTAGTGGGGCCCAGATTGGCATACTCTTTCTTTTCTTTCTTCCTTTCCTTCCTATTTTATTTTTTAAAGACTTATATATTTGGGGGGAGGGGCAGGGGAAAGGGAGAAAGAGTCCTATTTTTTTAAGAATTTATTTATTTATTAGAGAGAACGGGACAGAGAGCAGCAGAGGGAGAGGGAGACGCAGGCTCCCTGCTGAGCAACGAGCCTGATGCGGGACCGATCCCAGGACCCTGGGATCATGACCTGAGCGGAAGGCGGACGCTTAACCAACTGAGCCCCCCGGGCGCCCTGGCATACCCTTTCTTTGGTTTCTGTGCCAGACGCTACAGGAAACATGGGTTGGTAATAACCAGATTAGGGCAACTGGGACCAGTCCATCTATTTTGCTAGGTCGCCAGCATCTCCTCCAGGAGAAGCGAGGAACTGAGCAGGGGTAGGAGGAATGACTGCTCCTCCGCCCCAGCAGTGAGCAGGCTCGTGGAGCCCACACAGTCCCAGCCTGTTCTGGGCCGCCGGGCACTCCCATGGAGACCTCAGCTCCCTCCACAGGTGGTGCTTTGCGACACCCCCGGGGCCATGCCCTTCTTTACCCGGATGCTACAGAACTGCATTCTTCTCAGAGGATTGCCAGGGTTTCTCCCAATCCTGAAAATCTTGGATTCCATCATCTTAAGGAATCCCAAACTGATCATTCAGCTACAAGCTCTTATCTCTTCACCTCCAAGCTTGACTAGGGAGACAAGTCTGGCTTCATAACCCCTGACTCCATAATCCGAATACCCTTATCTCAGGCCTGTGGCTGTCCTCAGCCCGCTAGGAAGAGTATGGGGCCAGCACTGGGCCAGGAGCAGTGCTCAGAGCTCCACGAGTATTCTCGTTCTATCCTCCCAACAATCCTTGGAGGCAAGTGATTGTTCTCTCCCATTTTGCAGGTGAGAACATCAAGTCACATGTCCCAGGTTACGTAGCTCTTAATGGCAGACCCGGGACATGTTCCCAGGCCCCTCTGCAGCCTGAACTTGTGCTCTTAACTGGCAGCCTGCCCCCAAAATACCCCTCCCGGTTCCCAAGGAGCCACTAGACTCCAGCAGATGGGAGCAACTTAAGGAAATACAACCCAAGAAAAGAAATGTCCCCTCCCTGTTCTGCCCAACCAAACTGCTGCGAATCGCCTCACGACTGACTGGAAAGCCTACTAGGCTCACAAGTGAGTCCCAGACTTGTTCAAGAGGCTGGTAAATCAAGTGATGGGGAGAGAAGGAGGAATGTGATTCGGGGCCATAAAGAGGGTGAGAAGGGGAAAAATGCAAAAATCTCTAAGGACTTGTGACATCTCAAGCAAGCCAGCCATAAAAGGGAAGGCAGGACGTCTGCCTGGCAAACACAGTCTTTGGAGCCCTAATCATGGCTCTGCCACCTGTTCCCTAGGAATTGTTGGGCTGCTGGAACTCAGAGAACATCCTGTCCTGCCTGCCCCTGGAGAGATGGGGAGCAGAGCTGAAGTTTACCAAGGACTGCTGAAGGGAATGGGGAGTCGGCTCCCTGCTGGGCTCAGAGACTCCTGCAGAACTGTCTCCAGAACCTGCCTCCGCCCCAGCTGCCCTGCCTGTCACCTGTCCTCACGTGGAACTTGGGATTCCTATGACAACACTCACTGTGCCCTCTCTCTACCCCCCTAGCTCACCTCGATGCCCATGGCCTCATGGCAGGGCAACTTCCCGGGCACCCAGACCAGGCATGGAGGCCTCTGCAGTCCCTCTGCAAGCAGGGTGGTTAAGAGCACAAGTGTTGGAGTCAACAGACCTGTGCACTCGCTATTTCGTCAAGCCATTAACCTCGCAGGGCCTCAGTTTCCTCCTCTGAAAATGGGTGAGTAGTGATACCTCTCTCACAGGGTGTTTTCCAGAAATTCGTGAGAAAATATAAGGAACACATAGTTCCTGGTCCACAGAAAGAGGTGGCTTATAATGCTATTTGTACTTCTGCCTCTAAGTGTTAATTCCCCAAGCAGCACGTAGCACCCTGGTTTCTCTAACGCTGTGTCATGTCAAAGAATCTTACAACTGGAAGAGACTAGAAGTCACCTAAGATAAGTATTGTTTTCTTATGTAGTTTTCATACATCTCTCTCTGAGAAGGAAATAATATCAGGAAAGTACTTAGCACATGCGGATATAGTAAATGCTTAGTAGATGTTAGAATTTGTGCTAGCTAATGTTCTATGTCAATTTGTGCTAGCTAATGTTCTATGTCAACTATGTTGACTGGATCATATGATGCCCGGACATCTGGTTAAAAGTTATTCCTGGGTGTGTCTGCGAGAGTTTTTCCAGAAGACACTAGCATTTGAATGGGTCAACTGAGTAGAGTGGATTGCCCTCCCCAGGGTGGGGGAACCTCCTTCAGATGATTATAATGGCTTCAATATTGGCAAACCCTAGGCCTCAAATGTTGGGGTAGGATGTTTGGGAAATAGCCAAATGCCATTCAGACGTAAGTCAGGTGGAAAGTGTAATCTCTTGCTGCATTAAAATGGATCCGGAATGAGGCGATACAGTGACAATACAGTGACGTGAGGACACTAGGTTTTCCCCTGGGGCCCCAGAGCCAGTGCTAATGGCACTTCCAGAGAGGAGTTGATCCCCACTGTGCCTTCCCTCCCTGCACCCACCCTCTGGGTCTGCTCTCCTCTCCCAGGACAGAGAAGTTGAGAGAAGTCTGAGGCCCAGAGTCACTTCTAGTCTCCATTAGCCCATGTGACCTAGGGACCCTTCCCTGGGACGTTCGGCCATCAGACAAAGATCTACATTCTGACTTCCTCTCCATTTCCTTCCCAAGCTCCTCCTCTCCCTCCATCCTCACTCCCTGATGTGAAAAAGAACTTTTTGGTAGACCAGAGAGCTTACTAGGGGAAGGCAGCCCCCCCACCCCCTCTCCTCCTGGGCATTTAAGTGGAGTGCTCATTTCCCACTGAGGAGCTGCACACGGACCTGCCACCTATAGCTCTCACACTTGTTTCCACAAGTTTCTCATCCACAGACATTCGTCGCGGTTCTGTTATGTGCCAGCCACTATGCTGGCTCTTGTCAAGGTCAGAAACGCATCAGACCCCATCTCTGACCTCAGCCGGGCAGGCAAGGGTGATAAACTCTAAAAGTATAACAGTAAAATCTTTAAAGTGCCATTCTCGACAATGAAAGCAGACATGGTATAAGACAGTTGGCAATTTTTGGATGATTCTAATTGGTACTAAAAGCCAGAGGGCAGAGAGGTAGTCTAGAGGCTAGACTGGTCAGGAAAGACTTCTTGGAGGAGGCAGCCTCTGACCAGAGGCTGCCGAGTCAGAGTGGATTTGGGGGAGCTGAAGAGGAGAGGAAATATGAGGAACAGAAGACAGTGCTGGGAAGGCAAACCTCTGGTCAAGATTGGTCTGTGTGTGGCACTGGTATTCATGTGAGTTATCTCGGGTTCACTGGTATTCCAGTCTAGTCATTCTCGCCAGGTGTCTTGGCAAAGACTTGAACTTTGTCATAAAGCAGGGGCTTCCTCCTTCCGAATATTCAGATCGTGACTCTGTGTTAGTTAGAATTCTCTGGGTTGCAAGTGACAGAAATTCAACACAAAACTAACTTAAGCAGAAAGAGCTTGGTCTCTTGGAACTGGAAAATCAGGAATGGAGGCACATTAGTCTACAAGAGTGTTAAGGCATAGCTGCCTCTAAGTGATCTAATACCATCTCAGGGCTGTTTTCTCTCCCTTTTTCTATGCTACTCAGAACCACTTTCTAGGCTGGCTCTCACAGTGAGGCAGGGAAAATGGCTGCCAGTCACCTGAGATTCATATTCTCTGAACTTATCAACACCAATGGAAAGAGGAGAAGTTTCTCTCCTACTCCCTCTTCATAGTCCCCTGTCGGCATCCCTGACGAAGGAGGTAAATGAGGTTCACTGACAGAGTCCCAAAGTTAGCTGTCATATGCAGGGATACCTGTGCTGTGGGGTAGACCCAAAAGACTAAAAGGACAGTATGGGGCTGGCCTGGGGAAGCAGGCAAGGCTGTACTGCATTATTCTGGAAAACCCCATTCTCCGTTGTGGACTCCCAGACAGACACATGTCCTCACTTCTCCCCATCCCTAATAGCCAGACTCTGTAGGGAAACAAATGGTTAATTGCTAGGAGGGCTTGTGTAGGGACAACAGCTACCCATCAGAGGACACCTGGCAGGGGTAGTAACCGGATAAACATCCAAAGGGATGTAGGGATCTTAGGAGCGGGATCTAGCTCCGAAGACTGGGTTAGGCTGGTGTACCTTCACATCGTGGGGAAGTGGTGCTGAGCAGAACAGAACCCTCTCTGTGAGCCAGAACTTGCTGAAAGGGCTTGGGGGTGTTTTTCAGGGCTACAGGGGTCATGCTAGGAAGAGCAAGGACCCAGTAGGTGTCCTACTCAGGAACACAAGATTTCAGACTGGACTCCATACTGAGTGGAGACGGAAAGCATTTCCACCTTGCTCATTGTCTGCTCGTGAGTTCTCAGTAGGCAGCATGCTGGGGGCCCCAGCATAAGGGAGCAGCAGCTCGCCATCACTCCAGATCAGAATCACAGACGGAAAAAGAGAACGGAGGCTTAGGGTTGTGCGGCCAAAAGACCTTTCTGTGTGGATGCGAATGTTCTAGAACTGCAGTGTCCCTTCTGGGAGCCACATATGGCAACTGAGCACGTACCATGTGGCTAGCACAACTGAGAGACTGAATTTTTAGTTTTATTTAATTGAAATGAATTTAAATTTCGACGGCCACATGTGGCTAGTGGCTCTGTATTACGATATTAAGTCTTAGAGAACATCCTTCCTCCGTGCACCTCCGGGGCTTAGAAGGGGAAAAGGCAGGATAAGTTGGAATGGAATATCCCAATCGAGCATCTACGTCAGGCAAGGCAGATGGTGCAGAATTGGGAAATGAAGAAGACCTCTGGTGTCAACATTCTTCCTAGACACAGACATCAGTTGCCTGAACTCTGGCAACTGTCCCCCAGCCTCTCCCTCTGAGAGCCACTGCCTCTGAAAAGAACTTCACAAAAGGTCATCTGAGGCTACCAGGTGGCTCCAAAACCACAGTCCAGTGAGGAAGGAAATAACTTCCACACCTCGCAAGAGCCCCATAGGGAACCCTCCCACCACTGATATGGGAGACCCCGTATCCCACTGTTCTTCCCTCACTATGGAAAGTATCTCACACTATGCCCAAGGACCCCATAAATGGGCAGATCCCTAAGGGATCTCAGTTCCACATGTGTTGACTGAGTGCCTCCCAGATCATCAGAGGAAAAGCTGAACTTAAATAATTTCCTGTCCAAGAACAATCTGTCACCTAGCACAGTGGGAAACTGTCCAAGCCAGCCAGCAGAGTGACACAGCCCCACCCACAGCCTCCAGCCTAGAAAGAGATTTGCGCTATCAGGACCATCAGGGACTAGGTGAAGGGGTCCTGACCAACCCAAGAGAGACCTAAACCCGCCCGGCAAATGAGCACCAAGGCACGGACCCAAGACCAAAAGACAAAAGTGAGCTTGTGGAAGAGGCAGCTGGTCAATCAAGTGGAGACTTGTCTTCCCATGAACTCTGACCGCAGCTTCGCAGAGCTCCTGGAAGTCGGGCCTGGGCCCCGGGCAGGTTCAGCAGGGCTGCAAGAGCTCAGGCAGCAGTGGATGGACGGCAGAGCAGCAGTGGATGGACTACGTGCCTGGCTTCCGCCAAGCTGGCTCCTTTCTGTGCACTTTCCATGCTATTCCATGACTTTACCTCACACTTCCTCCAACTTGTAGATTATCCCAAGGCCTCAACCAACTTCCCAGCTGTCAGGAGGGGGAAGGCAGGAAACCCCTAGGTTTGCTCTGGCCCTGGAGGGACTTAAACAAATTTGGGAACTTCTCTGACCATCGTTTCCACATCTATTTGGGGTGTCCTTTTTAAAAAATAAATTAAGCTCATGTGCATGTTCATTTGCAACATTATTTGCAATACTCGAGAGATGGAAGTAACTCAAATGTTAATCCTTAGAAAAATGGATAAAGAGGGGCACCTGGGTGGCTCAGTGGGTTAAAGCCTCTGCCTCCGGCTCAGGTCATGATCTCAGGGTCCTGGGATCGAGTCCTACATCAGGCTCTCTGCTTAGCGGGGAGCCTGCTTCCCCTTCTCTCTCTGCCTGCCTCTCTGCCTACTTGTGATCTCTCTCTCTCTATGCCAAATAAATAAATAAAATCTTAAAAAGAAAAGAAAAATGGGTAAAGAAAATGTGGTCTATATACACAATGGAATATTATTCGACCGTAAAAAAAGAAGGAAATCATGTTACACACTACAACATGGATGGACCTTGAGGTACTAAAGTAGTAAATTCATAGAAACAGAAAGGCGCATGGTGGTTGCCAGGGCTGTGAAGCAGGAGAAATGGGGAGTTGTTCTTCGATGGATATAGCATTAGTTCTACAAGATGAAAATGTTCTAGAGATTTGTTGCACAACAATGGGAATATGGTGAACACATAACAGTGGTTAAGATGGTAAATTCTGGTCCTGTGTTTTTCACACAATCAAAACTTCTGGAATAAATAATTAATAAACAAATTAAGGTTTTCATGTATTATATATTATCACTGTCCTACATGCCCATTAGGAAAAATACGGAAAATTGAGGTTTTCCTTGTAAGTTTTGTGAAAGTAAACCCTGCCCATAATTGATATGTGACCTAATAGGGATTATAGAGAAAAACAACAGATCCCTGCCCCACTCTGCCCCCCCCTTCCAGAGCCAGCCAGTTTTAGACTTTATTGCTTCTAGATGGTCATCAACCTAACACTAAGTAATTTGCTGCAAATCTTTTATCTATCAACTTCAGCGGTGACTCCTGACTGAGAAACGGGAGGACTTAGCTCCTAACCAACCCTCACCTTCTTCCCTAGTCCTCTTGGGTTTAGTCATTAAGGTTGTCAGTTCTTCTACTGGCTATCTTTGTAACAGTAAACAATGCGCCTAAAGCTTGGTTTCTGATTGGGTCCATGTTCAACACTCCCCTAGCTCAGCTAAATGAGCTCCTTACCTGTCTTCCCCCAGACATGTCCCCTCCCACCCCTGACTTCTGCCAGCTGTGTTTCGACATTTACACGGTTATGGTTGGTGGCCTCTAATTCCATCTTTCTCTTTCACGGTAGGCTGATACTAGAAGTTGAATACTAACCCACGATGCTCACAGAATTGTGACGTTGTGGGTGTGGCTCCCTCCATGTGGCAAGGCTACACTGCCTACTGGGTCCACTGTCGCAATGGAGAGGACTTTTAAAAGGCGTGGAGAATAGCTAGTTAGGAAGACATCTGGTGCAGAATATGCAAGATTCCCACATTGAAGCAAAGGTTTCCTTTTGACAGATTCCTCCCATTTAAAACAACAATGAAATCAGGACAGAGATTATGGAGTATACCATCCTAAATGGAGTAAACCGTTGCCAATATGGGAAGGTCCTCTGTCATCCACCCAAATAAAATCTTCCCACCAGCCCGCCTGCCTGGCCTGTATAATTAGCAATTCCCTCCTTTTCGAGAAGCATAGTCCTCGCTGTGGTGTCATCTACCATGCAAATATTTCTGGGAGGGAGGCCACATTAAGTGGCTGACACCTCGGCGCAATCCAGTTTATCAGATAGCCGCTTTCCTGTGTGTCAGGAAGGGCGAGCCTGCTTTGGCCCCGATAAGGCGGCCCCAGGCAGCTGCGGTGGCCTGAGCAGGCCCTCCCTGGAAACCGGAGGGGCTGACAGCTGAGCTCTCCCCACTTTATAGCCCCCACTCTCACCAGTGATCCAAGCCACTCTCCCAGGCCGGGGAGGCCGACCTCAGGCAGCCGTGGAGAGGCCTGAGGCACCTCCTAAGCCAGCCCACAGGCCTCCACCTGCCCAGAGCCAGGGAGGGAAAGGAGGGGACAGATAGAAAGATAACCCGGAGAAGGTGGAGGCGCTGGGGTGGTTCCAGAGAAAACCTGAAGGGACTTCCGGAAAGAGATCAAGGGATGCCCCTGCCTGTCTCGGAATTCTGGGGTTGGCCTAAATTGAGGACTACTCTTTCCACTCCCTGGTTTTCGGTCACAACTGGGATGTGAATTATTTGCTTGACTCGATCTCTACCACACACCACAGGCTCCCTGAAGGCAGGGTCTGCCCTGTCTTGTCTGCACGGGTCTTGTCATCCCCAGCACGGGGCCTGGCAGGTGGTGCACGTCCAGGGGGCAGGCGCTGGCTGAAGCCACGGGCAAATGCAGGAGCACTAGGCTCTTTGGTTTGCAAATACCCTTCTCCTCAGCAGACCGAGAACTGCTTCTTCACTGTCCTTCCGCCTCCAGGCAGTGTTAGCTCACTCCCTGTAGACTGAATCCAACAGAAATGCTGAAAATGGAAAGGAGAGGATTGCCTCTTTCGCCAAAGCAAGGGTCTTCTGGGTTGTTCTAGGGCATGACTGTAGGGCTGGCTCTTCAGACTTCTTGCAGCCTGAGTTTGCCTACATAAGAGGAGGAGCGCCCCACGGGCCTGGAAAAGTGGCTTTTTGATGTCCGTTTGAGGGTATCTGCAGTATTAATGGATATAGCCTCAGACCTGTGGGAAATGAGGTCCAAACGAGATTTTTTGCTGCAGCTTTAAAATAGCAAGACTGGAAACTGCCTGAATGTCTCATCCATCGAGGAGTGGTTAAATAAATAATGGTACTTCCATATGGTAGAATTCAGTGCAGCCATAAAACGGAGAGGAAGCCCTTTAGTACTGACATGAAACATTCTCCAGGATAGATTGGGAAGTTTTAGTTTTGTTTTGTTTTTTAAGATTTATTTACTTATTTGTGAGAGAGAGAGAGAGAAGGGACAGAGGGAAAGACCATCCAAGCAGACTCCCTATAGGCACAGAGCCAGACGTGGGGCTTGATTCCACAACCCTGAGATCATGACCTGAACTAAAATCAAGAGGCAAATGACTGAGCCACCCACGTCCCCCTCCAAGATACATCGTTGAGTAAGAACAGCAAGGCACAGAACTGTGTGTACTGTACATATCATTTGCGGAAAAAAGGAAGAACAATAATATATGCATATATAGTTAATTGTGATATTTAAACCTTTCTGGAAAGAAACATAAGAATCTGGTAACACTGGTTGGGAGAAAGGAGAGACCAGGTGGTTTGAGGACAGAGTAGAAGGGAAATGTCACTGTATACCTTTTTCTGCCTTTTGAATTTTAATTAACAATAATCACACCTCGGATAAACCTCATTGGCTATGATACTGCCACTGTGCAAAGCTTGCCTTTTGAATTTTAAATCATATAACTGTTACTTATTTTTAAATATAAATGCAATTAAATTTTTGAATAAACAATAACTAATGCCTCTTCTATGCCAGGCTGGATCTTTCAAATGCATTTTCTAGTTTTAGCACAACTCTGTGAAATGCATAGCATAATCTCCATTTTCCAAATAAGGAAATTGAGACTTGGAGAAATCAAGCAAGTACCTCAGTTCCCGCGGACATACAACAGTGGAGCTGGGGTTTAACCAGAAAGTCGGGCAGGCTTCTCGTCCGTCCCCTGTGCCTCCATCTCAGGGCCCAACTGCTTCCTGTCTGTTCTCATTCTCCTAGTAATGGGTGCTTTACCCCAAGGGGCCCATTTATAAGCCCCCTAAAGACCCAACTCAAGGAAGGCCCTGCTTAGCCATGACAGAGTCCTAAGCAGGAAGGTTCTGGGAGCTTGTGTGAGGCTGTGTGTGCGTGTGTGTGTGAATGTGTGTGAGCATGCGTGTAAGACAGCATTATGGGTGTGAGTGTGAGGGTGTGTGAATGTGTGCACATGTGTGAGCATGCAAGCCATGTGAGTGTGTGAGCGTGTGACTTGTCAAGTGGGGGGTGTGAACGTGTGTGCGAGTGATTGTACTGAGGCCCGGGGAACCCCGACACAGGGGAAACCAGTCCCTGAGGTGGGCGGGAAGCTTCGAGGACAGAAAGGTGAATGGGGGCCTATGTGAGAAGTGGGGAGAGGCAGGAGGGCATGGTCTGGACACGGGTGGAGCTGTGGGGAGAGGCTGGGAGAGAAGGCCCCACCGCAGCCAGCCGGGGGCTACAAGGGCGCCTCCACACCTGGGGGCTGAAAGGCCTCCACCCGTCCCTCAAGCCAGGGACCCAGGAAGCAACATCCCTGGCCCAACATCCCGTTCCGCCGGCCCCACCCGGCAGTAGCAGTCAGTAAGCGGGCGGGGGGCAGACGGAAGAGTCCGCATCGCCGCTCGCAGGCTGCCACCCTCTGCCCTCCGTGCCCCATAAACTGTCACTCCTGCAGAGGGTCCCCCTGCCTCCACCCTAATCTGACTGCAGGGAGGGCCTGAGGCCCGGTGCGGGGAGGTGAAGGAGGTGAGTCTGGGAAGGGCAGAAGGATCGGAGGGGAAAGGGGGCTATTGTGAGAACAGCCTTGGTGTGGCTGTGTGCACACTGCTGGGCTCAGAGGGCTGAGTGTCTGCATCTGCCAGCTGTTTCCTCTCCATCCCACCAGAGCCCCTGGCACCACCCTCCATGCCTCGCCTCGGCCACATGGGCCACCAAAGCCACTGGGTCCAGATGTTCATGTGGCCGTCTAGCCTGTCCTCTCTGTCCCGACCATTGCTGCTACTGTGTGTGTGTGTGTGTGTGTGTGTGTGTACACACTGTGTGTGTGTGTGTACACTGTGTGAGCAAGCGAAAGGGAGTCCTGACAAGAGATGTTCTTCCCCTTGGAGATGGGGGAAACATCGCCTTCTTTTAATGCTCTTAAAAAAGCCTGGGTCACCAGGGAACTGAGCAGGGAAAGACACTGCTATGAGATGAGTTATGATTCCCCAAAAGATGTTGAAATCCTAACCCCCAGTACCGGTGAACGGGACTTTATTTGGAAATAAGGTCTTTGCAGATGATCAAAATAAAATGAGGTCATGAGGACGGGCTCAAATCCTGCACAACCAACATGCTGACAATCGGGAGACAGGGATAGAGAGGCGGCCGGGCACTCAGCGAGGACACCACGTGAGGGTCTGGCAGACACGGGACGATGCGCCGACAGGCCAAGGAGCACGAAAGGTTGCCAGCAAACTACCAGAAAGTAGGCAAGAGGCACGGAACAGATGCTCCCTCCCAGCCCTCAAAAGGAACCAAGCCTATCAACATCTTGATCTCAGACTTCCAGCCTCCAGAACCGTGACACAATCCATGTCTGTTGTTCTAGGCCACCCAGTTTCGGTGTCTCGGCGGCCCGGGGAAGCTAGGACTGGCACCATCCCACCACAGCCAAACGCACGTGCCTACGCTCAGTCAGCGCGGAGTCTGACTCCCCGCTGTGCCATTTACTCCTTTTGGTGCTTTGGTCAAGACACCCCCGTCCTCATTTCTGACACTTAACGTAGGACGACGGGAAAGAGCACGGCCCACCCAGAGCTGCGGTGAGGATCTGGGTTTGGCCAGGCGCCTGGCGCCAGTGAGGCTGCTACTGCCCTGAGGAACACATTTGGTTTTCAGGGTCTCTGTCAAAATTCCTGACGACAAAATTACCTCCTGAACAGAAGTAAAAGTCACATTTGCGGAGAGCCTGCTGTACCAGGCACAGTGCCGCGTGCGTTCCAGAATAATCTAAATCTGAGCACTTACAGACTTGGAAGGGTGAGCTGTGGGTCCAGGGAGGGCCCCCCGGGAGGGGCTGGAACCTGAGGGGCAGGAGCCTCAAGAGGAAGGGCCCTTCCCCCGCTACCACCCCCCCCTAAGCCTCTGGCCAACACACTGGAGTGGGGAGGTGTGGGGTGAGGGATGTGCAGACCATAGACATCACCCCCGGCAGAGCCCGAGTCACCCGACCGCAATAATGCGCCTTTCTGCCCCGGTGGAGACAGAGGGCATTGTGTGCGGCGCCCCGAGCTGTGCCCCTCAGAAAGGCAGGCTTGTCTCGGGCAACCTCCACGGCCTGGGGCTGCGATCCTGACCGTCACAACAAACCCAGAGCAGGCAGAGGACGGCCGCTCTCCCAGGACAGGGTGCCCTCGAGACCCCAAGGAGTCAGGGTAGAGACAGGAAGAGGGAACTTGGGGACAATCTGGGTCATTCAGAGCTGAGGGACCGTTTCGAAGTCCCCAGGTTGGAGCCTCACAAAACCTACATTCAGAGTCTCTGTTGGGAAAATTGATGGTTGAGAGCAGGGGGTGTGGGGTCACAGCGTCTGGATTCGAAACCCAACTGGCACATTTCCTGGATAAGTGACATAGGGCAAAACAAAATGACAGATGAGGCCACAGTTTCCCTCACCCCATTGACAAGGAGGTTGTGAGGAATAAACAAATGGATGTCTGTTACCTTTGTAGGCACTCAAGAATTATTAGCTATCATGATGATTATTAATCTATAGGGTTTCAAGCTAAATCAGAAATGCAAAATGCTTAGCACAAAGCCTGGTATCTAACAGTTACTTAATAAACATTGGTAGGCCATGCTCTGCACCCTGACTTCTGTGTGAGAAGCCCCAGGTTTCTGCAGCAACAGGATGGCCTCTTGAGGGGCCTCCCCTCTCCAGTAGGGAAAGGCACTCAGGGAACCTGCCTAGAATCACTCAAGGCAAATTACCCTGTTTGGGGCTGGGCCACAGCCAGCCTGCAGGGAGCTTCTGTTTTGCAGGTGGGAGCTAGTAGCCAAGTGCAAACAAGGAGGCTCTCCCCGCCTGCCTCCGCTTTGCCTCCCAGTGAATCCACAGCCTGTGTTCTGCCCGAGCCTCCACCCGGCCCAGTTCTTGGGAGATTATCTTTCCTCTACCTCACATCCAGGCGTCGGGAAGAGCCAACACCCTCACCCCAGTCAGCAACCAGATGAGCTTCCAAGGGCTCAGGCCAGCCAGGCCCAGCCCTCCCTGCATCACGGCTCAGGACCCTGCAGGAATCGGGAGGGAATGTGCCTCCTGGGCCCATGCCCAGTCCTGACTGAGGCTGGGCTGAGGGCCTCTCCTCATCCCTCCCCCACAGACACACAGGGCTTTATAGTCCGATTATGCCATGGAAACTATGCACACGGCCTGCCCCGTTCACATGGCCTCAGCAGAAAAAATAACAGCGCCTTCTCTCTCTGCCAAGACCCACAGCACTAGCAGGCCTGAACTACCGAAGCAGGCCTCTTATGTGAAACAGGTCCCTGCAAAGATCTCAGGACTCGTCTGGGGGTGCCCTCAAGTCACCCACCCTCCCCCAGCTCACAGCCATCTGCCTCTCTCTCCTCAGAGATCCAGAAAGCTCCACTGGCCAGGAATATGCAGCCTCATACGGCAGTTTCCTTTTGAGAACAAATCTCATTTCCCTCTCCGGTATCTTCCTGAGCCCTGGGAGCCGGGCTCTGATCCCCCTCCAGGATCCCACCCCGCCTCCATGGGATGAGGTCAACAGGACATGTCCATTCAGAGCCGCCCCCACCCCAGTTCCAGACCTATGCTACCTAATATGGTAGCCACTAGCTACATGTGAAACTTAAGATTTAAGTGTTACTTAACTAAAAATTTTTAATTAAAAATTCAGTTCCTCAGGTGCACTAGCCACATTTCAAGGGCTCAGTAGCCCCTGAGGATAGTGACTACCATGTAGGACACTGCAAATATGGAGCATATCCAATACACAGAATGTTCTATCATAGAGCACTGCTCTGTATCACACTCCGGAATTCCCTGGTCAAATGTCGCTAGCCCACTTGGACCCCTGATGATTGATGTCTTCCTTGGGTCTGACTCCCCAAGAGCAGATCCTACGCCAATGGGCCCACCTACTCATAAGGGTGACCAAGGAGGGGGGCCATGGGTGGAGCTGGAACTCAAGAACTAAAGAGTCCACTGACATGCTTGAAACTCTCCAGGTGCAGGACAGAGCTGGGAGTGGGAGATGGAGGGGGCCGCGGGGAGGACCAGATCAGCTCTCCCTGTGCTGCCCTATTCCCGTGCACAATTCCAAGGACTCTGAGAACTCTTCACTTCAAACCTGGCTTTCCAGGTTATTATGAAGGAATACTTTCATGATAAGAAAATAGAATATAATTACTTAACTGTTCACCTTTTAAATTTTTAAACAGCTTTATGGAGATGGAATTCACATACTATACAATTCACCCATTTGAAGTGAATTTTAGTTGAATTCACTTCAATTTTAGAATTTAGTGGTTTTTAGTATATTGACAGATACGTAGAACCTTCACTGTAATCATTTTTTTTTTATCTGACACAGAGATTGAGAACGCACAAGCGGGGGGAACGGCAAGCAGAAGGAGAGGGAAAAGCAGGCTCCCGGTGGAGCAGGGAGCCCAATGTGGGGCTCATCCCATGACTGTTAAACTTTTACTATTAGGTATATGGCAAGTGGCCCTCATTGGCCTGCAAATGTGAGGGTAAACTGTCTCCCTCTCACCTGTATAGCCAGCTCCCTGAGGACAGACTAGACGTGATACCCATGTGCTTCTCTGCCTCCCCCACTACACCTGCGGAGATGCCCGCCACACAATAGGTCCCTAAATATTTGCTGGCTTTGTTACTGTTACAGCTGTTTTTCTGTGGACATGAGAGAAGCCCAGTGATCACAGGCAGAATGGGGAAGGGTTTGGAAATCGAGTTATGTGAGGAAACATGAGGGTGTTCAGCCTGGGGAATTAGGCGGTGGGGGTGGGGGATAGAGGGCATATGATAATTGCTCAAACCGACTATCACATGGGAAAGGGACTAGGAGGCCTGGGTCAAAGTTCCAGAAGCCGCATCTGCATGCAGCTGGCAGAGGGGCTCGGCCGTGGCACAGACAGGGCGGAAAAACAGTGAGCTCTCTATTATAGAGCACATTCACGCAGGGCCTGGAAGACCACCTGTCTGGGATGCCCTAATGTGGCCTCTTGCTTCCAATGAGGCAAGAGAGGGCCTCAAGGATCTCTAAAGTCTCTTCTATTTCTGGACTCCTGGGCCCAGAACTGCCACGAGGAAAAGGAGCTTCCAAGAGACACAGAAGTCAGACCTGCAGACCTGGACTGTCTTTGTTTCAACTTCTCGTGGGCAGCCACATTCAGGCTGCGGCTCTTACCAGCTCAGGGTCTGGCCCCTGCCTGCACTTCCCCCCACACCAGCCCCAAGGCTGCAGCAGGGGGTTGGGGCCCGCCTCCCCTCTCGGAGCCTGGGGTGTGTCCAAATGGAGGAGGCGACTGGGGCTGGAATGCAGAGTTGAGAGGCGAGCAAGTGAGCTGAGACTAATAAGCCCAAGAAACAACAGGTCCGAGCAAGCCTCGGGGAGGTTTCAGGAGCCAGGGCCCAGGCCACAGAACTGAACAAAACACACTGAGTCAAGCCAGACGGGAGGCCGGCCACAGGGTTCTAGACCCGGGGGCAGGGGCCAGCCCTGGACTGGGTCCGTACTTGTCATCCCTGAAATGCAAACCAGAGCGGGGGAGAGTGGTGACTCCAGGGACCAACCAAAAAAGCTGGTACATCATTGGCTTCACAGACAAGGCTGGGTTTCTCCAGATTTACCACAAGTGGACACTGGGTGGGGTGAGGGGCCCAGGCCAGGGTCCTGAGCATCCAACAGATGGATACACACACAGCTCCCTCCGGGAGGGGAGAAGAAAGGAATGATCATATATCACGTGCCTGGCACCGGGCTCGGCACCGAGCCCACCAACTGGGCTCCATCCCGGGGCCACATGGATACTAAGTACCAAAGAGAGGAAACAGCTGCAGAGAGGACAAGGAACGCGTGAGGTCACACGCCTTGCAAGGTGTGTAGCCAAATTCAAACCCAGACCCTTTCGTTCCAGGGCCAGGCTTTCTCCATTCTGCTGGCCCCTTTCCTAGTGCTTTCTTCTCCTCCCCACGACAACTGCGGGGAGCACTAGCATGGCCTCTATTTTTATAAACATAAAAGCTGAGGTGAAGAGCAGTTAAGTGACTTGCCCTGTGTCCCGCCGTAAGCCACAGACCCCAAATTCAACACCAGCCTGTGTCCCCAGAGCTCTATCACCCCACACCGAATCTCCAGGATTAAACAAGGTGAAGGCTTAGGAAGTATGGCTGCTTTTTGTATTTTCTTAATTTTTTAAAAAGATTTTATTTATTTGCTCGAGAAAGAGCGGGAGAACATAGAGGGAGAGGGAGAAACAGACTCCCCGCTGAGCAGGGAGCCCGACGCGGGGCTCGATCCCAGGACCCCTGAGCCGAAGGCAGACACTTCACCCGGGTGCTCCTATGACTGCGTGTTTAAAATCATAAAATGCAAATTTTGTTTTTAAGGAAATGAAGCAATAAAATCCCCGCGATGATGGTAGTGTCGTCGGCCCAGAGACATGGCTGGGCCTCAAACAAATCAGCAGTGAACACGCGAGGCTTCTAGGTACGTTTCTCTCACAGCATTGTTATTGTAACGTCAGACGCCAGCTGCTCATGCTGACCCCGTGCTCGTGACTCCAGCTGCGCGGGGGAGAGGGTTTTACAAAACCCCTTGGTGGAGTTGACCCATTTTCCTGCTTGAGAGTAAGTTGTACCAGGCTCTGAGCTATTTTGGCCCTGGTGTCTTCTCACTGACGCCCGCCCAGTCTCACCCCCACCAGTCCTCTCTCCCGTGTCTAGAGGCCCTGTAGAAAGAGCTCTATACTGGAGTCAAAGGACCAGGGTTAGGGGTGTGTGTGTGTGTGTGTGTGTGTTTAAGATTCTATTTTTGGAAAAAAAGGATTCTATTTTTGGGGCACCTGGCTGGCTCCGTTGGAGGAGCATGTGGCTGTTGACCTTGGGGGTCATGAGTCCAAACCCCACCTTGGGTGGAGAGATTACTAAGGAGAAATAAGCAAACTTAAGAAAAATATCTTAGGGCATGTATTGCATGGATCACTGGGTGTGGTGCATAAGCAATGAATCTTGGAAACTGAAAAAATAAAATAAAATTTAAAATAATATATTTTATTATTAAGTAATCTCAACACCCAACATGGGGCTCAAACTCACAACTCTGAGATTAGAAGTGGCACGCTCTTCCAGCTGAGCCAGCCATGTTCCCTGGACCAAGTTTAGTTATGTAATAATTACCTGTGTGAAGTCAACCCAGTGATTTAACTTCTCTGAGACTTATCTGGAAAATGCAAACATTGAACCCATTGACCTTCAAGATCTCTTCCCGCTCCATGGTTGGTGCTCATTGTTATTCATTCATTCCATGGGCTTGGACCAAGCAATGTGCTACAGGCTGGGGAAACAGAGATTACAGCGGCCCATCACTGGCCTCAGAGAGCTCATAGCCTAGCGCTCCAACGCAATTCTTTGTGGTAAGCGTCTGAACAGACGCAAGTTGGTATCACGATGACCCAAACCGTAGAGTTTTGCTTGGAGGGACAAGTAAGGATTGAAGGAGAAGGAAATCTTTGAGCTGAACACTGCATGGTAAGAAGGTGAGGAGGGACATTCCCACCAGAGGGAGCAGCAGGTGCAGACACAGAGGTGGGGACCACCACAGCACAGTCCGCCGCAAGTGGTTTGATGTGGGTAGAGGAGAGATTTTGTTCACAAGAAAAGGAGATGAATCTTGAGTGATGGGCCTCTGCCCATCATAGAGGCATGGGGACCCAACTGAAGGCTCTTAAATGGAGGAACAACACAGCCTGATATGTGTTTGGAAAGACCATGCCAGGGGCAAGGATGGGTAGAGGAAAGCAGGTAACCAGTCTGGGGGGAATAGAAAGATCCAGCAGAAAACCGTTCCAACAATTCAGGTGAGAAATACTAGGACCTGAACTAAGGTAGTAGCGGTGGGGATGGGAGAGAGCACATAGACAAGACTTCTTCCAGGTTAAGGAAAAAGAACATACAGTGATACATGGGGTGTGAAGAAAGTAGCCTAGGAAGAGTCTCAAAGATGGTGTAGAATATAGCTGATGGGATAAGAATTCCTCCATTTATAGAAAACTTGAATCATTTCAAAAACAGTTCCCTAACATGCCAGCAAAAACAGTCCCTTGGAAATGGCTGCCTCATTCCTAAGATCCTACAGCAATGTAGATACTGTTTTTCAAATACTTTCCAAGGTTTTCTCATTATCATTGAGCTATATTCTCTCACTGCACCATGGGGCCTAATGTCCTAGGGAGGGAGAAAGGTGGATACCATCTACAATAAAATCCAAAGCACAGGAAAGGAGGAAGATATGATGAAGTAGTCTCTGAAAAACATCAGGAAGAGTACAAATCCTTTTGGCATTTGGAGGGAGAGAGGAAGGGGACGGGGAGACCAGAAGTCCATGCTCTCCCACTCATGTCAAACCTTGATGGCAGTGTGGAGAAGAGTAGAAGACCTCCCCAGAGGTTGAGAGCATGCCAGAAACAAAAACAACTTGCGCCCTGCTCCTTGAATGGATCCCTGGGGCAGTCACCCTTGCCATGGGTCCCTGTGTCTATCTGGAGTGGCTGCAGCAAAGTAGAGACAATTGCATGGTACGTTTAGTCTGGGAGAGTCTTTAGGTATCCTCCCCCCTCCCTGCCCCATCCTAAATCCCCTTGGCTTGAGTGTGGCCCAGGAGAAACCCAGAAGTTTCTAGAGCTGCTAGGGAATGCAGAAGGGTGTGGAGAGTTGAGAGTCTGTGGACCTGCCCTGGGAAATGGAAAACATGCAGAGACATGGAACAGGCGTAGGTCTGTATGGATAGCAGCAGCAGAGCTGAGACAGGACCAATGAGCCAAGTGAGCCATCAGGCCCCGCCAGTCAGGGCCTCACCATGGACACCAGCAGACCAAGTGGGAGAAGGAAAGCCCAGCAGAGGCCACTGAGGACCAGAGGACAGCACCAGGTCCCGCATCCAGACCTCCCCTCTGCCACTGCCCCAAATCCCTCCACAGGGAAGGGGCGCAGGCGAAGGGGCAGGAGGGCACACCTAGACAGCAGGTAACAACAGAGGCAGATTAGACTGCATATGTATCCAAAAGAACTGAACTACTTTAATAAAATGATTTTAGAGTTTTATTAAAGTAATTAGAAGAGTTAAGAGAGGCTGGGGAGCCTGGCTGGCTCAGTCGGTTGATTCTCAATTTTGGCTCAGATCATGATCTCAGGGTTGTGGGATCAAGTCCCGCATCAGGCTCCAAACACAGTCTTGGGATTCTCTCTCTCCCTTCCCCTTGCCTGCTCTCTCCCTCTCTCTCAAGTAAATAAATAGAGTCTCTTTGAAAATAAAGCAGAAGTGGGACGCCTGGGTGGCTCAGTTGGTTGGGCGACTGCCTTTGGCTCAGGTCATGATCCCAGCGTCTTGGGATCGAGTCCCGCATCGGGCTCCTTGCTCTGCGGGGAGCCTGCTCCTCTCTCTGCCTCTGCCTGCCTCTCTGCCTGCTTGTGTTCTCTCTCTGTTAAATGAATAAATAAAATCTTTAAAAAAAAAAGAAAATAAAGCAGAAGAGACTAGTTTTCTTTTAGTTGGCAAGTTTAAATTCTCCCATATAATGTAAATGGAAAGGAGGATTTATGAGGAAGCTTATATGGGTTCTAAAAAATAAAGAGGCTAAATTTTTCTTTTTCTGCAGTATGTAATTTTGACACCTCCCCAATTTATTTTTAAGTCAGGTTTATGAGGCATAATTTATATACAGTAAAAATTATACTTTTAAAGTAGCCATTCAGTGAGTTTTGACGACTGTATACAGTTGTATAATCATCACCTCAGTTAACATCCAGAACAGTTCCATCACCCCAAAAAGTCTCTTGTAGCCCTTTGCACAATCATCCCACTCTCAGCCTCCGGCAACCACTGACCTGTTTTCTGTCTCGTAATTTTGCCTTTTCCAGAATGTTGTATAAATGGAACCGCATACCATGTAGTCTTTTGTACTAAACTTTTTTAAACAGTATCTACCTCTGCTTTCTCCCCTTCTTCTATTCTGCCTTCTCTACAAATTGCTTTACATGGACAAATCCAGACCAGCAGCTGTCCCTGCAGCTTCCCCATCCCCCACTGGACCCTTTGGGCAAACCCAGCCCCCCGGGGCCCAGGAGTCTGGGTATTCACCATCCTAGACCTCTTGGCTCTTTGGAATGTTTGCTATTCTCTTAAAGGTGGTTTGGTGTTTTTGCCTCTCAGGACACAGATCCCTCTCTTCAGATGCCTCCTCCCAGTTCCCTCTCCTCTTCCTCCCCTCCTCCTCCCTGGGGTCCTACCCACCTGGCAGCCCAGTACCTGGGGAATCTACACACTCTGAACTCACCTCTCCGACCTTCAAGCCTTCCTTTGCTCAGCCTTGCAGCCTCCGTCCATTGTCACCTCGCTTTCTGTGCTTGGGCTAGCTCGTGACCCTTACTGCCACAGGCAGCCTGCTGCCCAGTAGCCTCCCGGCACCCTTTGGTTCACTGGTTGGGGGTTTGTTGACAGTAGGGTTTTTCTCTCTCAGTGAGGAAGAAGCAAGACACCTCAACACTGCAATTTCCTCCTCAGCCCAGAGTGATGGTGACAGATTCTGAGTCTCCCAGGCAGGGACGGCGTCTTTGCACATCCTGTTGAGGGTTGCCTGCACCATGGTGAAGAAATAAGGAAGTGAACAGCCAGGCAGGAGGGCACAGCATCGGTGCGTAGGGATGGGACTCAATTTGTCTCACAACAGAAGACTTCAAAGGTGTTTCTCTTCCTGCCTCTGCCAGACATTTGCCAGCTAACTGTGCCTCACAGGAGCTACACACCCCTGGCACTTTCACCTAACTTGCAGGTGGCCTGAGGGAGTCCAAGCTATCGTGAGGTCTTGTGCTGAAACTGTTATTATCAAAGACCTCGGGCTTTAATCACTGCTCCAGGGGACAGAAGGCGCAGGAAGGCTGGTTCTGTGTTCGTTCAGCTCCCAGCTAAATGATTTAGAAGATAGTTCTGGAGTTATACTGCGGGGTTCTAGTCCTAAGCTCCTTCACTGACTACCCAGGGCTTAGAGCAAGTTACTCAACCTCCCGGTGCCTCAGTTTCTCCACCTACAAAATGAGGGTGGTCACTGGAACTGGGCTGCAGGGGAGACAGAATGAGAGAATCCATATGCACCAGGCACATAAGAACGGCTCAGAAGATGGTGGCTGCCGTGAGCATTATTAGTCTTTCCAGTTAGGAACCAGGGACTCTCAAACTATTCCAAGTGAAGCTAAAAAGAAGAGAATTGCCAAGTCTCAGGGTAAAGAAACTTCCTGACACTCTCAGTGAAATAAAACCCAGCTCCTCCAAGGCTGGAGGTGGAGGCGAAATCCTCACAGGGGCGAGGAAGGGCTGCAACTTTCCTTACCCGTGGGGGCACCAGGGAGCCGAGGGAGAAACCTCCAGGGAAAGATGGCTATTGGGAGACAGAGCCAAGAGAGCCCGCCATCCTCCCCGTGGGGAGAATCTCCTGGCAGCAGGAGCCAACCTCGGAGGAAGCGGATTTGATTTTATTAAGGAAGTCAACACATTTCCTTCCATCCAACGTGGACTCTGTGTTGTTCATATTATTGGTTTCCAGGATGTGAAGTGTCATCCTGGGACAGAACCTGGAAAAGAATGGGCCAAATGCCTCTTTAGAGAGCTTCAGCCAACTACTGAGGAAAGTGGAGCCTGCCTTCCCGATACTTGACAACTGTATGCCATTCAGAGAGCAGCAGGAACAGCTCAGGTAATAATAACAGTAAACTTTTTTTTTTTTTAGCAGTTGTGATAAAAGGCTCGAAACAATCCTATTAAGCTAGTTGTATTATTATTCTCATTTTACAGAACAGGAACCTGAGGCTTAATGAACAACGACAGTAGATGACTGAGTGGATATGAACTTGCATGTATATTTTGGTTTTTGTTGGTTTGTTTTCTTTTTCCCCCTAGCTTTATCGGGCGCTATCTGAAAAATAACACAGTGGACATTGAAGGTATACAATGTGATGATGTGATACACAGATCTATTGTGAAATGATTACCACAATATGGTTAGCTAATGTCTTCATTACCTCACATAGTTACCTTTTGTGTGTGTGTGTGTGCGTCACTTAAGATCTATCCTCTCAGCAAGTTTCAAAAATACAGTATGGTAACTGTGAACTCTACATTCTATCTGTAAATTTAGGCCTATTTGAATTCAGAACCCGAGTTCTTACCAGTATTCTCTCTCTTAAAGGACATTTCAATCTAGTGAGAAGAGCACGTGTAAGATCTGCCTCTTGTCAACCACCTCTGGGTATTTATTTTCTCTAAGTTTTGGGAAGTCTGAAGACGCAGCCCCAAAGAAAGAACAAGTAGCTCGTTTCTGCCCCCTAGAGGACGCAACCTACACTACGGAGACTAAAGATACGAAGGCAGCGTTTAAAAAAAGTATGCACAAAATCTCAACCTGCAGGTCCAGCCTGCAAGAAACAAACCTAAAAAGAACACTCTTCAGTTTATGGAAGGTTGGTGATAACAGGTTGGGGATTTTCTGGACCGGGAGTGAGACCACTCTATCAAGGGCGGGACCTGCAGTCAGACTGGAGATTTCATTTTTAACACCAGCCCCCAGATGATTCGTATGCTCAGGCAAGTCTTTGGGAAACACAGATGCATATGATTCATTCGTCCTACGAGGGTTGGAAGAGTGCCTCCTATCCACAGCCCATTATGACTTCAGCACAGGGCAGACTCCAAGGGAGAGGAGTATAGGTCCCTGCCTTCAGTCAATTACATCACCTCTCAGAGCCTTGGCTTCCTAATTTAGAATATGGCCCATTTTGTAACTGGTATGGAAGCCAGGAGACCCAGCTTGTGCTTGCAGACAGGGTGTGCTTTACTTAGTCTCCCAAACCTCAGTTTCCCTGTCTGTAAATGAGAGGGTGACTACTCATTAAGTATCCTTCCTGCTCCAAGATCCCTGCGTCTCCTTCTATCTCCGCCAGACCTCAAACCACCCCCTGTCAAGAGGCTACAGGGAAACCTTGGGTGACCTAGGAGGCTGGTCTCCACAAGGGCAGAGACCTGCATCCTGCCACACTGCTCACAGCTCTTCCAGAAGTAGCTGAAGTTCAGAGCTTTGCGTGTTCCTGAGGTTGGAATTCACAGCCACACTGTAGGATCCTTCTTTTCACTGCTGTGTGCCATGCAAAGTTGGCCTCCTGTTCACACAAAGATGCTGGGGAAAGTAAGGTTGATTTGGAAAAGGAAAGTTCTCTAGAATCCCAAGAATAGGGCTTCTGGAATCAGACTGACCAGTCTTCAAATCCTAACCCTGCTACTCATTAGCGATGTGATTTGGGGCAAGTTACCCATTCTATACTTGGTTTACTCATTTGTAAAATGGGCATAAGAATAGTACCTATCTCATTGGGTTGTAGTGAAGATGAAATGAGATGATGTCATGAAAAGTGCTTATATTAATATCTTGGTACATGATGGAGATTCTGGAATGTTCCCTGACTGCCACAATGGGGAAATAGCAAGGCAGTTCACAGTTAATACTCCACGCAGACATTCGGCCCCCAAGTGACTCCTTCAGGGAACTCCAGCTTGACCTCTGTCATGATCTGCAATGCCAGTGTTTCCTTGCTCGTGTCTAAAGGGGTTCCAGTGAAGCCAAGCCTTCCTCCCCACACTGCTCAAGGTGGGTCTTTAGTGGGTCCTTGGGCTCACAGTGCCACTCCCAAGTCCTCGGGGGGTAGCCCATCTGGGTTCAGGGCTGCAGGAAGAGAGATGCATGAGGGGTCAGGGGTCCAGAGCAGGCCAAGGCCTCGCTGACGTGCTTTACGGGAGCCAGCCCACCAAGCAAGACCTACGAGGGCTAGCGCGTGGGCCTGCTGCCCATTTGCGTGGTTTGCAGTTGAAGAGTGAATAATTATTGCCCTTGTCCGTCTGATATGCTACCGCTTTTGACTAAAACGAAACAAAAATAAAATCCACCAAGACACCCAGGCACTGCAGGGTGGCAGCAAACAAGCATATGGGATTGGCTGGAAAGACTACTATGATCTAAAGAGCAAACTGCTTATTGACTGAAGAGAAAGGTCTTAATAAAAAATGGCTTTAGTCCCAAAACACAGCTTCTGAGACTGCCCCATCTCGCCCCAACCCAAGTGGACAGCAGCATCTGGGGGCCTGTGGGGCTGACTCAGAGGGGACAGAAGGGTCCTGGCCTCACGAGTGACAAAGGGCCCCACACGCTGGCTCTTGACATTATCTCCAAATGACAGGACTGCAAGAAGGCGACATTCAGGGTGGAGCGCTAAACCCACGTTCACCACTGCCTATAGAGCACTGCGTGTAATGTATTTAAAATGTGTCCTGGAATTATCTTGCAAAAGCACAATTACCTTTACTTTAAGTTTCTGTGACAAAAGCACTAATCTGTCAAAGGTCAACATTTTAAATACGCTACAGTTCTCAGTAATCTTTTTGGGGGGAAGAGGTGCATTTCTTCACATTTTCACATACTAGGAGTTTGTTTGTTTTTATTTTTATTTTTTTTAAAGATTTTATTTATTTATTTGACAGAGAGAGATTGAGATCACAAGTAGGCAGAGAGGTAGGCAGAAGAGAGGGGAAAGCAGGCTCCCCGCCTAGGAGAGAGCCCGATGCGGGGCTCGATCCCAGGACCCTGAGATCATGACCTGAGCTGAAGGCAAAGGCTTTAACCCACTGAGCCACCCAGGCGCCCCTATTTGTTTTTAAAGTAAACTCTGCACCCAGCGTGGGGCTTGAACTCATGACCCTGAGATCAAGAGTCCCATGTTCATGATCGACTGAGCCAGCTAGGGCCCCTATACTAGGAGCTTTAAAAAATGCATGTGGGGGATCCTGGATGGTCCAGTTGGTTAAGCATCTGACTCTTGATTTTGGCTCAGGTCACGATCTCGGGGTTGTGAGATTGAGTCCCACATTGAGCTCCTGGCTCAGAGTGGAGTCTGCTTAAGATTCTCTTTCTCCCTCTCCCGCTGCCCCTGCCCTGCTCATTCTCTCTTTCTCTCTCTCAAATAAATAAATAAATCTAAAAAAAATGCATGTCACTGTGGGTCACTCCTGAGCTCCAAGAGGCCCTGGCCAGGGTCTGGTGACGAGGGCAAGGAATCCATGGAGCCCGAGTTGTAACTGCGTCTGTCCTGCAAAAATGGTTTCTCCCTTTTCCGAATTGGTTTTTCTCGGGATCTCTGTGCTTTCCAGACAAGAAGGGAGAATCTCGTGAAGGGTCAGTCCTCTCTTCTCATTCAAAGGAGATACAGCTGTAAGGGCAAATCCTAAAAATGCCTCTTGTTCGGCCCAACTGACACGGCCTCTACGTATATTCACCCAGGGAGGGTCTGTCCCCTGCTCTCGACACCCATTCCACTGGGCCTTGAACGACAGGCGTTGCTCATTCTTCTAGATTCATGACAGCTCTAAAGCATGACCCCAGATAGCACCAAACTTTCAAAGCCTAAAGTAAAATACATCAAAATTCTAACTCGAGTAGTTGCCACCTGTCCCTGTCCCTGTATGACTGAGACAAACGATAGCTAGGACGTTTTTGTTAATCTGACATGTCTCAGAAATGAGTTTCAAGGAAATAGGGTGAAAGCCTCCCTCTCTAAACTTCCTCTCTAGAAGCTGATAAAAATGTCGGCGATGGACCATATCCAGCAAGAGTGCCGGCAGCCAACACACAATCTTCGATGAATCACAGCCACACCCTTTTCTCACACAGAGTGCCAACAGCCCAACTTGTGGAGCCCACTTTTCTCACACACCATGGCTAGCAGGAAAATCCAGAAAGGCCCAGAGGTGAACCAGAGCGCCCTGAGTTTGCATCTTTCTCGGAGATGAATTGTTCACTCAATAAACATATATATGTACATTTTTAAGGCAGCATTTTAAAAAATTGAGATGCAATTCACATAACACAAAATTCACCGCTTTCAAGTTCACCAGTCAGTGTTTTTTAGTATATTTCCTACGTACAACCATCATCTCTCTAATTCCAGAGCATTTCCGTCATGGCAAGAAACCTCCCAAGTCACTCTCCCTTATCTCCTCCCCCAGCCCCGAGCAACCACGGATCTACTTGCTACCTATTCTGGACATTTCATAAAGTGAAATCATCCTCTCAGCGGCCTTTTGTGTCTGGTTTCTCTCACTTAGCAGGGTGTTTGCAAGACTCTGTGTGACACGCACGTTGCGGTGTGGAACCGTGTGTCGGTACGTCATTCCTTCTCATTGCTGAGACACATTTCATGGCATGGACGCAGCACCTTTTACTCATCCCTGCCTGAGTTGACGGACATATGGGTTGTTTCCATTCTCTGGCTGTTATGAATAATGTTATGAACATTCACGTACAAGAGCCTGTGTGGACAGACGCTCTTCCAGCTCTTGGGTGCATACCTAGGAGTGGAATTGCTGGGTCGTATGGCCAAGTGCATGTTTCATTGCTGGAGGAACTGCCAGACCATCTGGCCCACTCAGTATGCGTTAACCGAGCCCGCCATGCCGCTGTGCTAGGAGCCAACAGCCCCACCGTGAATAGACCTAGCTGCCTGCTCCCCAGGAGCATACCGTCCAGCAATAGAAGGAGGCATTAAACAGATAATTGGAAAATAGATTTCTTTTTAGCATTCTTGTACAAATGCCAAGAGGGAAGTTCAGGTTGCCGTGAGACTGTCATACAGGGAGGCCTCACCTGAGGATTGAACAAGGTCACAGGACAAGAATACAGACATTCTTGAAACATCAAATCTAGGGCCTGTGATGCCACCACCACCAACAACAAAAACAAGCCAAAAAACTCCCACAAACTCTCCCAAAAAACCAAAATGAAGTTCTTGTAATTCAGTGGATTCCTGAAAGTTCTCACCATTTGGGGGCAGAGAAAGTCCAGATACGTGCTCCAGTAGCATTTGAAATTATTTACAGGGATATTTAGACTTGGAAATGTAAGCAGGGAACAGGTTACAAAGTTTGAAGATGATCGTTCTTGATATCTCCCTTAAAGAGCTTGAAGAAACTCTCACACTGGTTTCCTCCTCCTCCAGAGGGATTCAGGGCCATACCTCCTTAAAGCCAAGGAGGATGGACCGTGTCCTTCACCTGCCCTCTGCCTTCCCGACTCAGACCTCTGCAGCCTTCCCGTCCTGGCAACTATTCCCAACATTCACCTAAACAAAAATCAATGCCCTACTGTTTAAAGGAGCAGTTAATTGTTCAGCCTCTCACAAGAAGGAGGGAGGCCCTGGAAATGTCAGCACTGAATTCCCAGTGAGGTCAAAGTTTTCTTTGACCTTAGGAGGTTAAAGTTACCATATTTCAAGTG
Organism: Nasua narica; assembly: GCA_028533885.1. Lineage (NCBI taxonomy): Eukaryota > Metazoa > Chordata > Mammalia > Carnivora > Procyonidae > Nasua > Nasua narica. The sequence goes on along the minus strand of CM052797.1, from coordinate 95,067,003 downwards.
GCAGAACTTACAAAGTTTTATTCCTGTTGAATTAACCCAAAATATTTGTACTTTGGGGGCACCTGAGTGGCTCAGTCAGTTGAGCATCTGCCTTCAGGTCATGATCTCAGGGGTCCTGGGATCGAGCCCAGCGTCAGGCTTCCTGCTCAGTAGGGAGTCAGCTTTTCCCCCTCCCTCTGCTCCTCTCCCCACTTGTGCTTGTGCTCTCTCTCTCAAATAAATAAATAAAATCTCTTAAAAATTATTTGTACTCAGGCGCCTGGGTGGCTCAGTGGGTTAAAGCCTCTGCCTTCGGCTCAGATCATAATCTTAGGGTCCTGGGATCGAGACCCAAATCAGGCTCTCTGCTCGGTGGGGAGCCTGCTTCCCCCTCTCTCTCTGCCTGCCTCTCTGCCTACTTGTGATCTCTCTCTCTGTCAAATAAATAAATAAAATCTTTAAAAAAAAAAACAACCTGTATTAAAAAAAAATTTGTACTTTGATTGAGGTCCTGGGCATAGTGCTGTAGGAAGATACTAAATAAATAAATAAATAAATAAATAAATAAATAAATAAATAAATAAATAAATAAAATAAGCATCAGCACCAGTCACTGTTCCTTTAAAAAAAAAGATTTAATTAATTAATTAATTTTAAAAAGATTTTATTTATTTATTTGACAGAGAGAGACACAGCCAGAGAGGGAACACAAGCAGAGGGAATGGGAGTGGGAGAAGCAGTCTTCCCACTGAATAGGGAGCCTGATGAGGGGCTCAATCCTAGGACCCCAGGATCATGACCTGAGCTGAAGATGGCTGCTTAACAACTAAGCCACCCAGGCGTCACTTTTTTTTTCAAAGATTTTATTTATTTATTTGACAGAGAGAGAGAGATCACAAGTAGGCAGAGAGGCAGGCAGAGAGAGGGGGAAGCAGGCTCCCCGCTGAGCAGAGGGCCCGATTCGGGGCTCGATCCCAGGACCCTGAGATCATGACCTGAGCCAAAGGCAGAAGCTTTAACCCACTGAGCCACCCAGGTGCCCCTCAGTTACTGTTCCTTGAGAAAGTGTGTGTGGGAGAGAAGAGCCTAAGACAGGATACATGCAGCATATGTGAGTTCTTGGAGTGTTTGATCCAAAAGAGACACACAGTCAAAGGAGGAAGAGAATTCCCCTTCAGCTAGGCTGGGAGCTCTGGGCTTCGTGAAGGTAGTGGGATAGGCGACACGCAGGCTTCCAGCAGGAGAGATGGCATTCTAAAGGCCATGGGTGCAAAGGCCCAGGGGTAGGAGTTTAAAGAATATGTTAGGTCAAACATATAGGTTCCTTAATGAAGCTTCATTAAAAAAAAAAAAAAATGAGGCCACTTTGAAGTTTCTAGTTTTTATCAGATAGTCCCAGTAAGACCTAAGATTTTTCTTTCATCCCTAAACAAAGAGTGGCCCAACTACTGGGGGTGCAGTGATCTGAATGAGAACATAAGATGGCCCTTCTTTTTCCCATGCTTCACCCTCAATGTGGAAAATACCCTACAAACATAGGGGCCCTTGATGTCAATGATATTAGACACGAGAAGGGACTCTTCCCTGATCCTGACTGGTGCTGGATCCTAAGGAGCAGGGTGGGGCCTCCCCTGGGGCTCTCTGGGATGGGTGGACAACCCCCTCCAACACACACACACACAC
>CM052797.1:94923627-95064841 GCA_028533885.1 Nasua narica | reverse complement strand
CACACACACAGTGGTCCCACCTCTCACATGTGGCACAGGGCTTTTTGCCTTCCAGCCTCTGTTTTAATGCTGATTGGTTCATTTCTGTACTCCCCAGACTTTCTCCTTACTATCCCCTTAGGAATCTTTGGAATCTTTCTGTTCCCTTCCCTCACAGCACTGGTTCTCAATAGGGGTGCTACTACCCTCTAGGAGGTGTTTTAGAAATTTGTGGAGGCTTTTTTCAGTGCTGGGAAGGGCACTACTGGCTTCTAGTAGGGAGAAATCAAGAAGATCCAAAGTCCTCTTGCAATGTGCTGGAGAGTTCTGCAGGAATCATCCTATAGCCCACACGGGGCTCAATTGTTCCATAGGACATTTCTAGAGGTCAAACAATCTACATATAGTGCTTTCAGCCTTGAAACCTAACTCTGTTTTACACATGAACATAATTATTTACTTTTTTTTAAAAAAAGATTTTACTTATTTATTTGTCAGAGAGAGAGAGAAAGAGAGAGAGAGCACAAGCAGGCAGAGGCAGAGAGAGAAGCAGGCTCCCCGCCTAGCATGGAGCCCGATGTGGGGCTCGTTCCCAGTATCCTGGGATCATGACCTGAGCTAAAGGCAGCCACTTAAACAACTGAGCCACCCAGGCATCCCTATTTACGTACTTTTATATGCCCAGTTTAACTATCCACCTCCTCCCAGGAATGCAACTACCACAGGAAAGAGAGGGAAAATTACACTTCCTTTTGGGTCGAATTTTACAGTATTCAGCATTTTGGAAAATCACACTACCGACAGCAACTCTACTGGCATTTTTTGAGCTTCCCAGACCACACAGCTGGGGCCATCGGTATCTTTAGTGGTGTTCCGTGTGGGTGCAGAACTGACTTCTCTGCTGTAACTTCTAGTGCAGCCACACCCAAGAATCTACATTTTGAAAAACATAGTTTAAGGTGGTGTCCTCTTCCCTTATATTACAGTTAGATGTTTGTGAATTTGTATTTTCCAAAGATGCCACACTAATACATACCCCATTTCACGTGCTCTCCTTACAACATGACATTGATGTTCCTCCATTGAACTTGGAGCGGGGAGGGGGGTGTGGCGGGTGAGGGGGTGGAATGCTATGTTCCTTCCCCCTGCACTTGGGTGGACCTTTGTAACTGCTTTGACCAACGAATATGGTAGAAGTAATACTGTGTGATGTCCGAAACCAGGTGAGATGGTTAATTTTGTGTGTCACCTTGGCTGGACCGCAGTGCCCAGGGATCTGGTCAAGCATCATTCTTAATGTTTCTGTGAAAGTGTTTTTGGATGAGATTAACATTTAAGACTTGAGTAAAGGAGATTGCTCTCCATAATGTAGGTGAGCCTCACCCAATTGGTTGAAGACTTGAATAGAACAAAAAACTGACGTCCCCCAGGAAAGGAGGAATTCTGCAGTCAATGGCCTTCAGATTTGAACTGCAGCAATGGCTCTTTGAGTCCCCAGCCAGCTGGCCCACTTTGCAGATTTTGAACTTGCATTTTGGAATTACAGATTTGGACGTGGAGATATATATCTACCTTATTGCTCCTGTTTCTCTTAAGAACTATAATACACTAGGTCATAAAAGGCGATACAGCCTTCACCTTACTCTCTCTTTTCCTTTGGTTACTTGCCTTGGAAAAAAAGCCACTATGTTGTGAGGAAGCCTGGGCAACATGGAGAAGCCATGTGTGGATGTTCCTGGCAACCGGAGCCCAGCTGGCAATCAGCCTCGTAACCAGACATGTGAATAAAGCAGCCTCTGAAAGTCTCCGGCCCCCAGCCCTCATCAACAACCGTACTCTGAAGCCCCAAACATCCCAGAGCAGAGAACAGCCATCCTCACTGTTTGGTCTGAATTACTAATCAACAGAAATCTTGAAATAATAAATGATTAAATAATTTTGCTTCAAGACTTTTTTCAAAACTTTTTTTTATCTAAATGATTTGATACTTGAAAGATAGGGTCCCTAGGGGTGCCTGGGTGGCTCAATCATCCAACTCTTGATTTTGACTCAGGTCAGGTCATGATCTCATGGTCACGAGTTCGAGCCCCACGTTGGCTCTGCAATGATTGTGGTGTCTGCTTAAGAGTCACTCCCTCTCCCTCTCCCTCTGCCCCTCTCCGCTCTGTCTCTCTAAAAAGGAAGGAAGGAAGGAAGGAAGGAAGGAAGGAAGGAAGGAAGGAAGAGAAAAGAAAGATAGGGTCCCTAAAGAGTGAGGATTAAAATTGTAATAAAGCCTTTGCTATCAAACCTATGAAAATTGAGCACACCTTCCCTAGTCTAGGGACATACCTGCCCTTGGTGACTTCCTGACCAGGTGTTTTAGGTGATAAGGCAGAATAAGGCCCAAACCAAACCCTCTAATATCTGGTCTGGAAATATGCGACTTCCTGTCTCAGTTCCCACCCAGACCCTCAGGGGTCTGACCTCCCACGTGCACCTCCTATCTGGGCCTGCCCACATTCCAGGCGCTGCTTTAAGGATGAAGCTCAGGCCAGGAGTTAACTAGCTGCCTTCCTGATCTTCCAGAACCAGAGCATTTAGATGGATCGCCTTGGGATCCAGAGTCATGCCCTTTGGAGGCCCAGAGGAAATTCAATCAAGCCCCAGGCTGTTCCGGAAGAGACAGAAGCTAGCCCCAGCCGGCTGCCGCCGCAAGAACAAGAAGGCCAGATTGGGAAGCAAGGGCCCCGTGCCAGGAGCTTTCCTTCAGACAGCAACACTTAATTTGGGACTCTGAATCCCAGCCAAAGAAAAGAGTCCTGACCAGTGGCTGGTCCCAGAGACAACAATGTCCTTGATGACGGTGGCATGTTCTCGAAGCAGGGCAGCAGGAGGGAGCCAGGGAGGGTCCCCGCCGCGAAGCTGGAAAGCCAGTGTTGAGTACAATAGAAGTTGTTCATCCCCTTGAAACGCGTGCGGGCAGTAAAGATAGGCAGCGTTTCTGGAAGGCCTGCTGCGGGCCAGGCACCAGGCGAAACTCTTTACAAACATGGTCTTATCAAATCCTTAAAATCGCCTCCGAAGTGGGTACGGTATTTGCTCCACTTTCTCCGCGCAGTTACCCTGCAAAGGCAGAGAGACCGTGCTCCCCTTAACACTCTGGGGAGTATGTGTACTCCCCCAGTCCCCGACTAGCTCCTCCATAACCACTGGACAGCATGACAATCAGGAAATTGACACTGAATCAATAATACCATGTGAGCCACAGCTCCCATTCAGATTTCGCTGGTTGTCCTAATTACATCACTTACAGGTCCTGCATCCAAACCGGGATCCCAGTGGCATTCCGTTGTCATGTCCCTTTAGTCTTTCCAATCTAGAACAGTTCCTCAGATGTGTCTCATCTTTCATGACCTTGACGGTTTTGAAGAGCACACGCCAGTTACACTAAGCCATGCCCCCCCATCTGAGTTCCTCTGATGCTTCCTCCTGGTTTATATATTTGGGTCCGGAATACCACCAAGAACGGTGCTATGATCTTTTCAGGGTGTTGTATTAGGAGGCACACGACATCAGTTTTTCCCATTCCTGATAAACACAGAGGGACTTTTAACCAAGGACTTGGAGTCATGTACTGAAAGGAAAGACGGTAAGAGCCTAGAATTTCCCCCTCCCCTCCCAGCTCAACAAATCCCATTTGGAGGGGAAGGCCAGCTGGGCAGAGGCCAGACCCAGTCTAGAAGGGGAACAACGATATTGCTGGAAGGCACTGGGCCAGACGGGCTATGTTTGTCGGGACCCATCCTAGGGAGAGAACCAGAGTGGTAGGAAGGGGTTCTTTCCCAGCCATTAGGGGAGGAGGGAAAGACCCCTCAGCAGCATTCTCAAACAGCTCGACAACCAAAGAGCTGGATGCCAGAGAAGGAAAACACAGGGCAAGAAACAATGAGCAGAGGGATAGAGGAACAAGAGGACACAAGGGCATCATCACAGAGGCTCAAGGTATTTGCTTCACATAACTGCACAGGTGTTTAAAAAGTAAGCCTAAAACGAATATAAACCAAGCCTGAGAGAAAACTCATGACCTCTACATCTGAAATAAAAACCCACTTGAACTGAAACAAAACAATGGAAAAGAAATAAAAAGTAAGCTTATTTTGATGTATCTCTCAGTCCATAGACTTGTAGCCAAATAACCTGTACTAATAATCCCAGATCTTTGGGGAAATTCCTCAGTCTTTCTGAGAGTCCGGTTTCTCATCTGTGAAATGAGGAGGAAAAGTACCTCACAGCATTGCCCCAAGGACTAAATAAGGCCCCCCTGATCATGTATTCCAGGAATCGTGAGTGTGTGCCAACCGTGTAGCCCCACTGTGCCCCCACAGAGCTGACATTCGGCGGACACAGCCTACCAGAGTGTTCTGTAAGCTGTCAATCACTTGGCACATTGAAGGGGTCACTGCCATTCAAAGGTAATAGTGAGCGTGACCTCGATATTACAGACAGGGAAATCAAGTCACGGAGGCGACATGAGCCATGGTAGTTCTAAACAGAGACATGAAGTCATTCCCAATTCTCCTCAGAGTCTGTTACCTGGGGAAGAAATGTGCCTATCTGAAAACCTCTCAAGCATGACTGGAGCAGAAAAACTCTGGAAGGATATTGACCAAACTTCCCCAGGGGGAAGGATGAGAGACAGATTCTTACTGGGCCACAGTTGCTGAGTCAGGGGCAAACCGGATGTTGTACAATTCGAGGAGTCCGGAGACCTGCTGAGTGAAAGGGTGCTCCCCGCACTTGGTCTCCGGCCTTCTCTTTGCCTTTCTGACTTCCTCTGCCTCCTATAAAATCCATGTCCTCCTCACGGCGTCCCAAACCCACACAAACACTAGGGCACACGTCACGGCCAGTATGATTTCCAGTCGGATTTCATTATCAATCAGGCGCCTCTTTTCATTGTCTCGCTTTATGGAGAGCCCATTTAGACACAAAAATAAAGCTTTTTTAACAGAAGCACGAAAAACAACTCACTCTTTAAAAAAGCTTTGTTTTTTACAGAAGATTGATTAATTGATTTGAAAGAGAAAACGCATGCGCTCACGTGCAAGCCGGAACTGGGAGGAGGAACACAGGGAGAGGGACAAGCAGACTCCCCTGTGAACACTGAGCCCCCTGTGGGGCTCAATCCCAGGACGCCGAAATCATGAGCTAAAATCAAGAGTCAGATGCTTAACCGACTGAGCCACCCAGGTGCCCTCCAAAAATGTTCTTGTTGGGGAGCCTGCCTGGCCCACTCGGTAGAGCATGTGACTCTTGATGTTAGGGTCAGGAGTTTGAGCCCCATGTTGCAGGTGGAGCCTACTTAAAAAAAAATTAAGTAGGGGCACCTGGGTGGCTCAGTGGGTTAAAGCCTCTGCCTTCGGCTCAGGTCATGATCTCAGGGTCGTGGGATTGAGCCCCACATCGGGCTCTCTGCTCAGCAGGGAGCCTGCTTCCCCTCTCTCTCTGCCTACTTGTGATCTTTCTCCTCTCTGTCAAATAAATAAATAAATAATCTTTAAAAAAATTTAAAAAAATTAAGTAAAAAAAATAAAAGTTGTGGTGATAATATATACATAACACGGTATTTATCCTTTTAACCACTTATGAATGTACAGTTCAGTGGCACTAAATCACCCCGCAGGGCTGGGCAGCCAGCATCACTATCTGAACCCAAAACGTCTTCATCATCTCCACCAGAAACTCTGTTCCTGCTAAACAATAAATCCCCCTTCTCCTGCCCCAACAGCCCCCAGAAACCTCTCTTCTGCTATAAACTGGCCTATTCTCAGTACCTCACATAAGTGGAACCAGACACTATTTGCCCTTTCGTGTCTGGCTTATTTTCTCTGGCATCACATTTTCAAGGCCTATCCAAGTGTTAGCATATACCAAATTTCATTCTTGTTTTGTGGCTGAATACTATTCCATTATATATATTTTGCTTATCCATTCATCTGTTGATGGACATCATTTGGGTTACTTGCACCTTTTGGCTACTGTGAATAAAACCGTCATGAACACAAGTGTATAGGTTATCTGTTTGAGTCTCTGCTTTCGGTTCTTTGGGATACAGCCCTCAAAGTGGCATTTCTGGGTCATAGGATAGTTTTAGGTAGTTTGAAGCAGCTCACTTTTGAGGATTTTTTTCAATTTTTAAAATTTTTTTATTTTTTAAGGATTTTTATTTATTTATTTGAGAGAGAGAGAGTGAGCGAGAAAACATGAGCCAGGGGGAGGAACAGAAGGAGAAGCAGACTCCCTGCCAAGCAGGGAGCCTGATTCAGGGCTCAATCCAGGGACTCCAGGATCATGTCCTGAGCCCAAGGCATATGTTTAACCAACTGAGTCACCCAGGCGCCCCTTGGGAATTTTTTTAAATGAATGCGTTTATAACCTGACTCTGTTCCGTAAAAGTATTTGAGAAGTTGTTCAGAAAAACACGATAAAGAGGGAGAAAGAGTTCAAAGAACTGGCCAAAGAACTGGGGCAAAGGGAAGCCTGGTTTGGGGCGCCTGGGTGGCTCACGACCAGTCTTGGGCTCAGGTCCTGATCTCAGGGTCCTGGGGTGGAGCCCTGCATCAGGCTCCCGGCTCAGCGAGGAGTCTCCTTCTCCCTATCCCTCTGCTCCCCCCTCGGTGCTCGTGCTCTCTCTCACTTGCTCTCTCTCTCTCAAATAAATAGAGATCTTTAAAAAAAAAAACAAAAACAAAGGAAGACTGGTTAGAGCTTGGGCAGGGCAGACCTGCCCCTCAGACACGCGCTCATGTCTTCTCCTCTGCTGGGACGTGCTGCCACATTCAAGAGGCCGAGTCCTTGGCAGATGACGCGGCTGCCCCCATTGGCAGAGGGGCCTCTCCAAACAGCAGGCCTCACAGGGGCTTCACTGCACACACGAACTGTGTGGAAATCAGCGCCATAACCCAAACCACACCACGTTTCTCCTGGATTCAGACCTGGGCCTGGGTGGGTCCTTAAGGACCATCAGCGGCAACCCTCTGAACTTCCAGATGAGGAAAGTAAGGCACAGAGCAGTTAAGAGCCTGGGGGAGAGGGGGCAGAGGGGTAAAGTGTGCAAATAGCAAAACTGAACTTCAAAGCCCTAGTCCGGATGCCAGTCTAGATCCTCCCTGCTGCTTCTCATTTCCATAAGCCCGCTTTTCTTTGCTTCAGCTCTGCAAATTCCTGACTTGTTTTTTTACGATGTTCTTCATCTTTTTAAATTTCTCCAAAAATGCTCCTGTTCCAAAATTCTGAAGGCTAAGATGACTATGATGTGGCCCTAAACGAGGTGAACACTAACTGTGTACCGTGGCAGAGACGCCACGAAGCCCGTCGCTGAAGCCTTCGCTGTGTTGTTGATTTTATCCAATTTTCCATTAGCTCGTTCCTCAATAAGAGTGTTGCTTCCTGGTTTCCATGGTGATCTTTTGAAATGTCTCTCAAACGCTAATATCCAGATGAGACCGAACTCGTATCCGACACACCAGAGCTTTGCGATGACCAGAGCTATCCCTTGTGACGGGCCCAGCATCAGTCACACACTCCCCGAGCCCGGGGACACGGCGGGCGGGAAGGGGGCGGAGGTGGAACGGGACAGATCCTCAGGCTCCTGCTTCGGCTGGGCTTCCATTTCGATGCTAACATGAACATAGCAGTTTGGCTTTATTTGTGTTTATTGACTTTTTTTCCTGCTGGTAATTTTTAAAACCTTTTTCTTTTAGCACAGCTTTAGGTTCACAGCAAAATTAAGAGGAAGGTATAGAGATTTCCAGTTACCCCTGACCATACACACACTCATGCCGAGCATCCCCCATTGTCAACACTCCCAGCAGAGTGACACGCTTATTACGAGTGACCAAGCTACACTGACCCATCATAGTCACATAATCACCCCAAACCCATAGTTTACATTAGGGCTCACTCTTGGTGCCGCGCACTCCATGGGGTGAGACAAATGTGTAATGACACGTATCGAGAGAGTAGCATACAGAGCACTTTCACTGCCCTAAAAAATCCTTTGTGTGTTTATTGATTTTTTTTTGGACCTATTTCCTTTTTCACTAAAACAATGCCCAAGTTCCAAGCATTGCAACTTCCTCTCTTCCCTCCCTGAGTCACCATAAAGCACACTCGTGTTTTCAGGACTTCCTCAGTGTTTTTCTAGATGTGTCTTGTATAAATTTACAGGCTTTCCCTGGAAGAGATCTAACAGATCTCCTCATTCAACTTTAATGCAATTCCTCAAACTCTGTGGATGTGGCAGAAAGGGTGGTCGCGGACTCCTGCACAAGATCACTCTGCTCCAAATCCTAGCTCTGGTTTTGTGCCGCCCTGCAAGCTGCCTAATCTCCTTATGCCTCGTTTTCTCCTCTGAGAAATGGGGATGATAGTAATATAACCGACCTCATTAATCACTGTAAGAAGTAAGTGAGCTCATATATATATTGGCCTTGGAGAAGTGTCTGGGACTTTAACAAATTATCGACACAACTCTTGCCTACAGGAGCCAGGTGTCGCCAGGCTTTGGGGACGTAATGATACATAAAACACAGATCCTGCTTTTAGGAGGGTTATTCAGAGTAGAACACAAAAAATATACACACGGGAGGGTGCCTGGGTGGCTCATTTGGTTGAGCAACTGCCTTCGGCTCAGGTCATGATCCTTGAGTTCCAGGATCGAGTCCGACATCGGGCTCCCAGCTCCACGGGAAACCGGCTTCTTCCTCTAACCTTTTCTCCTCTCATGCTCTCTCTCACTTTCTCTGTCTCTCAAATAAATAAATAAAATCTTTAAAAAAATGTTTAAAAAAATATACACACGGGAAAGCAACACCACATGTTATCATGAACATTTTTTTAAAGATTTTTATTGTTGGGCCCCTGGGTGGCGCAGTTGGTTGAGCGACTGCCTTCAGCTCAGGTCATGATCCCGGAGTCCTGGGATCGAGTCCCACATCGGGCTCCCAGCTCCATGGGGAGTCCGCTTCTCACTCACTTCTCCCTTCTCATGCTCTCTCTCACTCTCTCTCCTTCCTAATAAATAAATAAATAAAATATTTAAAAAAAAATTAAAGATTTTATTGTTAAGTAATCTCTGTACTCAACATGGGGCTCAAAGTTACAACCCTAAGATCAAGAGTCGCATGCTCTACCAACTGAGCCAGCCAGGCACCCCAAGTGTTTTCTTTTGTTTTTGTTGTTGTTGTTGTTTTTAGTAATCTCTATGCCCAACATGGGCTCAAACTCATGACCCTGAGATTGAATCGCCTGCTCTACCAACTGAGCCAGCCCAGTGCCCCCATCGTGAGCATTTTTAGACAAGATAGTGCCATGTCACTTGTGTTCTATATGGAAACGTGTTGCTATAATATTACCACTGAATACCAGCATTTTCATTTAGAATTTGCTAAATGCCGCCATCCATTAATTCACCAACATTGACTGAGCACCTACCATGCTGTAGTCACTATACTAGACATTGAGGACATCAATGTGATATAGACTCAAAGTGCTGACATGTTATTCTTTCCAGTCTTCCCTCTTCCTCCCCCTTCTATGTCCCACTCAAGAGTGTCTATGACTGCCTACCTGGTTCCTGAGACTCGAGGTAGAGGGGAGAGCTGAGAATTGAGAGGGGTTGGTTTGATCCACATAATTGAAGTGGTGTGTGGAGAGGGGTAGACAGGAGAGAGACAGAGATTTGAATAAGTTGGAAGAAGGGAGATTTTGCAGAGTAGTTGCTGTGATGAGTGTGACTTTAGCGACACAGCCACATGAAAAGGAACTTTAGAACTTCTGCTGAGCACTCTGCTGTGTAATTCCTTCTACCTAGCCTCTTCTAGAGACTTCAGTAAAGACTTCAGTGCTTTTGGATGTGAACCTGGTGCTTCTTTGGAATATGGCTCCATGCTGAGACGAGCTGTAGTAGCCAGCTTCCAAGAAGGCCCAGTGAGTCTTGCCTGCTGGAATTCATGCCCTTGTGTGGTCCCCTTCCACACTGAATAGTGACAAACTGTCACAACGGGATACTACAGAAAGGAATGAGTAGAACATCTGGGGCTATATCCTAAAACACACTGCAGCTTCTACCTCTTTCTATTGGATAGATTACTTGCTCTCAGGAAAGTCACCTGCCGTGTTGTGGGGAACCTCAAGCAGTCCCACGGTCAAGTCCATGTGAGAAAAACAAGGTCCCCCTCCAACAGCCTATATGCTCTGCCAGCCACCTGAGTGAGCCTTCTTGGAAGTGGGTCCTACAACCCTGGCCAACGGCTTGCTGCAACCTCATGAGAGATTCTCAGGCAAGAACCACTCAACTAAGCCACTCTGAAATACCTGACCTGTCTGCAATAATAAGCAGTTGCTGCTATTTTTAAATCTCTAGGTTTAGGGGTCAGTTATTGTGCAGCTAAACCCTGGCTAGGAGGTGGCCCACCTTTACTGAGGTTCCCAGCCACCTCAAGCCATAAACACAAAAGAGGACACACCAAGGGTAATACTTGGATCTCACCGTCCTTGCCTCTTCTGCTGAAGCAAGACGTGGACCTGAGATCCTCTGTAAATTAACCCTTCCCCCGTGGGAAAAGGACAAGTATGCTTGTGAATTGGGAGACGAGGCATAAGTCTCGAGTGTGTTTATGAATCTCCCTCGGTGCAGTTTTCCTGTCTCTCATGGGTGTCGCTAATGGTTTCTGAGCTACTACTGTTTCCTGCCAGCACCATGTTGCCACCTGGGGTCAGTGCCCCTGGCCAAGCACCAAAGTCTCCCACCAGACATTCCCTACCTTCCGAGTATTGCTTCTGAGGAATTCACTGGGCCAGAATGAGGAGCTGCTCTGTGATCGTGTGGCCGAAAGATGCTTCTCTCCTCTCCAATGCATTGCCCTTACCCCACAGTTTTATCAAGACTTTATGGAAATAATTTGTTTTTACTCATAGCCCTCTCTCTCCTTAGGTCTCAGACACGTGTCCATATGTTGGGGAGGGACAGAACTGAGTGACCTGTAAGTTGTTATCAGGATTCTTACTACCCTGTGGCGCCTGAGTCTTTGTTCCAGGGCCAGGCCCAACATGGCTGCAGGCAGCTCTAAGCTCACATCAAACCAGTTTGGCAACACAAAGGAAGAAAAGAATTTCTTGCTTTAGAAGACATAACTCTCAAGGAATGGCTCTGATTGGCTTGGCTTGGGTCTCATGCCCACCTCTTGGGCTATAAGGAGGGGAAGGCAGGGGACTGCGCTAAACCTCCCCACCAGGATCACCCAGAGCTCCCCAAAGAAGGAGGCATGCTCTTACTCTCAAAGCAGGGGGTTGGGAGGGAAAGGGATGGTGGCAGATCAAGCAACAACTTCCCGCTGTCCTTCAGTTTCCACACCTGCCTAGGAATCCTAGTCTGACCTAGGCTGGGTCCAGTGATCCCAGCCATTCAAGGTCATGGTCCCTAACTGAGGACCTTGCTGTCTCAGAGTGGGGTCCAGCTGTACCACTTTCTTTGACTCATTCCATGTGCTCCTGCTTCAAACTCTAGTTCAAGGGTGAGAGGTCATGACTTTTGCACCTTCTTTATCATATTCATTTTAAACTTCCCAGAATGTGGCCCTTTGAGTTGCCTTTCCCTGCATCCTGATGTCTGCCTTTACTTGACAAAAGTCATTCCCACATAACCAAATTTAAAACACACACACACACACACACACACACACACACACACACACACAGATTTATAACCTCCTGCCTATTCTCCAACTTTTAAGCCCAGCTGTCAGAATTTTAGGGCGAGACGCTCAGGGGTCCTGGTGTTACACTTTTATACAATGCAAGGATGGCAGCCTCCTGCCTTCCCACCTCATGATCCCGTGTAACGCTGAGGTGAGTAATCAGACCATTGCTTTTTTCATGACCAGAGGAATCTCCTCTGCTGACAGTCCCATAGGTCCCTCTTGCCACGGCCAATGACCCCGAGGACTGGCCTAGAAACTGACCCACCCTCATAGGATGTAGCATTTCACCAGTGTCCTGGCAGAGTGCCTGGCTGTGTTCTCTGCTCTAGAATCGCCTTGCCCATCTTCCTCAGACTGCCACGGAGGTGCACTGGTCCCCTGTGGATGGGTCAGGTGATTCGTCCGAGAGCAGGAAAGCATAGAATGGGCAAAGGCTCTAACTTTACCGTGCTATCATGCCCTCAAACACCACAAAGGAAAAGTGTTGCTGTATTAATTTCCTAGAGCTGTGATCAAACACCACAAAGGAAAAGTGTTGCTGTATTAATTTCCTAGAGCTGTGATCACAAAAGTACCACAAACTGGAGGAGCTTAGAACAACAGAAATGTATTATCTTCTTCATTTTTTAAAAGATTTTATTTATTTATTTATTTATTTGACAGAAAGAGAGATCACAAGTAGGCAGAGGCAGGCAGAGAGAGGGGGAAGCAGGCTCCCCACTGAGCAGAGAGCCCTATGTGGGGCTCAATCCTACAACCCTGAGATCATGACCTGAGCCAAAGGCAGAGGCTTTAACCCACTGAGCCATCCAAGCGCCCCCCTGCTTCATTTTATAAGGATATCAATCATATTGGGTCAAGGCTCTAATGACCTGGTATTAACTTGATTACCTTTGTAAAGTCCGTATCTCCAAATAAGGTCATATTCTGAGGTCCTGGGGGTTAGGTCTCCATGTATCTCTTTTTTGGGGGAAGGGACACAATTCAACCCATACCAGAGACCTAGGCCTTCAAAAGAAGGTTGTCCTGTGGGGTCACTTTCTCTAAACTTCTTTTCGGTATTCCATATTCCCCTCTTTACAAGCAGCTGCCTTTTCTATGTCCCATGGTCCAAGGCTTCACCCTGCCATTGCAGAAGCTCTCTTCTGGGACCTTGCCGTCTGCTGAGCCATTATGACCCAAGAGGGATGGGGTGGCCCCACAGTGGGGGATCCCACTTCAGTTCAGTCTCCTCATTAGCCAGAGGCATGACAGACTGTTCACCACTTTTCAAAAAGAAAAAAAAAAAACCTGGCAAGTCGCTCCAAAATGAGCATTGGCTTTTCTTGGCAACCACACAGTCTAATCTTCTATGAGGAAAAGAATCCCCTGGGGTTGTATGGTGCAGAGCTGACTTAATCATTCTCTGTAATTCAGGGCAACCCACCATCAAGGGTCAGTACACTACCCATTCCTCTCTCCCTGGCTCTCTCCTCTTCCTCATCAGGGGTCTCTCCCAGTCCTGCTGCTTTCCTGTGAGCACCCACTCTTGGGCTGACTGTGGGTCCTGGAAGAGGCCTGGGTTCTTGTCAAGCACACAGGGTTGTTTTAATTTGTTTTGTACTTCTAATTTTTATGACTGGTCTATAGCTTTAGACAGCATTGTGCTTCTTGCTTTTATTACTCTATTGATGTTCCTTGTGTTAAGATGATTTTATTCTCACCACTTGTGCAACATAAGCTCCAACATAGGTAAGGAATGTGTGATTACTTCTCGGGTCTGGCTTTGTTACAAGAGCCCTAAATGTAACCATAATTGACACTCTCCTCTACATCCCAGAAGGGTAGAACCAGATCCCATTAGACTGACTTCTCATCCCACATTTCTCTGCATCCCACGTGTGCAAAGGCAATGGGACGTTCCCCGCATCTCCTCACATAGCCCAGACAGACCCATAAACGCACTCTGATCCTATTCACTGGTACAGAGAGGACGCAGCCAGCCCCGTCCAGAACGTGAGGATTCCAAACAAACGTCATTGAAAGAAGGTGGGATGAGGGGATGGTAAGGGAGAAGTGAGAATGGACTAAGATATTTAAGACACATATTAATCAAGTGCAACATGTGAGCTTTATTTAGATCATGATTTGAAAAAGCCCACTGTAAAAACACATTTTCAAGATAATGAAGGAATTTTCAACATAAATCAGGTGTTAGATGAAATTGAGTTATTAGGTTTTTTAGATACAATAATTCTATTATTAATATGGCTTTAATAAAGCTCTTATTTTTAGATATTCATATTGAAGCATTTATTTATTTATTTAGATTTTATTTATTTATTTGACAGAGAAAGAGAGACAGCGAGAGAGGCAATACAAGCAGGGGAAGCAGGAGTAGGAGAAGAAGCAGCTGCCTTCAGGCTTCCTGCTGAGCAAGAAGCCTGACGCAGGGCTGGATCTCAGGACCCTGGGTTCATGACCTGAGCCACCCAGGTGCCCCTTGAAGCATTAACAGATAAAATGCTATGATGTTTTCCTGTAAAAGGCTAGATAGCAATATTTTAGGCTTCCTAGGCCACATGATCTCAGTCACAACTACTCAGCCTTGTTGTGATGGGAAAACAGAGATATTGCATGCATGAACAGGTAAGGCTGTGTCCCAATGAAACTTCATTTTCAAAAACAGGAGACAAGTTGGATTTGGCTTATGGGGTCACAGTTTGCCAGTTCCAGCTGCAGTGCAAAAAAAAAAAGAAGCAGAAAAGTGAAAAAAAAAAAGACGACAAAATGTTGATATTGTTGAAGTCAGATTACAGGAGCATAGTGGCCCATTACACTATTTCTCTATTTTTGTGTATGTTTGAATATTTCCATAATAAAAAAGAATCAAATGTACTAAAGAGGTCTTTTCGCAAAGAAAGAAAACCACTTGCCTTTGACTTCTCTCCTTATCTCCCTCACTTCTTTACTTTTGCCTGTTTCTCAGATGTTTCACACACCCACTCACACATACACTTTGACTTCGATATATTTTTTAACCAAAATGAACTTCCTAGGCAGCCCCGTACTGCTGAGGAATGCAGCGAAATCCTTATGGTGGGTTCTCATATTCTCCCTCAGAAGGCTCACAGGCCCATTTCCTTTCAGGGCTTTACATCCTTGGAAACACTTTTCCTAAAATGGAGATTCCAGGCTTCAGGGCTGAGGCCTACCAGCCTCTGGGAAGCATTGTTGTTTTCTTATTTCTCAGCAGGAAATAGGAATGTCCCAGGGAGGATTAGAACATTACCAGCTCTGGTGAAGGGCTGGGAACACTGACTGGAAGTTGGAATCTGGTCGGAACATCTGGGAGTTCAAAGAAGGAAATGGTAAGCTAATCATCAGGCTCCATAAATTCTCTTAAAAGTAGACGACTGTGAAATAGACAGAAGACAATGGCGCATGTTGTCAGAGGAAAGGAATTACATACATCTCAGTTGAAACTGCCCTGAATGTGTAGGCTGAATAGGTCATTTCAAGCTGTGGGCCGCAGATCCACCGAGGACAGAATAGCTATTGACCCTTCTCTTCCAAGATCCTTCAGTGGATGACAGGGGCACTTGCAAAAGCTGCCTCTAACCAGCTTCCCCCTGTAGGGTCGGGATGCTCTCCATCCACCTGCCGTCAGCATCAGCCCCCAAGCCTCTGCCCCTCCTGGAAGGATTTCTTCCTTGACTTAACCAATCCCCACCCCTTTGTAAAGGGGGAGAGGTCTTTCCTGACAACCCCAGTTCCTGGTGACCTCTCCATCTTACGAGCTTCTCCAGCATGTTCTGCTGGTATCACCTGTTACTATTTAATTGCAAGTTGCACTACGTACGACTGAGGATAAGCAATGCGGGCTGCTCGGGCTGCTGAAACAGATTAACCCCAAATTCTCAGTGACTTAACACAAAACATTATTTTCACTCACATCACAGTACAAAGTGGCTATTCCTGGCCAGCTAAGCATTCACATGGTCATTTGGGGTTCCCTAAGCTCTGTTTTGCAGCCCCACCCTCTTGGAGGTCCTTGGAGTCCTTGTTATTTAGTTGGCAGATGAGGAAAGAGCACATAGGCAAGGTACACCCACTTCTACTGTACAATAGGGTGTCTGTGAGATTCCTCCATATTGTGCCTTGAAACAATAGTTTATTCTCTTTTGTTGCTGTGTAATGTGCTATGACGTGATCACACCACAATTTTTCCACTCTACTGATGATGGGCATTTGCACTGTTTTCAGTTTGGGCCTATTATCAACAAAACTATTATGAATGTATCTTTAGGTGCACCTGTCTATACATTTCTGTTGCGAATGCACCTAGTGGTAGAAATGCTGGGTCGGAGAGCATGCATGGGTAAAACTTCAGTGGGTGTTGCCAAATACTTTTCCAAAGTGGTTCTGCAAAGGTACATGTCCGCCAGCATTGCATGAGACGTTCAGTGGCTCAATATCCCTGCAAACATTTGATATTGTCAACTTTCTCATTTAGCCATTCTGGTGTGAGTGCAGTGGTATCTCCTCATGGGTTGATTGGTTGGTTGATTTTCTCACTGTGGTTTTAATGTGCATTTTTCTAATGACTAGTGTAATTTGAGCACCTTTTAAAAGACTCATTGGCCATTTCAATCTTCTCTTTTGAGAATTTTCCATTCAAGTCTTTGGCCTACTTTTCTTTTGGGTAGTCTGTCTTTTTCTTATTCAGGATATGAATTTTTTTTGTCACTTATGAATTGCAATGATAATCTCAAACTCCGTGGCTTGCAGTTTTGCTCCCTTGTGTGGGTGGGTTTTTTTTTTAAATATATATAAATGAAAGTTTTAAATTTTAATGAGATACGGAGTATCAATCTTTTCCTTTAGGGGCAGTACTTTTCATGTCCAGTTAAAGAAAGCCTTACCTATGCCAAGGTCATGAAGATATTTTTCTATGTTCCCTTTGTTATCTCTTGGAAGCTTTTTTGTTTTATCTTTCCCCTTTAGCCCCATGATTTAGCTATAATTTACTTTTGTGTTTGGTATGATATAGGAGTCAAGGTTCTCCCATTTGAATATCCCTTGAGTCAGGACCATTTATTGAAAAGACCATCCTTTCCCTGCTGCATTGCAATGTACATTTGTTGCAAATCAGGTGATTATATATGTGGGGGTCAATTTGGAGACTCTATTTCGTTATTTTGGTCAATGTTCTATCCTTCCACTGATACTGCATAGTTTTCACTAGGGTAGCTTAAAAATCAGTAATTTGCATCCTCTAACTTTGTTCTTACTCAAGATTATCTTTGTTGTTGTGGCATTTGGCATTTCAAAATTTGCTTGTTAGTTTTTACATGTGCGCATTTAAGTCTGTGGGGATTTTGCTAGGGATTGAATTGGATCTACAGATAACATTGGGGAGAGTTAAGAGCTGCATAAAATTTTTTCAATTCATGAACATGGTATATAACTCCTCTTTCTTTTTCTTTCTTTATTTTCTTTTGGCAATGTTTTGTAGTTTTCTGTATACAGGTCTTGCACATCTTTCGTTAGGTTTCTTCTCAGGTGATTTTTTTTGGGGGGGTATTATTGATAATGGAACTGCTTTTTTTAAATTTCACTTTCAAATTATTTGTTGCTAGTACAAAGAAATACAGCTGACTTTTGGGAGGGGTTGTTTTTTGTTTTAATTTTATTTATTTACTTGAGAGAGAGAGAGAGTGAGTGGGAGAGACATCATGAGACAGGAAAAGGTCAGAGGGAGAAGCAGACTCCCCAGGGAGCCGGGAGCCCGATGCGGGACTCGATCCCGGGACTCCAGAACCTTGACCTGAGCTGAAGGCAGTCACTTAACCAACTGAGCTACCCAAGGTGCCCAGAGAGCTGACTTTTGTATACTGACTCTCTATTCAGTGATATTGACCCATTAATTGATTTTGGCCTTTCCCACTTACAGTTTATTGGCCAGAACTCAGTCATATGGCCACACCAAAGGGCAAGGGAGTTGCCCGGGGTGAAAAGGAAAGAAGTTTAAGGAAACACAGTGGGTTCTTCCATACATTACACTGAGATTTTAACATTCCTGGACTTATTCTGTCACTTCACTATGGTGCAAGGAACTCTAAAGTTCTCCATCTTATTTTTTATTTTTTAAAAGATTTTAATTTATATATTTATTTGACAGAGAGGAGAGAGATCACAAGTAGGCAGAGAGGCAGGCAGAAAGAAAGGGGGTTAGCAGGTTCCCCACTGAGCAAGGAGCCCAATGCCAGGACCCTGAGATCATGACCTGAGCCGAAGGCAGAAGCTTTAACCCACTAAGCCACCCAGGTGCCCCTAAAGTTAGCCATCTTAAAACACTGTTTAGCTAATATAACTTGAGGAGTCATTCAGAACTGGATAATCACATGGCCCCAGAGTAAAACAACACGCAAAATATCACCTTGAAATTGCATGGTGGAATCCTGCTCCACAGTGGAAATAAAGATCATCCAAACTATGCTTATGTTTCTATGGTTTTATTTTTTTAAGATTTTATTTATTTATTTGATAGAAAAAGCAGAGGGGAGAGGGAGAGGGAGAAATAGAGGAAAGAGGGAGAAGGAAGGTCCCCACTTAGCAGGGAGCGGAGCCGAAGTTAGATGCTCAACCAACTGAAACACCCAGGTACCCATTTCTATGGTCTTAGACTGGCATAGAAACAAAGCACACACCATCTACCTCCTAATGAACTTGCAGACAATATGATGACCCACCCCACCCCTCATTTTTATTATAACTACCCAAGCCTAAAGTCACACATCAGCAAGTTGCTTTATTTTTGAATGACCTGATTCAATATTTTCACTCTCAAATGCTCTGATCTCGTGTTTTGTTTAATTCCCGTTACCACACGCAAATGATCTGCTTTCTCAATCAACCTAATTTCCTTATAAATGGCAGTGGCTAAGCCCATGATTCAGTCACTGAACTCTGATTGGCCGGTGCTGGGCACATCTGAGTCCTGATTGGTCGAATTGGGGGGGGTCTATAGTCTGTCCACAATGAATATTGTGGTGATCAGATATGCTCTTGTTTTATATTTTACACAGAACATAATTTCTTTTTTTTAATTTTTTAAAAAAATTTTAAAAAGATTTTTTATTTATTTGACAGAAAGAAACACAGCGAGATAGGGAACACAAGCAGAGGGAATGGGAGAGGGAGAAGCAGGCTTCCCGCCAAGCAGGGAGCCTGATGTGGGGCTTGATCCCAGGACCCTGGGATCATGACCTGAGCCGAAGGCAGACGCTTAACGACTGAGCCACCCAGGCGCCCCACAGAACATACTTTCATTCATTCTTGAGTGCACATCTGACAATGTTTAGGTTAAAGGCTTCTGAAGCTGAGATGCTCCAAAACACGACATCTCCCCCTAAATAGCAGCTGGAAACAAGGCCCATTTCCACTGCATGTCTGAACAGACTGCACTGCTGGGGACAAAGGAGGAACTGGAATATGAGTGGGGTGCTGTCCATTCTCACATGTGCCAGGAGGATGTTGGACAAAGCCTATCAAGGTGTCTGGGGCTCAGGTTCAATTGTGTAAGCCTCTGAACCTCTAAGGAGCAGGCCCTGAGTTTCCCTTCCAAGGGAGTGGAGTCTGGCTCTGTGTCCTGTTTCACCTCATGTCTAGCACAGAGAAAGCATTTGTGGAAGGAAGGACAGTTCAAGAGGTCATTTCCCAGCTCCACAGAACCGTATTCCCTCTTTCTCGCCCCTTCCCTCTGTCTCCCCCCTCTGCTCTTCTCTCCCGCACTCCTAAGCGGGTGTTGGGCTAAGAGTTCCTGACGGAAGCTGTCAGCCGCTCTCACAGCCCCTGCTCCACACCGTCCCAGCCCCTCCGCTTTCCCCTTAGACAGCCTTTCCATTTTTTGTTCTGTTTTTCTTCGATACATTTCTAAGGTATTTTTCCCCATGTGCTGTTAAATCACATCAGAGCCTCAATCAGGGGCTTAAATTCAAATTCAAAGGCCAGAACCAGGGGATAGTAGAGCCGAAGACAAGTCCTTGTAGCCTTTCTCCTCCACTGTGTCAACTGCACTTCTCCTGGTCACACGCTGGTCAGAATTCGCGGTGTGTGTGTGTGTTGGGTGTTTGTTTTGTTTTTCAGGACAATCAGGATGGCAGAGCAGGTGCTGACACCCAGGAAGGGTGCTGGGGAAGTTTGGGACTAGTTTTGATGGGCAGGGTCAGCTGACATTCTCAAAGGGGCCAGCAGGTGGCAGTGTTCTCCATACCGGTGGAGCCCACGAGGGTCTGCGCTGAGAACGGGGGAAGGGACCTGAAGAGAAATTGGCAGGGGGCAGAAAGACCATTCCACCTGCCTGTGTTGTGCTTTCTTGCTTTCTTGCTTTCTTGCTTTCTTGCTTTCTTGCTTTCTTTCTTTCTTTCTTTCTTTCTTTCTTTCTTTCTTTCTTTCTTTTTTTACAGTTTATGTCTGAAACATTGTAGTAAAAATAAGCAGGGTATGCTTTTGTGAAAA
This sequence comes from Nasua narica, assembly GCA_028533885.1. Lineage (NCBI taxonomy): Eukaryota > Metazoa > Chordata > Mammalia > Carnivora > Procyonidae > Nasua > Nasua narica. The sequence goes on along the minus strand of CM052797.1, from coordinate 95,044,616 downwards.
TGGTAGAAGAGAACCTGCCTTCCCTTATCATGTCACCAACTGCCCTTGGCGGCCCAAGGCCCTTACTGTGATGCTCTCCAGGGATCTGTCTTTCCAGAAACATCCATGGGGGTGTTTCCAATTATTTCCAATCCTCAGCTTCACCCGCCTGTCCCATCATCCCGTCACCAGGGTGCTGCCCCATTTCGGGAATGACCTACTCTCTGAAACTGGAGAGCCAGCCCCCTGTCTGTCTCCAGGGAGAACCGTGCATGCTGCCAAGGGGACACTGTGAGGGAGACAGTCTGAGGAAAACCCTGGTGCCCAAAGGAGCCACGCATGGTGGTGGCTGTTTGCTGTGAGGAAGACATTTCTGGGCTGGCGGACATTTTGCCAGGTTTGTGCTGTCTGTCCAACTGGCAGCTATTGCAAGTTCAACAGTGAGAAGTATCTCCTCTCCCACCCACAGCCTTCATATAAATATTTCCTACTACCATCTGTCACACAGCCTCAAGTCGTAGTATTGAAAATACGCTTCTTTTGATTTGGAGAATGGTCAGGTTTTCCAGAGCTTTCTACTGAAAATATAACCTTGAGGGGGGGAAGACATCACTCAGCGGGGAGTCTGCTTCTCCCTCTCCCTCTGCCTCCTCCCCCCTGCTCATGCTCTGTCTTCCTCTCTCTCAAACAAATTAACTAATTGATTTTTAAAAAAATAAACTCTCTGGTGATTTTCCCAATGATAATGTAAAACATTTTTACATGTACAAACTGTATTAATATAAAAGTTAATTAGGGGGACGCCTGGGTGGCTCAGTTGGTTGAGCGGCTGCCTTCGGCTCAGGTCATGATTCCGGTGTCCTGGGATCGAGTCCCTCATCGGGTCCTTGCTCCGCGGGGAGCCTGCTCCTCTCTCTCTCCCTCTGCCTGCCTCTCTGCCTGCTTGTGTTCTCTCTCTGTTAAATGAATAAATAAAATCTTAAAAAAAAAAGTTAATTAGGAAGCTAAACGTTGGGGCATCTGGCTGGCTCAGTTGGTAGGGCATGTGACTCTTGGTCTTGGGGTCCTGCGTTGGAGCCCCACGTTGGGGGTTAGCTTGTACTTAAAATTACAAACATACATATGAAAGAAAGAAAGAAAGATTTAAAAAAAAGAGAGAGAGAAAGAAAGATAAACATTTCTAGAAATTTTGTTTTTAAAACGGGCCACTTTTAACATCTCAGAGTTTTAGTTGGGGGGATAGGCCTGAGGCAGGCAGGAAATCTGGGGGGGAAACTTTTAGTAAGTCTAGCTTTTACCTATCATCAGCTAACTTTTTAAATTTTATTTATTTATTTGACAGAGAGGGAGAGAGAGATCACAAGTAGGCAGAGAGGCAGAGAGAGCGGGAAGCAGGCTCCCCGCTGAGCAGAGCCTGATGCGGGGCTCTAGGACCCCGAGATCATGACCTGAGCCGAAGGCAGAGGCTTTAACCTACTGAGCCACCCAGGCGCCCCTCATCAGCTAACTTTAATCAGCATCGTTAAATGCTGCCGTATGCCGTGAGGTACAATACTTTGTATACATCATTTTGTTTAGTTAGTATTGGACCATTTTATCAACAGGAAACCGAGGCTTCACAAAGTTCACTTGCCCGAGATCCCCAAACTTATAAGCATTAGCCAGGAGTCAAACCAGAATGCAAGCCCAGATTCTAAAATTTCCTGCCCTTTTTCCTTGACCACACGGCAGTTATGCCAGAGTAAGCCAACATCACAAACCCTGGGGAGGTGACCAGCTATTGGAAATCTTCAAAAGTCCCCATAATATTTGTTGCAGGTCTTTATTAAAATGAAAAAGATAGAATTCTCATACAGGTATTCCCTGTTCTGCTACTTAACTTCTATAAAAAGACTGACGTCAGTACCTGTTTTTGCTACCTGAAAGAAACCTGAAGACAGTTTCTGCTTTTATGACAAAAAGCAAGAACGACATCCGGCGTTTGTTTTGCAGCGAGAGGCCCCATCGTGCTCAGCATCTCGGCATCGGACCGCCACAGCTTTGAACTGTGTGCACATCTGGGCTTTATCTCGATTTAATTTGTGCTTCCGTTAGCAAGAGGTCTCCTGAGGCATCAGAAAAACCCAGGAGAAGTGATTTTTGGCGTCTGGGAACCCTCAGAACATTTGCCATATAAATTCATGGTTACTCCTTCCTCACTCTAGGCCATTTCTGCTTATAAAAGGTTTCAAAGGAACAGCCTACTTTCAGATAGCAGGGGAAACCTGAAAACACTACCCTGACCTCCTGGGTTCTCAGATGCTATAGTGAGAAGGATTTTCCAGTTCTCTTGCTACATCAGGACTGGAATTCATTCTTAGCGACCTCTACACCTGCAATATACCATTTGAAAGGGAGATCTGGTTAGCCACTGGGACACAGGGTCATCACAGCTAAGCCCTGATTCAGATTCTATGTCCTTTTAAATAAAGTCCCAGCACATAGAACTTAGCCTTCTTTGCCTTGCTCCACATCCACATCCTGGCGGCTCCCACCCCCGTGACAAATATATGCACAGACCTAGGTGCCCACATGCTTCTCCTGCTCATAGACACCTTTAGCTAACCCGTGGCTCCAGAGAGCATAGGGGACACCAAGCATTAACCCATCCGTCTTTGAGGGATGACAAAGGGCACGTTGTGTGCCCCACAGAGGCAGTTTGTTTGGCTCTCAGGCCTGGGTGATCAGGGCCAGCCCATGGCATGGCTCCCATGTCATGGCGATGATACTTTTGAGTATATATTAAACTGGTGTATGTTTTCTTTCCGATTAAATCATGCTGCTCTGTGGTTCTCCACCCATTTAATCAACAGGTTTCTATGCTTCAGGGAAAGGGAGATGCCAAAGGGAACAACCAGGTCATTGCTCAGCTTTGGCTGCCAAATTCTTTCCTTCTTTTTTTTAAATCCCTTGCAAGACAACAGTAGTGAACAGCAGCCTCCAAAGTGGGGTGTGCCAAGACAACACACCGGGTGCAGGAAAAGAATACTAGCACTTCTATTTTCATTTTTATCTTATGCTTTAAAAATGCCTATTTGGGGTTATATGCTTTATAAGGCACATAATACATTAGTACAGCGTTAAATATATAAAATTCTAAATATATATATGATATACGTATATATCAAATATGTACATATTCAGAAAAAGTATTGCTTAGAGTTTTAGATGTTGACTTTAACTACAGGCCGTAGGGAGAGAGAAGTTAAATATCCACTCATCTAGGGCAAAAGCAGATGGCACCTGCAGTGTGGGAAAGTGGGGGAGAGAAGAGGAGAGGTAAGTAGTATGTGTGATGGGGCGGGGCAGCATGTCCCATTTCCCATTGGGGCTTGAAACCCTGCTGGGTCAGTCCAGGAGACTCCCAGAGCAGTGGAGCTACTCCTTCTTTCCTCAGGCACCTTAGGAAAGATCCACATCCAGGGACGCCTGGGTGGCTCAGTTGGTTAAGCAGCTGCCTTCGGCTCAGGTCATGATTCCAGGGTCCCGGGATCGAGTCCCACATCGGGCTCCTTGCTCAGCAGGGAGTCTGCTTCTCCCTCTGCCTCTGCCTGCTTGTGCTCTCTCTCTCTCTCTCTCTCTTTCTGACAAATAAATAAATAAAATCTTAAAAAAAAAAAAAAAAAGGAAAGGAAAGGTCCACATCCAAGATGGGCCGCCCAGTCTCTCCAGTGGGAGTGCAACAGCAGCCAAGGGCCTCAGTCTCCCGAGGGGCTTGAGTAAGTGCTTCGAACCAGTAGATTACAGGAAGTTGAGGGATAATGAGAGGCCACCAAAAGTAAGAATCAAATGACCAGGACTATTGAAGGAGCCATGAGAGCCCGGTGAGCCCAGCTTAACCTGAGTGAGCATCTGGCAGACCCTGGAGATTCAAACACCAGATCAAACCAGCCTCTCTACAGTGAAGACCAAGGACAGGGAGGAGGATTCCCAGACCCGTCACCCTCATGAGGACACGTGCATATCCATTCCCACTCAGATGTCCCTACAGCCAAATACCATTGTTCACGGGGTTGAATTGTGTCCTCCACCAAATTTATATGCTGAATTCCTAACCCTTTAATAAGATCTCTGTGGTGTGTACACATTTAGTTTTATTATAAAGCAACTACTTCTAACATTTAAAAGTGAGCATTAGGGGCACCTGGGTGGGTTAAACCTCTGCTGACAGCTCAGGTCATGATCTCAGGGTCCTGCTGAGGACCCTGCTTCCCCTTCTCCCTCTGCCTGCCTCTCTGCCTACTTGTGATCTCTTTCTCTCTGTCAAATAAATAATAACGTTTTTTTAAAATAAATAAATAAATAAAAGTGAGCATTATCTTTCCTTTCCAGTGAAACAAAAAGAAAATTTAAAAATAAACAGGAACAAAATTACAATTAAGATTTCTCCACCCAATGTGAGGAGAGGGGTTTTTCACACAGCAGTCGGGGGGCCTGCAGTGTAACTGAATTCTGACACTGTCTACCCAGCGCTGGCATCCGGTGCCACAGGTGAAGGGCTCAGTCCTGCAAGACTACCCTCCCCCCACACTTCAATGCCAATTGCAGGCCCAGGACATCACCTGCACTTCTGACTGGAGGGTCCAATGACCCACTCTTTGGATTCGATTAATTTGCCAGAGCAGCTCACAGAACTCAGGGAAACATTTTATTTACGGAAAACATGCATAGGGTGAGGTATGAGCAAAGAGCACAGAGCTTCCGTGCCCTTTCTGAACTCACCACCGCCCTTGAGTCTCCCCAGCCTGAAAGCTCTCTGAACCCCATCCTTTTGGGGTTTTATGGAGGCTTCGTTACATAGGCACCATGGATTAAGTCATTGGCCATCAGCAGCTGACTCAACCTCCAGGCCCTCTCACCTCACCAGAGGTGGGGGCGGGGTGGGGGGGTGGGCAGACCGAAAGTTCCAACCCTCTAGTCACATGGTAGGCTCCAGAGGCAACCAGCCCCCATCCTTAGGTGTGGTCCAAGTTAAACTCATTAACACAACAGAGGACACCTTTACTGCTCTCAGCACTTGGGAAATTCCCAGAGTTTTAGGAGCTCTGTGCCAGAAACAGGGCAAAGGCCAAATATATAATTGTTACCATAAATCACAGTATCACACCCCTAGTACCTCAGAATGTGGCCTTAATTGGATATGGGATTGTTGCAGATATAATTAGTTGAAATGAGGTCATAATGAATAGGATGAGCCCCTAGTCCAAGACTTGTATCCTTACATAAAATGGGAAATTGGGAGACAGAACTAACCCTACCAGCACCTTGACCTTGGACTTCTGGACTCCAGAACTGTGAGACAATCAGTTTCTGTTGTTTCAGTCCCCCAGGCTGCGGTACTTGGTTCCAGCAGTGCTAGCAAATTAACATACCATCTTTGCTAAAGGCACAAGGGGAGAAATCTGAAAGACTAGATCTGAATTCAAGAGGGGCTGAGAGAGGGGGTGCCTGGGGGGACTCAGTCAGCTGAGCATCTGACTCTTGGTTTCAGCTCAGGTCATGATCTCAGGGTGGTGAGACCCAACCCGACATCGGGCTCTGTGCTCAGCCTTCCGAGTCGGCTTGGAACTCTCTCTCCCTCTCCTTCTGCCCCTCCCGCTTGTTTTCTCTGTCTCCCAAATAAATCAATAAATCTTTTAAAAAAGAAAAAAAGAGGGCTTGAGAACGCCTGGAGAGATTACGCTAAACTAAAAGAAAATGAGGTCTCTTGAATTCCCTTTCATAGACAAGTGGAAGTCTCTGCCCCCCAGAGGAAACAGAGGCCCTAGGTAGAGGAAGGTAAGAATGGCCCCAAAGACTGTTGCCCTTTTCTGCACATCTGAGCGTACTGAGCAAGACTGCAGCCCAGCTCCACTCAATCTCGCAGACATTAAGGCCTCTCCTGTTCCTCTGCCTCGGTGCCACCAGGGCCCAGCTCCCGGATATTTTACGGTTTCCGGGCTGGTCACTTATATGACAGTATGGTCTTACATTAGATCCCAGCCTCCTCGATCCTTCCTTTGGCCCAGCTAGCAGCTGCCCAAGTTGCCCGAGAGCAGGTGCACGCTGGGGTTGTTGATGCAAACTCACCAGAGCTGGCTGGTGAATTTGCAGGAATTTTAGGAGCCAGTTGTTAAATACAGTCATTACTAAAAATTAAGTTACAAAAACTTACAGCAAACTAAACTTCGTATTTTTCAAAAAGTAATAAATACAGGCATACCTCATATGATTGAGCTTCACAGATACATTACGTTGTTGTTTTCTTTTTTTTTTTTTACAAGTTGTAGGTTTGTGGCAATCCCGCAGTGAGCAAGACTACCAGCACCATATTTCCACCAGCATTTGCTCCCTTCAGGCCTCTGTGCCACAGTTTAGTAATTCTTGTAATATTTCAAGGGTTTTCATTATGATTATCTTTGACGTGGTGACCTGTGATCAGTAGCACTCACTAGAAGCTCCAATGAGGATTAGCATTTTTTAGCAATAAAGCCTTTTTTAAGTGAAAGTGTCTTATTTATTTTACACACCATGCTGTTGCACACTTACTCGACCACGGCAGAGTTTAAACATAACTTTCACCTGCACTGGAAAACCAGAAAATCCATCTGACTCACTATCTTGCGATACTCACCAGATTTCGTGTCTCTCCACTCACTCAAAAATCATCATTTCCTGATTGTGTCCCTCTAGTTTCCTACTATCTGGGCTTATGAGGGGATTTATATCTATTGCCTCTATATAGTAGAAACACTTTATTGGGAAACTGTGTGGCTGAGTTGGTTAAGCAACTACCTTTGGCTCAGGTCATGATCCTGGAGTCCTGGGATCGAGTCCTGTTTCAGGCTCCCTGCTTGGTGGGGAGTCTGCTTCTCCCTCGGCCCCTCCCCCCCTCGTGCTCTCTTTTTCTCTCAAATAAATAAAATCTTTTTTAAAAAATGCTTTATCATGAGCTGCTGCTGTCTCTTGCCAAGTCCTTGTTCAGTGAAGGCATGCTGGGAGCTTGAACTCCACAGTGGTGGGAGGATTCACGTCACGGAAACAGGCAAATGCTACGTATCAGCACCACCGCCCCCTCCCACGAGAGCCAGTTGCTAGGTTTTTACTAGCAAGAGATGCTGACATGGGCCTCTTTGTTCTGATAAAGTAGCAGGTGAACTAAGAAAAGCTTGAGAAACAACTATTATCAGGTGTGCTGTGGTCTGATTTGGGATTTATTTATTTTAAGATTTTATTTATTTATTTGACAGGGAGAGACACAGTGAGGAGGGAACGCAAGCAGGGGGAGTAGGAGAGGAAGAAGCAGGCTTCCTGCTATGGAACCTGGACCCTGGGATCATGACCTGAGCCAAAGGCTCAACGACTGAGCCATGCAGGTGCCCCTGGATTTGGGATTGACACCATGAAGGAGCAATGAAAGCAAACCCAGTCTTCCACAGCTCCGCAGAGGGGGATGCCCAGGGAGACCAGCCACATGTTCCCAGACCTGGAGTGGACACCAAACAAGTAGCTACTCGCTGCAGGACCTTTGCTCTCTTTGGCCACTACTGAATATCCACAGTGCTGGACAGGGAACCTCTGAGCTGGCTTCTACCTAACCATCCCCATAGCTGTAAAATACCCCACTTCTCACCCTGCTTCCCTGCACCAAGAGAATGAGGGAGCCCAGAGGGGCCCTGACCTCCAGGATCAAGCCACAGTACCCTGCAATGCACTCTGTAAACACTCCCCACTCCACTGGCCGGCGCGGTATTTTTACCAGCTAGCAGAGCTGAATCCTTGGGAAGGCAGCTCTTTTTACAGAGTTACGGATATATAAATAGCAGGTGATCTCACTTCCGTGATAGGTGCCAAGCACAGTGTTTCTGGGACCACAGCAGTCCCAGCTGGGCTTGGGGGTTGAGCAGGGCCTGTCACCAGATCCACTTACCAGCGGTGTGTGGCCTTGGGTGAGCGATGATCTTTCTAAGCCTCCCATTTCCTCATCTGTAAAGCAAGAAAACAGACTGAAGTTGAGTGAGCAAGAGGAAGAGATTTAAGTCTATATTTGTCAAAGTTACAATATTAACCAAGGCGACAGAGGGGAAAGAGTGGTTTACCTATAAAGTAATTGGAGGTAGGTGTCGTAGAGGTGGTGACATAATCTAAAACCTTGCCATCAGAGCAGAGCAGCAGAAGTCAAGCATAGTTTTTAAGAGAGGCGGGTAGCTCCGAGAAGCAGTAAAAACAGAACGGGTAAATTAGTTACCTTCAGGGTCTGGGACTCAAGGTGGGGAAAGTCACAGCTGCTGCTTCTCATGGCAGGATTTTCTGTGTTTTCTTTTGTTTGTTTGTTTGTTTCTTCTTAATCTTGTTCCTGCGTTTCCTTGATTCAACTTTTAAGGAAGAAAATAGTTGTGGAGTATATTAGCTAGATTCGTAACCTCTTGAAAAGTGAGTTCATTTCATTTGTTCTTTTCCCTGGAGTTGAGTTTACACACTTTGCTATGAGAACACTGGAAATAGTTTATTTTTCTAGTTCCCAGGCTTTGTAAGTTCCTGTAGCTCCTTTAAGTCGGTGTTGTATGTCTCTTGATTTATAATATGTTGGCGAATCATTCCAAATAAAGCCTTCTTTTCTTGCAGAAATATGTAAAGAAATAGCTCCAGATGATCCAGAGTTTGAAACGAATTCTTTCATCTCCGGAGCATGAAGCTGGGGGGCAGGCAGTTGTGGACACCTGAATCGGCCTCCTGCTTGGTCTCTTCTGCAACCTCCTGCCCTGCCTCCATCTCCAGGCCAAATAGGAAGTCTTGGACTGATGAGCCCCAAGTTCACAGGCCTGTCAGGGGTGTTTGGATAGGCTTCAGGAGACCCACCAACCCCACAGAATTACTTTTACAACCGTGTGTTTTCCTGGGAAGAGTGTCCAGATTTTCAGGCTCCAGGACCCTAGAATTGAAACGGTTTAGCAGTATATAGGTCTCTAATACTCCTGCCAAAGCAAACTTAAGAGGTTTTTACACCGACATAAACAGTAAAGATTGTGATTCTCTACTCCTTCCTATGTTTGTAACGTGGAGCGGTGGCTAAGAGCTCCAAATCTGGACCAGAATACCCGGGGTCTGAAGCCAACCTCCACCGTTTCCCAGCTGCGTGGCCTCAGGCAAATTACTTAACCTCTCTGTGCCCAGTTTCGCAATTTAAAAAATAGGGCAAATAATAGCACCTACCTCACTGGCTTGTTGTTGTGAGGGTAATGAGTTAGTAGAGGTAGAGTGATTAGAAGAGAGCCTGGCACCAAGGCGGTGTTAGGGGGTACCCCCTTTACGCACACTGACAATTCACGGTGGTCACCCCAAACAGAACTGTGTGGGTATCTCCCGTGTGCTCGGGGGATGTCGCTGAAGCACATCCTGGTGATCATGCCTTAGAAGGCCCTAAATGCATAGATGACACCACAGACATTCCTTCCGGCCGCTGTGCGTTCTGTGTTGAGGGGTGGGGGGGCTGAGATCTGGCCAATTCCTTCATGAAGCACCGTCCCCCCGGGGCCTCGTCATCTGGTAGGCTAGAGAGGCTGTGTTCCAGCTTTGCCATCATGCCACCTGGCCCACCCTCTTCTGAGCCCAGCTGGCCCACGTGCCCTCATCCCCGAAGACCACGCGTGGACCCCTCCTCTGAGATGCCGTTTGTGAGCACCTGCTCCCCGCGGGCCGCATGAGGCTTTTGGCCCGGGAGCCCCTGCGCCCGCGCCTGCGCCCTGCGTGCCACGCCCTGCGCCGGCTTCCTGCAGCTCAGCGCATTCTCCCAAAGACCCCTACAGGAAACAGAAATGATTATTATCCCCCCCACCACCACCCCTCCCGTTACAGGTCAGGAGATTTCGGCTGAGAGGAACTTCTAAAACAATGTCTCGGAGGCCAGGACCCATACTTTAGTCCACTTCTGCCGACTTCCTCCCTGATTCCGCCTAATCCCAAGAGCATTTTCCCCCTGTTAATTTGTTTCAGATCTCCTGTCAGAGATCATACCTGATCCTTTTCTGTACCTCAAACATCTGTCCCTGTGTGGGGCACACAGTAGGTATTCAATAAACGGATGGATGGATCTTGAATTCAGGCTCTGCAGAATTTCTGCGCCAGCTCTCCCCAGAGGACAACCTTCAAGAAAAGGCTTCCAGCCTTGATCTGGTGATCTTTAAATACTTAATGAATTCAACAAACAAGTATTTAACTAAACAAGGTTTAGTGTCTATTATAAGGCAGACAGGCAGACAGGCAAACGTGGAGGATACAGCAGCAGACAAAACAGCAGACCCTCCTGCCCTCGGGCGCTTATGTTCTCTTTCCACGGACAAATGCTTTGTGGGGACGCCCTCTCCGGCCCAGTAGCCCCCCTGAGGGCCTCCGCTGGGTTCACTGGCCCCACTGGCGGAGAGGTGCTGCTGCTTCCCCCTTCCTCCCTCCTCCCTGGTACCGACCCCAGGGAAGGGCCTGGGCAGGTCTAGGACAGGCTGTCCCTGCTGTCTAGTCTGGGCTGCTATTCGCGAGGGGATCAAGGAGAGAAGTGCTGCCAGGAGTGTAGGCGGGGGAAGCCAGGCGCTGAGGTCAGAGCTGGCTCTGGGTCCAGAGGTCTGACCAGAGGTCACTCAGAGGGACATACTTCAGAGGCTCTGAGACTGACCAGGGATCCAAGGTCACAGAGCTCACCATGAGTGTCCTTCCTGATATTTTCCTTCTGTGCACAGGTTTTTGGCCTCAAAATCCCTTGTAGTTGTGGAAGGGAGGGAAGGTATAGTCTCTTACCTGAAAGGAAATCTTGTTAGGTTAGGAAGGCTCGACGCAGAGCCCAGAGGGTAGGTCAGATCAACCCTGATTCTGTCCTTCCAGTTGCCCCTCTCTCCACACTACGAGACCAACACAGCTGTTCAGGCATCTGACCTCCGAACAGGATGCGACAGTCTTGACACTGACCTTCAGTGTTCTTCAGCAGCCCTTTCTCAGTATCCTGCACAATCTCACCTTCCGCCAACCTGTGCACCCAGTGGTATCCCCCTCAGTCTAACACCCTCCCCCACACACCCCTGCAACTTCTGTAGTTAGCTAGTTTTACTTCAGTGACTATGTATGCATGCATTGGGTTACTTGGGTGGATGTGATGCTGGAATATAGAAGCTTCTTCATCTTCAAGGGTCCAGACAGATCATCTCTATCATTTGATTTCCCTCTTGATAAGACAAGGAGGTAGCTGGCACCTTGGGAAGATGCCCATACCTTGTCTATTCTTTGCCTCGTGTGCTGTTTCAGCAAAAACCAAGGCTGAATAGAAATCCAAAGGAGTGGAAATTACAGGGAACACTGTGCTTTTCTAGGCCTGTATTCCAAAGCGATGATAAAACATCCAAGTACACTTCCATTCCCAGCTCAGAAACCACAACAGATGGAAGCAAGTGTGGGCAGTAATTAGAGGCCAAGGTGAGGGAACAGAGTCATCCATCAGGCCCTGGAAAACCTCATCAAAGGAAATCAGCACAGAGAATAAAGGCTCCTTGGGTTTGTTTTGGAAGGAAGGATGGGGGATTATGTCCTGGCTCCTACGAGTACAAGAGACCTGGCAGTGGCTGGGACCATGCAAATATGAAACCCAGTAATTACGTGTTGTGGCAGGGCCAGCCTGCTTTCCCAGTGCCACATCCACTTCCTGTGGTGGGTGGCAAGTCTGCAAGGCACCATGATGCCAAGTTTTCTCAGCTCTTTTCTCAGTGTGATGACATTAGAGGAAGGCCAAAGAGTGTGGTCTAGAAACACAGAGTGACCCACTGTGAAGATCATTTGAACAAGACGGGCCAGGTTTCAGTCAGGACAGCTAGTTCTTTGTGAACAGAACCTAAGTCATGGAGCACGTGCTGGTGGCCAAACCAGGCTGGGAGAACACTATCTCCTGGATGAAGAGGCACTAAAGGCAGGAGGGTGAGGAAGCACCTTCTCTGACCTGGGCCAGCAAAGTTTGACCAGCTTCATCATTTTCCAAGAACTACATGGAAGCATCCAGGGATTTCTGACCCCATGAGACGTTTAGGGTCAGGGTCCCCATGTTCTCCCTCAGCCCTCACCTTAGCACCCTCTCTTGGGAGACATGGCTCCTTTCCCTTCACCCCACCAAATCAACTAAATAAAAATGATCTAATCTGGTAAAAGTCATCACTGGGTACCTTCACACATAGGAGCAATGGGAGTGGGAGGAACCTAAGAGGATGAAATTGTGGTTCCCACAATTTGGGAGGGGAGGGCCTCAAAGGAGGGAAATGGCCATTGGGGATGACAGCGATGACAACTTTGGGAGTGTCCCTCCAAAAAAGAGTCCTTCCCAGGGTTTGCACCCCATGGAGTGACATTCCAGGGTATCTGTCCCCTTGTGCCCATATGACTGGGTGGCACAGGCCCTGGGGTGAGGACCACCCACAGAGCTCCAAAGAATCAATCCAGAAATCTCATTAGCTCACCTCCCTGAAGATTGTGGAACATAGCCTTGCCTGCAGTGGGTGCTCAATGATCTCAGTAGGATATTTATGCAAAATCTACTTACCTCTTTTTAGGAGGCACCCCTACTGGGATGTGTTACTCACTCTGGGAGTTACTTTCTCACATGCTATAGCTGGCATGCAGGCCACTGATTGGAAAAGATAGTGAGCTGAAGAACACGCTGCTGTTTCTTTTTTAGTTCTCTACAGACATGTGTCACCAAAAAGTCTTTGAATTTTTTTCTCCAGCTGTACTGAGATATAATTGATTGACTATCTCTAAAGATGCAAAAAAAAAAATAAACAATTAATTTAAATAATAATTTCAACAATTATTTTTAGATTTTATTTGCTAATGTTTATATTAATATTTGTTCATAGGACAGAATCTAGGAAAAACCCAGAAAATCATTAAAATAATCTTTTAATCTCTTAAAACTGCACAAATTAGAGTTAGCCACCAATATCTTTCTATAAATATGCTTCCAGTATTCTTTCTCTGCCCCCCTTTTTATTTTTAAAATTGAGATACTTTGGTGTTATATCTGGTATGCACACATACACAAACACACACAGAGACATATAATATCTTTTATTTAGTCATATTGTAAATACTGACAAAGAATATTTCTTCATGCACTCCTAGAACCACTACCACAATCAAGATACAAAATATTTCCATTAGCCGGGGCACCTGGGTGGCTCAATTGGTTAAGCCTCTATCTTTGGCTCAGGTTATGATCCCAGGATCCTGAAATGGAGCCCCAAGTGGACTCTTTGCTCAGCAGGAAGCCTGCTTCTCCTTCTGCCTGCCGCTCCTCCCACTTGTGCGCTCTCTCTCCTGTCAAATAAATCAAATCTTTTATGGGGTGTCTGAGTGGCTCAGTTGTTAAGGATCTGCCTTTGGCTCAGGTCATGATCCCAGGGTCCTGGGATTGAGCCCCATATCGGGCTCCCTGCTCAGCGGGAAGCCTACTTCTCCCTCTCCTACTCCCCCTGCTTGTGTTCCCTCTCTTGATGTGTCTCCCTCTGTCAAATAAATAAATAAAAATATTTAATAAATAAATAAATAAAATCTTTTAAAAAATATTTTCATTACCCCAGAAATTTCTCCGTGTCCTTTCTCAGTCAGTACTCTCAATCGCCAGCTCCAGGAGACCACCTATCACAGCATAGATTAGATTTATTCTTCTAGTGTTCATATAAATGAAATCATACCTATGTATTCTTTTATGTTGCCTTCTTTCACTCAGCCTAGTGTTTCTGAGGTTCATCCACATTGTTGCAGGTATAAGTAGGTCATTCTTCTTGATTATGGAGTAGTATTCCATCGTGTGAATACACCAGTTTACCCATGTACCTGCTGATAGACATTTGGATTGTTTCCAGTTTAGATCTACCATGAGTAGAACTTCTCTGTACAGGTCTTCATGTGGACATATGTTTTCATTTCTCTTGAGTAAATATCTAGGAGTGAAGTTACTGGATCATAAGGTAAGTATAAGTTTAAATTTATTTATTTTATTTATTTTTAATATTTATTTATTTGAAAGAGAGAGCATGTGTGGGAGAGAGAGAGCACGATTTGGGGGGCGGGTAGGGAGGGAGCAGAGGCAGAGGAAGAAGCAGGCTCCCCTACCGAGCAGGAAGCCTGAGGCCGGGCTCCATCCCAGGACCCTGGGATCATGATCTGAGCCAAAGGCAGACGCTTAACTGACCGAGCCACCCAAGTGCCCCCAAATTTATGTTCTGTTTACACTTTAAATTTCTATATTAAATTTATACATCTTAAAAAGTCAAAGTGTTTTTTAAAGTATTGGTACTATCTCATAGTCAAACAATAGTGTATGATTGTTCCGCTTCCTTCACACATGCATGAACACTTAGTATGGTCACTCTTTTTAATTTTAGCCATTCGACTGACCATGTCATTACATACACTATTTTTTAAATTTAACATTCTATATACCCATGATATTAAATATTCTCTGTAAATGTTGCTCTGTGGATATATCATATATCATTGTACAGATGAATCATAATTCAGATAAGTAGTTCCCTATTGGTGAATATTTCAGTTGTAGTGTTCTCCATAAATAACGCTGACATCTTTGTCAGAATAAGTGGTTGTTTCCTTCGGATAAATTACTTCAGTCATTCTTTCTTATGGTAGAAAAATTAGAAAAGTACAAATAAACAAAAAGAACAAAATCGTCTACAATTTTACTACTTGGAGATTGCTAAACCACATCTCAAAATAAGGTCAACTTTTTAAAAAGTGAAAAAGAATGATAGTGGAGAAAAAAGTTATTTAGGACTCTTGATACGAATTAGCAAAAGCTCATCTCTGTCATTTTAGGCAAGGAGAAGAGATTCTACCATTTCATTCTGTCCAAGGGACAGCTTTGGATGCTTCCAAAGGAAGGGGTCCAAACCTTGAAAATAACGCCCTACTGATCTCAGGGCAGACTCTAGAGATGCTATCCCTACAAATCTCAGATGGAGGGGCACCTGGGTAGCTCAGTTGATTGAGCATCTGACTTTTGATTTTGGCTCAGGTCATGATCTCAGGGTCACGGGATGGAGTTCTGTGTAGGACTCCATACCCAGTGCAGTCTGCCTGAGGTTCTCTCTCCCTCTCCCTCATGCTCCTCCCGCTCCTCCCCCCTCATGCTCGTGCTCTCTCTCAAATAAATAAATAGAAATCTTTAAAGAAACTAAATAATAAAAATAAAAATCTCAGGGGCACCTGGGTGGCTCAGTGGGTTAAGGCCTCTGCCTTCAGCCCAGGTCGTGATCCCAGGGTCCTGGGATCGAGCCCCGCATCGGGCTCTCCGCTCAGTGGGGAGCCTGCTTCTCCCTCTCTCTCTGCCTACTTGTGATCTCTCTCTGTCTGTCAAATAAATAAATAAATAAAATTAAAAAAAAAAATCTCAGATGGAGTCCTAACCGTCTCCAGAAGAGGCTGAAATGTACAAAACTAGGAAGCAAAACAACAGGCTCTTTCTTTCAGCCGCCCTCCTGCCCCTCTGCCAATTACATGTATTCTACAAAGCATTCTCACAGAATCTTCCCGTTTCTGGGCTTTGGAAGGAATGCGTTGCTTGACACACCCTCTCGATCTAGGGAGGAACTTCCTAAAAGCTGGGTGGTGTGTGTTAAAAGCAAAGAGAGGCTCTGAACTGGACTGTAAGGATAGGTCCTGACAGGCAATGTCTCGAAACACCAGGCTGTTGAGCACACACAGGAAGACACACAGGCAGAAACCACCACTCTCAAGATGGTAAAGAAAGGAAGAAAAATACAGCTTTTTTTTCATCCAGAGGTCATAGCTATAGACGCGTACACTCAAGCAATTCCTAAGCAGACTCAAGAAGCAACGCTTAGGAAATGTGCACCAAAGTTGGGTTGGCTCTGGATTGGGTGATGGGTGTGCATAGCCCTAACAGCAACTCCACGAGGTTGTTAGTGTCGTTACCCCAATTTTGTGGGCAAGGAAATGGAGATTCAGAGGGGTGAAGTAATTTGCTCGAGGTCACACAGCTCATAATTGTGACCGGAGCCTCTCTGACCAGATCCATATTATCTGGACCCACAGAGCCCAGCAATTCCCAGTCCTTTCCCTCTACCTGACACCAAGCAGCTCTCAGAATGGTGCCCTGTAATACTGTCTGCTCTGTTCTTTATATTCACATCTGCATCTACAAGGGGTCACACTGGTGCTTTGGAAAGTTTACACACCAGGATGTATGAAACATGAGTGATTCTCATGTGGTGAGACAGCCCTGTGGAGAGCAAAGGGTGCCAGCCTGGGGATCAGAAGGGCTAAGTCCTAGCTGGGGATTTGCCATCAAGAGCTTAAAAACCATGGGTAAGTTTTTTGACCTCTCTGGGTCCCTTTTGGTTCCTCTGTACAAGCCCTGACATGACCCCACTATCCTTCTCCCCATATGATTATGAGGCTCCCACAGGGCTCCTCGTGATGACTGAGGCTGTGTACACCAGTAACAAAGCCTCTAGAGCTATTCAGCTACTAGAGCAAACAGCCCGGATGGAATCCCAGCTCTACCACGCCAGTTGTGGGACCTTAAGAATTTAACTCACTGTGCCTCAGTCTCTCCTCCGTAGCATGGACCTGCCTCATGGGGTTGCTGGAAGGCTTAAAGAGATCATGCCTGGGACAGAGGAAGCAGTTCATACCTGTTATGATCACGATTGGTGACACGCAATCTACACATCCTTGTACCTCAGGTGGTTTTTTGTGGTGTCTAAGCCCCGTGCATCAGCTCCTCAGATGAAGGAATGAACTTCACACGGGCCCCCGGTTCTCTTCAGAAGGTTGTAGCAAGGCAAGACGCATGCTTGGTGCTGTTATTATCTGGGTGTTTAAACCCAGAGCCAGTCAGACAGCGGACTCCTGCTTATTGAAGAGAGAGCGTCCTGCCTCTTGGTTCACCGCACGGTGATCGTATCCTGGACAAGACGCTCCCCTGGAAAGAAACAACACTAGTATGGTGTCTGGAATCAAATCCCACTGGGGATGCATTCACTTGTGATCTGAAACCAGGGCAGATGGAGCTGGGAATCCAGGAAGAGGGGAAAGTGTTCTATAGACCTTTTAGAGACTGATAAGAGCCCAGTGTCCTTGCCCCTGTATTTTAATAAAATTGTCCCAGTGGCACATTGCCTTAAAACCTGCAGGCAAACCACACTAATTCAGACCAGGTGGACTTTGTAAAATGTCAGCACTTTTAGACTATTTCATTCAATTCAAAATATTTTCTAATTTCCCTTGCGATCTCTTCTTTGACCCATGGGATATTTAAAAGTGTGTTGTTTCATTTCTAAATATTAAGGGATTTTCCGGATAGCTTTCTTTTATTGGCTTCTGGTTTAATTCCACTGTGGTTAGAAAACCTACTTTGATTTCATTTCTTTTAAATTGCTAAGGTTTGTTTTATGGTTCAGGTTATAGTGGGGCAGTTTGTGTGTACTTGAAAAGATTGGGTATTTACTGTCAGGTGGAATGTCCTATAAATGTCAATTAGCTTGAGTTGGCTAATAGTACCGTTCAGGTCTTCTCTTTCCTTAGTGTTCTACCCTTTGCTTCATCTACTTGCTTCACCTTGTTACTGAGAGAAGAGTGTTGAAAACTCCAACTAGATTATGAATTTCTCCATTTCTTCTTCCATTTCTATCAGTTTTTATCTCAGAAATTTGAAGTCCTGTTATTGGGTACACATATGTTTAGAATTGTTATGTCTTCTTGGTGCAATTTATTCTTTTATCATTATATAATGAACCTCTTTATTACTGGTAACATTCCGTGTTTTCAAAGGCCACTTCAGCATTCTTTTGATTAGCATGACATATCCTTCTTCATCCTCCTACTTTTATTTGTGTCTTTATATTTCAAGTGTGTTTCTTACAGGCAGCACATAGCTGGGTCTAGACTTTTGGTTCAATTCGATAACCTCTCCCTTTTATTAGGACAAAATCGTCTACAATTTTACTACTTGGAGATGGCTAAACCATATCCAAGGTTTTTGGATATGGTTTTAAAAGGTGAAAAAGTGAAAAAGAATCATAGTGGGAAAAAAGTTATTTAGGACTCTTGATATCTATTAGCAAGAGCTCATCTCTGGCATTTTGGTAAGGAGAAGAGATTCTACCATTTCATTCTGTCCAATGTCCAAGTGGTTCAGACTGTTTACATTAAATGTAATTATCTATATGTTAGATTTAATCTACCTGTTGCTGTTTTCCATTCATCACATCTTTTTTTGCCTATTTTTTTCTCTTTTGCTGTCTTCTTTGAATTTATTTGGTTTTTTTATTATTATTCTGTTTTACCTCCACTTAAACTTTTTATTTATTTATTTACTTTATTTTTTTTAAGTAACCTCTACCCCCAATGTGGGGCTTAAACTCACGACCCCAAGATCAAGAGTTGCATGCTACCGACTGAGCCAGCCAGGTGCACCCCCCACTTAAACTCTTTAAATTGAAAGTGTTCCCATACAGGGGTACCTGGGCAGCTCAGTTGGTTAAGTGGCCAACTTTTTTTTTTTTTTTAAAGATTTCATTTATTTTTTTTTAACAGAGAGAGAACACAAGCAGGCAGAGAGGCAGGCAGAGGCAGAGAGAGGAGCAGGCTCCCCGCTGAGCAAGGAGCCCGATGTGGGACTCAATCCCAGGATGCTGGGACCATGACCTGAGCTGAAGGCAGCTGCTCAACCAACTGAGCCACCCAGGTGTCCCTAAGTGGCCAACTTTTGATCTCGGCTCAGATCGTGATCTCACGGCCATGGGATGGAGCCCTGAGAGAGGCTCTGTACTCAGTGGGAAGTCGGCTTGCGATTTTCTCTCTCCCTCTCCCCCCTCTTCCCACACTCTCTTTCTGTCTCTTTCTAAAATAAATAAATAAAAAGTCTTTTAAAAAATGTGAAAGTGGGGCGCCTGAGTGGCTCAGTGGGTTGAAGCCTCTGCCTTCGGTTCAGGTCATGATCTCAGGGTCCTGGGATCGAGCCCTGCATCGGGCTCTCTGCTCAGCAGGGAGCCTGCTTCCCCCTCTCTCTCTGCCTGCCTCTCTGTCTGCTTGTGATCTCTCTCTTTCTCTGTCAAATAAATAAAATCTTTTAAAAAAATGTGAAAGTGTTCCCAAACATGCTGAAACCTTTCAATGTATTGATTCTTTTAATATATTGTTAACTAGAGGTCCTTTTCATTTTAACTGAAAGAGTGTGGACTTTGGAGTCAACTAGACCTTCAGCTGTAACCTGGCTCTGCCACTAACTGGTGTGTGACCTTTGTCAACTCAATATCTCTAAGAGTTAACTTCCCCATTTATTGTTTTTTTTTTTAAGTTTTATTTAAGTAATCTCTACTTGAACTCATGACGCTGAGATCAAGGTCACAATGCTCTTCCAACTGAGCCAGACAGACATCCCTTCCTTCCCCATTGGTAAAACCATTACTACTTTCCAGAGTACAAGGAGAATGAAATGAAAAAATTAATTATATTATCTAACATGGAATTAATGTTACTTGCTTTCATTTACTTTGTTTTCTTCAGACAGCTCTGTTTCTAAAAGAGGGTTGAACACTATCAAGGAAGCAAATACCTGGCCTATTTATTACCACTTCTGATCATCCTTCATGAGCCCAGAGCAAACATTGCTAATCAACCACAGCACTGCTTTTTTTTTTTCTGAAGATTTACTTTTTTAAAATTTTGTAAAAGATTTTATTTGTCAGAGAGAGAGGAACGCACAAGCAGGGGGAGTGGCAGGCAGAGGGAGAAGCAGACTCCCTGCTGAGCAAGGAGTCTGATGTGGGACTCCATCCCAGGACTCATGACCTGAGCCAACGGGAGCCACTCAACAGACTGAGCCACCCAGGCATCCCTTAAGGTTTATTTTTATTTGTTTTAGAGAGAGAGCGCGCGATTGGGTGCACTGGGGGAGGGGAGGGGCACAGTAATAGGGAAAGAGAGAATCTTAAGCAGATTCCCTGCTGAGCATTGAGCCCAATGTGGGGCTTGATCTCACAACCCTGAGATCACGACTGAAACCAAGCTGAAACCATGAGCTGAAACCAAGAGTCAGATGCTAAACCAACTGCGCCACCCAGGTGCCCCAACCGCAGCACTGTTTTAAATAAACTCAGATACAACTTTGTGTCAGCCAAATGGAGATGGGCCAAAATACGAAACCCATCAGCCACCAAGACTAACACATCAACCCTACTGAAAGTCTTTTTAATACATTTATTATTGTAATTAGATTAAATCCCCCTTTTCTCTAACAACTTTTTACCTTGTTCATTTAATCAAACCCTTCACTAAGGGTGTTGCGAAGGAAAACTCTTGTTTGTTCAGCTCCAGTGATCCCAAATGCTGAATCAATGAGGTTCTTATTTGGCATCTGTGAAATCAGACACCAGAGAAGGGAACAGGGTGAAAGGAGAGTCGTTGGCCGGAGGTCAGGGGCAGCACTGCAGGGCCGGCTCTTCGCCTCTCATTTTAGAGTCTGACACAAGCATGTGATGAGAGTCTGGCGTCTCATGATGGGCACCAACTACTCCTCCTGGGGCCTCGGGTGTCACTTAGCTATGGATGGACAAAGGACGATCTGTCATTTGCCTTGAAAAAAGCCTTGACCTTGTACCATAGCGAAGCACTGCACACTCCTTGTCCAGCTGCCTCTTCCCTGCCCAGCCCTGAAAATAAAGACTTCCTATTAGTGGTGCTGGGGCCATCGGCCAGGTCCAGAGATGAGTTGGGGCTCAGAAGCATATATGCCGCTTTGTCTCCCCAGGATCCTGAGCCTGCTGGGTGGGGAGAGGGCAGTGGCACCCAGGCTGCCCTCCTTGTAACCCCAGGGCCGACTGATTTATAACAGGACTGGCTTCTCATTATTTAGGGAAGCATCAGTGAGAAAACGACCCTGTTGCCTGAAGGAACATTAAAAGAGGTCCCCTAGGCTACTCTCAGCCTGGATCTGCAGGGACCTCGTGTTCTCTGCCACCACCCTCTTTGCTCTCCCTTCTTACTGTGCCTCTCTATTGTTCCTGTTGTGGAAAGTTTCATAATGACATGGGCAGGGAGCTTTTTGAATATTCCCACATGACTGGTAGAGTGTTTTAGACTTGCACCAATTTGGAACATAGAAGTAAACTGAATGAGGATCCCCTTCTAACATACTTCCATGATTTGGGCAGATATTACCAGAAATCCTTAGAAATCCTTGGAGGAAAGAGTTCCTCCTACTCCATTTATCACAGATACGGTTTCTTGCTCTGGCATTTACTTTTTAGAGAGCGGTTTTGGTCCAAATGTGTAAGAATAGTTAAAAAAGATAGATTCATAGATAGATAGACAGACATAAACACACAGGATTCTTCCCCCCTCCCCCCACTCCCCCACAGGATTCTTAATGAATTTTCGGTGGTGTTTTCAAATCTTTCTACAAGGAGGAAATGCAGCTTCTACCCATGGCCTCTGAGTTCTTGTGGCCACTAAGACTTTCCTGTTCACGATCGTTTGGGAATGTCATAGCTCTATGCCAACAACATCACTTAGGCAAAATAATATTGTAATAAGAACAAAAATCACTCAAATATCTATGGAGCATTTGCTTTAAGTTGGCTGCTTTTGTATGCAACCCCTCGTTTCATCCTTATCAGGGTCCTCTGAGCTGACCATATTAAACCCTTGTCTATAAACCTTGAGTGCCAATGAACAGCCTCTCCAAAGTAAAGCAGCTAGGTGGCAGAGTTGGGATTTTTTTTTTTAAGATTTTATTAAAAAAAAAAAAAAAGATTTTACTTTTAAGTAATCTCTATACCAACATGTGGCTCAAACTTACAGCCCTGGGATCAGTAGCCACATGCTCTACTGACTGAGCCCGCCAGGTGTCCTCAGAGCTGGGATTTGACCCCACGCCTAGAACCTGACTCTAAATCCAGAGCTTGTTCAACGCGTCCCGAGATAGAAAGAGGAGCATTGATTTCCTAGGACCACAATGATGAGATGTGGACTTTTTTTCTCTACGCAGAAGATGGAGTCCCTGCAAGTTACCTGAATTTCTTCCCAACACAGAGGGCAGGAGAAGAACTGGGACAGGCCACCTCATCCGTTCCCGAGACTGGTCACAGATGGACACCAAGGCGGGCAAGGGCTCGAGCAGAGCCAAGAAGTGTCGGTCAGTGCTGTCAGCCCCTGGAGTCAACAGCTCTGTCCCCTCAGTGTGCCTCCTCTTCCCTACACCACCACGCTCCTCACTCCACATACTGAGTGCCAGTGCCTGGACCTGACAGAAACTGTCACTCCTAGATCTCCTCTCGGCTTCACCTCAAGAAGTGCTCTCACCTCCCTACTTTCTTCAAAGTTCACTTCAGTGTCTGGGCTTCCGTGAGCCTTTGGTGATTCCCAGGCCAAAGTCATCTGTCAGGCTCCCTGCTTTCATGGCAGTTGGCACCTGAAAGGTACCATCTATCACACAATATTAAAATGAATTACTTTGGGGGGGCACCTGAGTGACTCAGTCGGTTAAGTGCCTGCCATTGGCTCAGGTCATGATCTTAGGGTGCTGGGACTGAGCCCTACATTGGGCTCCCTACTCAGCAGGGGGTCTGCTTCTCCCTCTGCCCCTCCCCCTCCTCTAGCTCTGTGTTCTCTCTCTCTGTCTCAAATGAATAAAAAAAAAAAAAAAACCTTTAAAAAAATAAAATGAACTATTTTCGTTTCTTTTCTTGGTAGACCATGCACTCTCTAAAGGCAGGGGATGAGGGTTATTAGTCTTTCAAAGGGCCTGGCACAGGTCCTCAATAACGGTTAGTTGAATTAAATGGAATTTATTTAAATTGAATTAAATCAGCTCATTTACACAAAATTCAGGCAGGAATATATTTCATGATTTGTTATGAAGATTATCCAGTAATTTCTCTGCCATATCAAAAATCTAAGGAGCAAATATTCTCATGGACGTGTCCAGGCTTGCAATCTTGATTGAATCTGTGTATTGTGTTCAAGGCAGACATAGCTGGGTACACAAGATTCATAATTTCGTGTTGTAAGAATGTAATAGAATGAGGCAATTTTGAAAGTATGACTAAAGTATTTTGTGAAATGCTTAGTGAAGACACATGTGTTCTTCAGAGTTGACTTGAATTAGCACTAAAGATGTAATCATTAGTTTGAGATAATCTTTTAAATGCCTGGAAATAAACTCAAGAATTACCTCCTGGAGTCTGTTCTAGAAGTTTTACCATCCTTAGTGATCAGCCAATAATCACACTCTTCTCAGAGCTTTGCACACATCACCCCATACTATCCTCCCCAACGTTATGAGGCAGACACTGTTGGTCTCCCCACTTCTCATATGGAAAACTGAAGCCATGTGAGGGAAAGTAACTCACAGGAAGTGAGTGGTGGAGCTGGGATTTGAAGCTGGGCAGTCTGGCTGCAGAGTCCATGCTCTGTACACTCCAGGTACTACACATCAGTATACTAATCAGCTTCGAGCAAACACATCCTTATAGATCTAGCTTAATCTGAATTATTCATACTTACCTCTCGACTTCTGGTTGTGTCCTCTGTGGGAGAGAGAAAAAGATACTCAACACTCTCTTTATAATCACATCATAATATTGGAAGAGAGTTTATAAGCTGTGTCTAAGTTTTCTTTCTAATATGTTTAAATAATTCCATTTAGTTTAAAATTTCTCCCAGGGGCGCCTGGGTGGCTCAGTGGGTTAAAGCCTCTGCCTTCGGCTCAGGTCATGATCTCAGGGTCCTGGGATCAAGCCCCGCATCGGGCTCTCTGTTCAGCAGGGAGCCTGCTTCCCCCTCTCTCTCTGCCTGCCTCTCTGCCTACTTGTGATCTCTCTCTCTGTCAAGTAAATAAAATAAAAAAAAAAAATCTTAAAAAAAAAAAATTCTCCCAGAGGTTCCCCCATCCCCGCCATGTTAGTCTTCACATTTTTCAGGGCACACTTGATTTCTTTTAGATAATTCTTCCCAAATTCTGAAGGCCCTAACTGGATAAGAGTGTTCTCTAGCTAAGGCCCAACTAAGGCCATATGTGGGAAAGTATTCAGGAGTTTTGTTTATCTTTTCCTCATTAACATTCCAGCATCATGTTCTTTTGTTTTCCCAATAGTTTCCCTCTTTGCTGACTAATTTTGCAGTCGTGACACACTTGTTAACTTTGAAAACTTTGTTAACATTTTATTTTTTGACTAGAGGGCCGCGGGCCATTTCTCATCTTGTATTTGTGGTGTGGATCATTTTTTAAAAATTTGTCAAGGCCAATCTAAAAGGGTCATATTGAGTTTAGTTCTTGCTGTTGAGATATTAGCAACTCCACCTAATTTGGTATCATCCACCAAAAGCAAGATACTTATTCTCAACTCTATCATGTGGGTCACTGAAGAAAGTATTTATATAAACCTCTTTTCCCATAAATATACTTTTCTGGTTTCCAGATAGTCTGGGAGTGGTGAACTGAGTTCACATTTAATCTCTCCCAAGAACTGCAGTTGATTATCCAAGCCTTATGCCGACTTATGAAGAAACAATCAAAATTCATTTCCAAATCTGAAGAAATACTGATGTTTGGCCACTGCTCAGTTCCTGGAGGACAATCAAAGTTGAATTTATTCTAAATACAGGAGGGACAGCAATGTTCTTTGGAAGCAAAATCTTAGCCTAGATATCTGGAACTGAGAGGGCTCTGCCCCTCATCTTGCTTCTAGACTGGAATTCCTTTTAGTTATTGCTAAACAGAGCAAATTTACAATCTGGTAGCAAGCCACAGCAACTATGAACTGATGTCTTGGAAGTCTTTAAACACAGGTTTTTATACAGTTTATTTTATATCTTGTGTCCTAGAAAGGAGAAGAGAGACTTTTTTTTTTAAAGGAAGTTTCCTGTCTTTTTGTGTGCTTTCATATTTGTAGGGTGAACTGAGGCATTGCCTCTGCCAAAGAATCCCAGACCTGGCTGATAATCGGAACCACCTGGAAGGTCTGGAAAATTTGCAGGGTCAACCCCTCCCTCGACTTCCTGAATCTTCATCTTGAAGTTGGTGTTAAGAAATGGGGGCAGGGGGGCGCCTGGGTGGCTCAGTGGGTTAAAGCCTCTGCCTTCGGCTCAGGTCATGATCTCAGGGTCCTTGGGATCGAGCCCCATATTGGGCTCTCTGCTCAGCAGGGAGCCTGCTTCCCCCTTTCTCTCTGCCTGCCTCTCTGCCTACTTGTGATCTCTCTCTCTGTGTCAAATAAATAAAATCTTTAAAAAAAGAAAAGAAATGGGGGCAGGACATCTCTGTCTTTTGAAACCTCCCCCAATTGATTATTTTACTTCTGGATAAATCCATGCAATGGAACATCAAACAGTCATTTGAAAAGGGAGGTAAAACTACTACATGTGCTGATATGGAAAGATCTCACCTTAGCCACACCGAATGTGTAGGGAGTTCCCATTGAGTTGAACTTGTCATGAATACATACTTACATACGTCCACTTATATCTGTATACTATATACAGTCAGGCTTCACCAGAGCTTCCCCTCTCAATCAGAAAGAATGCCACCAGAGCACCTGTGCCTGGTGTAACCCCTTGAGATGATTACAGGGGACAGGGTATGAGAGGAGGAATCAAGGAGTCTGGGGTCCCATGGGGGTAGAGGCAGGGTCTATTTATCAAATAACATGAAAGTATTTCAACATGTTTACACCAGGTAAGGCTAAGTCCTGCATTTACATACAAAAAACAATTCTGGAAGTTTTCCCAAGAATCTGAGACTAGTGGCCTATCCATCAACACTGGTTGATTTAAGCAGACAGATAATTTGCTGGGAGCATATTGGGTAGAACTATTAGGAAAGCTTGGAAAACAGCCAAGAATAAAGGGGAAGTAGACCACAAGCCACAACCACAGACAAGACCACACTGCTGAACTAGACGAATGTGCGCTCTGGTGCTATCACCCCTCCTCCCTGGAGGCTGTTGCCGTCAGCACTGCCACTTGCAAACTTTGGTACAGCACTTGGCACATCATCTCGTGGTTATTTAGATTCATAGGGGCACATGGCTATTATTGCTTAACGCTGCTATAAACATCAGGGTGCATGGACCCCTTCAACTCTGTATTTTTATATCCTTTGGGTAAATACCTAGCAATGCAATTGCTGGGTCATAGGGTAGCTCTATTTTTTACTTTTTAAGGAATCCCCATACTGTTTTCCAGAGTAGCTGTACCAGTTTGCATTCCCACCAACAGTGTAAGAGAGTTGTCCTTTCTCTTTATTCTCACCAACATCTGTTATTTCCTGTGTTGTTAATTTTAACCATTCTGACAGGTGTGAGGTGATAACTCATCATAGTTTTGATTTATATTTCCCGGATGATGAATGATGTTGAGCATATTTTCATGTGTCTGTTAGCCATCTGGATGTCTTCTTTGGAAAAATGTCTGTTCATGTCTTCTGCCCATTTATTGACTGGATTATTTGTTTTTTGAGTGTTGAGTTCGGTAAGTTCTTTATAGATTTTGCATTCTAACCCTTTATCTAATATGTCACTTGCAAATATCTTCTCCCATCCCTTAGGTTGGCTTTTAGTTGTGTTGATTGTTTCCTTTGCTGTGCAGATTTTTTTATCTTGAAGTCCCAATAGTTCATTTTTGCTTTTGTTTCCCTTGCCTCTGGCAACGTATTTAGTAAGAAGTTGCTATGGCCGAGGCCAAAGATGTTTCTATCTGTGTTCTCCTCTAGTTTTCTGTCAGATTCCTGTCTCACATTTAGGTCTCTCACCCATTTTGAAATTCTCTTTGTGTATGATGTAAAAAAGTGGTCCAGTTTCATTCTTCAGCATGTGGTTATCCAGTTTTCTCAACACTATTTGTTGAAGAGACTGTCTTTTTCCATTGGATATTCTTTCGTGCTTTGTCAAAGATTAGTTGAGCGTAGAGATGAGGGTCCATTTATGGGTTCTCTAATTTTTTTTAAGATTTTATTTATTTATTTGACAGAGAGAGAGCACAAGCAAGGGGAGCAGCAGGCAGAGGGAGAGGGAGATCATGACCTGAGCCAAGGCAGACACTTAATGACTGAGCCACCAAGGCACCCCTGGGTTCTCTATTCTGTTCCATTGATCTTTGTGTCTGTTTTTGTGCCCTTACCATACTGTCTTGATGACTACAGCTTTGTAATACCGCTTGAAGTCCGGAATCGTGATGCTTCCAGCTTTGCTTTTCTTTTTCAGTACTTCTCTGGCTAGTCAGGGTCTTTGTGGTTCCAAACAAATTCTAGGATTGTGTGTTCTAGCTCTGTGAAAAATACTGGTGGTATTTTGATAGGGATTGCTTTAAATGTGTAGATTGCTTTCAGTAGTATAGGCATTTTAACAATGTTTGTTCTCCCAATCCATAAGCATGGAATGTTTTTCCATTTCTTTGTGTCCTCTTCAATTTTTTTCATAAGTGTTCTATAGTTCTCAAAGTACAGATCTTTTACCTCTTTGGTTAGGTTTATTTCTAGGTATTTTATGGGTTTTGATGTAATAACAAATGGGATGAATTCCTTGGTTTCTTTTTCTGCTGCTTTATTATTGGTATGTGGAAACGCAACAGATTTCTGTACACTGATTTTATATCCTGCGACTTTGTGGGATTCGTGTATTAGTTCTAGCAATTTTTTGGTGGAGTCTTTGGGTTTTCTACATAGAGTATCATATTGTTTGCCAGTTGTGAAAGTTTGACTTCTTCCTTGCTGATTTGAATGACTTTTTGTTGTTTCATTACTGAGGCTAAGACTTCCAATACTATATTAAATAGTAATAGTGAGAGTGGACATCTCTGTCTTGTCCTTGATCATAAGGGAAAAGTTCTTGGTTTTTCCCCATTGAAGATGATATTAGCTGTGGGTCTTTCATATATGGCCTTTATGATGTTGAGGTATGTTCCATCTATACTTACTTTGTTGGTTTTTTTTTTTAATCAAGAATGGATGCTGTATTTTTGTCAAATGCTTTTTCTGCATCTATTGAACTATCATGGTTCTTATCCTTTCTTTTATTAATGTGATGTATCACACTGATTGATTTGCGAATATTGAACCACCTCAGGAATAAATTCCATTCGATTGTGGAGAATAATTCTTTTTTAAAAAAAGATTTTATTTATTTGACCGAGAGATCACAAGTAGGCAGAGAGGCAGGCAGAGAAAGAGGGCTCTCTGCTGAGCAGAGAGCCTGATGTAAGACTCGATCCCAGGACCCTGAGATCATGACCTGAGCCGAAGGTAGAGGTTTAACCCACTGAGTCACCCAGTCGCCCCAAGAATAGTTATTTTAATGTACCGTTGGATTCGATTTGCTAGTATCTTGTTGAGAATTTTCGGATCCATATTCGGCAGGGATATTGACCTGTAATTCTCCTTTTTAGTGGGGTCTTTGTTTGGTTTTGGAATCAAGGTAATGCTGGCCCTGTAGAATGAGTTTGGAAGTTTTCCTTCCATTTCAATTTTTTGGGACAGTTTGAGAAGAATAGATATTAACTCTTCTTTAAATATCTAGTAGAGGGACGCCTGGGTGGCTCAGTTGGTTAAGCAACTGCCATTGGCTCAGGTCATGATCCCAGCATCTTGGGATCGAGTCCCGCATCGGGCTCCTTGCTCCGCAGGGAGCCTGCTCCTCTCTCTGCCTCTGCCTGCCTCTCTGCCTGCTTGTGTTCTCTGTTAAATGAATAAATAAAATCTTTAAAAATAAATAAATAAATAAATAAATATCTAGTAGAATTTCACTGGGAAGCCATAAGGCCTTGGACTTTTGTTTGTTGGGAGATTTTAATTACTGATTTAATTTCTTTGCTGGTTATGGGTCTGTTCAAATTTTTTCTTTCTTCCTGTTTCAGTTTTGGTTGTTTGTATGTTTCGAGGAATTTGTCCATTTCTTCCAGATTGCCCATTTTGTTGGCATATAATTTTTTATAATCTTTTTTTTTTAACTGTTTGTATTTCCATGGTGTCGGTTATGATTTTTCCTTTTTCATTCGTGATTTTATTTGGGTCCTTTCTCTCTCTTTCTCTTTTATTTTAATAAATCTGGCTAAGAGTTTAACAATTTTATTAATTCTTTCAAAGAACCAGCTCTTAGTTTTGTTGATCTGCTCTACTGGGGTTTTGTTTGTTTGTCTGTTTGTTTGTTTCAGTATCATTTATTTCTGCTCTAATCTTTATTATTCCCCCTTTTCTGCTGGCTTTAGGCTTTATTTGCTATTCCTTTTCTTGCTCCTTTAGGTGTAAGGTTAGGTTATGTAATTTGAGACTTTTCTTGCTTCTTGAGGTAGGCCTGTATTGCTATGTACTTTTCTCTTAGGACCACTTTTGCTGCATCACAAAGGTTTTAAACAGTTATGTTTTCATTTTCATACGTTTCCATGTATTTTTTAAAATTTCTTAATTTTCTGGTTAACCCATTCATTCTTTAGAAGGATGTTCTTTAATTACCATGTATTTGTGGTCTTTCCAAATTTTTTTTTGTGGTTGACTTCAATTTTCATAGCATTATGGTTGTATGTGTTACTTTAGATCCTTGAAAACAAACAGGTGCACATGCTTTCAAATCCTCTATTCCTCCACTAATGTTTGTCATATATGGCTTCCACAAAAATGTATGGCTTGGGTTTCATGGTGGGTTCATTCTGTCTCTGTGAATTGAATGTTCTTTCTAGAAGATATTTGTATAAACCATGGTTTCATGAAGTGATTATCTTAATTTCAAATGTTATGTCCATATTGAAGTAGGTGTAGGGGTCAATTGTACTTCCATTTCTGTTAGGACTTTTGTTTTGATTGCCTACACACATGAAAGAATGCCCAACCACACTTAGCCTTTCCCGAGCAAGCAACTTGAAACCAACTTGGTTGCTATAGTCTAGGATCCTGGAAAGAAGAGCAAAAATAAGGTACATCTTAAGAATTGCAATGGTTTTTTTTTTCTTTTTTTATAAAGATTTTATTTATTTGTTTATTTATTAATTTGAGAGAGAGCAGAGAAAGAGACTGGGGGGGGAGAGAGAGAGAGAGAGAGAGAGCATGAGTTGGGATGGGAGGGAGGGAGAGGGAGAAGCAAACTCCCTGCTGAGCAGGGAGCCCAATGCAGGACTTGATCCCAAGACCCTGGGATCATGATCTGAGCCGAAGGCAGATGTTCAACTGACTGAGCCACCCAGGCGTCCCTGTATATAACATTTTTGAAATGACAAAATTATAGAAATGGAGAACAGATTAGTGGTTAACAGAGGTTAAGAACAGGGTGGGGACATGAGACAAGTGTGTGGCAATAAAAGGGCAACATGAGGCATTCTTGGAGCAATGGCATGCCCTGTATCTTGACTGGGTCAATATCAATATCCTGGTTCTGAAACTGT
Organism: Nasua narica; assembly: GCA_028533885.1. Lineage (NCBI taxonomy): Eukaryota > Metazoa > Chordata > Mammalia > Carnivora > Procyonidae > Nasua > Nasua narica. Next base: position 95,014,181 of record CM052797.1, on the reverse strand, counting down.
ACTATAATTTTGCAAGATGATACCATTGGGAGAAACCAGGTAAAGAGTTCACAGCTTGTCTCTGTATAATTTCTTACAACTACAGGTCAATCTGCCATTATTTCAAAGTAAAAAAAAATTTAAAAAGAAACAAAAGGTATAACCAACACAAAGATGTAAAAAATAGAAAATATAAACCTGAGAAACCAAAACTCCGAGTTCTCATGTTTAAGCATTACATTTGTTTCTGTGATTTCTTGCAGCAAAAGAAAAAGAGGAAACCATGATAGGACAAATATTTTTGGTTTCTCGTGAAAGTAATCACAATAAATTTTTAGGAGAGACAGTCTTTCCCTTGAGAGTCAATTCTTTTATTATTTATTTATTTATTTATTTGACCGGCGGGGGGGGGGGGAAGAGAGGGACAGAGGGAGCATGAGCAGGGGGAGGGGCAGAGGGAGAGGGAAAAGCAGACTCTCTGCCGAGCTTGGAGCCCAACATGGGGCTCAATCCCAGGACCTGGAGATCACCACCTAGTCAAAGGCAGAGGCTTAACCATCTGAGCCACCCAGGCACCCTTCATGTTTTTCTTCTTGCCTAACTGGCTCGTGGCACATTTGAAAGTTGAGTTGAGGTGCTGGAGCACATAAGGGACTTTTGTCACATTTTGTTTGCTCCTCCTCTGTCCCCTCTTACATGTCGAGTGCCCTACAGCTGGTCCTTTCTCTTATCTAGTTTCACTCTACTTAGGTCATCTTAACCAGTAGTCCCAGAGCCATTTACTCCGAAATCTGTCCCCCGAACTCCAGATCTCTCTATCCAAAGGCCAACTCATCTCCAAAGGGATGACAGATTGACATCTCAGACTTAACAGTCCAAAAGAGCATTGAACATTTCTCCCTCAACCTGTTTGTCGGCCCTCTAAGGAAACACCCTATGGAAATACCAAACATCCAATCGCTCAGGACAAAAAAAGTTTAGAGGTTTCCCTGTTCCCTTTTCTCATCCCCAACAGCTAATCTACCCACAAATCCTGCCGACTCTACCTTATCCAGAACACCATCCCTAGTCCAACTCACCACCTTCCCTGTCCTGGGCCACCTCTGTACCTTGTAATTGACCTCCAGCCTCCATTCTTCATCCTCTCACCTCCAATCCCAGCCCATCTTCCACACAGGAGCCAGAACAATCTTTTCAAACATAAATTGGATCATGTCACTCTTTTGCTTAAAATCCTCCATCAGATTCCCAACCAATCAGACAAAATCCAAACTTCATGCTACAACCTACAAAACTCAAACCATCTGGTCCCTGTTAACTCCCTCTCATTCCACCCTCTTGCCAGGAGGAGCTCCAGCCACATGGAAGGGCACAGACCCTGTCTGCCTTGTAAAGGGAGGATTTGCAGAAGCTAACATCACAGGCACACAGTAAGTATTTGTTTGCGAATCAATAAACAAATGATTTCATAAGATAAACTCACAGTCCTAGACTGGTAACAACAGCTCTGTGTCTCATGGTCCTGGCTTGAAAAGCCAGCATCTATAACTACCACTCTTCCTGGTTTGCTGTGAGAGCTAGTGGGAAAAAAATGCTAGCTCAAAAAATCCACCCAATTGTTCTTTAATGGGTACATGTTCCAGTGTGAGCCCTGTGATGACAGGCAGGGCTCCTCCTCACTTTCTTCTTTGTGCGCAATGACACGAGACTCTTGAGTCCTCAAGCAAATGCTCTGTTTGTGCCTTTTACGTCTCCATCAGTGTGTGATTATCGTGGCAAGAGAAGAGATGTGTTTGAAGGGAATAGGGTGCGTGTGGAGAAGGAGATAATTATTCCCCAGCAGCAGTGCTGGGGTAGAAACCAGCATATTTATGCAGTCAGTGGGCTCAGAGAAGCCACACAAAAGAACACAATCCCTGAAGCAGGAAGTGGGCCATGAGCCCATAGCGGGTCCACGTGAGGCCTGACTCAGGCTGAAGTGGATTCCAGTTGTTTGCACTTGATGCCTTTACTGCATTTTGTTACTGTTTTCTTTCTCTTGAGGGTATGTTTTGTCTGTTTGACATTCTCACCGCATGCTTTAGTCCCCGCTTGTTGCAAAGGGAAAGGCTGGGGAAGAGGGTGGGACGCTCTCCAGTCAACCTGCAACCACATCCGGCAGTTTAGAAGAACTGGTGCCTACTCATGTTTTCTCAATTCCCTTTCCATCGCCAGCCTTTTTGCCTTTTTCCTTCTGTAAATATTGAAGTTTGTGCCTCTAAAAAGTGGAGTGGTAAGGTGGGGGAGGGCTTACAAAACCTCAGTAATGTTACTATGCCTGACAAATTTACCAATAATTCCTAATATCAAATATCCCCCTTAGTAGTAAATTTCCCTAATTATATCAAATATATTATCTATTATGTTAAAATATATTTTATATTCATATAAAATATTAATGTTTATATATATATATTTGTTATAACATATAATATTGTTTAAATCAGGATCCATGCAAGGTCCACATATTGTTTGACTGATACAGCTTTTAAATTTCTTTTTTAACCTTAAGCTTCCTCTTCCCTCCCATCTTCCCCCTTGTTACTTGTTGAATAAGGTAAGCTTTTCTGAAGAGTCCCCCCCCAATTTGGAATTTTTCTGACTAAATTCCTGTAGGATTATTTCACATGTGTCTCTTCCCACTTCCCATAAATCAAATGTTAGGTTAGAGGCCTGATCTGCTCTGGGTTTTGGTTTTTATCTTGGGGTGGTCTTTTGGGGCAGGAACATTTCATAGATGGCGTTTCACATTCCCATTGCGGGCATTTAATGACTAGATGTCCTTTATAATGTTAGCTGCCACCGGCAATCAAGGCCTAGACCCACTATTCCATTAAGGTTTTATAAGATAGTAAGTTTCTAACGCTGTCACTCCTTCTACATTGATCACCTGGACTATTTCTACACAGAGAGATTTTCCCTCATCAACTCTCTCGGTTGCCCTGGGCGCACTTTGAAAGAGTTCGTGCCTGCCAGGGAGAGCAGGCCCACTGAGAGGCACCAGCTGTGCTAAGCGGGAAGCGTTCATCAAACCACGGGTGCAGGAGGAGGGTGGAGTGAGCAGTGGAAAAGCGACGTGAGCTCCTCCTACCCAGGTCGGTCCTCACTACTTGTGCATGATTACAGGCTGGCTGGTTGCTGAGCCCTTAAGATTCCACTTCACAACTGAGCTTACCTGCATGCTTTCCCATTCTGTGACTGAGCTTTGTCCAGACTCTAGTTCAGCTCTGAGAACAGCAATCTCACCTTATTCTTCTAGCAGGGCACTGAGCACAGAGCACTGAGTAGGCTCTCAGTCAATGACTGATGACTGCTTGTCAATTCAGGACAGTAAGTTATTTTGTCATTACCATAATCACCCTCCAAAGCACTTCTGAAGCATCCATCTGGTCAGAGGGTTGGTTGAAACGATATAGCTCCACCCCTCAGTAAGTCTTAAATCGATAATGGACAGTATCATCACAGATGGATGGGAAGGAGCCAGATACCTGAATCAGCCCTAAATGAATTCACAAATACATACATATGTTCAAAAAGCGGTATGTTACTACCGAATTGACTTCCAGAACTCATGCCAGAGTATATTTCCCTGTCAGCCTATGAGAATGCCTACTTCACCCACTTGCCAACTTGAGACATGGTCATTCCTTGGAATCTTTGCCAATTCTATAGGTGAAAATGGGATCGTATGTTCTAATTTATACTTCCAAATAGTAGTGAGAATGAATACATCTTCATATTGGCCATTTGTGTTTCTCCTTTTGTGGCTAATTACCTACTCACGTCTTTTGCTCATAAACATTGAGGTCCCCATGTGCTGCCAGATGGGGGGACGGTGCTAGATATCACCATGATGCAAGAAATTGGGGGCACTATTTTTTCAATCTATTGCAAAAAAAAAAAATAGAAAGTACATGTACGCAAAAATGTTTAAAGAAAAATCATTCAAAATCCTACTTCTCAGGTGGAATTGTTTTGTTGGGTTTTTTTTAAGATTTTATTTATTTGAGAGAGAGCACAAGCAGGGGAGCAGTAGGCAAAGGAAGGGGGAGAAGCAGACTTCCTGCTGAGCAGAGAGCCCAACGTGGGGGCTCAATTCCAGGACTCCACGATCATGAACTGAGTCAAAAGCAGGTACTTAACCAACTGAGCCACCCGGGCGCTCCCAGGCAGAATTGTTAATAATCTTCATTATTTTGTTCCAGACCTTCTATAAATGTATGTGTGTTTTATATACATAGTATCTTGTTGTATGCAGCTTTTCTGTAACCTGTTTTCCTCCTGGGAACATTTGCAATTTCTTCAAAGAATGACAAATCAATAAAAGAAAGATAAATAGAGAGTCCACTAATAGAAAAATAAGCAAAATATAGGAACAGGGTAATAACCAGGTACTTGAGTTCAGATTGTTTTTCTCACATCACTACCAGGCTGGAGATGAGGTTAGTAGGTCAGGAGTTGCTGAGGCAATAAAACTCCTGTAACAAGTACCTAAAGAGTGTTTTAATAAGTTTAACTGGGATCTAGAAAATGTTCTGAGAGTCTGAGCTCAAATATGGACAAATGAATTTTATCAATTAAGAACAAACACCCAGAGGCCATTTGCCTTTATCCAAAATTTAGAAAATTTAGAAATCAGAGAGGGAGACAAATTATGAGAGACTCAACTATCAGAAACAAACTGAGGGTTGCTGGAGGGGAGGTGGGTGAGGCGATGGAGTAACTAGGTGATGGGCATTGAGGAGGGCACGTGATGTGATGAGCATGGGTGTTAGATGCAACTGATGAATTACTAAACTCTACATCTGAAACTAATGATATACTATATGTTGGCTAACTGAATTTAAATTTTTAAAAAAAAGTATTTCTAAGAAATATGGGTTGATGGAGCATCCACAAATAGACTTAAAACTTTGATTCTAAATAACTCCGATGTTCTGACACTGGCCACCAAGGGCAGGAGAGGAGACCCCTGCAAAGGTGCTAGGCTTGGGCGGCCACTCAGTGTCAGGTTTCAGTGTGGCCTGACTTTGCAGGATGAGGGGTGAGGCCCTTGGCCCCAGGGCATTCTCCTTTGGCTCTGCTGGGACAGCTGAGTTAGAGGCAGAAGAAGTAAAGGAGATGAGAACAAATTATTTGGTATGAGGAGGAAGGAGGCCAAGGTGCAAAGGAAGTGGTCTCAGACACCAAGTCCCTTGGCATGGCTCCCTTAGACTGCCTTGGGCATCGCCCCCAGAGAGCCACCAGCATGTGCCCAAACTCAGAGGCAGAGAACAACTGTAGCAACCTGCTGTCAGACACATACTGCTCTGGGGACCATCTGCAAAGACAACAGCGGTCAGTTCACCCTGTGCGCTCAATTCCCTGAAACCGCCTGCTTTCTGCAACCTGAAACTGGTTCAGAGGCAGGAGGGATGAATGAAAATGGGCCTGGAGGAGTCAAGTTTATTTTCCTTTCTTGGTATAAAAATTAGCTGGGATATCAAAATGCCATACACCAAGTCTAAAATAGGACGACAGGGTTGGGCAGGCTGAATCCTTCCACAGTGATGGTTCAGATGCTCTAGGACCCTGAAGCAGGCAGCCTTAAAACAGGGACCAAAGAGAAGAGAGTTCTACAGTCACCAGAAGAAGGTTAAGCAATAAGACCCCTTGTTTCCTGTCTACAGAAGTCCTCACTATTGCCAAACCAGCCCCACAGTCTTGCTCAAGTGCACAAGACCCTCCAGTTTCCAGGTCTGAGCCCTGTGAAAATCTCTAGAAGCATTCCCTGGTATGTTCCACCCCATCTCTGCCTACCCAGACCCCTCCCATCTTCAAGAACCATCTCCATGCCCACCTCTCACTCCCTTCACCTGATAGGCTCCCTCCCTTAAGCCCCACTGCATAGTTCTCCTTTTTTTTTTTTCTTTAAGATTATTTATTTGAGAGAGAGAGAACAAGAGAGAGAGCACACAAGCAGGGGGGTGGGCAGAGGGAGAAGCAGACTCCCCGCTGAACAGGGAGCTCGAGGCAGGGTTTGATCCCAGGACCCTGGGATCATGACCTGAGCTGAAGACGCTTAATCAACTGAGCCACCCAGGCACTCCTGCATTGTTTTTCTTGATTCCTAATATCTAGTGTCCTTTTAAAACCTGTATTTGGCGGTGCCTGGGTGGCTCAGTGGGTTATGCCTCTGTCTTCAGCTCAGGTCATGGGTCTCAGGGTCCTGGGATTGAGCCCCCACATTGGGCTCTCGGCTCAGCGGGGAGCCTGCTTCCCCCTCTCTCTCTACCTGCCTCTCTGCCTACTTGTAATCTCTGTCAAATAAATAAAATCTTTAAAAAATAAAAATAAAACTCATATTTGTCTTATCCTTCACTTATGCCCAGAGAGCAACTTGCATGAAGGACTGCATGTTGTCCATCTCTGGTCCACATACCAGAACATTACATAAGTATCTGCTGAACATTTTTTTTAATCAACTTTTTATTTTAGGATAATTTTAAATGTAAAAAAAATTGCAACGATAATATAGAGAATTCCTGTATACCTTACACCTGATTTCCCTGACTACCAACATCTTACATTAGTATGGTACATTTACCACAATTAATGAACCAATATTGATACATTACTATTAACTATAATCCACAGCTTATTAAGATTTCCCTAATTTCTTCCTAATGTCCTTTTTCTATTTCAGGATCCTTTCCAGGATCCTACATTACATTTAGTCATCATGTGGCAGTTTCTCAGAATTTCCTTTTTTTTTTAAACTATGAAACTTATTTTTTTAAAGTGTACAATTCAGTTACAGTATAGTCACAATGTGTAACCATTAGCACTATCTAATGCACATTTTTATCACCCCCCCAAAAGCAAATTCTGTACCTGTTAGCACCCACACCCCATTTCTTCCTCCTCTCAGCCTCTGGCAACCACTAATCTACCTTGTCTTTATGGATTTCTCTATTCTGGCAATCTAATACAATTGGAATCACAGAATATGTGGCCTTTTGTGCCTGGCTTCTTTCATTTAGCATAATGTTTTTTTTTTTTTTAATTTTATTTTCTTTCTTCAGTGTTCCAAGATTCATTGTTCATGTACCACACCTGGTGCTCTATGCAATACATGCCCTCCTCAATACCCACCACTAGGCTTGCCCAACCCCCTACCCCTTTCCCTCCAAGACGTTCAGTTTGTTGCTCAGAGTCCACAGTATTCTCATGGTTCATCGCCCCCTCCGATTTCCCCCAATGCACCCTTCCTTTCCTTCTCCCAATGTCCTCCATGTTTTTCCTTATAGCATAATGTTTTTAAGCTTTATTAACATTGTAGCATGAATTAGTACTTCATTCTTTTTTATGGCTGGATAATATTCCATTGTATGGATATACCACATTTGTTTATCCATTCATCAACTGTTGGACATTTGGGTTGTTCATTTTTTATCTATTATGAACAATGTTTCTACGAACATTTGTGTACACATGTTTGTGTAAACATATGTTTTCAATGCTCTTGGGTATGTCTAAAAGTGAAATTGCTAGGTCATAGGGTAATTCTATATTTAACTTTTTGAGGAACTGACAATTTTTTTTTCCAAAATGGCTACATCATTTTACATTCCTACCAGCAATTTTGTGAAGGTTCTGATTATTCTGAATCCTCATCAACACTTGTTCTTGTCTGTCTTTTGTTCACAGCCATCCTAGTGGGTATGAAGTGGTATTTCATTGTGGTTTTGATTTGTATTTCTGTAATAACTAATGATGTTGAACATTTTTTCATGTGCTTAAGGCCAATTTTATATCTTCCTTGGAATAGTATCTATTCATATTCTTTGCCCATTTAAAAATTTGCTTATTTGAGAAACATGCTTGATAGAATGAACACCAGGCTGAAAGAAGCAGAGAAATGAATTAATGGCCTAGAAGACAGAGTAATGGAAAGTAATCAAGTTAAAAAAAAAAAAAAAAAACAGAAAAAAAGAATTATGCAAAATAAGAATAGACTTGGGGAACCCAGTGACTCCATCAAATGTAATAACATTCATATTATAGGAGTGCCAGAAGAAGAGAAACAAAAGAGGACAGATAACTTATTTGAAGAAATAATAGTTGAAAACTTCCCAGTCTGGGGAAGGAAACAGATATCTGGATTCAGGAAGCATGGGGACTTTGAAGAAAATCAACAAAAGCAGATCCACATAAGACATATTGTAATTAAAATGACAAGATATATTGATAAAGAAAAAATGTTAAAAGCAGCAAGACAAAAGAAGACAGTTATATATAAAGGAAACCTCATAAGGCTATGAGCAGATTTTTCAGCAAAAACTTTCCAAGCCAGAAAGGAGGTATGATATATTCAAAGTGCTGATGGGAACAACCAGCAGCCAAGAACACTCTATCCAGCAAGGCTATCATCCAGAATGGAAGGAGAGAGAAATAGTTTCACAGACAAACAAAAACTAAAGGAGTTCAACCACTAAACTAGCTCTGCGAGAAATATTAGAGGGGAATATGAGTGGTAAGGAAAAATAAAAATGATGGTACAAAGGTAGGAAACACAAAACAGTAAAAATGAATATTTCTGGAAAAAAAATCAGTCAAGGAACTCACAAAATAAAAGATGTAAAACATAGTAGTATCATATACCTAAAACTTGGGGAGGAGAAGAGTAAAGAATGGGTTCAAACTTGAATGACAATCAACTTAATATAGACTGCTATAAGCAGAAGATGTTATATACAAACCTAATGGTAACCACAAATCAAAAACCACTAATAAATACACAAAGAATAAAGAGAAAGAAATCCAAGTATATCACTAAAGAAAACTAGCAAACCATGAAAAAAGACAAGAAAGGATCAGAGAAAATCTTTAGAAAAAAACCCCACAAAACAAATAATAAAATAAAATAATAATAATAAAATAATAAATAATAATAAAATAATAAAATAATAATTACTTTGAATTAGGGGTGCCTGGGTGGCTCAGTGGGTTGAGCCTCTGCCTTTGGCTCAGATCATGATCTCAGGGTCTTGGGATCGACCCCTACATCGGGTTCTCTGCTTGGTGGGAAGCCTGCTTCCTCCTCTCCTTGCCTACTTGTGATCTCTCTCTCTCTGTCAAATAAATAAATAAAATCTTTTAAAAAAATAATTACTTTGGGGCACCTGGGTGGCTCAGTGGGTTAAAGCCTCTGCCTTCGGCTCAGGTCATGATCTCAGGGTCCTGGGGTCAAGCCCCACATCAGGCTCTCTGCTCTGCAGGGAGCCTGCTTCCCCCTCTCTGCCTGCCTCTCTGCCTACTTGCGCTCTCTCTCTCTCTCTCTCTCTCTCTGTCAAAAAAATAAAATCTTTAAAAAAAAATTACTTTGGGGCCCCTGGGTGGCGCAGTTGGTTGAGCGACTGCCTTCAGCTCAGGTCATGATCCCGGAGTCCCGGGATCAAGTCCCGCATCGGGCTCCCAGCTCCATGGGGAGTCCGCTTCTCACTCTGACCTTCTCCCTTCTCATGCTCTCTCTCACTCTCTCTCTTTCCTAATAAATAAATAAATAAATAAATAAAATCTTTAAAAAAAAATTACTTTGAATTAACTGGACTAAATGCTCTAATCAAAAGACATAGGGTGACAGAATGAATTAAAAACAAATAAACAAACAAAAAACAAAAAAACAAAAAAACCAAGAACCATCTATTTGTTGCCCACAAGTGACTCATTTTAGCCCTAAAGACATCTGCAGATTGAAACTAAGGGGATGGAGAAACATTTATCATGCAAGTCTGTCAAAAGAAAGCTGGAATAACAATACTTATATCAGACAAAATAGACTTTTTTTTTTATTTAAGATTTATTTCTTTGAGAATGGGGAAGAGGCAGAGGGAGAGAGAGAATACAAGTAAGACTCCCCACTGGCATGGAGCCCAAGGCAGGGCTCAATCTCATAAACCTGAGATCACAATCCGAGCCAAAATCAAGAGTCAGATGCTTAACTGACTGAGCCACCCAGGTGCCCCCAAAATAGACTTTAAAACAAAGACTACAAGAAGAGACAAAGAAAGACACTATATAATAATAAAGGGGACAATCCAACAAGAAGACAAAATAATTGTAAATATTTCTGTACCTAACATGGGAGCACCCAAATACATAAAACAGTTAAAAATAAGGGTGCCTGGGTAGTCAATCAATTAAGCATCTGCCTTTGGCTCAGGTCATGATCCCAGGGTTCTGGGATCAAGCCCCATGTTGGCCTCCCTGCTCAGAGGGGAGTCTGCTTCTCCCTCTCCTCCTTTCATGCTATCTCTCACTCTCTCTCAAATAAATAAAAAACTTAAAAAAATAAAAAATAAAAACAAACATAAATGAATTAGTCTATAGTAATACAATAGTGTAGGAGACTTTACCACCCCCCCTTACATCAATGGACAGATCGTTTAAACAAAAAAATCAACAAGGAAACAAAGGCTTTGAATTATGCACTGGACCAGATGGATTAACAGACATATTAAAACATTCCATCCTAAAAAAGCAGGATACATATTCTTTTCAAGTGCACATGGAACATTCTCCAGAATAGATCACATATTAGGCTACAAAATCTTCAACAAGTTCAAAAAGACTGTGGTTATATCACGCAACTTTTCTGACTATAACTAGAAGTCAACCACAAGAAAAAATCTGGAAAGACCACAAATATATAGAGGTTAAATAACATGCTACTAAACAATGAATGAGTAAAATTAGAAATAAAAGAAAAAATGAAAAACCACATGGAAACAAATAAAAATGAAAACACAATGGTTCAAAACTTTTGGGATGCAGCAAAAGCAATTCTAAGAGGGATATTTATAGCCATACAGGCCTACCTCAAGAAGCAAGAAAAAGGGGCACCTGGGTGGCTCAGTCATTAAGTGTCTGCCTTTGGCTCGGGTCATGCCCCCAGGGTCATGGGATCGAGCCTCATGTCAGGCTTCCCTGCTTGGAGGGAAGCCTGCTTCTTCCTCTCCCACTCCTCCTGCTTGTGTTCCCTCTCTTGCTGTGTCTCTCTCTGTCAAATAAATAAAATCTTAAAAAAAAAAAAAAGAAGCAAGAAAAAGCTCAAATAAACAACCTAACCTTACAAATAAACAACCTAACCTTACAACTAAAGAGCTAGAAAAAGAACAACAAATAAAACTTAAAACCAGTAAAAGGAAGGAAATAATAAAGATTAGGGTAGAAATAAATGATATAGAAACTAAAAAAACAATAAAACAGATCAATGAAACCAGGAGCTGGTTCTCTGGAAAAAAAATCAATAAAATTGATAAACCTCTAGCAAGACTTATGAAGAAAAATAAGATCTCAAATAAATAAATTCACAAGTGAGAGAGAAAAAACAATCATCATTGTTTATAATGCAAACAATTACAAGAGAATATTATTAAAAACTACATGCCAACAAATTGGACAATCTAGAAGAAATGGATAAATCCCTAGAAACATATTATCTACCAAAACTGAAAGAGTAAGAAATAGAAAATTTGAACAGACTGATTACCAGCAAAGAAATTGAATCAGTAATCAAAAAAATCCCAACAAACAAAAAGATCAGAACCGGATGGCTTCACAGGTAAATTCTACCAAACATTTAAAGAGGAGTTAATACCTATTCTTCTCAAATGATTCTCAAACAAAAATAGAAAAGGAAGGAAAACTTCCAAATTCACTCTATGAGACCAGCATCACCCTCATATCAAAACCAGATAAAGACACCACACACACATGTACACACACACACACAAAGAACTGGAGACCAATATCCCTGATGAACATAGATGCATAAATCCTCAGCAAAATACTAGCAAACCAAATCCAACAACACATTAAACAGTCATTCACCATGATCAAATGATAGTTATTCCTGGGTTGCAAAGATGGTCCAATATTCATAAATCAATCATTGTGATATATCACATGAATAATAGAGAAAGAATAAAAACCATATGATCATTTCAATAGACGCAGAAAAAGCATTTGACAAAATACAACACGCATTCATGATATATACCCTCAACAAAGTAGGTTTAGAGGGAACATATTTCAACATAATAAAGGCCATATATGAAAACCCACAACTAACATCAACCCTAGTGGGGAAAAACTGAGAGCCTTTTCCCTAAGGTCAGGAATAAGACAAGGAAGTCCACTCTCATCATTTTCATTCAACACAGTACTAGAAGCCCTAGCCACAGTAGCCAGGCAACAAAATGAAGTAAAATGCATTCAAATCACCACGGAGGAGTAAAACTTTCACTATTTGCAGATGACATGGTACTATATACAGAAAACACAGAAAAAAAAAAAACCCCACAAAAAAACTGCTAGAACTGATAAATGAATTCAGTAAAGTTGCAGGATACAAAATTAATCTACAGAAATCTGTTGCATTTCTATAGACCAACAATGGAGCAGCAGCAGGAGAAATTCAGAAAACGATACCACTTACAATAGCACCAATAATAAGATACCTAGGAATAAACCTAACCAAAGAAGTGAAGACCTGTACTCTGAAAACTATAAAACATTCATGAAAGATATTGAAGAAGAAACAAAGAATTGGAAAGACATTCAATGCTCATTGATTAGAGGAAGAAATATTGTGAAAATATCTATACTACCCAAAGCAACCTGCACATTTAATGCAATCCCTATCAAAATACCAACAGCATTTTTCGCAGAGCTAGAACAAACATTCCTAAAATTTGTATGGAACCACAAAAGACACCAAAGAGCCACAGTAATCATGAAAAAGAAAACCAAAGCTGGAGGCACCATAATTCTGGGCTTCCATTTATATTACAAAGCTGTAGTAGGCAAAACAGTCTGGTACTGGCACAAAAATGGACACAAAGATCAAAGAACAGAACAGAAAACCCAGAAATAAACCTGCATTTATATGGTCAATTAATATTTGACAAAGGAGGAAGGAAATATCAATATCCAATGGGAAAAAGACAGTCTCTTCAACAAATGGTGTTGCGAAAACGGACAGCAACATGCATAAGGAAGGAAGGAAGGAAGGAAGGAAGGAAGGAAGGAAGGAAGGAAGGAAGGAAGGAAGGAAGGAGAAATACTGGATCACCTTTTTACACCATAAGACATAAAAACAAATTCAAAATAGATTAAAGATCTAAATATGAGACCTGAAACCATAAATATCTTAGAACATAGGGAATAATTTCTCTAACATTGGTCATAGCAATTTTTTTCTAGGTATGTCTTCTGAGGCAAGGGAAACAAAAGCAAAAAAAAGCAACAACAAACTACAACAAAACCAAAATCTTTGGAGCACCTGGGTGGCTCACTTGGTTAAGCTTCAGCTCACGTCATGATTCCAGGGTCCTGGGATGGAGTTGGCTTCCTGATCAGCAGACAGTCTGCTTCTTCCTCTGCCCCTACCCTCCACACGTGTACTCTCTCTAATATATAAATAAAATCTTAATAAAATAAAAATAAAAACCTTTTGCACAGCCAAGGAAATAACAAAACTAAAAGGTAACTTATGGAATGGAGGAAGATATTTGCAAATGATAGATCCAAAAGAGCATAAGTATCCAAAATATATAAAGAATTTGCACAACTTAATACCCAAAACCCAAATAATTCAATTTAAAAATAGGAAGAAGACATGAAGACATTTCTCCAAAGAAGACATACAGAGGGCAAATAGACACATGAAGGGATGCTTGCTCATCATCACTTATCATCAGGGAAATGCAAATAAAAACTACAATGAGATATCACACAAGAATATCAACAACAGGGGCACCTGGGTGGCTCAGTGGGTTAAAGCCTCTGCCTTCAGCCTGGGTCATGATCTCAGGGTCCTGGGATTGAGCCCCGCATCGGGCTGCTTCCCCCTCTCTCTCTGCCTGCTTCTCTGCCTACTTGTGATCTCTCTCTCTCTCTCTGTGCAAAATAAATAAATAAAATCTTTAGGGCGCCTGGGTGGCTCAGTTGGTTGAGCAACTGCCTTCGGCTCAGGTCATGATCCTTGAGTTCCGGGATCGAGTCCCACATCGGGCTCCCAGCTCCACGGGGAGTCTGCTTCTTCCTCTAACCTTCTCTCCTCTCATACTCTCTCTCACTTTCTCTCTCAAATAAATAGATAAAATCTTAAAAAAAAAAAAAATCTTAAAAAAAAAATAACAACACAAGAAACAACAGTATGGGCTAGGATGTAACAAAAAAGGAAACTTCTTACACTGTTGGTGGGAATGCAAACTGGTGCAGCCCCTGTGGGTGGCTCAAAAAGCATGAAGGTTCCTCAAAAAGTTAAAAAAAAAAAAAAAAGTTAAAAACAGGGGCGCCTGGGTGGCTCAGTGGGTTGAGCCTCTGCCTTTGGCTCAGGTCATGGTCTCAGGGTCCTGGGATCAAGCCCCGTGTTGGGCTCTCTGCTCAGCGGGGGGCCTGCTTCCTTCTCTCTCTTTCTCTCTGTCGAATGAATAAATAAAATCTTAAAAAAAAAAAAAGGAAGAACATCAAAAATTAAAAAAAAAAAAAGTTAAAAACAGAACTACCCTACAATCCAACAATCACACTACTGGGTATAAAGAATATAAAAAAACTAATTTAAAGAGACACATGCACCCCCATGTTTACAGCAGCATTATTTTACAGTAGCCAAGATATGGAAGCAGTCCAAGATCCATCGATTGACAAATGGATAAAGAAGATGTGGGATATATATATATATATATATATATATATATATAATGAAATATTATTCAGCCATAAAAGAGAATGAAATCTTGCCATTTGCAATGACATGGATGGATCCAGGGAGTATAAGGCTAAGTGAATTGTTAGAGAAAGACAAATACCATATGATTTCACTCATGTGTGGAATTCAACAAGTGAGTAAAGGGGGAAAAAAGAGAGAGAGAAAGAGAAACCAAGAAACAGACTCCTAACTATAGAGAACAAACTGATGGTTACCAGAGGAAAGAGGGTGGGAGAATAGATGAAACAGGTGATGGAGATTAAGGAGTGCATGGCTCATGATGAGCACCAGGTGATTACAATAAAAACTTAGTAAAAGAAAAATTAGAGTCTATTTTTTATTATGGAGTTGTAAGAATTCATTATATATTCTGAATACCAGACCTTTATCACATATGTGATTTGCAAATATTTTCTCCCATTCTGTGGTTTTCACTTATAACAGCTTTATTGAGATATAAATATGCCATACAATTTACCATTAAAGTATAAAATTTAATTGTTTTTAGTATATTCACAGAGTTGAACAACAATCATCCTCATTTTCTTGACAGTGTCCTTTGAAGTACAAAAGTTATTAATTTTGATGAAATCCAATTTATCAATTTTTTTCTTTGGTTGCTTATATTTTTGGTGTCATTCATATTTAAGAAACCAATACCTAACCCAAGATCCTCAAGTTTTACTCTAACATTTTCTTCTAAGACTTTTCTAGTTTTAGCTCTTATATTTAGGTCTAGGATATCCCTTTTGAGTTAAATTTTGAAATTAGAATGTATTAATCTTCCAATTTTGTTCTTTTGCAAGATTGTTTTGCTTATCTAGGTCTCTTACATTTTCCTTTCTTTTTTAAAAGATTTTATTTATTTATTTGACAGAGAGAGAGGTCACAAGCAGGCAGAGAGGCAGGCAGAGAGAGGGGGAAAGCAGGCTCCCTGCTGAGCAGAGAGCCCAATCCGGGGCTCCATCCCAGGACCCTGAGATCATGACCTGAGCTGAAGGCAGACCCTTAACCATCTGAGCCACCAAGGCACCCCATAGATCTCTTACATTTTCATATGAATTTTAAGAAACTTAAAAGTAAGAAACATAAAGAAATTTTTGAATCATAATGCATCATTTTTATTCCTCCAGCAGTAAGAGTTCCTATGCTCTGCAACCTCACCAGCATTTGGTATTGTCAGTTTTTTGGATTTCAGCCATGACTAATAGCTGAGTAGTGGTATCTCACAACTTTTTAAATTTGCCTTCTCTAATGATTGTAAACATCTTTCCATATGCTTATTTGTCATGTGCATATTTTCTTTGGTAAGGTGTCTTCTTATGTAAGGTTTTTGCCCAGTTTTTTATTGGATTGTTTTCTTATTGTTGATTTTTAAGTGTTCTTTGTATATTTTGCCTTCAAGTCTTCTATCAGATATAAGTTTTGCAGGTATTTCCTCCTGGTTGGTAGCTTGCCTTTTCATTCACTTAATTGCCAAATATTAAAAACAAAAACAAAAACAAAAACCTTTGGTAAGCTTTAAAAATGCATCTGCTTAAAAAACATCAATGGCTACCCATTCAAGTCGTTGCTTTGTAAACTACTAAAGGAACTCTCTCTGGAAAGATCTAGAGCCAAGTAAAGATGTGTATTGGGTTCCAGCCCCCATCCCTCTCCCTGACTGGTTCCCTTGCGCAAGCCACAAACCGCATAGTCACATTGCAACAACCCCACTGATCTTAAGTGTATCCTTAATACACTTACAGAACCTTCCATGATAGGCTCTTGCCTATTCCTTTGCCACATCTCTTCCTTCTATCCTTTCTCTCTACATCCACAAACGCCTTATCTCAGCAACTTGAAAAGGCTTTGCTTCCAGCCTCAAGACTTTCATAGCCAGTGTAGCTATGATCCTCACCTCCTGCTTTCATGACGCTATATGGTCTGGTCCTACTGAGAGTAGGCTGAACCTTATGACTTGCTTCTAAAGAATCCAGAATACAGCAAACTGATGGAATGGCAGTTCCAATATTAGGTAAATTACTAACTTCTGTGTTGCACACTTTCTCTTCATTCCTTACCTGAGTGAACAGGCTCAAAAAGCATGCTGATATACCGTAATCCACTGAGGCACAGGCTCATATAGCAAGGAACTGAAGGAGGCTTTGGGCCAATAGCTTATGAGAGGCTGAGGCCTTAGCCCAACAGTCTACAAGGAACTTAATCCTGCCAACAACCACTTGAGTCATATTGAAAGCAGATCAAACCCCACTTGAGCCTTCAGATGACTTCAGCCCTGGTTGACACATTGGTTGAAATCTTTTTGAAAGACTAGGAGTTAGAAGATTCAATCTAAACTGCACACAGATGCCTGATGCACAGAAACTCTAAGACAATAAATGCTACTTACTCTTTTAAGTCACTGTTTTAGGGTAACCTGTTTCACAGCAATAGATAACTAATACAGTTAGGAGTATTCTCCTCCTCACTTCCCACCACTCTAATCCCATGTGTCTTCAAGTCTCAGATTTATTTACTAATTATTGATTTATTTATTTATTAAGCACGGAGCCCAATGCAGAGCTTGAACTCACAACTCTGAGATCAACACCTGAGCTGAGACTGAGTCGGATGCTTAACCAACTGAGCCACCCAGGCGTCCCCTATTATTTTTCTAATTTTTAAAAAAATACTCTATTTTTTAAAGTAATCACTACAACCAGTGTGGGGCTCGAACTCACAACCCTGAGGTTAAGAGTCACAGGCTCCACAGACTGAGCCAGCCAGGCGCCCCTCAAGTCTCAGATTTAAATGTCACTTCCTGCACAGTGAGCTCTCTTCCCCCTGCCCATCCTGCACATTCCAGTGAGTCTCTGGTTGCACACTCTTAGCATTCTCTCCTTCTCTTATGCAACATTCTTCACCACTGCAATTAGTTCATTATCATGGTATTTGTTTCCTGTCACTCCCTGAGACTTGTCAGTTCCAAGTCAGAGCTGGCTATATTTTTTTCTACACTGATCCTAGCACCAAACATGGTGCCCAGCATAGAGTGGGGATATACTAATTATAGAATGAAAAAAATGAATAAACAAATAAAGGAATTAGTAAATGAAGTATCCCAAGGCCTCGCTGTTCAGAAAGGAGATAGAGAAAAGCCCAGTGCCCTGATAAAGATAGTTATAAAAGTCTCATAATTCTCGGGCTTTATTTTAAAATATCAAAAAATAAAACAAAAGCAAAAAATAAAACTGTGTCAACATATTCTAGATTTAAATTTGTTATGATAGAGTGCATTATTACCAAATTCTCTACATAAATTAAAAGTCCGACAAAGATTAGCTCATATAGTCCATGATTTTGATAAAAACTTTGCAGTTTTATTTTTTTATTGTTTATTTTTAAGATTTATTTATTCGAGAGAGACAGAGACAGCACAAGCAGGGGGAGCAGCAGCCAGAGGAAGAAGAAGACTCCCTGTGGGACAGGACCCCAGGACCCTGGGATCATGAACTGAGCCGCAGACAGCCATTTAACCAACAGAGCCACACAGGCGCCCCTCTTTAGTGATTCTTAGTCATCACCACCTGACAAATAACATCCAACTCAGTCCCTCGTGGGACAGTCAGCTGTCCTTCCCAGCTTGCTCCTCTGCGGCTCCCTCCGCAGGCACCAGGCTCTTGCCTTTCCTCAAGCACATTTTTTCATCTCTGGGCCTTTGCACACATTCTTCCTCTGACTGGAAGGCCCCCTTTAGTGCCAACCAATCCCCTCAAAGCCAAATTCAAGTCTGAACGTTCCCGGTCCCCCTAGAAGTGTTTGTCCTTCTGCTCTGTCCTTTTAGGGCGCTTGGTTTTTACCTCTTTTATGGCCTCTAACACATTCAAAATTGTCTTGTGAGCAGGTGTGTGTTTTGTTTATCTTCTCTACTACCCACATCGGAGGATATGGTTTCTGACCCCCTTTCCTTACATAACCCAGCACAAGGCTTTGGATGAAGCAGAGGCTTAATACATGTTTGTCGTTAAATGGATAAATGAAAGAACGAAATATATATGCTAAAAGCCTTTTAAATGAATCAGATATACTTTGTATCTTAATGACAATAATAATATAGCCATAGAAAAAGATTTCATTTTAAAAACATTTTAATTGCCCTTTTAATACAATTCAGTTTTCAGGGCATCTGGGTGGCTCAGTGGGTTAAGCCTCTGCCTTTGGCTCAGGTCATGATCTCAGGGTCCTGGGATCGAGCACACCACATCGGGCTCTCTGCTCAGCAGGGAGCCTGCTTCCCCGCCCCCCCCCCCACCGCCTGCCTCTCTGCCTACTTATGATCTTGGTCTGTCAAATAAATAAGTAAAATTTTTAAAATAAAGTAAAAAAATAAAAATAAAATTTAGTTTTCAAATGTCCCAAACATACTCTCTCATATAATAAAAATGAACATAATAACAAATAAACACAGAACGTTTCTTTACTAGTTCACTAGAATACTGGCTAAATGTCCTAATATGTTACTCTAAACAGTCACATAGAAGCCAAGGAAGTAAATAAATAACACAGCAAACTAGTAAATACAGGAAAATGAGCTTTTCAAGAGCTTTCTGAGATTCATTTGTCTACTACTGAACTTTCAACAAAATAATTTGAATTTAAAAAGTTTAATAATAATAAATATTAGTCCTATATAAAGTGGTTAAGTCAAAGTAGTTTACTTCAAATACAGGGACTTAATTACAAAAATGGAATATACCCAATTATTTAGGGAAGGTTGTTTGAGAAGACAGTGTTCTCATAACTAAGTTCAGTGTATCCTGGATCTTCACGTCATTTCTTTCTATCAGGGAAGAATGTCTCCTATCCGCTTTTGTGTTTTCTTCTGGTTCAAGGGGGAGAAGAGTATGAGGGTTGAATAGACATCGAGGCTCCCCCAAGATACCAACTCTGTGAAAAGAATTATTGGTATAACTGAAGTGGTGAGGCCAATGAATAAGGTGTATGGTTATGGTTGTCCCTGCATGTGTGTGTGTACACACCAGAGTTACACACACACACAACCCCATGTATATATGTACCATACACATATATATATGTGTGTGTGTGTTATATTTATATATAAATATTTTTATATCTATATATCTGATAGATATAGATATTTTTTTAAGTTTTCCCTATTTCCACGAACCCCCATTGTGGTCTTAAGTATGAGTCCAACATTTCAGCCCACAGTAAGACTTTGTAACTGGCCTTCCCACATTTCCCAGAGATGGTCCTTCTAATGGAGAAAACTCAGTCTTGTAAAGTCGGCTACTTCATCCTCTGAATTAGAGCTATTTGAAGTCTAGCATAACTTTCTACCAATGTTTTCTAGTCTAGCTGGGTGTACTAAGAGCTGCTTGGGAAAGGAAACAGGTGGAGAGGAGGATGAGTGGATAAGAAGGCAGCTTTCATCTTTGTTCAACTTTCTGGACAAGGCATGGCGTCTGCCTCCTGGCCCAACCTAGGACATGCCCTGAGGCTCTTCCTTACCTCTCCATGGGCCACTTACGTTGGCATGGGCACAGAGTCCAGATTTTCCATGTGCTCTTGCATCTGGGCTGGGAGTTTGATGCCTCCTTGATGATTCTTTTTCTCGAAGACATTCTGAGCTTTTTCTCTGAGAGATGGCAGCAGAGTAGACAGGACTGGAGAGCGCATGTTAATGGCTTTTTTAATCGCTGGGCGTTTTGCCATCATTCTCCTGGGGTGGGGGGTGGGAGAGGGGACATTTAGGTTATATCATCCTGTTTTCTAGAAATGTTGCTGAGCTTTGGGAAGTCACAAGGTCATACCTGAATTGCACGAAAGTCATGCGTTTCTTTTCCCCTCCTGATTCTTCAACCTCACGCTTCCTCCGAGGAATGTTGAACATATTGGTACGAAAGAGCCTCCCTATTTCTTCCTCAATCTCTGCGAAGTGTTGACGTCGGAAGACAATCCAAGCTACATATGTACAGAAAGTATAAAAGGACTACAACAGAAAACAGACAAGAATCACGACCCACGGCGATGACAGTAAAAATTCCCACCTGTCCATATGACACAGCTAAGCAGAAGCTAACCCAGATGACCCCATTTCTCCACATTCCTGAAAAGCTGTGGCAAATTACACATGTACTCGCCTTTGCAGGAGGAAAACAAGACCAAAAATTTAAGGTATGGCATACAGCTTGTTAGCATCCTTTTTTTTTTTTTATTTTTTATTTTTAAAGATTTTTATTTATTTATTAGAGAGAGAGACTGAGAATGAGAGGAGAGAAGGTCAGAGGGAGAAGCAGACTTCCCGCAGAGCCGGGAGTCCGATATGGGACTCGATCCCGGGACTCCGGGATCATGACCTGAGCCGAAGGCAGTCGCTTAACCAACTGAGCCACCCAGGCGCCCCTGTTAGCATCCTTTTAAGAAAAGATATTCACTAAAAATAAGTGCCTGAACAAATGCCTTTTGGTTATTGGTAGACCAGGTTTAATACAAAAAAGAACAATCCCAAAACGTAAGTGACTCACCTCAAAGAATTTCCAGTCTTTTTGCGTATCTGATATTTTCTCCCTGCAATATAACAAATCACAACTATAGGTTGAGAGGGAAGTTCAACCTTTCAGTGATCTAGGCAAACCCCTATCTTCAAAGCCTCCTGGCAGGATCATTACCGTGGCCTCAAGGTTATTTAGCTATACAAATGCTGTCGAAAGAGTCCCGACATCTTTTTCTTCAACTTCTTAGGTTATCCAGATCAAAACCCTTACAGTGTTTGGTCAAAAATTAATCAATATAAATTCAGGATACACAAGCCAGCAGGAAATGTATTCTTATGAATGTTTTTGTGATGTGAGGGTTGGGGAGGAAGGAGAGTGGGAAAATGGCGAAGAGGTAACATGGGCTGTTAATCGGTAGGGAAATAGAGAACTAAGGGGAAGTCTAAAGTGGAGAAAAAGACAAAGAATAAACATCTTAATCTTAAAAAGATTTAAAAAATCTTTAAATTAAATCTGCAATTGACTGGGGAGAGTAGTGTGCTTGCCCTTCCTGCCCCATGCAGTATATACACCAAGCCGTAGCTCTTAAAGGCAGGCATCGGCTCAGGAGTCCCTGCAACACAAATTCAAGTGTTAAGGATACTGGACTGGCACAGGCACACTTACTGAACTTGGCCCCCCTCCCCAGCACAGGCCATTCTAGTTCTGATTCCCAGCCTGAGGAGAGCAGGAGTGGCTTGCCGAGGACTTGAGAACCGATGGACAGGCTGTGCACCTGCAATCAGTTAGTCACTCAAGGGGGCCAAGGCTAGACCCAGGCACTTCCAGGCTGATCCTGGACCAGCTTCTGGTTTTGCGTGGGATGACTCCCAGGATTGGCCCTTGTTATCAGGCTTTCAAGAACCATCCTGAACTTCAGTGGTCTGGGGAAGATGACCCAAACCCTCAGGGACTTCATGATCTGTGTGGGCCCAAATTAGCCCTCCGTTTGGGGGAAACACAGAAGCACTGGTTCAGCTTTTACCGGGGTGGATCCCTCCCCTCCCGCAGCCTTTTCATTCCTACACTGGTTTCCTCATGTGCAAGTCTTCAACAAGGAAGTAAGGCCATCATTACAGTGCACATTTACTAAGTACGGACCATGTGCCAATACTATGCTAAGCCCTTTACGTGATTGTATTTAGTCCTCCTAAGATTTCTATCATGTAGTCAACATTATTATTCCCACTTTACAGCTGAGGAGACTAAAGCCCAAAGACATATGTAATTAGGGACAGAGTCTGTACCAAAACTCTGGCCTGTCAGCTCTCCACATCTGTCCCTGTAACCAGAATGCTAGGGAAACAAGCTTTTCCTTTAGATTAGTCTGCAGACTGAAAACATTCAACTACAGAGCCCAGCAGCAGCTTTCAGGACAGGCCTCTGCGTCCATCTGTCCTTCCGCGCCACCTGCAGCCTCCACCCAACCGGAGCCCTTATGTGCCCTTCCCACCCTTCCGAGGCCTCTGTCAACGGCACCAGGCACCAGGCAGACCTGCCAAGCTGAAGCAAAACCCAACTAAAGTTGGTTTTGGGAAGACTAAGTCAGCTTGCCTTCTGGGAGAAGACTGAGAGCAGCACTTAGGTTTGTGCAACTCAAACCAGCACCCTTTCAGTGAGGTTTTGAAATGACAGAGGGCGCAGCAAAACACACACTTTTTCCTCCTTTTTTCTTTTCTTTTTTAAGATTTTATTTATTTGAGAGAGAGGGAGAGGGAGGGAGGGAGAGAGAGAGAGAGAGAATGAGCAGTGGGGAGAGACAGAGGGAGAGGGAGAAGCAGGCTCCCCGCTAAGCAAGGAGCCCAAAGTGGGGCTGGATTCCAGGATCCTGGGATCATGACCTGAGCCGAAATCAAGAGCTGGATGCTAAACTGACTGAACCAAACAGGCTCTTTTTTTTTTTTTTTTTAAGTTTTATTTAAGGAATCTCTACACCTAACATGGGGCTTCAACACATGACCCCAAGATTAAGAGTCACATGCTCTTCCAACTGAGCCAGCCAAGCACCTCTCTTCTCTCTTTAAATGTTAGAAGAGAAGGTACCATGAACATCTTCCAATTTCCCTCAAGTTGCCATAAAACTGGGACTTCTTTCTCATAAAGCCCAAAGCAAACTAATGGAGACTACTCAGAGAAATCAACTACAGAAGGCAGTGGATTTCTTAACATTCTGATTTAGCTCCACATAGGAACCTGAAATGAGTCCAGGAAATGGAGGCAGAGAAAGAGCACATTTGGGAACCTCCTAGCTTGAATCATCAAATTCATCTCTTGGTCACTTTTGGGTCCATTTTTCTTCTTTTTAATTTTACTTTATAATTTTTATATTAAGTACATAATAATTATAAGCTGCTATAAATTAAAAATTTACTAAGCATATATAACAAATTTAAATACTTCAAATCCACCACAAAGTGAATGAAACTTTATATAATACCAAAATCCAATAGAGGGGCACCTGGGTGGCTCAGTGGGTTAGGCCTCTCCCTTCGGCTCAAGTCATGATCTCAGAGTCCTGGGATCAAGCCCCACAATGGGGCTGCCTGTTTGGCAGGAGGCCTGCTTCTCCCTCTTCCACTCCCCCTGCTTGTGTTCCCTCTCTCGCTTTGTCTCTGTCAAATAAATAATTTTTTTTAAAAAAAGAGATATAATACAAACCACAAATGTAATTTTAAAATTTCTGGTGGCCACAGTAAAAAGGAACAGGTGAAATTAATTTTAATATGTAATCAACACTTTAGAATGATTAATGAGATATTTTATTCATTTGTAATTTGTTTGTAAAGTATATATTTTACATTTATAGCACATTTAAATATGGACTAGCTACATTCCAAGTGCTCAACAGACACATGTGGCCAGTGGCTACCATGCCAGTCAGCAAAAATGCTGTCCATTTTACCTGTGAGGACAAATTCTGAAGAAAAGGGGAGAAAGCCAGTCTGGTGGAAAACCTAGAGGTTTTCAGTGACCTGTTATGATATGCTTTCTTATTCCTTCTTGTTACCTTGGACTCTTACCTCTAAACTAAAATGAGTAAAGTATATCATATTTTTAGTAATTCCTGGGGCAGAGGGAGAAAAAAGCTAGGCCCACGAGGTCCTGAGGCCCTATTAAAAAAAAAAAGTTTGTTCCCACCTACCCCCTGCTGCTTTGGGTGAAATCCAGTTTAAATGAAGGTCAAGGCCTACTCTGCACAAAGGAACACAATATCAAAGGATTGTGTTTGGGGGAGGGGAAAGAGGCCTTATTGACTGTGACTAGGAGGGTGGGGGTGGGGAATGAGGCTTAAGGATGATTTATAAACCTGACCTTCAAAGTATGCTCATCCCTTTGCCAGCCTCTCTGGTCACCCATCAGGTGACTGCTTGCACTGAGAGCAATGGAGGAGGGTAGAAATCCTAGGATAGAGGTGGGGGTGGAGCCCAAATGGACCATAACCAAAGAATAGATCTAATTCTAGAGCACTGCCATGAAGAGGTTTTCTTATCTATCCTGGAAAACACAGAGATCTTTTACTGAACGCGTTCATCAAAATCGTGCCAAAGTTTTTGTGTTATCAGGATTTTACAGATGTATTTAGAATAGAAAAGCATGTCCTCCTACTTTTCGAAAAACGTGAAAGCACTAAATTAACAGCCCCCAAATTGCTGGTTCTTCTGAAATCTCTAATTTAACTCCAGAGACAAACAGCGTAAGGTGTCCTAGTCCAATATTAAGTGTGCATATATTTTAAAAAGTCAGAAAATACACGAGAATGTTCTCATGGGAATATTAGCTTATTCACATTGGAAGTGAAAGAATGATATATTAAAATCAGGTAATCACTCCTAACTGGCAAAAAAAACTGTCCTCACTAGATAAAAATCTTTTCTAGATAAAAATAGCCAAAAGAACAATATAAACTCCATTCTAGGACATAATCAACGCCCATGGCCAATTAACAACCTTCATTGGCATAAAACATGCTGTATTGTTTTCCTTGATATCCTTTGTTTGGCTTAATAACCCATATGGAATTTGTTATAGCAGTGATGGGTGGTGGTGAGCTCTAAAGCGATTCTTTGCAAAACTGCTATCCAATAGGCAGGAGAAAAAGCAGGTGACGTTGCACACAACAACAAAAAGACCAGCACCTCCTGGAAAGGAGCCAGTACTAAATGGAAGCAATTCGTATCTTTCAAACATAATGAGTTCTCTGAAAGTTTGTATAAAAATTATATTGTAATAAAAATATACTGTTAAAAGTACAGTAAGTGTAGTCTCTATATCCAGAGAACTAAAAGATACACTATAATTTATAATTATGATATAATGATTCATAGTTAGGGTTTTTAAATCTCAAAATTAGTCTGCACTGAACATGTGCTTTTTATTTTTAATGTTTTTAAAGATTTATTTATTTAGTTAGTTTTTTATTTGAGAGAAAGAGTGTGCGTGCATGAGTGGGAGGTAGGCACAGAGGGAGAAGGGGAGAATTTTTTTTTTTAGGATTTTATTTATTTCTTTGACACAGAGAGATCACAAGTAGACAGAGAGGTAGGCAGAGAGAGAGAGAGGAATGCAGGCTCCTTGCTGAGCAGAGAGCCCCGATGCAGGACCCTGAAATCATAACCTGAGCTGAAGGCTGAGGCTTTAACCCACTGAGCCACCCTGGTGCCCCAGAAGGGGAGAATTTTAAGCAGACTCCCCGGTAAGCGCAAGGCACTAAATCCCACAGACCCTGAGATGGAGACCTGGGCCAAAATCAAGAGTCCAATTTAAGCTTAACCAGCAGAGCCACCCAGGCATCCCTGCACATGTGCTTTTAAAGACAAACATTAAGGGGCACCTGGCTGGCTCAGTCCGGTAGAGCATGCAACTCTTGGTCTCAGGGTTGTGAGTGTGAGCCCCACACTGGGTGTAAAGATTCCTTAAAAATAAAAATCTTAGGGCCCCTGGGTGGCGCAGTTGGTTGAGTGACAGCCTTCGGCTCAGGTCATGATCCCGGAGTCCCGGGATCGAGTCCCACATCGGGCTCCCAGCTCCATGGGGAGTCCGCTTCTCACTCTGACCTTCTCTCTCTCACTCTCTCTCTTTCCTAATAAATAAATAAATAAAATCTTTTAAATAAATAAATAAATAAATAAATAAATAAATAAATAAATAAATAAATAAATAAATAAATAAAATAAAAATCTTAAAAAATTAAACATTAAATATTGCCAACACAATTATTTTTAGAGTAGGTGTTTTTCTGTTTTGTGTTTTTTTACAGTAGGTGTTTTTTTTTAAATAAAGGTTTTATTTATCTATTTTAGACAGAGAGTATAAGAGAGCAAGAGAACATGAGCAGTGGGGAGGGATGGAGGGAGAGGGAGAAGGCAGCTCTCTACTGAACAGGGAGCCCAACATGGGATTCAGTCCTAGGACTCTGGGATCATGATCTGAGCTGAAGGTAGGCGCTTAACGGATTGAGCCACCCAGGCGCTCTAGAGTATGTTTTTTTTTTAACGTTGTTGTGGACTGAATGTTTGTGTCTCCTCAGACCCACCCCAAATTCATATGTTGAAGCCTTAACAACCACCACTGTGGTAACATTTGGAGGTGGAGCCTTTGGGGGGTAATTAGGTTCAGATGAGGTCATGAGGGTGGAGCCCCGTGATGAGATTAGCATCCTTTTAAGAACAGAAAAAGAGACTGGGACTTTCTTTTTCAATCATGGAGGGATTGAGTAAGAAGGCAGCTATCTGCAAGCCAGGAAGAGGGCCCTCGCAAGAACTGGACAATGCTGGCCTCCTGTCTCAGATTTCCAGCCTTCAAAACTATGAGAAAATAAATTTCGGCCATTTAAGCCATTCAAGCCATTCAGTCTGTGGTAATTTGTTATGGAAGCCCAAGCTGACTAATACAAACCTCAAATTCTAGTTTTCTCAATCTGAAGTGATACTTAGAAGACAGAAAAAATTAAAGTAATGTTAAGTTGAGAAAAATTAATTTCTTTAAGGGGGGAAGGGCAAGGGCAGAGGGAGAGGGAGAGAGAATCCCAAGCAGGCTCCACACCCAGCATGGTCCTGAGATCACGACCCTGAGATCACGACCTGAGCCGAAAACAAGGTTAGGACACTTAACTGACCCAGTCATCTAGGCACCCCTGAGAAAAAGTAATTTTAAAGTGACTGAATAGGAAACTGTGAAGCTGATGATGAGCTTGCATGACTATTGAATAGCATCAGAAACAAGGTAGAAATAGTCAAACAAAGATTTTTAACATTTTCATAAAGTGTAAAAACATAAACATCAAAGGCAAGGAACAAACTAGAAAAATAAATGGCCAAGCCTGGTTATATGAAACACAAATTATACAAATACCCACTTTCCAGTTGATAAATGGTTGAAACTAGATGAGGCAGTAATTAATTTTATAATTAATAATATTAATAAACAGACAATAAATTATTTTATAAACAAAAACAGCACAGACCCCACAGTAATGAAAGATATTCAAAGTCAAATAAAATATCTTTAAGTGGGGGCGCCTGGGTGGCTCAGTGAGTTAAAGCCTCTGCCCTTGGCTTAGGTCATAATCTCAGGGTCCTGGGATCGAGCCCCGCGTCGGGCTCTCTGCTCAGCAGGGAGCCTGCTTCCCCCTCTCTCTCTCTGCCTGCCTCTCTGCTTACTTGTGATCTCTCTCTCTCTCTGTCGAATAAATAAATAAATAAAATCTTTTTAAAAAAATATTTAAGCTTTTTTTTTTTTTTACAACTTTAAGCTATCAAAAATATTAAACTAATAGAGCTAGGTATGCTTACTGCTGATGGTGATACAAAATGTTCTAGCCTCTGTGGAGAACAATCTGGAAATATGTGACAAGAGTTAGAAAACTATTGATGCCTTTTAGGTAAATACATTCTTGGTTATAAGCCATAAGTAAACAGCCCAAATAGACAAAGTAATTTATATAAAGATATTCGACAGAAATAGCATAAAGCAGAAAAACCGAAATCACATAAGCGTGCACAGAAGGAATGGTGAAGGCAGACTGGTATATTGCAAAGTAGAATAACGACAGTTACCATTCAAAAGTTCTAGGTGAGGTTCTGTAAGCAGAATAACAGAATAAGGTACACAGAAAATGTAGAACATAAACAGAGTATATGGAAATATCTGTATTTTGAAAATGTGGGGAATGCGGAAAGAAACCATGAATTCTGTTTTTTCCTATAAGGTTAAAAATAAGAGTTCTAGCCATAGCCATGGTGTGGCTCTTGAGCCTGTTTTAAAAACCACTCAGAGAAGGAGATTGGGGGCAGGGGCATTAAGGATCAGAGCTTTCACCTGATGCCTCCAAATATACGTGTGTGATACGACATATTTGGTTTTTTTTTAAAGATTTTAAGTAATCTGGGATGCCTGGGTGGCTCAGTTGGTTGAGCAGCTGCCTTCGGCTCAGGTCATGATCCCGGCATCCTGGGATCAAGTCCCACATCGGGCTCCTTGCTTGGCGGGGAGCCTGCTCCTCTCTCTACCTCTGCCTGCCTCTCTGCCTGCTTCTGTTCTCTCTCTGTTAAAATAAATGAATAAAATCTTTAAAAAAATAAAAAAAGATTTTAAGTAATCTATACGCCCAACATGGGGCCTGAACTCACAACTCCGAGTTAAAGAGATGCATGCTCTACTGACTGAGCCAGCTCAGAGCTCCACGAGACACTTAAATTTTAATTACAGTAATATGTAAACTGTCGTTCTAAGGCAAAGATCATCTCCCCACAAACAACGTCATCCTAGAATCCCAATCTTCCTAGCTTGTACTATGGCTATCTATTGTTGCTGCAAAATGAGCAGCAGGAGGACAGGGGTCACACCCTGTGCCCCCTTGGACAGCAGCCCACACCAGGCCTCCCGCGCCAGGCAGCCAGCCCTGGTCAGCAGTAGGAAGCCTTCCAGGGTGAGAGCAAGATGCCACTGAGCAAGTGTACAGTGTAGATTCCGGGATTCTTCCCAAACAAGACTGCACGTGTGTTTGGGGCTGAGTCTGAACCTGAGCCCAATTATTCTGTGCAACCAAAAAGGAAACTTTCACAAGGGCACCCAAAGTCCCAGTTAAGGGTCTTCCGGAGAGGCCTCCACAAGCAAGCGAGGGTCTCATGGAACTCTAGGGGTGCACTTACTTTCCGCAGCACATGTGATGCTTATCAGGCAGGGCCAAGCCCAGCACGAGCATGCAGTACTTCTGGGCCAAGTACTTCTGCGCCGCCTCCAACTTACTTAGAACCAGTTCCATCTCTTTCTTCTCCACAAGGCCCCTGAAAAGAAAATGATCATTTGGGTCCATTTGGGCAAATGTCAGTGTTCATTAGCGCAAAGTCCGATGTGTAAACTATTTTGAAAGAAATACACAAGTGAGTCAACACATCTCACTTCCCCTTTCATTTATTCAATTTGAGCTACGGCAAAGGGAGGGCCTCCAAGCTCTTTGATATTTAGCCTTGTAATCAGCATCTCGAGTTCACGGTGAATTCTCACTTTTTTATAGATTCTTTATAGTTTGTATCCTTATTTTACATATAGGTCAATCTAATTTATATAGAACAGCTCAACTAACAAATTACCTACACTGGTTTCTGAAGCAGCTAGCAGCCCATTTCCCTGCAGTTTTGTTAAAAGAGCTATGGAGACTCTCTCCCTTCAGCCTCCCCTGGGTTCCTGATGGTACTACTATGTTTGAAGGCTCAATGTTCGATCTCCTCAATGCTTCCCTACTCCCAGTTCTGTGTTTGCTGAGGAAGCATGTGTGAACCACTCCTCTGGAAACTTTGGCATCAATTATAATAACCTTGCTTCCCCGTCCAAACACTTCCCCAGTTCCAACTGAATTGCAAATGAACTTTCCAAAAGACAACCTGTTCTTAGGTTACAGCA
Source organism: Nasua narica (assembly GCA_028533885.1). NCBI lineage: Eukaryota > Metazoa > Chordata > Mammalia > Carnivora > Procyonidae > Nasua > Nasua narica. The sequence continues at coordinate 94,983,965 of CM052797.1, read as the reverse complement.
TGTCTGGAGCCTAATTTTAGGGTTTTCGCAGTACAATTTAGTAGGAAACAATATTGCAAACAATACATTCCAATGATTGCTATTGAAAAGTGAAGTGTCACTGGTTTTTTATCTGCCTTTTAATTTTCAGAAAGATTTAAGCCCCATGAAATGCACCTTATTTATTTATTTTTTTAAGAGGATATGCTGTGGAGCAAGGGGTTTAAGGATAACAGAGATATTTCAAAGCACAAAATGTTATCACATGAAGTGAGAAGGCCCATGAGTTACCGGAATAAAATGAGCTTCTGGAATAGATAAAGTGAGTTCCAACTTTAAACATCCGAATTTCATGTAACCCAAACAACTGCACCCCAAAGCCCATCACTATGCCTACCTCCCTGTTTCTTTCAGCAGCCCCCTCCCTCTATTTCTCAACCCTACGGTGTCAGAACTGCCAGCAGCAAATATGACCCTCTCGCTGTTGAAAACAAAACAATGAAAAAATGCCTTGAAACTTTTAGGCCTCTGGTTCCTAAGTTTAAATATATGTAAGAATCACCTGACATACTCGCTAAAAGTGTAGATTCCTAATGCCACCCCCTCTCCAAGATCTTGATTCAGGAGGTCCGCATGCCTGGCTCTTAAAACAAGTATATTCCTTTGGGAAAAACTTGATGATGATTTCAAGTGCCATACAACTGACCATAAACTTGGGTCCAATAATCTCTCCTGAAAATTTATCCTTCTTAAAAAAATTATCCAAAATTAATGGGGAATCTAATGCATGAAGATATTCAATAATATTCAATTATTACGTATTTGTCTGAAAACTGGCAACTCTCAAAAATATACGTAATGGAGGGGAAAAAGGAGTAGTAATGCAGGCTGTAGTAATACAGCCAAATACTGTTCAAGCACTTGACATTTATTAACTTAACATATGAGTCCCTAAAGGATTTATTCCAGGACCGAAGCTCATACCCTTAACCACTATACGAACTATACTACCTCTTAATAGGTAAGTCAATCAGTTGATAACACACATTAGCTTGATGAGAAGTTACACCACCATCAAAAAATTATAATTATGAAGATGTAAAAACTTGAAAAATACTGATGTTTTAAAAAATTGCATAATTTTGGGGCGCCCGGATGGCTCAGTTGGTTAAGGCTCTGCCTTCGGCTCAGGTCATGATCACAGGGTTCTGGGATCGAGCCCCGCATCAGGCTCCCTGCTCAGCGGGGAAGCCTGCTTCTCCCTCTCCCACTCCCCCTGCTTGTATACCTCTCTCGCTGTGTCATTCTCTGTCAAATAAATAATAAATTTTAAAAATCTTTTTAAAAAATAAAAAATTGTGTAATTCTGCCTTTGTACAGAAGCTACAAATCCTAATTACAAATGGACAAACTCTGTATAAGAGAGCTCAGCTGACTGGAGCGGGGTGGTTGGACACACTGCAGAGGGGCTGAGAGGCTGGGGAGTCAGATAGATCTGGGCTCCCATCTCAGCTCCACCACTAACTAGGCAAGTCTTCTCCAGCCAGCTCCTTAACCTCTCTGAGCCTTAGCTTCTTCAGCTGTAAAATGGGGATAAGTCTCCTTCTTCTGGAATTGGGGCTTTTACTCATCTAAAACTACCACCTTGTACCTTGGTACCCCTTCCAGTTCTCCTCTCACAGGTTGTAGGCTTTCCTCCCAAGTGGCGACTTCTGAGCTAAGACAATATAGATTATCTCATCTAATCTGGATGATAACTCGTAAAGTAGCTACTACCATTATCCCTGTTCTACCTCACTAGTTTGACTGAAATAAAATTTCTTTTTTAAAGGTTTTATTTTTTGGGTGCCTGGGTGGCTCAGTTGGTTGGGCGACTGCCTTCGGCTCAGGTCATGATCCTTGAGTTCCGGGATCAAGTCCCACATCGGGCTCCCAGCTCCACGGGGAGTCTGCTTCTTCCTCTAACCTTCTCTCCTCTCGTGCTCTCTCTCACTTTCTCTGTCTCTCATATAAATAAAAAAAATCTTTAAAAAATTTTAAAAAAAGATTTTACTTATTTATTTGACATAGAGAGAGAGAGAGAGATCACAAGTAGGCAGAGAGGCAGGTGGTGGGGGGGGAGAGCAGGCTCCCTGCTAAGCAGAGAGCCTGATGTGGGGCTCCATCCCAGGATCCTGAGATCATGACCTGAGCCAAAGGCAGAGGCTTTAACCCACTGAGCCACCCAGGCACCCCTGAAATCAATTTTTTTTTCTTAAAGTTGTTTAAGTCCAGGGCTCCTGGGTGGCTCAGTTGGTTAAGCAACCGCCTTCGGCTCAGATCATGATCCGGGAGTCCCAGGATCGAGTCCCGCATTGGGCTCCCAGCTCCACAGGGAGTCTGCTTCTCCTTCTGACCTTCTCCCCTCTCATGCTCTCTCTCTCTTTCTCAAATAAATAAAATCTTTAAAAAAAAAGTTATTTAAGTCCAGATATCTCAATACAATCTATATTTATTTCTATTATAACTGACTACTGGAAGCCTGAAAGTGAAATGTTAGTCTAATTATTTTAGAATCACACCACAGAGCCAATCATTTTAAGGCTTGGATTTTTCTGTCATTCCGTAACTGATACTTTCTAAAAAAGTCTACCTTACACCACTGTGCTCTAATAAGTTTTAGTGTATTTCAAAACAACTAAGAAACCTTTTTCTCTGTTGTCTATTCCTATAAATTTAGAAATGAAACAAAGGTCTCTGCTAGATTAGCAGTAACCCTTAGAATTAGAAAACACCACATAAATTATAAGCTCATATGCTGCCAAAGTCTCATCAGCTCTTTTTGGGGGATGATAAGACTTCTCAAACCTTCTGAGTCTTTAGCTGGCTGAGCCCTTTTGCTTGCCACCATTGAAACACTTCATGGGGGGTGGGGGGGGGCGCCTGGGTGGCTCGGACACTGAGTGTCTGCCTTGGGCTCAGGTCATGATCCCAGGGCCCTGGGATCGAGCCCCACATTGGGCCCCACATGGGCTTTCCTACTCAATGGGAACCCACTCCCCCTGCTTGTGTTCCCTCTCTCACTGTGCCTCTGCCAAATAAATAAAATCTTAAAAACAAAAACAAAAACAAAAACACAACACCTCATGATCTCTGGCTGCCTCACTGTGAAGGCAGCCCTGAAATAATGCGGATATGGTATATTATGATGGCTTCACTGCAGCAGCAGTGTTTGAATTATTTATCTGGTTCTTTACAAAGCTGCTGTCCAGATACATTTAACTATCCATAAAATGTTTTTCAAACTGCTTGGTTGTACACAAGGATTTTGCATTTTTAAAAACATTCCACAGCAACAAATTGATGACTCTTGACAGCATTTCTAACAGCTAAATCATTGGGTTGGTTCCACACGTACTGGGGAGGGCAGCCTGGGCACTCGGAAAGTTCCATGGCTTGCAAAAGGTCACTAAGCCTGAGAGGCATTGTTCTGCTCTGGACTCTGAGTTTCCAGATTCTTGCCCTGTACAGCTCTGAGCCACCTCTGCCTAAAGCAATTAAATTCTTCCTACGTAGCCTAAGAAATCTTGTTTGCTTCTGTGATACGGAATATCATTTGGTTGCATCTATTAATTTTTTTTAATTCTTAGTTTTTTTCACTAGATGCTTACAAAGGCACTAGCAAGAATTTCATAAGCATAAAAAGCAGAGAACCAGTATCTGTATCTGCACTGTCCAATATGATAGCCATGAGCCACATGTGGCTATTGAGCACTAACTGTGGTCAGTCTGAATTGAGGTATACTGTTAAGTGTAATACAGATACCAGATTTCAAAAACATACCACAAAAAAAAGTAAAATATGTCATCAGTAACTTTCTAATATTGACTACATGTTACAATGACATTTTTGAGTCACTGCATTAAATAAAATACATTATTAAAATTAATTTTACCTTTATCTTTTACATTTTTTAATATACAGCTACTGAAAAATTTTAAGTTACATATGTGGCTCTCATTATTTGGCACTGCTAGTTTATATTATCTGAAATATTTTGTTGCTAGAAAAACATTTGCATTACTCAGTGAGCTTTAAAAATGGATGAACTCCTCCCATGTAAAATGTTTTCGTATACTCCAAAACTTTAAAAATTTCCCTCATCTCTTTACCTTGGCTTTAATACCGGCAATAAAATAACTTTAAAGTGCACTACAAAATCCTACTTACACCATATAGCTTTTGGGTTTCCTTTCCAATGAGTTTTTTTCCAAGTAATGAGATAAATAGTACAACAATGCCATGAGGAAATTGTCAAGGTTTTTATTCCTGTGGGGAGAGTAAAAAAAGAAAGAAAGAAAGAAATGCTAAAATATTTACTTTTTCTTCAAATTTTTATTTAAATTCTAGTTAGTTAACATATAAACCTATTTCAAACACAAAAATTTTTCCTAAGTATACATGGGCACACGACACAAGAATACACAGAAATACACGTTATCATGCCTATCACGCAACTAATTTACCATTTAAAATTCTATCCTCTATACCACTGAAGATGTAAGAAACCTGATTTTTGTGACCAAATTTTTTAGGGGGTCACACTCTAAATTATAATTTTGCTTATGAATTAGTTTTAATTTTTTTTTAAAGATTTTATTTATTTGACAGAGAGGAGAGAGATCACAAGTAGGCAGAGAGAGAGGGGGAGCAGGCTCCCTGCCAAGCAGAGAGCCCGATGTGGGGCTCAATCCCAGGACCCTCAGATCACGACACGAGCCGCAGGCGGAGGCTTTAACCCACTGAGCCACCCAGGCGCCCCATATTTTCCATTGTTTAAAAAAAATGTACACACATGTGTAAGTAAAAAGTCCTCTCACTCCTTTGCTACCATCCTACTTTCAAGCGATAGCCACTGCTGAGTGGAATAAATCCTTCCTGAACTTTTCAGAGCACAGACAATTACAGATAAGGCCCTCCCCCACCAACACACATATATAGGCATGAATATATGCCTTAAAATTTTCTTTGGTAATGAAGAAAATAACGCTATATATACACAAGTCTTTGCAACCTGCTCCTGTCACTTAACTGCTTAGCATGGGCCTCTTCCCTTGATACTATGTATCGATTTTCCTTATTCTTTCAAAAGCTGGATAAAGTATTCTATATCTCATAATTTATTTAACTAGTCCTCTATTGATGGATATGTAGGTCTTTTAAAAATATTATTGACATTGCTGCAGTAATTATCCTTATGGCCACGTCTCTGAGTAACTTCCTAGGAGTGAAATTGCTAGGGCAGGGTGTATATAGCCTATTAAAGTTTCACAGTTTTGCTCTAGGAAAAGGCTGCAATGATTCACGATCCCATCTCATCTGTTTTAAAACTAGAAGCCTTTGTCTTCTTTCTAAATATTCTTACAAGATTTTTGCTGCTTCCTTTCTAGCAAATGCAAATTCTTACTGGCACTCTTTCTTCAACTATACCTTGACAACTGGATGAAGATGAATGCATTGCAGATTTTTTTTCTACCATGTTGGTACCTACCTGTCCTGGGTTGGGTTCTCCCAGAAACAGACTCTTGAGGCAAAGATGTAAGAGTAAGTAGTTTACTTAGGAAGTGCTCACAGGAAACATCAGGAGCGGGGTGGGGAAGCCAGATAGGAAAGGGAAGGAAGCCCACACGGTGGGTCTTAACAAGTTCATTATCCCTGTGGACAAATGCATTTCAGTCCTGTGCTGGGCTCTAGGAGGCAGTGCAGTAAACTTCTCAGAGTTATCCTGACAGAAGGAAGCTGGGATATTTTTGTACCAACTCTCCATCTAGCACAACTCTGATGGAAGGCTGCTTCTGGGACACTGACTCGCTAGTGCTCCCAGCTTGCCCTGTAGTCAGGCTGAGGGGGCTCCTGCTGCTGAATAAAGCCTCAGGTGTTTGCTACAGCAGTCTTCGCTGAATGCTGAGGGAATGTGGGATGGCTGCCAATCTTGGGTACCCAGTTTTCACAGAGCACTGACAAGTGTGGCGCCATGAGAAGCACCTTCCACCCACAGCTAGACCAAGACATAATTACTTCCGATTTTGTATCTGAGGAAACAGGCTTAGAAAGGTCAAGAAGCTCACCCAGAGTCATGCACCTAGTACTTGCTGGGGCTCCAAACATGATCTTCAATAAGTGAGTATACCCTCTAACCATTATATAAATATATTGGAGTCTTTATGGGACTTTGACAACATGCTCTCCATTCTCCTTCCCCTGGGACTTTCTTTTGGGCTCCTGTGACTTCTGGCATCCTGTCTTTGGTCTCATCTTGGAGACTGAGTCCTAAGGGCATGGCTTGCATAAAGCCAGTCCCATGTCCTTTCTCCAAAAACCCTATTTGTTATCATTTATCAGTTGGAATTGCTTCAGATTAAAGATAAAAGATCTAAAATGTCTCACAAGCATTACATACCTCATAAATGTTGTAAAAGAACAGATCCGCTGTATCTCAGTATCTTGCAGCAAAAACAAAGCAACAACTAAAAGGAGAGAAGAAGGACAATTGAGAGAGGGACAAAGGGCTGTCACAGAGGTTCACTCCAGACAGGATATGTGAAGAGGCCGAAACAGTTACTCACATTTAGCATCATGTAGTGTCACGTTGCCCTGCTGACCTCGTTTCTCTAAGGCTTTAGATGACTTATCATCTCTTGAAACAAACTTTTTATCTGTCAACCTGTTTTGGAAGAGAACAGTTTCTAGTGGTGGTCTGAAAGGTCTCAGTTGTATTTAATTGATCCTGAGGCGCATGAGGCTTTTACTATAAAGGAAGGAGAGCTTGAGTGTCAAAACCCCAAAATAGGGTTTTATTTCATGGAGGAAACTTCTGGAATGCATTTTATTAAACATTATATTTACCAGGCTAGGAGTAGGAGAAATGCATACCGCTTGATATAAAATGTAAATACCAATTCCATCCAAAACAGATCATTTAAATCACCTAATAATCATCTATTTAGATAATCTATTTATGGTGTAGCTACCCTTTTCAGATTTAAAAAAAAAGTATAAAACGTTGAAAATTTGCTATGAGCCAAATCACCACAGGGATACATCTGCAGGGACTACTGTAATGCCTCCCATAATGGAGATAGAGTGCATGTTCTTTCCTTAATTGGTATCTGCACACCACCCTCCGATAACATGAATGATACTTTCTTGGAATCTGTGACAACCCGAGCCATTCTGCTGAGAGGAGCTATGAGAAGCGCTGCCACGGTTGGGAAGCGAAGGTACCTGTCTGAAGCGGGACCATCAGTTTCAGCAAAGTGTATTGCTTTGCCTTTCTTGCCTTTCTCCTTGAGTTCTATTGCAGGTGTAAAACTGTAACAGAAGGGAGAAAATTAGGAACCTAACCTTTCCCCGGGAGGAAGACTGATCCTAGCAGGACAGCAGCTCATGGAATCTTAGGACTCGCAGATGTTATGAGGTGCCTGAGGAGAACCTGAGGCACCCGTGGTACTTGATTCACATATTTACACGTGGAACAACCATCTAGAAAAAGATGAACATTTCAGGCTTTACGATCAGCCTCTGCGTATCGGCAGCCTCCAGAACACCACCATACACAAAACATTTCCATCCAAAAATGTTGTAGTAGCTTCACAAGAAACAGAAAGCTCATGAGAAGTCTGGAGAGATGTTTTTATTTATTGAGCACTTGTTACCCACCAAGTGCTTTTAGGCACAATCTTATTCAATCACAGCGACTCTATGAGAAAATATTACTAGCATGGCCACTTTTACACACGAAGAAACAGAAGCTTAGAAAGAGGTAAGTAAGGTGACCAAGATCACTGAGCATGTGTCGGAGCCAGAAGAGGGGTCTGGGATCAATCACCACAGAGCCACGCACGTACCCACCAGGCAGTCCTGCCTCCTGAGCTGCCATCTCAGTCGCCACTGCTCTGGACTCTTGACTATCTCACCGACGGTTTCAGGACCCTTTTTTTTTTTAACTCAGTCACATAAATAACTTCGTTCCTAAACTCTAAGGTCACACAAACACTTACTAAGCAGTAAGGGGGCTGAGGAGGGACCACGACTGAGCAGCAAACACACAGACACTGAGGCCATACTCTGTGTCACACTTTGCTCTGACAGGAAAAGAAGATGGTGTCTGTTCGAGTTCATGCACAGCCTCTTGGGAATATCAGCAAAATAGAAAAACCAAGGAAAACATTTTCAAGGCCAGCAGAATGTGGTTCCTGCCTTTACAGGGGGTACATTTTCTGGGAGAATTGGGGTGTCTACGAAATATATTGGTTTGGAAGCCCACCATGGACTATGATTTTCATGTTTCCGTCTGCAACAATGCCAGAATGATAACACAACCAAGAAGTTTAATCTCTGCCCACAGTTTCATGTCTCTCGGCTAAGCTTAAGAGCAAATATAGTGGGGCGCCTGGGTGGCTCAGTTGGTTAAGCAACTGCCTTCGGCTCAGGTCATGATCCCGGAGACCCGGGATCGAGTCCCATATCGGGCTCCCGCCTCTGTGGGGAGTCCACTTCTCCCTCTGACCTTCTTCTCCCCTCTCATGCTTTCTCTATCTATCTCAAATAAATAAATAAAATCTTTAAAAAAAAAAAAAAAGAGCAAATGTAGTAAGAGAAGCACATTCCCCCAGACTTTACTCATTCTCTAAAGATGGTTATGAATCATGTCTACTCTCTTCTTCTCCTTGTCAACACAACAGTTTTGTGTATTTTAACAGGTTTTTTTTTGTTTTTTTTTTTTTGGACACAACAGGTTTGAAACAAATTTCTTTGAAAATTTTCTGGGATTGATGTTCCCCACAAAGTAACCATTTTAGAGAAATACTTTCCCGTGGGAATAATAAAGTTAATCAGTTTGCCTCTTTCTTCCCCCAGGAGTTTTTGCCAACCTCCTAATAGTATTCAGGTTGTAGAACAGCTTCGCTCCTAAAAGCATGTACATCATGTCACCACAAGGGAATGACCCTTTGTATTTTCCTTTTTTTTTTTTTTTAAATCATTGGCACCACGTTGATCAGTGGATGATTTCTAAGCTTTTCATTCTTTCTGATGCTCCTATCACTGGTGCCCAAGGACTGAGTATTTAGTGGGAAGGGTATGCTAAAATATTGAGGGAGGGGTGGGAAAAAAAAGAAATGGATGAATACCAAATGTTCACAGTGGCTACTGCCGAAGAGAGACTGAGGATTAGATGGGGCAGAGAGGTGAAATGGTGATGAAGAGGTCTATCTTCCAAATTGTATACTTCCAATGCATTTGAGTTTTTTTTAATAACAAGAATATATCGATTTATTTCCTGCATCACTAAGAAAAATTTGACAGAGATACACAGAAAGAAAACATTAAATGGTTGATAACGTTATATTGACAGGACATTTTAACAAAATAATCAGCTCTCCCAAAGATCCAGACTTTTTTTTAAAGTAGACTTCAACGCAGGGCTCAAACTCACAAACCCTGAGACCAAGACCGGAGCTGAGATCAAGAATCAGATGCTTAAACAACTAAGCCACCCGTACGCCACTCCCAGGCATTTTCTAACGGCTCTCTGAAGCCATTTTGCCTTGCTAGATGCCTTGTGCAGATTCCTTCATATAACCATCCTAAACAAGAACACAAAGTTGTTTTCACATTTCTCCTTGGATCATCACACTGTTTTGACCACTTATAAGCCACTGGCTATTAACTTTCCTACCCCAGGCTAAGTCACAGGACACCAGCTCTCCCAGGATTTCTCTTCTCTAGAAGATAAGAGAAGATAGATACACCCAATCTCAGTGACTGTCAAATGAAACTGCTGTCTCCTACTCTTTTCTCAGTCCTATCCCTATAATTCAAAGTGTCTGGCCCTATTTGCCCGAGATGATCTGAGATGAGACAGCCTTAAAATAAGACTAAGTGCCTGTCCTTAGCCAGTAGTCTGACATTTGCTGCTAAGCTTCTAGTCCCTATTCTCTGACCTTCGGACATGCCTTCTCTACTTCACACTTGTCTAAGTGGCTGTTCCCTTGAGTCAAGTCATTCTCTAGCTCGCCTGGTGAGGATTCCTCCCTGTGAGGGCCCCGCTGTACCTCTACAGGCAGACTCCACTCACAGTGCATCTGAAATCACTAGAAAGTGTCACTAGCACTAACGGAAAGCTGTCCTTAAAATCGTACCTCTGATTGGCTCCCAAACCATAGTCTGAGCTAGTGCTGTGCCCTCCTGGGGTCTCCACTGTCTCCCCTTCCATCTGGCAACCCATTTAGAATCTGGGCCTTTCTTGAACCACATTTTGTTACACTCCCAGTATTACAACACAATCATGTCATTTCCCTTTGCTCTGAAATAAAATGAGGAAACGAACCATATTTTCCCCTAGAACCCGTCACTAAAATGCAGAAGGCTGGACCACTCTTGGCTTCCACACAAGTTAGAGTTCCTCAGTGGTTACTGGAGTCTTCTCTTAGGCCATGAGGAAAGACGAGGAGTTTGGGACTTCTAGAGGTATAGTTTCCTCAATTGTATGTCCTCAGGGGAGTCAATGACCTTGCCAAAGACTCAGGCGGGCTGCTGGTGCTCTCCCAGCTGTGAGGAGGGGCTCTTGAAACAAGGAAGGGTAGGACAGCTGACACTGTGTCAGAGAAAAGCCTGCCTCATGAGCCAACCCACCGGTGGCCTCTGAAAAAGGTATTCCCTCTTTAACAAATAAGAAATGGGCATGCGTGCTGATGAATTATCCAACACCCTCATTTACTCCTCACAAAACATTATTATTCCATTTTATAGACAAGGGAACTGATCATCAACGAGGCTAAGTAACCAGACAATCTAGTCGGTGAGAGACCTAGGTCAGCTCAGGTCATGACCCCAGGTCCTAGGATCGAGCTCCACATCAGGCTCCCTGCTTGGCAGGAAGCCTATTTCTCCCTCTCCCACTCCTCCTGCCTGTGTTCTCTCTCCCCACTGTATCTCTTTCTGTCAAATAAATCCACGAAAGAAGAAAGAAAGACAAGACCAGACAAGACCAGACCAGACCAGACCAGACCATCCTTTCCTGCCCATTAGTGTGTGTTCATTCCTGTATAGAGTTATGGGTATCTGGGGCGCCTGAGCGGCTCAGTGGTTAAGCCTCTGCCTTCGGCTCAGGTCATGATCTTAGGGTCCTGGGATCAAGCTCCACTTTGGGCTCTCTGTTCAGCAGGGAGCCTGCTTCCCCCTCTCTCTGCCTGCCTCTCTGCCTACTTGTGATCTCTCTCTCTGTCAAATAAATAAATAAAATCTTTAAAAAAAAAAGTTATGGGTATCTTGTATTCTGATACAGTTATCCCTCTCAGGGTATAATCTGCAAACGTAAGGCAAGATCTGCCTGTGACATGGGGAGCTAGGTCCTCTCTGAAAGGTAAGTGTTCCAATGTCACTCATTCAGGAAAGATGCCAAGCCCTGCAAGGTTGGGAAGAGGAAAGCAATCATCTCTGAACTAGAGAACAGCTACAAGTCTGCAAACTCCCATTTGCTAGTGGGTATAAAAGACGGCCTACCCCGTGGGGAAAGAAGACGGAAACCCCAGGCAGGTTTCCCAGGGTCTGAAATTGACAGGTTAAAAACCAAATGCCCCTGAGATCAAGCTGTTACTTTGTGAAAGCAAATTATTTGGATTCATAACACTTCAAATTTTCTTCCCTACTGCTGATTGTTCTTTCTTTAGTCTCCTTCTAAAGTTCCTTTTCCTGGACATGTTCCCTAAATGAGAGCCTTTCTCAGGGTTCCATCTGGTTCCTCTTCTCACTTTCTCTGAGTGATTTCATCTACTCCACTAACATCGATAACTGACAACTTCATAGTGAAGGTTCAGCTCTTTCTGCAGACTTAAAAAATGATACATCTGCCCACTGGATACCTTCCCTTGGGCATCCTACAGACACCTCAAACTCAGTTTGTCCAACACTGAACTCATTACCCTTTAACTTGTACTCCCTACTACTCCCTCATCTCAGCAAATGGGTGCCACCCCCCGCCAAGTGGCCAAGGCGCACAATGGTGTCCTTGATTTCTCCATCACCCGTGGCCCTTGCAGCCCACTAACCACTTAATCCTTAAATATGTCTCGAGTTTGTCTACTTCCCTCTCTTCCCATTGCCACATCCTCAATTTTATCTACCATCATCTATCAACAGAATGTCTGCAACTGCTTCTTAACTGATTTCCTGCCTCTGGCCTTGTTTCCCTCCAAACTAGTTTCCACCCTGCGGCCAGAGTCATTTTACTAAGGTGCAGTTCCAAACCCAGTTCACTTCTCTGTTTAAAACTTTTCAGTGGTGGGTCACCTGGGTAGCTCAGCTGGTTAAGCATCTGACTCTTGACTGGGCCCAGGTCAAGGTCCTGGGATCAAGGTCAAGGTCTCAGGGTCCTGGGATCAAGCTTAGGTCATGATCTCAGGGTTCCAGGATCAAGCCCTGTGTCAGGCTTCATACTCTGTGAGGAGTTTCTTAAGATTCTCTCTTCCTCTCCTTCTGCCCCTCCCCCTGCTCACACACACTCTCTCTCTAAATCTTTAAAAAAAATTTGTTTTTATTTTTTTTAATTAAAAACAAAAATAAAACAAACTTCCAGTGGCTCCCCTGTGCCTTCTGAATGAAGATCAGATTCCTCAGCAAAGCATGGAAGCATGGAAGACCTTTCATGATCTTACCCTGGTTTAAATACTCACGCCTGCCTGGAACCCTATATCCAGCCTCCCGAACGACCTGTAGTCTCAAATATGCCCCAGGCCATCTGACGCCTGGGCCTTCGCATATGCTAGGCCTTCTGCCTAGAATCCACTCTCATCCTCCCCAACCAAATCTCCCTTTGCCTTCAAGTCTTGGCTTAGATATCACCTTCCCTGGGAAGCCTTCCCTGTCCCAAACCCCCACTCCCCTGGGTTTCAGAAAATGGCCCCATTTGGGGACTGGGTCTAGGTACTTGGCTGAACACAGTTTTCCTCAGCGTTGGCCCTAGCCCAGTGGTGGCAGGGGTTGATAGTTACTAATGAATGGGGCCTAGGGAGAGCAGCAATCTTAGGGGAAAGAGTTAAGGTCATAGCACTGCTACCAACAGACTCCTTCCAAGAGGAGCCTAGAAGGGTCTGGTTTATTTTCGGTAAGAAGGGAAGCATAGATACCTGCCCCACCCCAACCCCTTCTAACTGCCTCAGTCCTGTTTCATCTCCCTCCCACCATACTCAGGGGGAAGGTGCTTTTCTGTGCTCTTGACCCCACTCCCCACCCTTTCCCTTCTGTTCCATCTCTTCTTTTCCCCAAAACAAACCTGAGATTTTCCTACCTTGAAAACAAAACCAATAGAAATTCCCTTTCCTTAGGACTGGATCCCCAAAAGGCTACTGTATCTTATTTTCCTTCTTCACAGATAAAATCACCCTTGGTAAGTGTACTCTATTTTTGCCAGGTTCTTGAATTTATCTCAGATATTCTCTTCAAACTACTGTTAATATGATCTCTACCTTAACTGGCCTCCTGAAATTGCTTCTAACCTAGACCCCCTCCTGTAATCCTAACTTGTTAAATCCAAAAGCCTGTTTTTAGTATTTGCCTCACCATGAACTCTCTTTCGCATCTGACATCGCTGACACTCCCCACTCCATCCTCTTATTTTCAAAGGCCTATGTTTCTCAGGATTTTTTCTTTGACCCTTCTAATTATTCTTCCTCTCTGCTAGCTCCTCTTTCTTTGCCTGTCCACTATTCCTGGGAGCCACGTGAAAATAGCTATGAAAACTTTTAACACCTGTGTACACTTGATTAAGAGACATATCAAACCAATTACGATGTATGGAAATTATCTGGATCCTGATTGGAAGAAACTGGTAAAACAATGGACAATAGCAGATACCAGAGTACAAACTGAATATATAATGCTATAAAGAAATTATCATTTGTAAGTACATAAATAGTGAGGGTTTTTTTGTGGTTTTTTTTAAGATTTTATTTATTCATTTAACAGAGAGAGAACACAAGCAGGCAGAGAGGCAGGCAGAGGCAGAGAGAGGAGCAGGCTCCCCGCGGAGCAAGGAGCCCGATGTGGGACTCGATCCCAAGACACTGGGATCATGACCTGAGCCAAAGGCAGTTGCTCAACCAACTGAGCCACCCAGGCGTCCCAATAGTGAGTTTTTTTAAGAGTGCTTATTTTTGAGATACATATTGAGATATTTATAGATGAAATGATATGATATCTGGGATTTGCTTAAAAATAATCAAGAGGTGGAGTAGATGGGGTGTGGATGAAATCGACCTTAATTTGGTGACTGTTGATGCTATGCCAAGGGAATGCTGGAGTTCATTATATTATTCTCCTACTTTCATATATGCTTGGAATCTTCCAGTATGAAAAGTTTTTAAGTGTTTACGATTATTTTAAAAACTTTAATAATGCTGTAAGAAAAAAACTAGCAAAAAACCAGACCTGCAAGGATTTTAGATATTGGAATCATCAGTCACAGGATATAAAATAAATGTAACCAGTATGTTGAAGACAAACAAATAAAAATAAGGTGGTAACTCTTCACAGTGGTGCCCTGGTGTTCTTTGGGGGTAGAACAATGGTAGAATTTTCACTTTCAACTTTGTACACTTATGCACTTATTTTCAATACATACGTACAACTTTGCAATAAGAAAAAAGATGGAAATGCAGAATGTAGTAAGTTAAAAGCATGTGTTCATGTACACACATATAGAAAGAAGATTTAGAAGGCTATATAATAAGATATTAATAATGTTAACAGTTACTTTGCTGGGTGGGACTGTAAAGGTTTTTTGTTGTTGTTTTTGCTTACTGGTATTTTCTGATTTAAGTAACATGACTTTTAAATTTTTTTTCATAATTTTTAAAAGTACATATTTCCTAGGGCTCTGGCCTTTGTCATTTCACTCCACCCTCTAATTCTGCTCAGGCCTCTCTCATGAGGGCCAAACTCCTGCCTACTGACCTGGGAGTCTCATGGGCAGGCACCTCAAATTCTGCACATCTACAAAAGTCAACTTGTTACTTTTCACCCCTTCCACAAACCTACTGGCCCCCCGCCGTCCTTATCTCAAGGGGCAATAGCATCGCCCACACAGTGAATGGGATATTCGTGCTTCCTCCTCCCCTCGTCTCACAGCCAGTCTCACCAGCTACTCCCTCCTTCTGCAAGGCCAGATTGACCTCCCGGTACCTCTGCAGCAGGGCTTTGACTCTTGTTCTGCCAGTCTTCGTTGGGCTCCTAGTCCCCTCTCCCTTGGATTGCTGCCTAAAAACCTAGGTTTTTTTGTGGTTTTTCTAGATTTTTCCTTTAATTTATTTGAGAGAGAGAGCACGCCCAAAGGGAGGAAAGGAAGGAGAAGCTGACTCCCTGCTGAGCAGGGAGCCTGATCCCCCCAGGACCCTGAGATCAAGACCTGAGCGAAAGCAGCCGCTTACCCAACCGACTGAGCCACCCAGGCGCGCCCGTGTCTCCCTAGCTCTAATCTTGCCCCTCCAGGCTACTGTGGGAGGGGCTTTCTAGAGCACAGATGCAATCCCATCCTGTATGCTCAGTCAAGGTTGATGGAGCGTACTAAACAGAATCAGGTATGAGTGCAGTGACTGAACAGGCCTTCCTTCTGGGCCTCCGCAGCTCCCCCCCACCACGGTCTCCTCTCAACCTCCCCTGCCTCTGCCCTGTACTGTCACCAGCAACTGGGGTGGCATAAGTCTCTAAAAAACAGTTTCTGAAAAAAAAGAGCATGTTCCGGCTCATGAGTCCTCTCACATTTTAATTGGTGATGGGATATGCTTAGACTCCAAAAGGGAATCAAACCTGCACTTCCGTCAAATCCAAACACTAACTCTGGCCTGAAACACCCAAAGGTCTGCTCTCCTTTACCTTAGTACTGTCCTTAGCAGCAGGACTCTCCAGGGAATCCTGACACTGGCGTGTGCCATGCTGAGCTGCTTAAACACAGAGCAGCTCCACCACAAAAAGCTGTCACCCATCTACTCTTCATGGCATCCTTCTCCCTCTTTCCTAACTGCTCCCATTTTGTGTACTCCACAGTCCAGAGTTTGTGTGTTACTTTGGTTTGATTTGGTTTTTTGCTTCTTAAAATTGTGGTATAATTTAACATATAAAGTACATAAATCTTAAATGGACAGTTTGATGAATTTTTTACTAGGTACATACCCATGTAACCACCACCCAGATCGATATATAGTCCATTTCCAGCACTAAACCTTCCCCTACCCCCTGCCAGTTGATAATGTCCCAAAGGTAACCGCTATTCTGACTTCTATCATCCCAGTCCTTTTCTGCCTGTTATTTTAAACTTTTATATAAATGGAATTACAGATTTACATCTTTGTGTCTGGCCTTTCAACATTATGTCGTATAATCTACCTTTTAAATCATACCATCACACATATATTCTCCAAAATTAGTGGAAATCAATCAAGCCATTTTTAAAGAATAATTTGATAATAAACCAAAAGAAACTATTTCATGAGTAAGAAAGTCAGTATGAAGTTGAAAATCTGTGAATTTATTAGTAGGGTTGTACAGGAAACAGTGACACTTGGGGAGGGTTACCATTAAATTAGCACTGAAAATTAATTTAAAAATTCTCTCTCTCCCTCTCACCCTCCCCACACACGCATGCCTGCTTTCTCTCTCTCTCTCAAAAAAAAAAAAAAGAGAGAGAGAAGATTGAGATGGTCTTTAAATATACATGAAGATTGAGAAATGAAAATATTGGCACTTAAAATTTATATCCACATTTTCTGGTGTTTTAAAATGTATTTAACTTATACTTTGACTCCTGTGATTATCTTGGCTGTCTAATCCCAAAACTCTTCCTGTCTTTCTTATTGTTGATCTCACTCACTGAGTGTGATATTTCAGGAACTACACAACAGAATTTTCTGTGACACATCTGCAAACAAAAAACTGAAATCAATCACCACTTTGGAGATGATAAACTACTCAAAAATACTGAAACAAATCTTTCATGAAATATAAACTTTGGATTTTGACTCTAACATAATGCTTAGCCTTTAAACTGTTTGATATTATCATTATATTTATAATGTAACTATAAAGTACAACAGCTTAGCCTTTCCTGATCTCCAGCCCCATTTATCCAACAGCCTAAGAGACCATTTGTGAACATGTCCCAGTTACCTCAAACACATTACCAGTTTTGTCTGTTATTCTGTATATAAGTGAAGGGCAATCCCAGCCACCCAATCACCCGAGCCGGGCACTGGGGATCAGCATGAGCACTTCTTGTCCCTCTCCCTTCACATCTTACCAATTCTATCCAAAATCCTGTCAGTTCCACCTCTGAAGTACTTCTTAGTCCTGCACCCTTCTCTCTATTCCTCCAAATATAAGACTTCGTGTTAACTCACGGTTTTGTACCTGTCCAGCTATCTGTAATCCTCCCACAACTAGTTTTTAACTAGTCCCCTGCCTCTGGCCTTCCTCTACTTGAATCTAGTTGGCTTATTGAAATATTCCATAAACATCTAGTGAGGGTGTACTCTGTGAAGTTTTGTAGACAGCTCCTAGGGACACAAAGACTAGTAAGACAGTGTCTGCCACCGAGGGGCTTACGGTCTATAGGAGGGAGACAGTGTATATACGATGGGAAGGGCTTTGGCATCAGACAAACCCTGGCTCAAAATGTCCGTTTTGCTACTTATTGCCTGCATGACTTTGGGGGTTGATTGCTTAATCTCCCTGAGCCTTGTTTCTTCATCTGTAAAATGGAGGTATTAATTTTCACTTTCCATGGCTGTTTAAGAATAAGAAAACATGCAAATGTCTGCCTGCACCTGCTAGGTACGCAGCAGATAGTGGCTAGTGTCGTTTGTTTAGTTATGCACTTATTATTTTTTTATTTTTCATTATTTAATACAGAAGTGTAAGATGGCCCCTTTTTATTATTTATTATTTTTTTAAAGATTGTATTTATTTGAGAGAGACAGAAATAGCAACAGAGAGCACAAGAGGGGAGGAGAGGGAGAAGCAGGCTTTCTGATGAGCAGAGGGCCCGATGCAGGGCTCAATGCGGGGGCTCAATATGGGACTCCATCCCAGGACCCCTTCCCAGGACCCTGGGATCATGACTTGACCCGAAGACAGACTCTCAAACAACTGAGCTACCCACGCACCCCAAGTTATGTATTTTTTAATAGAGTCAGTGTTTTCTCAGTGAGATTAAAATCAGGTTTTTCTAATTTAACAGTTTTACCTTGGAGAACTGACTATTGTGCAGCAAGTATAATACGGTCTCATTAATGTAAAACTGTATGTCTGTAACTCAAAGAGGCAATTTAATAAAGTAGTGAAGACTATGGACTCTGGGGGAACCTGGGCGGCTCAGCCTGTTAAGCATTTGCATTTGGCTCAGGTCATGATCCCAGGGTCCTGGGCTCGAGCACCATGTCAGGCCTCTGCTCCGCACAGTCTGCTTCCCCCTCTCCTTCTGCCCCTCCCCATTGCTTCTGCTCTCTCTTAAATAAAGTCTTTAAAAAACATATATACCGTCTCTGAGCCAAACAGACCTAGATTTCAATCATCTTAGCCACCTGTGAGCTGTGTGATTTGGCCCAGTCACTTAGTTTTCTTTAAATTGCTTAACCCTTTCAGTTCAGTTTCTTCATCTGTAAAAGTGGATGAACAAGCAGCTTTTTCAAAGGGTTGGCAAACTGATTAGCACAGTGGCCGGTACACAGGAAGCAGCTGATAAATGTTATCAGAAAGTGATACCTGGAAGGCTGCTCCCCAAAATGCTTTTCTCTAGATGGTGGGATTTCAGCAGATATTTATTTTGCTCATTATACTCTTGTGTACTGCTTGATTTTTTTTTTTTTTTATCCCGGGCACATATAATTTCTATATAAGTTATAATAAAGTTTTAATAAAGTTTACCTTCTGAATTCAAGAGTTTTGGTTTCATCTTTCCAGTACCACATCCCCAGTCGCAATCCCAACTGCTATAAGAGGAAATGATTGCAGCAAATATTAAAAATTCAATTTACAATACACATGTCACAATGAACTTTTAACAATTCCCACTTGTTGCTCTTTATTCGGTAAAGATGTAGAATCTTCAAGTGTTGTGTTGCGGGGGTTTTTGTTTTAATTGAAATCAGGATTTTATCCTTGTGTTCAGGTGTAGTTTCAGCAGAAAAGATGGGAGAGAGAGGGGGGGAGGTAGAAAAGGAAGGGAAGGAAGGGCATTTCACTTAGTCCGCACTACTATCCCAAAGCTCATGAGCGCAATTTACTGATAATTGGGACTCAGACCACAAGAAACTGTTGCCCAGGGGAGCCTCAGCGGAGAAGAGGAGGTAAGACATTCAAAACAGTGGAGCGTGCTCTAACACCAACCCAGCCCTTCGGGGGAGGTAGGTGAAGAACAAGCTTACCTTTTCAGTAGTGGGAGCTACTAAGCCCCCAGCCTTTCCTTGCCGGGGATCGCACCCGGAACAGGACGGCTTTCTGCGCGGGAGGGCTATTTATTTTGCAACCAACCAATTCGAGATGCAGAGGTGGAACTTTCATAAACATCTGAATACCTCGGTAGGGAGCCAGAATTCAATTATGACCTTTGGCTGACTACACCTCTCTCGTCTTGGTTTTCTAGACAAATAAGGCCACGTCCCTCGGAGTGCCGCTCGCCCGGGCCTGAGGGCAGGGCCCCGCAGGGGGAGCCGCCCCGGGAGCCGCGGGCCGGGGAGGGGGCGGCGGGGCGGGCGTGCCCCGGCCTCGGGATGGGGACGTCCAAAACCGCACTTACCTCCGGAATGGAAGCGGTCGGCCGGTCCCACCGCCTTCTCCGGGAGTAAAACTCCGGCACCTGATGCCTGCTCTCTCCCAGGACCGCAAACATGGTCTCCCAGGGAACTGCCAGGCGGCGCTGGCAACGGCCGCCCGAGGGCTGCCGCGGGGGGCGGGGACCCCGCTTCAGCCCCGGGCGGTGCCGACTGCGCAGGCGGGCGGGTGGGCGCGCTGGCGAAAGGCGGGGCTGCCCACCCCCGGCGGCACACGGCTCCGCCCCGTTCCCAGGCCCCCGGGCTCGGTCCACCTGGACTACCTCTGCGGGCTTACAGGCGACTGCGGAGTAAAGCCGCCCGGGGGTTATTTCTATAGAAGTCGTTTCTTCTTGGCCTTCCAACTGTGAAGTAAACCACTGAACTGGTCTTTGTTCTTAACTGGAATAACAAGATTCAATTCCGTAGGGAAGATCCCTTTGCCCCAAAATTTAATAGTACTAAATTAATTTCAAATCCTGATGGGGATTAGGTCGGGTAGGGGTCGGTGGAGGTTTAGGGGAGGATGCGTGGAAATAAGGTTTTCGTAACTTGGCTCTGCTGCATGACCTAGATGTGTTACCCAGGGCAAGACAGCTTTGATCCTCATGAAGATACTGAAATCGGGGGTTATGAGGTTTTCTAAGGAGTAATGTGTGCAAAGCACCACCCTAAAGTACTTAAAATTAAGTGTTGCTCAAAGCAAAGAAACTTGCTTTGTGTCAATGAGTATTCAATTATATTTTTACATTTATGCTTTTCGCTTTTCAAATCCTGTGTCTTTGAGTTTCTTGAAACTGACTTTCCTTGATAGTTTTCCTTCCAACACTGATGGCAGCAATGCTAGGTAACACTACATGATTGAGAATGCCTAATGTAGTCTGCCTTTATTTTATCCCCACAGCTTAGTTAGGTTAAGAGATGTTCAGTAAATAGTAACCATATTCCCATCAATTTTAAAAAGATGGCAACAGGCATCCCACTACTTCTCCTTATGGCACTCCCCCCCCCCCCTTGCACTATCTAGTCACATACAATCACTGGTTACAGTGCTGTAAGACTAATCAGCTGGATTCATGCTCCTCTCAGTTGGACTGGACTGCTGTTCAGATATGTGGACACTCACCTATACACTGGCAGTGGGGCTTTGGGGCTGTGGCCTCCGGACTGGCTTATTACATAACTCACTTGAAATAGGAGTTACGAATATTTTAGTCAGCAAGAGTTTCACACCTCACAATGTATATAACTTGGGGTGGGGAGGCCAAGGAGAAAGGCCTGAGAAACACCAAGGACTCTAGATAGAAGCCATTCACCTCACCACCAATGTCAGGAAGACCACACTTCAGTCAACTTCTTCAGTTTATCCCAGTGAGTGAAGAAATGCTAATAGAAAATCAAAGATCTTTATACTTCACCATAGTTTAACTTTAGGCTGTCTAATGTACAAAACTAAGGTAAAAAATAAGAGGTGAGAACTGAAAATAATGATCTACATAAAAGTTACATGACAAGTTATTTCACCTGTGCTTAGAGGGACAGAATATAGGGAAACTTTGATAACTCTGAAGGGGCCATCTTACATTTCTGTATTACCAGACCCTAACAAAAAAGGGATTAAAAGATTGTTTTTATGGCTCTAAATCATTATTTATTTTAAAAAGTGACCTATTCATTTCTTAGGTGAGATTTTAGTCACATCAGAATCTCATAATCTAAAATGGAAATATAATTTTCCCTTAAAAAAAAATAATTGATGGGGCGCCTGGGTGGCTCAGTGGGTTGGGCCTCTGCCTTCGGCTCGGGTCATGATCTCAGGGTCCTGGGATTGAGCCCCGCATCAGCCTCTCTGATCAGCGGTGGGCCTGCTTCCCTCTCTCTCTCTGCCTGCCTCTCTGCCTACTGGTGATCTCTGTCAAATAAATAAATAAAATCTAAAATAATAATAATAATAATTCATGATGTTATAAAGTAGGGATAAAGGTACTGCCTAAATATGTAACAATTTCAAGTGTCCTGTAAGATTTTTTTTACCTAATTAAGAGAAACTTCTCAAGGTCATATAACTAAGAGCATATAACATAAAACTAAGTTGCTGGTCTCAGATTTTATAACCAAGACATTAACTGAATATAATGTATTATTATACTATGAAAACAGAGATTTTCAAAGTATTATAATTCTACCTTTAACAACTAACATATTAAGTAAATGGCAATGCCGGTATGGTATTTGAATTATCAACTCCAATTATCTAATCTCCACCTAATCTATACTGAAAGAGGAAAGAGCCCAAGGCTTCTTGATTTGTTTGTTCTAAGGGAAGGACATTTCAACACTGTCACCTTATTAAATTTCAGGACTGCATATACCCTAACGTATTCCAAGAGCTATCTCTAAAGATCCATAATTTTTAAGGAATGTATAATTTTTCTGTATCTAATTGTAGTACTTAAGGATAATCCTTCGAAACTCATTCCTATTTAGACATTATACAGAAGCAAGTGAGTGAGTAAGCCTGTTGTTCCTTAACCTAAACATATATATTGCCTTAGCAATTGTCTTGTGATGTATGGATTTGAGATTCTTAAAAACTTCAATTCCAGTGTCCAAAAGCAAGGGGAACATGCCTCACAGCACAACTTTATAAACTACATTCAATTCATAGGGTAAAGAAATTCTCATTAAGTCTCCTTGACATATTGTACAGGTGACATATTAAATATCCTATTATTCATGCTAAATTTAAAGATGTGAAGAGCAGGGGCGCCTGGGTGGCTCAGTGGCTTAAAGCCTCTGCCTTCAGCTTGGGTCATGATCTCAGGGTCCTGGGATCTAGCCCTGCATCTGGGTCTCTGATCAGCAGGGAGCCTACTTCCCCCGCCCCCACTCCCTCTGCCTGCCTCTCTGCCTACTTGTGATCTCTCCCCTCTCTGTCAAATAAATAAATAAAAATCTTAAAAAAAAAAAAAAAGGAAAGAAAAAATTTGTTTAGAAAAAAAGATGTGAATAGGATTAAAATCTCATGGACAAATGTTAATGAATTACCACTATACACATCAAACTAATACCATAAAAAATTTAGAGTAAGCTTGTTTTGAAATTTCAAGCATCTCAAATACTATGAACAACGTGGTAGGTCTTATTTTGACAGGTGTTTAGATTTATTGCCTCAAAACAGGGACAATTATACTACACGTTTAGGTATGAATTTAAGTGCCCATTCTGAGAAATGTTCTTTTTTAATCTCTTAGCATTCTTTATGTATTGCATTAGCTTTAGTCCA
Organism: Nasua narica; assembly: GCA_028533885.1. NCBI lineage: Eukaryota > Metazoa > Chordata > Mammalia > Carnivora > Procyonidae > Nasua > Nasua narica. Next base: position 94,960,861 of record CM052797.1, on the reverse strand, counting down.
GACCACTAGTCCCTAGTGTAACATTACTTTCAAGTTCAAGAGATGCTAATTATTCCTTAAGCTGTAATTTAGCCTCATCCTAGTATCAAGTACTTTTTCCATTGTCATTTGACTACGTCTGATCTAACATCTGCTTAGGAGTTCCCAAGAGTTATCAGATTACCAGTTTCGACTGACCCCTGGAAACACTGAATGGCTACTTTGGTGGCTTTATCTTCACAATATTCAGATCTAGATAAATTTGAGAAGACAAAATCAAATTAAAAACACTCAAGAAGGCTAGGAGTTTTACAAATTAGTTTTTAGAATAACGGAAAATGAGGTAGCTACATAAATTGATATTCGTGTTATAGCAAGTTACCAGCGGCCAGGCCATAGGATAGTCAAAGAGACTACCACTGGCCATTTTTCTGGTAACTTTAGAAACTAACCTCTTCTAAACAAAAGTCTACAAGGAATCATACTACCTGCCTCCTTAGCGCAGTAGGCAGCGTGTCAGTCTCATAAAAGGAATCATACTAATACCAAATTGCACTTGCAGAAAGATTCCATTACATTTTGAAGTTAGAGCAAGAAATAAATGCTTTCAACGAATAAAGGACTAATAAAAGGTTACTAGAATGAGCATTGTCTTGGTAAAAATTCATGTTAAATATCACTCTAAACTAGTATTTATCGGATTCTGTTAATACTAAGGTAGTTTGTCAAGTATTTACATGATGCTATCTGTAGTTAAACACCCTTAATGCCTCTTTGCTGAAAATTTTCTACCAAAGTGGCACTAGCACCTTAAACTGAGTTATCGTCAGCTTTTCAGAGTGTCAAGAGCAATTACCTTAAAATTAAGTTTTGAAACAATTTCAAAATTGCCTACTTATCTCACTTCCACCCACCCAAATGACTCCGCTTTAAAAATAAAATAAAAACTTAGGTACGGAATAGTCAGCTCTTGTGTGAAGGGTCATTACAAAGCTCAATATTTTTAGGCTAATTTGTTCTCTAGTTTTTATATTATTTCAAAAATTATTAGTGGATAAAGATCCACTACTAAAAATATAGCATCAGTAATGCACTCTTATGAACAACATGAAGCAAATCTACACTGAATAGAAGTATCAAATGTCTATATGTGGTGAAAATATTAGGCTAACTACGCATTTTCCAATCAGCTTTACTGAATTTGTCCCAAGTTCCCCTTATAGAGAATAAATCAGAACAAAGTAGAAACGTCATTCCACTAAAAAATACAAATAGGAACCCCCTTCTCCTAAGGATGTGGATTGGAAAGCTTAAACCCAGTCAGTCGGTCAACCCAAAAGGTTGCAATATTCTTATCTATAACAATTTCAAATCAGATACATAGAAAAATGGATGAGTTGTGTATTACAAAATATAAGACTATCTTGCAGTTTTGTCTTTTAGAAAAGAAAATCTGGGGAACCTGGGTGGTGGAGTTGGTTAAGTGGCTGACTCATGGTTTCGGCTCAGGTCTGGTCTCAGGGTGATGAGACTGAATCCCATATCCCACATGGGGCTCTGTGCTCAGCACAGTCTTTTTGAGTTTGTCTTGCCCTCTCCATTTGCCCCTCCCCCTCCACCTGCCCCTCCCCCCAAATAAATAAATCTTTACAAAAGTATTTTAAAAATAAAAAGAAAGAAAATCTATTCTACTGATTTAAGGCAAGTATTGCAAAAGCATTATGATTCTCAAATCAGAAAAAAAAATTATCTCCCTCTATCCCCCAAGTAATTTTAACTGTTGAAAACCTATCCTTATGGAATTTGGATACGCTCACAAGTTGTTTCCTAGAGAATTAAAGTTAAAACAAGTCTGACTAAATTGGATTCAATATCAAGCGACTTTAAAGTCTGCCCTGCTGGCTCTTGTCTCCGCACTGGCATGCCAAAAAAAGCAATTTGTTTCATACTGAGACAGGCTACAACTCCCACCCCAGCTTTTGTTAGTTTAGAAAAAGAATCATTTTATACTTAACCCCAGAATATAGCTTGTATTTTGCTGGAATATTCAGGTGGATTTTCACTTGGAACACTTAAACCAAACCTTAGGAGTTTTGGGTACACTGGCAGAGGCAGACCTGTCTGGTTTCTTTATTAAGAGGGGGGAAGTTTACCCAGATCTTCTCCCTTTAAAAGTTGTTGGCAATTCAAAGCAGGAATCCCATCTGAGAATTAGACAAGACTGAGTTAGATACATTTCGCCTCATATTAATATCTTAAAGACCAACATGGATAAAACTGTGAGAAGAGAAAATTGAAAACTCCAAGACCGAGATTTTGAGATCAATTTCAGCTTTACTTTAAATCTGTATTTATGCGTTTGCAAAAAATATGCCTGTCCTTAACATTACCACAATGTTCATTTTAGTCTTAAAGTAGTACACAAAAATAAACAATTCAAGCTTCTGTATATTTTATTGTTACCAAGTTTCCACAGAACTTATGTGCAAACTTCAGGTTTCCCGGCTCAAACCAATCTCCGTGCACAAACTAAGCTACTCAAAAATGCTCAAGTCAGCAAACACCCAAAACGCATTAAAGAGAAACCTCAAATAATGGTTTTAAAAATCAAACTTTAGAACTAACCTTTTATAATTAAACTAAGTTGTTGCACCCTTCCTTTCCTATGCATACACCGAGCGAAAGACTTCCAACAGATCTCATACTTGGCACAAAGGCATTTCAAAGAAACACAAACAAAAGAGAGAAAGGAAAAGAGGTTTACGCTGACTCGAGTGCAAGCTTAGTCCACTTCCTCGATGGTCGGTCCCCCGGACGCTCCAGAACCGCCGCCGCCAGGGCCACCTTGGTAAAGTTTGCTGATGATGGGGTTGCACACTCTTTCGAGCTCTTTCTGCTTGTGTTCATACTCATCTTTCTCTGCCATCTGGTTTCGGTCGAGCCAGTTGATCACCTCCTGACACTTGTCGAGGATCTTGTTTTTGTCCTGCTCGCTAATCTTGCCCCTCAGTTTCTCGTCTTCCACGGTCTGCTTGATATTGTAGGTATAGGACTCCACCGCGTTTTTGGCAGCGACCCGGTCACGATTGGCCTCATCTTCCGACTTGTACCGCTCTGCCTCCTGGACCATCCGGTCAATGTCGTCCTTGCTCAGACGGCCCTTGTCATTGGTGATGGTGATTTTGTTTTCTTTACCGGTGCTCTTGTCGGCGGCGGTGACGTTGAGGATGCCATTGGCGTCGATGTCGAAGGTAACCTCGATCTGGGGAACCCCGCGGGGCGCCGGGGGAATCCCGGTCAGGTCGAACTTGCCCAGCAGGTTATTGTCCTTGGTCATGGCCCGTTCGCCCTCGTACACCTGCACCAGCACGCTGCTCTGGTTGTCTGAGTAGGTGGTGAAGGTCTGCGTCTGCTTGGTAGGGATCGTGGTGTTCCTTTTGATGAGTGGGGTCATGACACCGCCAGCCGTCTCAATGCCCAGCGACAACGGGGTCACGTCGAGCAGCAGCAGGTCCTGCACGTTCTCTGACTTGTCTCCGATGAGGATGGCCGCCTGCACCGCGGCTCCGTAGGCTACCGCCTCGTCGGGGTTAATGCTCTTGTTCAGCTCCTTGCCGTTGAAGAAATCCTGCAACAGCTTCTGGATCTTGGGGATGCGGGTGGAGCCGCCCACCAGCACAATCTCCTGGATCTGGCCCTTGTCCAGCTTGGCGTCACGCAGCGCCTTCTCTACTGGCTCCAGGGTTCCGCGGAACAGGTCCGCGTTCAGCTCCTCGAAGCGGGCGCGGGTGATGGACGTATAGAAGTCCACTCCCTCGTACAGCGAGTCGATCTCGATGCTCGCCTGCGTAGACGAGCTCAAGGTGCGCTTGGCTCGCTCGCAGGCGGTGCGCAGTCGCCGCACTGCGCGCTTGTTGGGCCCAATATCCTTCTTGTGCTTGCGCTTGAACTCCTCCGCCAGGTGGCTCACCATGCGGTTGTCGAAATCCTCGCCGCCCAGGTGAGTGTCGCCGGCCGTGGACTTCACTTCGAAGATGCCGTCCTCGATGGTCAGGATGGACACGTCGAAGGTGCCGCCGCCCAGGTCAAAAATTAGCACGTTTTTCTCGCCGCCGGCGCAGCCCTTCTTGTCCAGGCCGTAGGCAATGGCCGCCGCGGTGGGCTCGTTGATGATGCGCAGCACATTGAGGCCCGTGATGGTGCCCGCGTCCTTGGTGGCCTGGCGCTGCGAGTCATTGAAATAGGCCGGGACCGTGATGACCGCGCTCTGCACCTTGCCCCCCAGATAGGCTTCGGCGATCTCCTTCATCTTAGTGAGGACCATGGAGGAGATCTCCTCTGGGAAGAAGGTCTTGATCTCTCCCTTGTACTCCACCTGCACCTTGGGCTTCCCTCCCTCGCTCACCACCCGGAACGGCCAGTGTTTCATGTCAGACTGCACCGTGGCGTCCTCGAACTTCCGTCCAATCAGCCTCTTGGCGTCGAAGATGGTGTTGGTGGGGTTCATGGCCACCTGGTTCTTGGCAGCATCGCCGATGAGGCGCTCGGTGTCGGTGAAGGCCACGTAGCTGGGGGTGGTGCGGTTGCCCTGGTCGTTGGCGATGATCTCCACCTTGCCATGTTGGAAGACCCCCACGCACGAGTAGGTGGTGCCCAGGTCGATGCCGATAGCCGGGCCGCGGGCAGACATCCTGACTGAAAGATAGGCAAGCGACGTTAGGCGACAACACCTAGGACCGAAAATCTGCGGCGTCAACTAACGGTCGCCTCACACCAATCACCGCGAGCGCAAACACGATCTCTCGCTCCCCCTGCTTGGCTCCTGGGTCTTATAGCCGCCTCCCTGCCGCCTTCTGGAAACTCCAGGAGCCAATCCGCTCCCAGGACCGCCCGCCACAGGCTTGCCTGGGTCGGAGTGACCCGCCCGTAGCCCAACAGATTTCTAGTCGGGTGAGGGGCGGGACCCCGGCCCGTGCTCGGAGGCGAGGGGCAGCCGTTATGCAAATGAGGGTCCCCCCAAGTCTCGCCGGCTGCCTCCGACCGCCCAGCCTCGCGCTCCGCCTGCAGCTTAGGGACGTTAGGCTCGCGCCCCTCCGCCAGGTGTAAGCGCTTTAGCGCGATCTTTACCTTTCCTAAAGCGGGATTCGTCAATGTCCCCTGGATTGGCAGGGCCCTCAACCAATGAGAAGCGCGGACTCCCAAGTGGGTGGGGAAGGGAAGGCTGGGGCGTGGTGCAGGGAGGAGACGCGGAAGGGGAGCTCTGAGAGGGGAACCACCTGAGCAGTTCGCTCAGTTCCTAAGACCTTAAATGCAGTTCAAAGCCGAGTGTCCCAACTAACCTGGCACGCAGGGGCGGGGCAGCTACTTCAGAGTTGGCTGCTCCGAGGAAATAGGGTCAGAGCCAGCATTTTTTTCTTCCGCCCGCGCCCTTCCAATGGAAGGGACTGGGAGTTGGCTTGGCCGGGCGAGAGGGCTGTTCCCCCCGCCCTCCCCGGGCGGGGACAAAAAGAAACGACTTTGAAGTTCCTGGTCGGCCTCCCGGAATTTTACTTCGCGTGCTTCGCCGCGTCTCTGTGGGTGTGAGCGCCGGATAAAAACTGCCTGGCGGGCGGGGACCACAGGAGCCCGGGGGAGCGTCAGAGAGGCCGGAGGTTTTTCTGCGCCACGCGGACGGCCTGCAAAATTGGAGACCGGGAAGCGACTGCGAGTGGTCCTCCCAGGGTTTAAGCTTTCTCCACCTCGCTCTCCGTTCTCCCTGCTTGTCCTGCCACTTTAAGCTTCCTGATTTCGTCTCCCTAGTCTCTCCACTGCTTTCCTTATTTTCCGTTTCAAAGGCTTTATTCGCCGCTTTGAGTTCTTCCCTGGAAAATCTAGAAATTAATCAAAAGCTGCACGTTGAAGCACCGTGAAATAACCCAGGCTCACGCCGCACGCTGTTCTCTCATTCCCAGCATGCGCTCACGCGCTCGTGTTTATGACCGAGTCATGTTTTATGACCAAGCCCAACTGAATGAGATTGTGGTAACTATGCTGAAGTTAGGTTAAAGACATAAACCCTCAGAGTGGGTAGATGAAAAGGAGAGTAACTCATTCTATTATCTACATCTAAGAAGACTGTGAGAATAGGTCTGGAGCTGATCTGGCACCAGCTGACAGGACTCCTGCAGGAGCAGGACAGCAAAACTGCTGTGACAAAAACAGCAATAACACTTCACATTATGGGGGAAAGCTTGGACATTCACTAACGAGCTTTGACAGGTACCTATTACGTGAGCGTAAGAAGACAAACGGTCAGTTTTCATGAGGTTAAGACTGATAAAAAGATAAAGGTAATTTGAGAGAAGCGCTGTGGGAACGCAAAGAAGGAGAACATCCAGACAGGGGTGAGTGTGTTGGTGAAGGCTTCCTGGAAATGAGGGCACAGGGGAGTCAGGCACTGAAGTTTCCAGCGAAGAGGGGAGGAAAGGCATTCTTTCTATGGATTGTAGCATTACCAAGGGTAAGGACAGTGTGTGCTGCGGCAAATACAAGTTCTGTACAGAAGATTAGTGTTACTACAACGAGAAAGACACAAGCAAAAACAATCTCTTCAGGTGGACAGGATACATCTAAGAGTTTTAGGTGTCATGTATTTTTCCTGAGGCTATGGGAGGGGGGGAACCCTCCTTTGAAGGAGGCTAATAATAATGTATGGCCCACATCAGATTTGTGTGAGACAGTGCCGGACAAAAGTAGTTATTTAAGAAACACACAAAGCTATCTGTGTTCAAGAAGTAATGTTGACAGAATCCTGTAAAATCAATCAATGAATAAGTTTCTTTTATCTAGTGTATGTCATTTCTAATTTTTAAAAACACATTTGCTATTAATTTGTTAATCTCATTGGCTAAATAGTATTGGTTTCAATCAGGATTCCCATCTCTTTTTCTATGAATGAAGCTAAAGATACGGCACCTGGTGGCTCAGTCCTTTAAGCGTCTGCCTTCTGCTCAGGTCAAGATCCTCGGGTCCTGGCTCCCTGCTTACCTGGCAGCCAGCTTCTCCCTCTCCCTTTGCCCCTCCCCCTTGCACGCGCGCGCTTTCTCTCCCTCTCCCTCTCCCTCAAATAAAATCTCTTTTTTTTTAAAGACACTATTTTTTAAAGGTTTTATTTATTTATTTGATAGAGAGAGGGAGAGAGCACAAGAAGGGGGAGCAGTAGAGGAAGAGAGAGAAGCAGGCTCCCAGCTCAGAGCAAGGGCCCAATGCTGGGGCTGCATCTCAGGAACCTGGGATCATGACCCATGAGCAAGGCAAACACTTAACCATCTGAGCCACTCAGGCACCTTAAAAATAAATAAATAAATTTTAAAAAGTTAAAAAAAAATTGGACTAGAAAACCTTTTTAAAGAAAATATTAAGGAAACAAAAATCCAAAAAGTTCCTATTAAAATTGTCTTAAATTGTGAATACAAATCTTGATTTTATTCCTGGAAATTTTTGCTTTTTATGTAGTTAAAAAGGGAAGAGGGCTTAGCAGGCTGGAGAGCAATACAAATTCTTTGTAGAACTGATGATACACTGTAATTTAGAGACAGAGTCTCGGCTACAACTGTGAAAGCAGACAGTGAGAAACAAACTCATCAGATCTCCTGTATTCACTTCAAGCAAAACAAGATTGCATAAAAGCAAACATGCTAGTTCTTACAAACACTAAAACTGCAGCTTCAGAAGGGAGAGGTTTGTATAGTAACTGTGTACTAAATATATAGTTATTACAAATAAATTTTACGGTCTAACCACCACATTCATCTTTAACACTGTTTTCTGAAATCACCATAGCAATTTCATCTGCATTTTCATCATATATATATATATATATAAATATACTCTTTTTACCTAGTAAATTGATACTTCATACTTTTTTAAAAAGTAAATTCTACCCCCAACATGGGGCTTGAACTCAGGAACAGGATCAAGAGTCACATGCTCTACCAACTGAACCAGCCAGGTGCCCCTATATGTTTTATACTTTATATGGCATCTGAGTTTTTCCCAAAAAGACAGTGTTTGCATTTTTATTTTATATGTAGTAAAAATTTGCAGCCCTAGAACACTGTCATATAGTGACCATTCTTGGAATTTTTATATTGTTCCTTATTTATATTAAGTTTTTTAAAAAATTTGTTCTTTTCTTTTTGATGAATGTGGTTCATAATTTATTTAAAACATAGCCCATTACAAATGATCAAATTAGCAAATTTATGATCAAGTAATATTCATCAATGTCAGCAATGGTGCAGCAAAAGAGGTAAATGCTACTGGTGGGAATATAAATTAGTACAGTCTTTCTGGAGGGCAATGTGACATTTTTTCTTTACCTTAAATATGATCATACCCTTCATTTAGCATTACTCTTTGTGGGATTCATCCTAAAGAAATAATAGAACATAAAGGCATATTATTTATAATAACAATAATAATGAAAGGGAAATGGCTTAAATATCTGGCAATAAAAAATTACATAAAGTATAATACATTTTTATGATGAATTATTATGTAGCCGTAACATTGTGTACAAGAATTTTTTTTAAAGGATTTTTATTTATTTATTTGACAGAGAGAGATCACAAGTAGGCCGAGAAGCAGGCAGAGAGAGGAGGCAGAGAGAGGAGGAAGCCAACTCCCTGCCAAGCAGAGAGCCCAACATGGGGCTCGATCCCAGGACCCTGAGATCATGACCTGAGCCGAAAGGCAGAGGCTTTAACCCACTGAGCCACCCAGGCTCCCCAAGAATTTTTTTAAAAGATTTTATTTATTTATTTGACAGAGAGAGAAGAGATCACAGGTAGGCAAAGAGGCAGGCAGAAAGAGGGGGAAGCAGGCTCCCCCTCCTCCCCCCCCCCAGCAGAGAGCCCCATGCGGGCAGATCCCAGGACCCCGAGATCAGGACCTGAGCCGAAGGCAGAGGCTTTAACCCACTAAGCCACCCAGGCACCCTTGTGTAAAAAATTTTTAATGACTTAGGAAATGTTCCTGGTATAATTAAGTGGGAAAATGAGATAAAAGACTTTCGTATCTTATTTTATATGTAGGATAATATTTCATATATTAAAAGTGGACCCAAAACCTGGATCAAAATTGATTATCTCTAGATGGTAGGATTATCGGTAATTTTTCTAAATTTTCTTGTACTTTTACAATGATTTTTAAAGCCTGACTATTAACATATAATTGAAACAAAGTTTGCTAATCTACTATTTACATAGAAATTACCACTGACTTTCAACAAGGGAAATCTCTTTGGCAGATTATAAATAGTACGGTGTTTCAAAATATTTTTAAAATCCAAAGACTGAAGTTCCACACAGTCTGGAATAAACAAGAACTCTAATATATGTCAAACCCTCTAATTAATCCCCAGCACCCAGAAAAGTACATGAAACACAGTAGTGATTAACTAGCTTAGTGTTTATTAAAAATGGCCTGAGGCACATAATTTAACCCAAAAATTGGAAATAATTTCATTTTTTACCTGTATAATGGGAAAATTCTCTGCCTACCTCTTACATTTCTGTATTAAATAATACTGCAGAGACTAAAAGTTGAAACAAACTCACATCTGAAAATACTTGTACTAGAGATACAAAGATGAGTGAGCAGTAAGATGCTACTGGTGGGAATATAAAGTAGTACAGTCTTTCTGGAGGGCAATGTGACATTTTACTCAACTTACTCAAAGATGAGTAAGAAGTCTAAAACTACGTGCCTGGGTAGTCAGGCCTACCCTAAGGAAACTGAGTAAGAATGAATTTTTCCAGAATTACCATGGGAAAAAATGTATGCATTTTCTAGAATTCTCTCAGTTCCTACCTACACACAACATTTATAAAGGTTATGGATTAAGAACAAAACAACAACAACAAAAGGTTGTGGATTGTTTTGAGGAAGCAATGTTGGCCTGAAGAGAAGTAAGTAGCAGCCTATAATTTGAGGACCTGTGAGCAAACTGGAGTTGAAGATCTCTATAAATACCGCCATCTTCTATTCTTTAGAAGTACCCTGTTACAAAATATTTCTCCAATCACCTGTCACTAGAGGAAAAATTTCACCACTGTTTCTTTAGTCAGTCTTGAAAAACTCAAGTCTTTAAAAGTTAACAGTGAAACTGTAGGCACACAGTGGCCTGCAGGAAGGACACTTCCTGGTATGGGAGGCTAAGACCTCAACCTAGAAGAGAGGCTTTTTCAGAGGTGAATTTGTGAAAATAACACTAATTTTGCCTACTTCAGTTTTGTACAGCACCAACTTTGAGGATAGACTCTTGTGGAATAGTCCAACCCAATATTGTTGTAACTGTTAATACTTACTAAATTCTGTGCGATTATCTCAATTATCTTTGGGAACTGGACTGAAATGAAGAAAATACTCTTTGCTGATCACTTTGGAGGGGGGCAACTTATTAAACTCTTAACCTGAAAATAAACAAAATGAATTGTATTGAAAAGGAAGTTATTTCTTTGAATAAGTTGATATTTTGAAAAATAAACCCTCTGAAAGAAATAAATACTATGTCAGTGGATTTTTTTTAATAATTATTTCTTTTTATATTATGAGGAAACCTAAGTAATTTGTTGCCATCTGTGTTTGCCATGAGATAGTACTTTTCTAATCATTCTATATAGAAGAAACCAGGATTTGGCAATAGGAATTTTAGTTAATTTGGTTTGTGCACTTAAAAAATTTTTTTTCCCTTATTTTTAAGTAGGCTCCATACCGCAGTATGGAGCCCGACATGGGGCTTGAACTCAAAACCCTAAGATCAAAACCCGAGCTGAGATCAAGAGTGGAACACTTAACTAACTGAGCCACCCAGGTACCCCTGTTTTGTGTCCTTCTTAAGTTGCTCAGGAACACCAAAATTAGCTGTATCAGATACTTTATTATTTTTGAATTAGAGAATGGAAGTTGATAATAGCTTGTCAGATAATTTTGTAAAAGAGCCAAATTGAAAAAAAATACAGTATAAATAAAAGTAATATACAGACAGTTTATCTTCTGAACATAGAGGAGGAAATTTTATTAGGTAAAAGCCAATGGATTGAAAAAATGTTAACAAATTTCCCATGTAACTCAGTAACTCTATTTTGTACTGATATACAGAAAATAATCACATCATAGAATCACTTATAATTATTGTAATTCATTACATTTGTAGTTTAGTACAGTCAAAATTCAAGTCATGTTCCTTTTCTGAATCTACTTCTATCAGTCAAAAATTATTTGTTGAATCTCAGCTATATTGATCTGGCATCTTTAATTATTAGTAATCTTTAATCTTGTCTGCTTCCTACTTTTTAGAAGTCTGCAGTTTTATATGGCTCCCCAGAGATTAGCTATAGTTTTTTATTTTGTTTTTGTTTTTTAGAATGTAACACTTTTCTAAACTTATTTCTCTTGAAGCAGTTTAATTCATATGAGTTTGAAATCTTTAGTGGATTTCTCTTCTCCCTTCAGGCCCCTATACCCACTATCACATTCTAACTAACTTTATCTAATTTTTGTTAGTCTAATTAGTAGAATGAATAATCAAGTTATCATCCCACTTTATAGCTAGAGATTTTAAATGACTTTACTTCTGCATATAGTATTATGTATACTCAGATTTCTTTGTGTAACTCTTTATTAAAACATTTGAAGAAATAGGCATAAAAACAAAAGAAGCATTTCTGAAGATATATAACATCATGATATTGCATAAAGAACAAAATAATAATAATAATGAATTGGATAGACAGTTAACCAAAAGTAAAATTACAAGTATATTCACAATAAGGAAATACTATGGCTATAAGATTCATAAGGTTAAGAAATGTGTTTACGAGCATACATATAAAACAAAGTATTTGAAGCCAGGTTAAAATCTCATCAAACATTTCATTTCCTAGTGAAAGGTTTTTTAAAACATAGCAATCATTGTTTCACTCAATACTTAGTTTAATTTTATCTTGAAATCTGAAAGCTGAGAAATAATGGTATTATACATTAATACCAAGAATAAATTTAACAGAAACTCATTCTACATTATTAGATCATATTGCTAAATTCAGAGGAAAATAATATGTCTTAAGATACTTTCTTTTTGTTGTCTGTGATTTATGAAAATCTACCACTATTGAAGTAATAACCACTTCTGTTTTTCCTTCAAGTTAACAGGCTTAAAAGGGAACTTCATTAATATTAATAATCAAGTTTGTGACTGGTATGTACAGTGAAAAAGAGGAGGGGCAAATGTTACATTACAGTGAGTAATAAGTAGATTATCTTTCCTTGTTAATATATTGGTCTCACGTTTTTTTCCTCTGTACCCACATCTTTTTATTTATACTCTAAACTACAGATTTTGGGGTATGATTTTTTAACTGTCTAACTACATTTCATAATATATAAACTGTGATTCAAATTATTTTAAGTTAGGATTATATGTGTTTACACAGATACATTATCTCATTATAATATATTTATAGTAGCCTAGCAAGCCCTTTGACTTCAGAAGGGACCATGGAAGATAATTAGCAAATAAAGTTTCATTTTAGTGTAGCTTTAACCACTGATGTCATATGAATATTCTAGTTACTTTTCTTTTAGCAGATGTTCCACAAATACTAGGAGAGTCACCATGAATCAATTTTGTCACAGCAAAGTGATTCCAAAGTGATCTTTAATGAGTTTTCTTGGATCCTTGAAACTGGAACTTTTGGGATTGATGAGGTTTGTCAGGAAGACAGAAAAGATGGTGTCACTTCAGATCTGATATTCCTGGGTGTGGACTTAAAGATTATCTGTTGAAGATTGATTCTTCCCCATGTCCTCTCCAAATTCAGATCTCACTTCTCCAGAGGTTTAGAAGGCCCTATTTCACCACTGCCACACAGAAAAAGACAAAACTCAAGAAAAATAGTATTACAAGTTGACTGCTCTACAATATACACCATAATTCTTAGGTTAGAATTCCATGGCTTTGGGCACCAGGCCAGCACAACATTACAACAACAAAGAATGGGAACAAGAGCAAAGTTCCTGGGACTTAAATTTATTTACTTTCTTCCTTAACGTAACTCATTGTACCTTTCAAATATAAGGTGTTCTCATTACTAATATAATTCTTCAGCTTTAAGGGCACTTTCTTTTTTCTTGCATAATTCAAGCTAGAATGGGAAGGACACATGCCACATGAAAAGATAGGAGGTCAGCCAGGTAGAGGACAGTAGGGAGGAAGGAAGCAGTTAAGAAGTGTCTTCCTTCACATCAACTAATTTTACAGTGTTTTTTAAAGTTTATTTATTTAAATAATTTCTACATCCAAGATGGGGCTCGAACTCATGAGCCCGAGATCAAACACCATATGCTCTACCAACTGAATCAGCCAGGTGCCCCGCAATGTACTTGAACTTGCTAATGGTAAACCTCTGGTTGAAAGATAGATCCAACAAATTTAAAAGTTCATGTTCTTTGTACTGAGTGCCTTCACCCATCAAGCTAACCTTGTTTTCTTCAAATAGAAAATGTTGTACACTCTGCAAATGAAAATAAAGTACATATTACACACACACTGAGGGGTTTTCCTTCCAATTCCTAAATTCATAACTCTCCTAAACTGCCCCAGTGATTCAGGGTAGAATTTTATTTTTTACAACAATGCTTTGCCCTAATTTTTTTTTAAGTGATTGTCTTATAATATTTTGTTCCACATTAGAGAATGCATAATAAGTATTTGAAAGAAAAGATGACTTTCATAATCTGCAATTATATAGACAGAATTATATTTCTGTCCTTTAAAAATGAACTCTGCTAACTCTGACTGGTATAAGCAATTGGTTTAAGTACAATAAAAACAACATAATAACTTTCAAAATAAAGCTTAATTGGGGGCTTCATAGGCTGTCTACCTGACGGTATTCCTTCCTCAAATAAGGTAAGTACATAGGGTTATGCAAATTTTCTCACATCAAATTGTTAATATTCCTAACTCTGAAATGAAATGTCTTTTACTTATTTGTCATCCCCCTGGCCCTACAGTTTCCTGTGCCTTTTTATTGAAATGGTGATTAGTATATTGATACATTCAATTCAAAACTGGATTGCAATCTTTACACCATCTTTTTTGTCAGCAAATGAGTAAGATAATGAGAAATTAGAAAGGCTTCCTGCCCCCTAGTGATCTGTGGTAGATTTTGATAGGAAGGATGAACAATTCTGTCACTACCAATGGACCTCAATGATTTTGTTCTCCTAAATAAAAGGAAACAAATAGGATTTAAGTTTCTTAATGCTAAAGTCAACTAAGCATCTGAATATAAACATATAAGTGGTATTAAATTAGTTCAAAATTAGCATGAGTTCACAAGCTGCTATTGTCATTTAGTTAATATTCGTATTTACCAACACTCACAGACACAAAAATCCTTGCATTTTAAATCCTTGCATCTTTGCCTTTTGCCAGCAGATAAATTTGTAAGTAGCTAAATTTCTTCTGGTTTTAGTAGGAGACTCTACTACCCACATGTTACCAAATAATATGTTCTTAAGTTTGACAGAAGGCAATGAAAGTGGGCCACCTGAGTGATTATATAGACATCATCTATGGAGTCTTCATTACCTTTTATTTCTCTTTTCACTTAAAAAATAACATTTGGCAGATGGTAGAAAGACAACCATTAAAGTAGTAGATTTAATATATCAGTAGTAAAACCTATTGTATAGGTTTTAGAAATCAGGCAATAGAGGCATAGAGTTAAAATCAGATTGGGAGGGGGACTGTTTCACTTAAAGCATTAAGTGTTAATTTTTTTAAAGTTTGCTGCTAGGTTAGGATGCATAAACAGCTGTTGTTTTCCTAAAATTATCTTTCATTTCTTTTGAATAAGACTGTCTTTATAAGTTAACAAAATACTTTTGGTAAATTGAATTATAAATAGCTAGAATAATCAACTTTTGTTTTTAGACAAACTTAGATTACTCTATAATCAATCATAATATGGGAGTTAGAGAGACGCCTGGGTGGCGCAGTTGGTTAAGCAGCTGCCTTTGGCTCAGGTCATGATCCCAGCATCTTGGGATCGAGTCCCACATCAGGCTCCTTGCTCCGTGGGGAGCCTGCTCCTCTCTCTGTCTCTGCCTGCCTCTCTGCCTGCTTGTGTTCTCTCTCTGTTAAATAAATAAAAAATTTAAAAAAAATATGGGAGTTAGGGATTTTGTTTTGTTTTTTTATCCAAAGAAATGAAAATTTTCTTATCCACATCATCTGTTAAGACAAAAAGAGGAAACTGGTTATTCTGGGGTCCTGATTTTTCTTGGGAATATTTTCAAATGATTTGAATTATTTAACTCACCAGTCTCATAACCAATAAAATGGTGATTGGTTGGAGATTAAAACGTAAAGGTCAGGAGTAGGGAAAACAGAAGGGAAAAAAGGCACAGAAGTAGAAATAGAGAAGTTGAATTCAAATTAATTTTTAATTGAGCATTTAACAAGGGCCCTCCAAAACGGCTGATAATACCTCTAAAGGTTTAAGTTTAAATAAAGAAAATTAAACCATGTCAATATTTAGTATTTATTTCTAAACCATCATTCTGAGTGACCCATTCAAATAGGAAGTTGTGGTTTCCAGCTGAACTATGTTCCCATTATCCAATGTGTTGACTGGGTACCCTCTACCTTACCAGGCACAGCGATCACAGATGATGAACATGGAGCACAGAGTTTCATAGGAGCTCGATCACATGTGTTCCTAGGCTGAAAAGCACCTTCTCTGTACTTCCTGGGAGGTGAGGTATGTGGCTTAGTGGTTTAAGTACAGGCAGGCAGAAATCAAATAGGTCTAGGTTCAAATGCCAGCTCTGGTGTTTAATTTCTGTGTGATCTTAGGAAAAACACTCCAGTTTCTCTGAACCTCAGTGCCCCATCTGGAAAATTAGGGTAATACTTACCTCATACAGCTGTGAGGTTAATTAACACTGTGTATTGTAAAGCGCTTAGCAGAGCCTAAAGAGCACTACCTAAATGGATGCCGGGATGACTCAGTGAGATCTCTAGCAGGATGGACGGACCACCGGCTTCCAAACCTGGGCAGCAGCGGCAGGTTCTTAACACCGAGAAGAACCCTACTTGACTGAGTTCACTGGCATGCATCCTGTCACCCCATTCACTACACCTCAAGTATCAAGGAGATGGAGGGCCTTTCCCAAGGAGATGGCCCCACAGAGCTTTTTGGCACCCTGGAATCCTAGGCATTGTTTAGCTTAGGGGCCTGTCCAACACTGGCACTTAGAAGGAGCATTTGTTACAATGGAGGTAGGGCCGGTGAGGAAAGATGAGGAACTGATCAAGTAGATTAATGGCAAAAAGAAAAAAAAAAGAATTTTAACTCATAAAACCCATTAAAAATTAAGAAATACATCAAATTTCTTTATTTTCAACAGTGTGTACTCATACACATTCAGGTTTTTTCTTTTGATTGATAATAATTTACCTCTTTGTTAACGATGGCCAAGTTTTGTTTAACTGTTAAACTGGTTCTTTGGGGACATTTTCCAGAGATCTATTAAATATGTTAAGTTCCTTAACTAGGGATGTAGAGGAACAAATAGTGTTTAACCAGGGAGAAAGTTGCCAACCACCACCAGTCTCCCTTCCCCCTGTTTTTAGAATATTTATTTTTTTAGAATATATTTATTTTTTTAGAATATAAAAGTTGATGTATCATCTCAAGTATTTAGGCTCATCCATGGCATGTTCACAGCAATTGTTTTATTAGGTGTTTTATAGCTGTAATTTTTTAATGTATCAATATTATTTTAACCTACCAAATTAATCTCTCACTTAGACAATTCCAAATGTTTGTTTTATTCAGCTTTTACATTTTGTTCATATTTTTGTTCTCAACTACAGTACTTAGATATGATTTTTCACGTCAGTCTCTTGTTTTTCCTTTTAATTGATGCTCTGACTGCCCTAGCAAAGTCTGTCCTTATTTTAATTCTTTTAGTTTTCTAACTAGCCCCCTGGAAACTTACGTACTTTCTTCTAAGTTTTGGCCATATTCAAACTTCATACATTAAACACTAGCTGTGTATCATTTTATGCACGAGAGTAATTTCTCTGATTTATTTTTACTTTAAAAATATGGGAGAGATTAAGACAAATTTCTGAGTCCTACTCCATTGCCGCCTTGTTGTGCTTTATTAATCGGAGATTTTTAATCCTGTTACTAAAGAATTCTAAACCTCTGAGTTGCACTGTAACTGGTGACAAGCTTGTTAGGCTCTGACTCCTTTTCTCCAGGATTTCTTGTTGGAGAACAACAGGCCCTTTTAAGCAAGACTCTGTAAGACACAGGATCCCACATCTATCTGTCTAGATTTTCTTTTCATTTTTTGGAGTTGGAGCCTAATTACATAAATTATAAAGGCAGGAGGAGAAGGCAGCTCCCACAGCTTTGGTTCACTGCCTTCACAGCATGGAGGGCAAGAAGCAAGAGCAAGGAGTTACAGCTCTGTAACCCAGCAGAGGAAGGAAGTCAGAGGAAACTGGGCTGGAGAGAGGAGTCAGACATTTTTCATTCCCCTTAAGAGGCAGGCGGCCTTTACATGTACTCTGCCTTCAGAAGGAAAATTTGTACAATACACTAATGGAAGCCTGTGCTGCCCTGTAGTTAGTTCCAAAACACAACACAAGGTGTCCTGTTTAATATGAAACTGAGAGGAAACAACATGGTGAGGTGGGGCTTTGTGAAATCATAAACATCTCCATTATGTAAAGTTAAATCACGTTCAATGTTTCTATATTGGCTTGCTAATTGTTGGCTGTTAGTACGTGTCAAAACACTAAATTAACCCCCACCACGCTTTTCCTAATGGAACATATAATCCTCTTTACAGCATGGTAGTATTTAGAAAGAACCCTATTCTTAAATGGTGGGAGGCCATTGCGATAGATTTTCATGAGGGTTATGGACAAAAGTGATCTCCCTAAAAATTACGTCTACCTAAGATACTACATAAATAGTTTGGAAATTTGGAATGAGTTTATCTTCTCTCCTTACACAAGCCTCTGATGGTCTCTGGGTTTGTTACAAAACTTTTAGCAGGTTCCTATCTGTAATGTATACACCATATTTCCTTTAAAGTTGCATTTCAGATTGAATTCCTTGATAAACGACTGTGTCCAAGGCTAAGGTGAATCACTTTTCCTGCTTTTTCTACTATGTGGCTTTTTTTTAAAAAACGCCTTACTTCTCCTTTAACTTTTAGTGTATTTCCCCCATCTCCATTTCCCATTATTTTGTTCTCATACCACACATTCCCTATACTATTCCTATTCCTCACACCGTTGTATCCCCACCAATCTCTGAGCTCATACTGTGCTCTATTACTTACTTCCCTTTCAACTAGATCTGTGTTAGTCAATATGTCTCTCAATTCTCTTGGCAATTTATTCTTTTATGCGAACTGTATAGAAAAATATGACTTGCATATCTTAAAAATTCAATGTAAACAAAAAGAGCAATGTTATGAAGTCACTGTTCATAATTACAAAATTATACTTTAAATACAGATGTTATTTAAAATCCCTTTCATTATGAGAAGGGTATTACAATGCAAGTAATTCACATTAAAAGGCATTCTATTCAATAGATGTGTTTATTGGTGGGGTCAGTTTTGCCAGTGTTATTTAATTCACATGTAATTCATGTAGACCCAGTGGCAGCAACAACTAACAATACTACTTTAACTAAAAAGTGATAAACTATTTCCACTTATATGCTCTGTGATTATTTTATAGTTCTCAAATTTTGTAGTCCTTTACAGAAAAAAAAAAGAGCATAGAGATAAACTGCAATTTGCCACAACATATTTCCTTCAAATCTTAGATAGTATAAAACACAAGACATTTTTTCCACACTCTATACTTTTATAGAACAACCAGATTTGTAATTGATTTCTTTATTTTATTTGATTTATCAATATACATGGCAGCTTTCTCAAATCTCAAAATAAGTTCCAAAAGTATGTAATTTTAAAGGTGAAAAGTCATTTTCCTTTAGATGTCATATTCCTAGAGAGCTATTAAAGTCTATTTATAAACAAAAATAATTGATAAACTAACACACTTTAGAAATCAAAATATCTTAAATTATTTTAAGTGAATACAAGATATGTCTTTTTAATTAACTATCATAGTTAAATTTAATATCACAAAACAAAATGACTTGTCCTCACTAATTTCTCAAGTGGGGTAAAGTCATTGGGTTTTACACTTAATATAAGTTTTAAATGTGATTATTAAATGATAATATTTTATCAATTATAGGAAATATTCATTTATAGGAATTTCCTTAGGTCCATCAATGTTTTTAGGCCAAGTGTGAGCCCATGTCAACCTTCAAGTTTAGAGTCAATGCACCTAACCTGCCTAATAAGCACGTCAATTTAAGAGTATGAATTTCTCTGATAAGGGGGAATAAACAGTGGCTAAATCACTGTTCAACATACAAAAAAAAAAAAGGCTAAAAGTAGATGAGACGGTTTCAAAAAACTAAGTACTTAAAAAAAAGTTTTTAAAATAAACATGAATGGCCAATGATGTTGGATTTAAAACTTCACAGGAGAACCTTAAAAAAAAGAAAAATCCCACATAGAAATAGTAATGTTATCGCCTTATGATAAAAAAAAAACCTAAAGTTTAATAGTCATTGGAGGGGTAACAACCACTGGTAGTCTACGTTGAAAAGTAATTTTAATCATAGCTAAAACAAACTAAAATCAAAGAATTCTATTAAGAAATAACAAAAATGATAAACATTTAATAACACCTAAAATGTAGATACTTAAGATCCTTAACAAAAATATTAAAGGTAAAAGGGCCTTGAAATTTTTTCCCCAACAATCCATCTTATAAAATCAATTTCTAAATAGCTCATATCCTTTGCTTTGGTGTTTTGTCTGCTATCAGCTAAATGTAAGTACAGTAGAAAATCCCTTATGTTCTTTTCAAATGCTTGGCATTATAATGTGATCTCATATCTTTCCTCAAATTAAACTTTGCTCCACATATTCCACATGTATACAGATGAACATCCATGTGCTGTTCCAACTGTTCATTATTGGGGAATATCTGAAAGCAGACCTGGCATATCGTCTCACCAGCAGATAAATGAGAAATCATATGCCGTACATGGTCATGTTTTCTGAAGTTTCCTTGATCACAAATGGAACAGACATACCTGGCCATGCCTTTGTGCATATCATTGTGCAGTCGCAACTGACGCTCTCTTAAAAACTGCTTCCCACATGTCTGACAGACAAACTGTTTTTCCTTAGTATGAACAGTATAGTGTTCTCTTAAGTGACACCGCTGATAAAATCCTTTTCCACACAGATTGCAGAAATGCTTTCGCCTGTGATCTCTTTCGTTCTCTTCCATGATGGCACTCTTAAACACATCCTGGTCTAGGCAGCTAGACATATGTTCAACCACTAGGTTTTCGGTTTCAAAACGCTGGCCACAATTAGGACATCGAAAAGGACAGGCTGAGTGTTTGAACAACTGCTTTTTTTGGATACTGTTTATCTGGAAATGATTGTCCCTAAAATCATCTAACATTTCCACAAACATATCTCTTATTTCTGACTGCTCATCAGGATTCTCTTCCATGTCCATCTTCTCCTCCGCGTTTCCTAACCCATTCATTGTCAGATCCTGGGGTTCCCCGCACCTTTGAGCATGTTCCTGAAGCTGCCTCCCCTTAACGAGGATCTGTCCACATTTCCCACACGCACAGATATTTTCAATGTGTTTGGCTAAGTAATGGGACGACAGGTCCTCCTCGGTTATCGTGAGTCCGCAGAGCTCACAGGATGCGTTTTCGGGATCCTCTTGTACTGGGCTGCTGTTGTTAGGGGGCCTCAGATTTTCTAAACCGCCTCTTTCATCAGCAGTTATCGACATCCGTGGTTTGAGAGTTTTCCTACCGCTCTTCTTAATACCGATATCCTCCTCGACATAGTATCTATAAAACGGCTCTTCAGGCTCATCTTCTAACTCGTCGTTGTCAGTGGACTCATTACAGTCTTTATCAGTCACTTTAATAATGTTGAAGTCTTTCAGTTCGTCTGTGGGAATATCTTCGGGCTCCATCTTGATAATGATCCTTTTCCTCTCAGCAGCTCTGCTTTTTTCCTCGCCGGCTAGTTCGGACTCCACTGTGCTACTTTTCCGGCTTCCGGTGGTTGACGTCGAATCATCAGCAGCCTGGCTGGTGTCTCCTCTGTATTTGTCTGTCTGTGCAGAAAATGCTTTGGAAGACTCCTTTTCGCCAAACTCGGCTTTGATAGTGCCGTCTTTTCCGTCCCTGATATCGACTATTCTGTGATAGGACCTCGTGTTTTGGTATGAATGTCTGTTAGTACAGGTCAGCACATGCTCATCTAACAACTTCTCACAGCTAAAGCCAAATCCACAACTATCACAGGTGAAGCTCCGTCCAAAGCGCCGCGACACGCGTTCTTTTGGAGTTGATAATTTGGACACAGAACTTTTTTTACATACATCGAACAGCGGTTCGGGAAAACTGCCTAACTGTAAAGACTCGTCATCAGGCTCTCTGTTGTGTGGAGTATTTACTGTTGAACTTGGCTCCGCACACCACCGGTTGGCTTCACCGCCGTTTCTAGCCACCGTGTCTTCATACATCCTTACCCCAAAGATCATTTTGCTGTTCTGTTTGCTGGACGCAGAGGAGGAACACTTCGAGCTCGAACAGTCCGCATCCTGGATGTCTTCTAAGCAGTCGGGAACGTTGTACAGCTGTAGGTAGTTCATTGCCACCTTAAACTGCTCAAAGCTGGAGGGAGCCGTCATAATTTTTCCCAAGTACATAAACTGCAAAATGAGATCAAAACACTCGGCACTAATTTTCATGTTGCTGAGATTCAGTTGTGCGGTACTGTGCTGATGGTTCATGAAAAACATTCTAAAATAGGAGCTACAGGCAGCTAGAACGGCTTTGTGCGCTTGGAAGTAAATGTCGTCGATGGCAATGCAGCAGTCACAGAGAAAACCCCACTCCCTCTGGTTGTTTAGCTGCTGGAGGACGTAGCTGCTGTGGCTGGGCTTTGCCATCTTCTATTACTGAGAGACCTATGTGACACAAGAATATTAGAGTCAGACAAGATAGCTTTAGGAAAGCGCCTGAAAAGAAGGATCGCTTTGATCGTACGTTGGGACTTGGGCGATTCGGCTATCACAATAAAGGCATATATGTATGGCTCTCCAGTCTAATGTAGTAAAACTCAGTAATATACACCCGAATCACTTCTCAGACGTGAAGATGACGACAACCCAGCCGTTCAGTCAAGCTCCTCGTTTCGGTTTTAAGAAATACGAGTTAAGGTATCCAAAGCAAAAACCAACGTTTTGGTTTCATCACAACTCTACAGGGGAAAATGTATGCTAAATGTGAAAGGAGAAAGTTGAAAAGTATCTGAAGGATACAAACAGTGAAAGTAAATAAAATAGCAACTTAAATGGGAAGTACATAACCAAATTGCAGAGTATTAAAAACGTCTCACAAAATTGGGTGTTAAGGAACTGTTGCTCATTTTGCAAGGGTGATGAGTGCATTTTGGTTGTGTTAAAGGACTCCCTATCTTTTAGATATTCATCCCGACATATTTATAGATGAAATGATATAATCTAAAATATACTAGAAAATAACCCAGTGAGGTGGGTGTGGGGGCTACAGATGATACAAGATTGGCCATGCGCTAATAACTACTGAGTCTGGGAGGGAGGTATAATTCTATTTTTGTATATTTGAAAATTTCCACAAAAAAATTCTATTTAAAATGCTTATCAGATAATACGGAAATGGCAACAAGTAAATAGGTTTGATTAATGCTCTTGCCTTGATTATTGGAGAAGCAATCAGTCAAAATATGTCTTATATTGCTGGGCATGTACTTTAGGGTATAACAAAGCAGTGGATCCTTTAGGGAAGAAGGTGTCTATCCTCAAAAGGTAAACTGTTCTTCATTTTTTAATTGTTAAAAAAAGTACACAAAGTAACATGTGCAAAAAATTCAAATATATAAAGTAAATAGAATAAAAACACACCTTAGGTCACATACCTCTTCCCAGAGGTAACCTCTCCAAACACTCTGGATCGTGTATCTTCAGATCTGTTTATATGTATCCATACAGAGTCAACAGATATTGAGTACCTACTGTGTGCCCAGGCACATAGTCTTTGCTCTTGCTGTATGATTTTTTTCTTTTTACCTAAATGGTATCATATGGTATCATCCTTTTTTTAAAAAAATATTTTATTCATTTATTTGACAGAGAGAGAACATAAGCAGGGGAGCTACAAGCAGAGGGACAGGGAGAGGGAGGCTCCCTGCTGAGCAGGGAGCCCAATGTTGGGCTCAATCCCAGGACCCTGGGATCATGACCTGAGCCGAAGGCAGATACTTAACTGACTGAGCCACCCAGGCGCTCCCTAAATGGTATCATTCTATATATACCTTTCTGCAACTAGTTTTCCTCATTGAACACATGGTAGACACTATAAATATTATTAATGTAGTGAGCTGCTTTGGGTAAAGAGGGAGAGAAAAACATTAAAAGTATTAGAAGCCCTATCCCTTATATTATAAAGCTAAAATAAGATTCAATTTTAGCCTCAATTTTTAATCTGTATATGTAAAACTTCAGAATCTATCTTCTACTTAAAAACAAGTTCCTACACAATCTGAGCATAAAAAGAACATTTAACAAGCTGTTCAGAGAAATAAAATGTTCACTCTTCAGTCCCCAAACCCTTGAATCCCTGCAATGGTAATTAAGAGGTATCTATAGCTTATTTCCACTTGCTTTTTATCTGTTTGTCACAGACCATATGTGGATCACATACCCCTTCTCCCCACTACCTGAAGACCTATCCTACCTCCTTCTTCCTGTTCTTCCTGCCTAATGACAGACAGTTTCAGAGCTAGGGATGTGCCTCTAGTGAAAGGAAGGTGGCTAATAATGAGACCTACTGCCTTCTTAAAATTGCAACCATTGTTACCATTTTTGTAAGCCAGGTCAAACATGTCAAATAGGTACAATCTTTCAGCCTTTTCAACCTCTGTAAAGGTTGTACCCAATGTAAATCTGTACCCAATGAGGAAGCACGTTCAGTATGTACCTAGATACAAAAAGTAATTTATGCACAAGATATTCATCAATAATTTGAAATGCCTGGTAATAAGGCAGCTGTAAGTGAACCAAGGTAAACTGACCGTTACTAAGGTAAATCCACTACCTAAAATTCACTGTCATGTGGCCTTTAAAAATTATATAAAACGAATCCAAAAAACAACAAAACCTTATTCAGAGGGTGAAAACACACACACACACACACACACACACACACACACACACACACGCTGACCCCCGATCCCATTTTATATAAGAGGAGATTTCTAGGTCTATAGTCATTTTGTGGGACTTAGAACTTTAATGGGTAATAAAGAGAAAGAGGCAGAAGGATAAATGTTATCTCAAAAAAAATTTTTAGTAATAAGAGTTGTTAAAAAATGAAACAAACTCTTTTGGAGGACACTGGTTGCCCTGCATGGAAGAGGGATGAAATGTCACTGAGGACAGTATGATATAAGGAAAAGAACACAGGCTTTGGGGGCACCTGGGTGGCTCAGTCATTAAGCATCTGCCTTCAGCTCAGGTCATGATCCCAGGGTCCTGGGATCGAGCCCCCACATGAGGCTCCCTGCCCAGTGGGAAGCCTGCTTTTCCCTCTCCCAATCCCCTTGCTTGTACTTCCTCTCTCACAGTCTCTCTCTGTCAAACAAATAAATGAAAATTAAAAATAAAAATAAAAAAAAGAAAAAAGAAGAACACAGGCTTTGGATCCAAGAGACCTGAGTTCCAATCTGGCTTTGCCACCTTATTTATCTTCACCGACCCCAAGTTTCCTGAACCGTCACAGTGGGGATAGTAATATGTCAACAAACATATCAAACATGAAGAGTCACAGAAGCAATGTGTAAAATGTAATTCTTTTTTTTTTTTTAAAGATTTTTAATTTATTTATTAGAGAGCGAGAGACTGAGAATGAGAAGGGAGAAGGTCAGAGGGAGAAGCAGACTTCCCGCAGAGCCGGGAGTCCGATATGGGACTCGATCCCGGGACTCCGGGATCATGACCTGAGCCGAAGGCAGTGGCCCAACCAACTGAGCCACCCAGGCGCCCCTAAAATGTAGTTCTTGATGTGATAATTAATGGAAGTTAGACTGGTGGTTGCTTACTCAAGCATCAGGAGCTAAGTCTGATTAGATAACCTTAAAATTTCCTTCCAAACAGGAGTCCAGTAGAAGAAAGCCAGCAGTTAATCTATAAAGACTTTCAGATTTTAAATCTCCTGTGCTTAAAATAAGGACAAAAGAGCCTAAAAGTTCCAAGAACTCTTCTAAGCTAAACGGAAAGCAGTTTATGGCCAGCCGCCAAACCTGGGGCAGAGACCGACGCCACCATCGTGCCAAGCACGGCCACCGCTGGAACCCCAATTCAGTTAAGTTGGTAAAAAGACATTCTATGTTAACACAAACAAAACACGAACACAAGCGCACCAAAGGCATTTTACTGCACATTTGTGAGTGCAACAAATACGCACCGAGCACTGCGGGGGCAGACACGACGCAGAAAGTACCGAGAATCGGCTACAGCGTGGGCATTCTGTAGTCTCGAGGACACACCACCGAGGGGAATCTTGACTTTCTCTACATTAGTGACTTCATTCAACATGTATGTATTCGGTAAAGTGCCTCCTCTGTGGAAGAAGGCATCCTGCTCTGGTGGCGAGAACCAAGGGCTCTGGGTCAGGAAGGCATAGGTGAGAATCCTACTGCCTTCAGATGCCTCTCTCTGTCCCTGCCTTCCCCTCAGGGCTTGGGGCCAAACAAAATTCTGCTAACATGACTTTCACAGTTTCTAGGTTGCCCTAGAACTGTAGTGTCCTCAGCGGCATTGTGCAAACATCCATGTTCCCCTAAACCAGACTTTAAAAGGTGGAGTAACTTTTAACAGCAGTCCTACACACAGCAGTACCAACAACTTTGTTCCTGTTCTACCCCACTTACAAAAGCTCAGAGAAGGCCTAATAACACAGACCAAAACAAACCCCAAAACACAGAAAAGAAAAAAAGAAAGGAAGTAGGGCACAGAACCAGGGGTGAGGGATCTGAATTCCTATGAAACTTTTAGCTTGTTATCTCTTGAGAATAATACTTGCATTAAAATTTTAAAAATCCATTCACTTATTTTTTTTAAAGATTTTTATTTATTTATTAGAGAGCGAGAGACTGAGAATGAGAGGGGAGAAGGTCAGAGGGAGAAGCAGACTTCCCGCAGAGCCGGGAGTCCGATATGGGACTCGATCCCAGGACTCCGGGATCATGACCCGAGCTGAAGGCAGTTGCTCAACCAACTGAGACACCCAGGCACCCCCATTCACTTATTAAGAACAATTTCACTCAAGGGATACCTGGGTGGCTCAGTTGGTTGGAAGGCTGCCTTCGGCTCGGGTCATGATCCCAAGGGTCCTAGGATCGAATGCCACATCAGGCTCCTTGCTTGGCAGGGAGCCTGCTTCTCCCTCTGCCTCTGCCTGCCACTCTGCCTGCTTGTGCCCTCTCTCTGACAAATAAATAAAATCTTTTAAAAAAAAGAGAACAATTTCAAATTCCAAAAGAAGTTTTCTCCTTTCAATTTTCTGATATTCCTAATAATTCTATCAAAAAAACTTAATCTTGGGGCGCCTGGGTGGCTCAGTCGTTAAGCGTCTGCCTTCGGCTCGGGTCATGATCCCAGGGTCCTGGGATTGGGCCCTGCATCCGGCTCCCTGCTCCGCGGGAAGCCTGCTTCTCCCTCTCTCCCTCCTGCTTGTGTACCCTCTCTCACTGTGTTTCTCTCTCTGTCGAATAAATGAATGAAATCTTAAAAAAAAAAAAAAAAAAAACTTAATCTTACAGTAAAGCTTGCAAATATTTTAAATAAAGGGACTGCTTATATTTTAGCTGTTTTTATTTTAATTCCAGTAAAGTTAATAGCCAGTTATACTAGTTTCAGGTGTGCACTTTAGTGATTCAACACCTGCACACAACACCCAGTGCTCATCACAAGTGCTCTCCTTAATCCCCATCCCCTAGTTAACCCATCCCACCAAACTCCCCTGCGGTAACCATCAGTTTGTTCTCTAGAGTTGAGAGTCTGTTTCTTGATCTGCTTCTCTTTCTCCCTTTGCTCATTTGTTTTGTATCTTAAATGCCACATATGAATAAAACCATCTGGCATTTGCTTTTCTCTGACTTATTTTGCTTAGCATTATACTCTCTAGCTCCATCCATGTCATTGCATGTGGCAAGATTTCATTCTTTTTCATGGTTGAATAATATTCCATTCTGTATATATACCACATCCCACATCCTCTTTATCCATTTATGAGTTGATGGACACTTGGGTTGCTTTCACATCTTGGCTATCATAAGTAATGCTGCTATAATCACAGGGGTGCACATTTCTCTTTGAATTAGTGTTTAGTCTTCTTTGAGTAAACACCCAGAAGTGCAATTGCTGGATTGTAGGGTAGCTCTATTTTTAACTTTTTGAGGAACATCCATACTGTTTCCCACAGTGGCTGCACTAGCTTGCATTCCCACCGACAGTTCTCGTCTTTATAATTGAAATGTGTGATTGCTTTTGTGTTACTAGCTGTATCACTGGTGAAACAAGTTTATTACAGCTAGAAGTCAAGGACTGCAGAAGCGCGGGACTTCAAATGTGATCCAAAGCCCCGGGGTTCTAAGGCCAAAAGGATATCTATATGCATTCAGTTCTCCCAGAAGAGAAAGGAGTTAGGTGATGGAAAACATTTTACATTGAATTTTTTAATTTTTAGTTTGAAAGTTTCATCTCATTCAAAAGCAGCTGCCAAGTGCATTCAGCATATTAATTTAGATACCCACAGATTTTTAGATTTTAGAGAGATCTAATCTGGTTCAATATTTTTACTTCATAGAGGGGGCAAAGATCTAAGACTGTTCAATAGTGTATCAAGGGGATAGTTGTTTTTTTTTAATTTTTTTTAAAAAAGATTTTATTTATTTATTTGACAGAGAGATCACAAGTAGGCAGAGAGGCAGGCAGAAAAAGAAGGGGAAGCAGGCTCCCTGCTGTGCAGAGAGCCCGATGGGGGCTCAATCCAAGGACCCTGAGATCATGACCTGAGCTGAAGGCAGAGGCTTTAACCTACTGAGCCACCCAGGCGCCCCAATCAAGGAGATTGTTAAGTGTGGTAAAGTAGGTACTAGGATTACAGGACAAACTTCTGACCACCCCCAACCACTTGGGACTCTGTAATGTGCCCTCCTGCAAAGATCACTCAGCAAGGATGGGTAGGAGTCCTTACTATAGGGTTTACTGGCCGGGTGCTCCTGCACAAGCCACTACCCACATCTGAACTCTTATCTATAATGCTGTTTTATCTGTATGGGTGCCTCCAGTCTGACTCAAGAGACGTGGTCCCTAAATTACACCGTGTAAGCTATTTCAGTAAACTTCTCATGGACACAATAAGGTATCCGAAATACTTCTCCTTCACCACTATAAATCTCTTAAATTGGAAAAAACAGCTTTGTTCAAAGTTTCTTTTGCCTCTGCCTTAGTCAAATGATAATTGAAGGGCCTATAAATGAGCATATAAACTGAATGAAGAAGTAACCTACAGTTACAATTTTGGAGTGATTCCTTCTATAAAGCAAATAATCTCTTTTTAATGGGTGCCATAGACCAAGGAGGCTCACCTGGAGACAATTTGCATAACCTCTGAGAATCTGAAGCAGAGCCTCGCATTAGACTCTCAATTAAGCCCCAATCTCTGAACTAGTAAAAATTATCTCTGGATCTCAAAGGTCATTTAGGTATATACATTCATTTTCTCATACTTATTTCTGTGTCTTATATGATTGAATTATGTATATGGATTTAATTTGAGGATTATGGACTATCCTTTCAAAAAGCCTGAAGTGAAATGAAAGGATTCTCTTATGTTAATAAATCAGAGTATTAGAATGTGTTTAACACCTACAATGTTCCTAACACTGCATAAAGCATTGAAGTAGAGGCTGGAGAAGGATGGTAAACATAGAGCTAATACCATATGAGAGATTAAATTTTGAACCAAGAAACAATTTGAGAATAATTAAGTATTAAATTATACTGAATAAAGTTCACCGAGAGTAGAGAAAAAAAAGCATGATTGTACTAGAACAGTAGGCTTTAGGAAGGACAGGATTTGAGTGAAGCCTTAATGAATGAATAGGATAGAGAAAAAAAAGAAGGCAAGGGGAAAGGCATTTTAGGTATCTGCATAAGTGTGGGGGTAAAGAATTGGGAGAGCCTCTGGGGCACCCCGGTGACTCAATGGGTTAAATCCTCTGCCTTCGGCTCAGGTCATAATCTCAGGGTCCTGGGATCAAGCCCCACATCAGGCTTTCTGCTCAGCAGGGAGCCTGCTTCCCCCACCCACCCACCTACCCCCGCCTCTCTGCCTACTTGTGACCTCTCTCTCTCTGTCAAATAAATAAATAAATATTAAAAAAAAAACAAACCTGAAACACTTCATTAGAAAACTATATTTAAAAAAAAAAGAATTGGGAGAGGGGTACACAGCAGCATAAACAAAAGCATGAAAATGTAATGGGAAGGAAAGGAAATATGCTTTACTGGACTGGTAGATGGAGGTTATCAAGATAGAGTAAATGACAACTGTCATACAACAATAATTGGAATAGCCAATATCTGTTAAGCCTTACTATCAATGGTCAGGCTCTAGTCTAAGCACATGTGTGTGTGTGTGTGTGTATAATGTGTATTTGTATGCAATGTATTATAACTTCTGGAAGGCCACAGAGGACTTGTGGGATTAGAACACAAGCAATGACTCTTGAGCCTGCCTGAGAATATGGCCTCAGTGATTTTGTCACCTATAAAAATAAGGTCATGCTGGTGAATTTCTTTCCTAGAATACCATTTTCCAATATCTAAGCTTAATTAAGTTCCTTAGGTTTTCTCCTCAAAATTTTCAGGAAGAACCAGTTTTGTGAGTGCTCCTAAAGACAAAAAGTTTTACTTCAAGGCACTTAAATGACACACACAAGGTTAACATTTTTTTTTTCACTTTTTAGAACAGGCATTCTGCCTGGTTATTAGACTGTAAATTCAGTACTTAGCACAGGAAGTTCTGAAATTATAATTGGATTATGTTCCAAAACTTTATTTTTAAGTTAGTTATTTGGAACTTGAAACACATATTCCCATAGAAACAATGCTATAAATGGTGAGTCAGTTCTACGCTCCCACCCTAAAATCTTTTAAAACCCTAATGTAGCTTTACATCAGTCCTACTGGTGCTACAGGGCGACTTTTATCATTTGTACTAACAGAGGTACCAAACAGCTAAGCCTACCTCACTGACCTCCGGGTATAAGGATGCGACTTAATGGCCTCTGTGCCCTGTGCCCAGCACACATTGCCCACACAGCTGGCCCTCGATGCATGCTTGTTCAAATGAAGTCTTAAAAAGAGCCCAGGAAGCAGGCACCAATAGATTTGGATACCAACTCTACCACTTATTTAGCTATGAAGAAACATCTTTCCCTCTCTAAATCTGCTCTTCTCATCCATTACGATAATCATACTCCTCCCAGGATTCTCACAGAAATTAGAGAGGACAATTTCTTCTTGTCTTTTTAGGCAAGCATAATACAATTTTCCTTAAGTATTAATATCATCATCGTGAACACAGTTCACATAGGATTTTATAAAGTGATCAAGTTCAACCTGATGTTTTATAGACGAGAAAACAAACTGAGGCCCTAAGAGGTTCAGAGACATGCCCAAGGTCACTTCCAGTTTTAGTGGCTGACAGCAAAGGCCCTTGGCTCCTCAAGCCCGGTCCCGGGGTATAGAACCAACTGGGTGTCTGCTTTCTCCTCTGCATTGTGTTTTGCTGAAATACCGGAGCCATTCAAATTGGCAAGGGTTGTTTGCACCTACACGGAATGGCCCGAGACTCTTGTACTTTGGGAGATTGTGGTTTGTTGGCTGGTTACTATTTTTATGCCTTCTTGTTGGTCAAGCCAACAGCGATCACTTCTGAAAGGGATGCTGACCTCCCGCTGCCCGCTATTTCAATCTGTTATGGGTTATGAAATTAGGCAAAAACTCACTGATGCTGAATTTATATAATTTTCGGAGAGGACCTAGGGAAATAATCTGGAAGGTAAGATTTTAATTCCTGCACTTGATTTCATCTATTTTTTTTTATAAAGCAACTACTTTATTTTTTTTATTATTTTTTTAAGATTTTATTTATTCATTTGAGAGAGAGAGAGAAGTCAGATGGAGAAGCAGACTCCCCAGTGAGGAGGGAGCCCGATGCGGGACTCGATCCCAGGACTCCAGGATCATGACCTGAGCCACAGGCAGTTGCCTAACAACTGAGCCACCCAGGTGCCCTGGTTTCATCTATTTTAATTGCTGGTAGGCAACGATCTGCTTTAGCCTGGCTTCTGGCCCTGTGACTGGATAGCTGGGTTGCCAACCAAATAACTTCTGAGTAAGTGAGGTATTACTACAGGTAAGCTGCTAGGTCTAGGAAATTTATCCACACATAAAGCAAAGTGAACACAGTGGCTTCTGGAATATTTCTCTCTCCCTCCAGAAAAAGAGAGGAGCAAGTGGGTGTCTCAATTGGTTAATTGAGATCAGTCAAGAGCACTGGACTCTTGGTTTCACTTGTGTCTCGATCTCTGGGTCCTGTATCAGGCTCCGTGCTCAGGATTCCACTTCAGGATTCTCTCCCTCTGCCCCTCCCCTCCACTCGTGCTCGCGCATGCGTGCTCTCTCAAATAAATAAATACATAAATAAACCCTAAAGAAAAAAAGTAGAAAAGTATTTAATCCAGTCAGTCCCTACATTTGGATATGTTCATCTTAAAGAGGCAACATGGCAGCTTCTGACCACTAGAGGGCGCCGTGTGAACACTAGGCTTCTCTCAGCAAAAAGCAGCTTTACCAGGAAGTCACTTTTTTGCACGTGGCATTGGTATTCTCAGGGTTCATTTTGTGGAACTTATATCTATTCCAAAGTGCTTCTGTGACTTTGGGACCCACCTAAATCTGCTCCTCCCATGAATTCTGTCTCAGCTGGCACTGCCATGCACCAATCACCCAGGCTACTTGGGAGTCACCTGGGACCTCTCCCTCCCTCAATAGTTAACTTTTTTTTTTTAAGATTTTATTCATTTATTTGAGATGGAGACAGTGAGAGACAGCATGAGAGGGGAGAAGGTCAGATGGAGAAACAGACTCCCCGTGGAGCTGGGAGCCTGATGTGGGACTCGATCCCAGGACCCTGGGATTATGACCTCAGCCAAAGGCAGTTGCTTAACCAACTGAGCCACCCAGGCGCCCCTCAATAGTTAACTATTAAGTCTCACCAATTTTCTAGTATTTCTCAAATCTGCCCTACTCTTCCATGCCTACCTTCCCTGCCCTCCTGAGGCCTCTAACATTACTCCTGAGTTATTACAACAGGCTCCCTAACTGGTTCCTCAAATCCATCCTTCACCCTCAAACAATTAATAAAGAACAAAAATCAGACCATATCATTCCCCTGGTTAAACCCTTCTATGGTTCCTTTCATGTATCCTTAGGCTAAAGTACAAACTCCTAAGCAAAGCATACAAAGCCAACAGCGCCCACCCATCTAGTCTTATGTTTGGCTACTTCTTGCTTCAAACTTCATGTTCAAGCAGCATAAAACTGCTTGCTCTTTCTACTCCGCCCCTCCCCCAAGCCCACCTTACTTACTTAATGTATTTCTTACCTCCATTTTTATTCATGCCTATTGGTTCTTCTGCCTGAACCTCCCACATATCTAAGAATCAGTTATCACCTCCTCCAGAAAAACCTTCTGTAATACCTCCCTCTCCCACTATTTCAGGTTTTGATATTACTCTGTATCATCTCATTCTGCACTTATTTACACTATATTTTAATCATCAGAACAGTAACATAAAGTAGATTTTAAAGCACAGACTAACCAGATTGCCTGGGTTCAAATTCTGGCTTTGCCACTTACTAGGTGTGTGACCTTGAGCAGGTTGCATAAGCAATTTGTGCCTCAATTTTCTCATATGGGGATGATAATCCTTCCTAGTGTTTAGGTTATCACAAGGCAGTGGCTGTCAGGGAGTAAACGCTAAATGAGAACTGGCTAGTACAGTTATCTATGTGTCCATCCGTAGGTCTCACCACTAGATTATGAGCAACCTGAAGGCAAGGCTGTTAAGCCTATTTCTGTGCAATATAGTAAGTATTCAATAAATGCTTCTAAAGAAGTAGCTGGTGAGGCAGCCCTAGGACAATGGGAAGTGCTACCCGGGCTCCTTCCCTCAGCAGATACACACATCTTTTTATTTTATTTTATTGTTTTTAAAAAATATTTTATTTATTTGACACAGAGCGAGAGAGTACAAGCAGGCAGAGCAGCAGAGGAAGAGGGAGAAGCAGGCTCCCCACTGAGCAGGAAGCCCAATGCAGGGCTCGATCCCAGGACTCTGGGATCATGACCTGAGGTGAAGGTAGTCGCTTAACCAACTGAGCCACCCAGGAGCCCCAACACACACCTTTTTAATTTGTGTTTTCTCCCAATTATAGCCACCTTTTTCTTTAATTCCAAAACCCTGAAAATTTCACTCTCATCTAATTAAAAGTCAACAAAATGAAACCAATAAAAAGAGTATCATAAAAAAGTGTGTTCATTCTAAGAAGCTTAACTCCATTTTTAAGCCTTAAATCTATTTAAGATTTAAGATCCCCTTCATCCCCAGGACCTACCACAGCAAAAGCCTTCATGCTTTCATATATGCTATGCCATTCCCTTTGCTTAGAACCTTTTTGATTTCCAGCTCACTCTCTTTGGAAAGTTTTTTGTTTTCCCCACTGGTCCCAGGATAATGCAGATGCCCCTCTTCTGTGCTTCCAAAACAGCCCCTACCTACAACTATATGGTGACAAAAAAAATGTATCATCCAAACTGCATGTTATGTCTATTACCACACTCTTGGCACGGATTATAATTATGTGGCTCCTCTGCTTTGCTGTAAGCTCCCTGAGATCAAGGCATTGTCCCTAAACCTTAAACAATTGCCTGGGATTTAGTTGGTATTTGATCAATTTTGAATGAATAAATGTTGAAATAGGTGCTTTATTTTGCTTATCAATTTCTTCCTTCCTTCTTTGTAATCTCTACCCCCATCAAAGGGCTCGAAGTCACGACCGTGAGGAGTGATCTCGACACCTGAGATCAAGAGTCACACGCTCCAGCTCCACCGACAGAGCCTGCCAGGCACTCCAATTTTTGCATTATTTCAATCATGG
Source organism: Nasua narica (assembly GCA_028533885.1). Lineage (NCBI taxonomy): Eukaryota > Metazoa > Chordata > Mammalia > Carnivora > Procyonidae > Nasua > Nasua narica. Next base: position 94,926,336 of record CM052797.1, on the reverse strand, counting down.
CAACTTTTACGTAATGGTCAAAAATTTATAAAGCAATTTCCCATACATTAAACAACTGATTCTCACTACGACACTGAGAGAGGTATTTTCATCATTCTCATTTTGTGAGTAAAGCAACGTGTTTAGCGGTTGGTACTTAAGTGCTCACCTTGTAAGTAGAAGATGGGACTCAAACTCTGGAGTCTTGATTCAGAACCCTGAGTTTCGGCTTTTATAAGCCAGACAACACTACTCTTCCTGGCAATGACTATTAACTGAAGTGCCACTTTGGAACGTCCTGGGCCTCACAGTCACCCACTCTCACACAGCCCCACACTGCAGGCAGCACGCCATGCCCCTGCCCCATCTCCTCTTCCATCTGCTGACTCCCACGGCCCATCAGAGCAAGCCCTTCCCTAAGACTAAGAGATGTAAAGTGGGGACAGAGCTCTTTAGTTACCTTGAAAAAAGAAAGGATTATGCGTATATCACTTAGATAACAAATGAAAAATCAGGTTGGTGATTTAATTCTTTCATTTTCCAATACTATTTGGAAAACGGTTTTAAACCTAAAGCACAGCCGTGTTAAAAAAAAAAAACCTACGTCCCCAACACTCAAATAATGTTGTGATTAAACTTCTATGTACTATTTTGGGGCTTCGTTTTTAGATCATCAACCACCACTTCACACTCATTCTGCTTGAATACAGCAGGCTAAGCAGTAAATGATTCTGTACTTTGACTAAGATCTCTTGTAGTTCCCATACAAGCCACAATATAAGTATAGTTAGAAATTTATCTTAAACATGTGCCACCCCCTCCCATGCCACATCTAAAAACTGCAAGGTCATTAATCCCCTTCTTCATTCTAATTCTCTTTCCTTGATGTTTGGCGTGCTATCTCTAGATACTGATCAAGGGGAACACTTCACACTATATCAGCGCAGGGATATCTGGGCAGTGGTCTTCATGGCAAGTATAGCCACTTCTTCCCTCCCAACTATGAAATTATTAAACTCTCTACGAATATGAAACTTGTGGCGTTTTTGTTTTTTTTAATGAGTTTGGCCAGTATAAATCAACCCATCAGAGGCTGGACATCATCAAAAGCATGAAAAAGTGTGAGAACTAGCCCACCAAGGTAAATACTTCATAAGGACAAACTTAAAATAGCAACCCTGTTATATTTAAACACTCACGTCTGTTACTTGATCATAGAATTTTAGCCTAGTCCAAGGCAAAACATTCCTTTTCTCCCCCTAGCCAATTCTCACCAACCTGAGTAGGGAATAGAGAACATAAGGCCATGAATCATCACAGGCCATCCTTAGACAGGGTGAGGCATACACAACGGCACAGTTATGATCAAATGTTGCTTCTCTTTGTTTTAAACAAGGAATTGACTATTAACAGTTATCATCTCTGGAATGATTTTCATTTTTGTATTTTATGTACTGTAGTATAGGTTGAATTTTTACAAAAAGCATGGATTTTATATTTCCATTTTGAGAAAAAATAGAATATACATGAATCACCTTTAATTTGGTTCACACAAAAGCATATAAAAATGACCATGTCAATATTTCAGGGTAAAATATACTAGCACAAGAAAAAACATACCAAGAGAAAATATCCTAGAGACCAAAGTGACCTCTCAAGCAGGTGTTTTTCAAATACAATTCAATTTTTTTGGAAGACAACAGATTACAGCTTAAAAATAAAAATCTATGGAAACTTTTCTGCCTTTGTATCCCAAATGGTTGTCTCCCCTATGGGCCAAAAGGTTAATAGCTAAGGCTTAGCACTTTCCTGACTGGAAGAGGAGAGGCCTGAAAGCAGACACTTCTTTTCTCCTGCACAGTAGGATAGGGAATGGTGCTACAAGGAACACGGAGACATTCTTTTTAAAAAGCTCCATGAACTTATCTTCTCCAGAGCCTGGAGAAAGAGGAGAATAAGGAAATAGTACAAAAATTTAGCACTGTTAATATGAAATCAAAACACAAGGTCAAGAGCAAGTGGCTGAGACTGTGTTCATGCCCAGCTAAGGTCCTGGTTAAATACGGTCTCTTTTTTTTCTCTGATAATGATGCACCAGGGCTCCCCCACCAGCCCCTCAAAGTAGGCCATCCCACTGGAATGGGAAGAATAGAAAGGTTTCTGGAAAGGCCACTCAACCTGAGTTATTCTACACAGTGAAAATGTGGTCGTAATAGAGAAATCTCTTAAAATGAGTATAAGATGTTAATTAAAGGTTCTACTGCAGACTGTCTCCATTGATCTTTGAAAAATTGCCCATCCACCAGGTTTCAATTTTCTCTAAGATAAGGTAGCCCCCATCTAGCTCCCAAACCCATTCAGTTATTATCGGGACTTTATCAGATAGCCAGCAAGTGAATCAAAAGGAAAGTTTTGAGGTTGTGATGCCCAGCCATCATTCAGGCTTCATCTTTTTGTATCCCGATTCTCCCCATCATATCCATTTGCACTGACAAAATTCATAGACTCGAATTTCTTCCTTTCAAAGGAGAAGGTAGTGATTGCTTTGAAGTTAACACGAGAACTGCATCCTTCACCATTTCTGCTCCAAAGTGCCTTGAACTTCAAATCATGAAACTGATTCTAAGTCTCCTCAAAAAACTTGGAACCACTCCTTGGGTTCGAGAAAATCGTTCCTGTAATAGTTTTCCTGCCGTGAGACAGTGAGACATACCGTATGGAAATACATTC
>CM052797.1:94892482-94923127 GCA_028533885.1 Nasua narica | reverse complement strand
AACCTGAATTAATATATGTATGACTCTTAATATAATAAATGTTATAGTGGCTCATGTTTATTTTATTTACATCGTTTAAGAGAAAGGCGGTATATTATGTTTATTTCCTGAAAGTATAAAGGTCACACTGATGGAACTTAGCACTACCAAGAGTTCTGCTCTGCTGACCGGGTGTTGGACAGACTTTACAAGGACAAGCCTAAAAGAGCCCACCTCCAGCAGAGAGAAACACAATACCTGGAACTTGATTTCAATTTCAGTGAACTATCTATCCATCTAAAGGGCATACCTGACTTTGATGCCATCTACAAATTTGACAAAAGTGTACTTCTTTTTTTTTTTTTTTTAAGATTTTATTTATCCATTTGACAGAGAGATTACAAGTAGGCAGAGAGAGAGGGGAAAGCAGGCTCCCCACTGAGCAGAGAGTCCGATGCGGGGTTTGATCCCAGGACCCTGAGATCATGAACTGAGCTGAAGGCAGAGGCTTTAACCCACTGAGCCACCCAGGCGCCCCGAAAGTGTACTTATTTTCATCATCTCTTGCTATGCTCATTAGTTGTCTTTTCTACATTATAGTAACCTATGAATTGTTAATAATCTTCATGGCTTTCCAAATAAGCAATCTTCCCGTGAAAATGCTTGCATTCTTCAGATGTTGCCTGCTAAAGCTGGGTGTTTCAAAAGTTCTCTGTTTATGAAGCCACTGATTTTATTCCCCTAACATTGGCAACCCTGTTTTTCCTAAGGCGCCGTGCAATGGTAATAATAATGGGACTCTATGAAAGAATGTCCTTTCCAAATCTTGAGACCAATTCAAAGTTGATAGTGTCTGGAGCGCTCAGTCAGTACAGCATGAGGCTTTTGATCTCGGGTGTGAGTCTGTGCCCCACGCTGGGTGTGGAGGTAACTTAAAAAAGAAAATAAACTGGGTAGTGTCCTGAAACTGAAACTTGTTCCAAAGCAAACTGTCTTACTAATGCACAAACCCTGTGCATAAGCTTATTTAATATTTCACATCTTGTAGAGTTTTAAAATTCTTATTAAATCATGTCTTTCTAATAGATAACACTACCTTTTGCAAAACTTGTCCTCATAGCCAATTCTGCTAACCCTTTAGACCCACCATTACTGCTGAAGTCTGGAGTCCTTGAGCCCTTTGTGAGCGCCTACTTTGTTTTTCCCCCAAAAGCTTGAGAACACCTCAGGGTTGAGTTTTCTGAGCTTAGGAAAGCATGAGCGCAGTCCCCAACTTAACAATGTTCAACTAATGATTTTTTTATTTTATGATCATGTGAAAGCAATATGCATTCAGTAGAAACTGTACTTGGAATTTGGGGTTTTGAGCTTCCACAGGCTAATACCGTGTGGCACGATACCTTGTTCCTGTGCCGGGCGGCAGCCGGTAGCTCCCACACAGCCACGGAGCACGAGGGTCAATAACCCATACACTTACCACTGTCCTGTACCCATACAACTCTTCTGTTCTTCGCTTTCACAACAGTAGTCAATAAGTTACATGAAATAGTCAATATCTTATTATGAAATAGGCTTCATGTTAGATGACTTTTCCCAGAATAGGCTAATGTAAGTGTTCTGAGCTATATTTAAAGTAGACAGGTTAGGGGCGCCTGGGTGGCTCAGTGGGTTAAAGCCTCTGCCTTTGGCTCAGGTCCTGATCTCAGGGTCCTGGGATCGAGCCCCGCATCAGGCTCTCTGCTCAGCAGGGAGCCTGCTTCTTCCTTCTCTCTCTGCCTGCCTCTCTGCCTACTTGTGATCTCTCTCTGTCAAATAAATAAATAAAACCTGAAAGAAAAAAAAAAGTAGACAGGCTAAGCTATGATGCTCGCTGGATTAAGTGTCTTAAATGCATTTTCAACTTACGATATTTTCAATATGCAATCGCTTTATTAGGACATAACCCCGTCATAAATGGAGGAAGACGATGTGTGTTTGTACATGGCAGGCAACACTACACATCCATGGAAAATCCTCATCGAAGCTGGGCGCAGGTGCCATGAACAGTTAAGGAAAACCTAGGTAAGCGGAGGGGGGTGCGGTGCCCCTCAGCCTAGAAAAATCCCAAACTAAAAATTGTCTCTGGCAATTCCAACTCATCATAACAGCAGTGGTAGCAGTATCCAGCAGTTTCTGCACATTAGCAAGACAAGGTGCACTTTTACTATGACTCGTTTTGTGGCTAAACTCCAATAGGACTTTCAGCCTTGATTTCTTATTACAGTGCAATTACAGGGTAGAGATTCAGCCTTTCACAGCTATCCTGTGGCCACAAAACCCAGACCTTCCAATTCTCCTCTCCTGGAGATGGGGAGCACAGGGTGACACAAAAGCAGATGCCATTATTTATATATTTGTCCCTGAAGCTTTTAATTTTTTTTAAAGATTTTATTTATTTATTTGACAGAGAGACACAGCAAGAGAGGAAACACAAGCAGGGGGAGTGGGAGAAGGAGAAGCAGGCTTCCTGCTGAGCAGAGAGCCTGATGTGGGGCTCGATCCCAGGACCCCGGGATCATGACCTGAGCCAAAGGCAGACACTTAACGATCGAGCCACTCAGGCACCCTGTCCTTGAAGCTTTTATTCCCAAATCCTTACCGTGACATCTGTACCTTCAGGGCACAGGAAGGTCTAGTCAGTATGGTGACAAGTAGGGTCTCTGGACCACATCTGGGATTAGTCAGTCGCAACTAATGCAGCTATAGGCATGCATGCTCCGATCAATCGCATATCCTCATACAGAAATTACCATGCAGAGGTTCCATGTAGAGCAGCCGTTTGTGGCATAAAAACTTACAATATTGCCTCTCTTTAAAGACATCATACAAAACCAGAGTATTTCCACCCGCCTGTTCGCAACTAGTTAGAGGGGCACCTGGGTGGCTCAGAGGGTTAAGCGTCTGCTTTCTGCACTGGTCATGATCCCAGAGTCCTGGGATGGAGCCCTGCGTGGGGCTCCCTGCTCAGCAGAAAGTCTGCTTCTCTCTCTTCTTCTGCCCCTACTCGTGCTCTGTCTCTCTCTCTCAAATAAATAAAATCTTGGAAAAAAAAAAAAAAAAAGAACTAGTTAGAACTGTCCTTGTACTCTGGGTAAGGCTGAGATGTACAATGCCAAAACAATTGGTCACCACTCAGTTCAAGTGAAAAAAGTCAAGCTAACTTTCTGACCTTTTATCCAGGTGTGTCACAAACAACCTTATCAGCAATTTCACTGATTTCAGAGTGAATTTACTTAGAATTATCTTTTTAGTTTTACGGGTTTCTTCTGTACCCTAAATGTCTGGCTGATGTGTTTTTTTCTGACCTGTGGAGGTTTAATAATGAATGATAATCATCATGGTTCACTAAACTCAAGGCTTTTTTATATCTAGGTGATCTTAACTTTTTTTTCCCCCCATTAAGGTATAATTTATATACAGTAAAATCCACGCTTTTTTGTGCAGAGTTCTACAGATTTCGACAAACACATATAGTTGTGTCACCTAGGGAGTATTTTTTCTTATTCTGATTTAATTTTCTCTATATCGTATGTTTATCTTACTTTCCTGATGGCATCAGTGAAAACTGCTACTTGTTGCAGAAATTTAAAATAAGAGCTTCTTAAACTCAACATTTGAACCAGGAAGAAAGAGCTAGGCTTGGGGCGCCTGGGTGGCTCAGTGGGTTAAGTCTCTGCCTTTGGCTCAGGTCATGATGATGTCAGGGTCCTGGGATGGAGCCCCACATTGATCTCTCTGCTCGGCAGGGAGCCTGCTTCCCCCTCTCCCTCTGTCTGCCTCTTTGCCTACTTGTGGTCTCTTTCTCTCTGTTAAATAAATAAATAAAATCTTTAAAAAAAAAAAAAAAAGTAAAGAAAGAGCTAGGCTGCCCTGCACCGCTGTGCGACCTGGACCACCCAACGGCAGGTCTTCATGTGGGGAGTGGCGGCCCCTAGTGTCGATTGTGCATAATCTGCATGGCCATCCGTGGTGGCTCTGAATATAGCCACCAGTTTGAGAGAGATGCAAAACTGTGGTGGTGTGAACAGTGAAACAGGAGATGTTTAAAATAAAAAAGGAGGCTTCCATTTTTATCCCTTTCCTCCCACACTTTAAAAGATTGTGATGGAAAGAGAAGACAGGAACCACTGAGCTTATAGCACCAGACTTTGCACATTTGCACATATGTGAAAGAAGGGCAATGTTGCAAAATGAGAACTGGTCTGGTAAAAAAGAAAGAAAGAAAGAAAGAATGAAAGAAAAGAAAAGAAAAAAAAACTTGGAGACTGTTGAAATCCCTAGTTTGCATTTTATTTTTAAAAAAATTTTTAAGGTGTATTTATTTGAGAGACAGAGAGAGCACACACATGCACCCAGGGTAGGGGTGGGGCAGAGGGAGGGGGAGACAGAATCTCAAGCAGACTCCCCACCAAGCGGGGAGCCCAATGTGGGGCTCGAGTTTGATCTCAGGACCCTGAGATCATGACCTGAGCTGAAATCAAGAGTTGGACACTTAACCAGCGGAGTCACTCAGGGACCCCACTGGCCTGCATTTTAAAACCTTTTCTCTGGGGCGCCTGGGTGGCTCAGTTGGTTGGGCGACTGCCTTCGGCTCAGGTCATGATCCTTGAGTTCCGAGATCGAGTCCCGCATCGGGCTCCCAGCTCCGCGGGGAGTCTGCTTCTTCCTCTGACCTTCTCTCCTCTCATGCTCTCTCTCACTTTCTCTGTCTCTCAAAATAAATAAATAAAATCTTTAAAAAAAAAAAAAAAAACCTTTTCTCTTACCTCTGCAAATGTTATATCCTTCTTCTAAAGAACTACTATAGGTTTTTTAGATGTTCCTCCGTACAAGGCATGAAGGCATGAAGAACATACAATGTATGTTCTTCCATACAATTGGAACCAATTCCAGTTACCAAAAAAAAAAAACCCTTTTTAAATTAGATATTTTCCTACATATAACTTGAACCAAGTACCATAGGACTCCCACTACAGAAAAATGTGGCAAAACTAAATTCACAAGACCTCATTCTTCCAGGGCCTATTTGATCCACACAGATCTAACATGGACCATCCAGAAATTCAGACCAAATAAGGAGTAACAACCAGAGCTGATGAGGGTCTCCTTCTCAGGCTTCCTTCCCACACAAGCCTCCCTCCCAAGGACCAATTCGGTTGTGCAGACATTTCCCAGAGTACTACTGTTCCTTCGGATTTCTGGCATGAAAGGACACCATAGTTTTCCAACAGTTTAGGGGAAGATATTTTATTTCTATTGTTTTGAGACAATATCACCAAGTTGTTTCAATGAAAAAAGTTTCAACACGGTATAAGCAATGGATGATAACTTATGTGAGAGGAGATGGGCTCATTCTCCAAATTGGCTACTCAGCTATAAAATGAATTTAAGAGAAGCATTTGGTGATTAGGTGCGAAGTTCTGGGTAACAATAATATCACAAGCAGAAATGATGGTAAAAAAAGAGGCACACCACATTCACTCAGTACTGGAAGGCAAGAAGAGTTGAAGGCAAAAGAACTCTATTAAAGAAGGTCTCAGCTTACCCAGAAAATGGAACTGGTTGGAAGGAAGAGAAGGAAGAAAAGTATAAAGAATACCAACTTATGGGCTCCCCCTCGGCAGGGAGCCTGCTTCTCCCTCTGACCTCTCCTCTCTCATGCTCTCTCTCTCAAATAAATAAATAAAATCTTTAAAAAAAATACCAACTTAGGGGCACCTGGCTGACTCAGTCGGAAGAGTGTGTGACTCTTGATCTTAGGGTTATGAGTTTGAGCCCCACGTAGGGTGAAGAGATTACTTGAAACAAAAAAACACACTAGTTTAGAAAGTCAGTTATTGAACTACAGTTGAAAAAGAAATTCCAGAAGACAATATATAGGCCGACTTCACAGGATGTGAACATGAAGAAAGGAAACAGAAGGCAAGAAACAAGGGAATATTTATTCAAATGTCCCTGGATTTATCTCTTGACCATGGAGGACACGATAAACAGTGTGATGTCTCATTAGAAGAGCAAATGAGATGGGGACTAAAATTCCAGGGCCTTACTGTTAAAGACTTGCAAAGAATCCTCAGAAATGCTTCATGTAACAACCACCACAAATGTTATATTTTAAAAATAATATTTACACGTAAATTGGAAGCTTCTTGATCAAAGAGGGATGTCAAGGGGCACCTCAGTGGCTCAGTTGAGTGTCTGCCTTCCGCTCAGGTCACGATCCCCGGGTCCTGAGATGGAGTCCCGCATTGGGCTCCCTGCTCACCGGGGAATCTGCTTCTCCCTATCCCTCTGCGGCCCCTGCCCCCCCTTCTCGTGGGCGTACTTTCTCTCTCTCTCTCAAATAAATAAATAAAATCTTAAAAAGAAAAAGGGATGTCAAAACAAAGAGGTACCCAACACATTATGGAATTCCAGAAAAAATCTTGTTAGTCATGACTAAATAAAACAAGATCCAGGAGTAGCTAAGTACTAAATAAATAGTGAATGAAACAGCAATGTGAAATTTGAGCATAATGTAAAATAGATTTTTAAAAGATACATTGGTGCCACCTTTTGGCCAGATTAAAAATTTACACAAATTACAATCTACAATCACATTTTAATTTCACAAAAAGACCTTGTTAGAGACACAGCTGTTAAATTTAAACATTATGTGAATAGATTTAAAACTGCCTTGGGGCTCCTGGCTGGCTCAGTGGGTTAAAGCCTCTGCCTTCGGCTCAGGTCATGATCTCGGGGTCCTGGGATCGAGCCCCTGCATAGGGCTCTCTGCTCAGCGGGGAGCCTGCTTCCCTCTCTCTCTCTGCCTGCCTCTCTGCCTACTTGTGATCTCTCTCTCTGTGTCCAATAAATAAAAAATAAAATCTTTAAAACTGCCTTGCTGTTTAATACAGCTGATTTTTAATCTTTTTTTTTAAGAGCTAGGATAGAAGATAATCCAATAGAGTTTAACTCTGAACTAACACATCTCATACTCTGTAAGTACTCCTTAGTCCTTGACAACCATCACAAAACTTATTTTAGGCTTTTGGACCAGGATTCATGAACTTTAGCACTACTTATGTTTTGGGCTGGATAATTCTTTATTGTGGGTGGGGGCAGGGGAGACTATCTCCTGCACTGTGAGATGCTTAGCAGCACCCCTGACCTCTACCTGTTAGATGCCAATAGCAACATCCCCGCACCCACCCAACTGTGACAAGTGACAACATCTGTTGCAAAATGTCCCCATGGTGAGAGGGATCACCGGGTCTGGTTAAGAGTCACCTGGCCATGGAGGGGTGCTCAGATATTTGGATAAACATTCTGGTCGAGACTGTGAAGGTATTTTTGGATGAGATAAACATTAGACTCAGTAGACTGAGAAAAGCAGATTGCCCTCCCTGAAGCGAGTGGCCCTCATCCAGTCAGCGGCAGGCCTGGATAGAACAAAAGGCTGACTATCTGAGAGCAAAGGGAACTTCTCCTGCCTGTTAAACTAGGACACTGGTCTTCTCCTGGCCTTGTGGGTCTTGAGTCTGCTGGCTTTTGGACTGAAATTACACCATTGGCTCTCCTGGGTCTCCAGCTGGCCAGCTGTAGGTCTTGGGACATCTCAGCCTCCAGATTTGTGAAAGCCAATTCTCTATAATCATCCTCTCGCTCACTCGCTTGCGCTCTCTCTGCACATGATAACTGTTGATTCTGTTTCTCTGGAGAACACTGATTATACATGCCAGTTGAGAACCACTATTGTTGATTACATTACTAGAGAAAATACAGTAAATAGGGAAGAAAGAAGAAAGCAAAGCAGAGAACTACTGGGCAGTGGCTAAATGTTACCTTTCATTCCAGAGATGGCAACTGGAAGGCACTTGAGTAGGACGCCAGTTTTCTATTCACACTACAGTTGATAAGAATGGGGCTCAGTGATGCATTTTTGCCTCACACATCCAAGCTGTTACTTGGCACAGAGATACTGATCCCAGTGCCAGGAGGATAGCATTGGGCAGACCCTGCTGTAAAATGAGAACACAGTCTATAAGTGGGACCAAAAAAAGGTTTTGTTCATGATCAAGTCACATTAATTTATTTGTCATGATAAAATACATGAAATCCACTGCTTTCATTCCAAATAGAGGGTACCAAACTTTCTAAAATAATGTTTCTGAAGCAAACTCAAAGTCCGTAAGGCGGAAGAGCTCAGCCATACAATGCACTGTTCACCACAGTCTCCCGGATTCGCCATGTGTTACTTGTTTTTGGAAGATTTCTTCACTGGGCCTTTTTTATTGCACACGTTTTTGAAATCCAGCTTCTTTGAAAGGAGTTTAAGTTGCTATCTGATCTGGTCTGACTAAATGACTTTATTTGGCACAAAATAGAAGAGTTGGTGGCAGTTCATGTCCAGTGCATTGGATCAGTGTCTCTAAGTAATCGAGTGTGGCACAGACGCACACGGAAACACAAGGGATTCTTCCAGGTCTCGAAGACAAAAATCAGTTGGCGACTCCTTGCATTTAAGGCATCCAGACTTGGGACTGTATAATCTTACCAGTTTTCAAAAAGTCCAAACCACACCAACACGGAAGTATAGCAGAGAATAATCAGTTCTAGATTTCACTCTTAGGAATTTAAAAATTAATTATAATAAAATACCACAGAGCTACATTTAGTTAAAACATACAAAGACACAAACTACATTACAAAAACTCTTCATGTGGCTTATTTTACCTCAATTACTACTAAAATATGACACAGTTATCAAGGATCTGGGTTACAACAGTAAGAATTTGCCTGTGCAGATAGACATTAATGGAATTGTACCATTTTCCAGACTCTCTTTTTCCATGATTAATATGTATTTCCATAGTGAAGCTTTTCCATTATGAATTACTTCCAATAATGAATTACTATGTTGTTATCCCCACTCTATTTCTGGTCCCCATTTATTTTTTAGATGATCTACATCAAAGAAATGAAAATGATATTTTCTCCATTGCTTTTGTTCCTTTTCCCATATGTAAATAATATGTTTGGGGGAACTTTCCATGAGGCTGAAATTGGCAAGGTTTTATTCCCTATAATGCGGAAGAACTAATATCCTTCTTCCTAAAGGCTAAAGAGAAGTACTGGCAGTTAAACTACAGAAAAGGAATTCCAGCAACATTACTGTTTCCAAAATACTTCTAAAAAATAAGAATTCTGTCAATTAATTATTAAGCATTAAATAATATATGACTGCTTCTAAGACATTCTAGAGTTTATAGGTTGAAATCCTGAAGTTAATAAGTTTAGCTATAGAACACATGTAGTTTTCTTTACATGGTTGGTTTTTATTAAGAATAACTAAGAGAACTTATCACGACTTTTTGTTGATGTTGTTGTTAGAGAAGGGTGTAGAGGGGCAGAGGGAGAGGGAGAGAGAGAATCTTAAGCAGGCTCCATGCCCAGCACAGAGCCCAACTTGGGGCTTGATTGATCTCAGGATCCAGAGATCATAATCTGAGCTGAAATCAAGAGTGAGATGCTTAACTGACTGAGCCACCCAGGTGCCCCAAACTTAACAAAATTTTAATACAAATCCTCACAACACCCCTGTGAGGTAGGTATTACTTATATCCACTTTACAAATGGGAAATCAGAAAAGCAGGGCATGAAATAATGATCTCAAAATACATAAATCAAGAAATGTTGGTTTTTGTATAAGGCAGACTGCACTTAGGAGTTCTAGAGTTGTGACAATATACTAATAGGGACAAGTATGAAATAAGTCTATTTTTCTCCAGAGGACAAATATATATAGGATCTGGAAAGAAGGGAAAATTCTAAGCTGATCCAAGAAGAAAATGTCTGTTTAGTATTTGCCTAATACACTGATTAAGGCGCATATAGCATTTCCCGTTTGAAGAGCTTGGTAATCATTATGAAAACTGTACTATGTGGTTAATGACATGGTCAAAACTAAAGGGTTTAGCTGCAAGAACCTTTTTTATACAAAGTAGATTTTCTTAGTAAGGAATTATGTCTTTAAAAAATACACTCAGGGCACAGCATTCATTAATCATAGTTATTTTAAAAATATGTCTGTCGAATGATGAAAAAAATTAAACTGGGGTCAGTCCCCACAGCACTACTCACTGGTTCTCTGGCACCCACCTCTTGGGACTTTTCTTTCTATAAAATGGACTTAACATTTTTCCACTTCCTAAAACAGAGAGAATATTATGAAGACTAAGGAAAGGGGCACCTGGGTAGCTCCATCAGTTAAGCATCTGCCTTCTGCTCAGGTCATGGTCCCAGGGGTGCTGGGATTGAGCTCCACATCATCCTGGGATTGAGCCCTACATGGGGCTCTCTGCTCAGCATGGAGTCTGCTAGCCCCTCTCCCGTTGACCCTCCCCCCACTCGGGTTCCCTCTCTCTCTCTAAAAAATAAAATCTTAAAAAAAAAAGACTAAAAGAACATTTGTTTTGAATTTCTAATATCAAAAGGAACTATATGAATGAGAATAAAAATACAGTTAACCATTATGTTCTTAACACCCAACAAATGGAGATATATTTCAGCTTTGAATTAATGTTGTCTGCCATGGCTAATCAGCCATAGCAAACTCTTAGAATTTCTCCAGACCCTGCCCTGCACTGCTGCCCTACTCCTCAACTCATATGTACCCTCAATCTACCCTTTAGCCAACACATTTCTTGTGTCAAGTACCAACAACTGGTCAAGAAAGAACAGAGAAGAAAAAAATCAGAAAAATTGTTATCCTAATGAGAAAAATAAAATTTTACTTGAAGGTGGCTAGGGACTATAATAGTCTAAAATACATGAAATCATGTTAATATTTATGTTCATCTTATGAGATGGAATCTTTTAAATTGCTTGAACAACTAAAGAGTAGATGAAGTTCTGACCCCTAAGAGCAACACATTCGTTTTTAACCACTCCCAATATAACTGATCCTATATCAGTAGCTAGTTAGATTTCATTCTCAACATATCTCAATCTTGACCCCAGGAAGCTTCAGAAGTTTGTCTGAGGCGGAAACTCAACTGCCTTAGACAATGCCCACTGGTTTCTTCATTCAGCCTTCAAGAAAAACTTACATTTCATAATTGACCTAAGAACCTTACTGCTTACCCACAGAAAACCTTTGTGCCCTTAGAATGAGCTAGATTAGTCTTTGAGCTCCCTTCTGACTGAGCCCTGACACTGTCAGATGTCCCCAGAAGGACGCCATCATGAAGGAGCTCAGAGTCTCTCCATACACTTAATTTGTAAGCCTCACAAACCAGATCTATTAACATGGCTGTGAGGCTTTGAACAGGGGAACATACAAAAAAGATGAGGCCATTTCAAAGCCTCTCTCTTTTGTTATTCTGGATTATCTAATCTTTTAAATTTAAACATTTCAGAAACAATTTAGATCTATCCTTTGTGGAGAAGTTTGACCACCTATCCCCCAGCTACAGAAAGCAGGAGAATCTATCATTCAGTCCATCAGTTTTAATTTTTCTGATGTTATAGCTTTGCAAGTTTCACTGCTATAAAAGGGAGCTAAACTTATTCACAAAAGAAAAGCCATCATGGATTTTAGACATAGTTCTAGGACATTGACTGTATCTACTCTGCTAGTTTTATGGATCAGAAAAAAATGAAAACTGTGTCATTGAAAAATTACTTTTTCAAGTGATACTTAGAAAATTAACATCAACTTGGGCAGCCTAGAAAATCCTCTGACACTGAGAGTAGAAAGATACTTTATATTTTATCATTTTCCTCTTTAACACTGATGTAAGCCTCTGGTCATAAAAAAAAAATCTCAAATTGTTCTTCTGGTCTATAAGAAAATGCTCTAGATTAAGGTAACAACACTGGGTGTTAGTCAGTGTAGATCTATCTGAATCTGTCTCTATTTTTATCTATCTGTATGTATCTTCCTATTTCTCTATGTAGGATTTTGTTTTAATGTCTGAATCTTCTGCCTTTCTCTCTTTTCACCAGAATATTTTTTATTAAAAATGAGGTATGTTCAATGTCAAAAAATAAATAAAAGCCATGTAAGATGCTACAGAGTTAATAAGTAAAAAGTGATTTTAAAACTACTTATGATTTATTATAGCTATGCCTTAAAGCAAAATTTGTATACATTATATAGTTGTGCATTAAAATAACTTTACCTTCCTATATGGCAGAAAATATTTTTAAATAGTCTTCATAGTATTCATGTAAAATTAGCCGTATTAGGCGTATTCATGTGAAAAATTAGCCAAAAGTGATAGTCTAGAATATTCTTTAAAAAATATTTCATTTACTTCATTTTCAGTTTGGTTTTACTGATTCTACAACTTAGAAATTCTATAAATATTTACTCTAAAGTTCCATAGTTCCTATATTGATTTCTGATTTCTAAATTGTGATTTATAAATGTTCATAACTCTACTTGAAGGTTACATTTTAATAGCCATATATATAACATATCTTACAATAAGAAGACCTTAATATATACAACCTTAAAACTGTGGATCAATGGTAAAGAAAAAAAGTTAATAGAAGTTGAGGAGGAAAATAATTTATGAATAAAATGCATGTGAATTTTAGTTTTCAGAATGGATATAAAAATCATGAAGGAGAAACTGCTACTCCACAAGGATAGTGTCCACATTTTCTTGTGGGAGCTCTGACTCTAAGGCACAAGATGAATCTAACTGTTCTTGTGACAAGCGAGAACTTTTCAGGGGGACATCAGACCAGCTGTCACAATATGGCTGAAACCTCTGGGCTAATGCATTGGCAAACCTTTGGCATCGGTTATATCTGTATGATTTACCCTTGTGCGTATACATGTGTTCTAGCAATTGGCTTTTTCGGAGAAATTTATGACCACAAATGGAACAGCTGATTTTTCTTTTCCTTGAAAAAGAAAAATTACAGTTTAATTCTACTGGCTCTGTGTCTTTAGAGATCAAAGCCACTTGACTGATCTGCAGGGGCTCTGTGGGCCCCTGGTTTGAGGGGTCAGGCTGCTGCCCATTCTCCTTGACAAGGAAGGAGCTGAGCCTGCGGCACTCAAGAGCCTCGCTGTTTTCATTTAGTGGATGCACTTCACCAAGGTCATCGCTTTCCAGAATGGAAGCAGGGACACCAAATGGGAGAGATCCAGACACATGGGTATGAAGATGTTGTCTTAGGTTACTACGGGAATCAAAACGTTCCCCACAGTAATGGCATAAGTGTACTTTGATACTGCTTTCGGTGAAAGTGGGGCCTGTGCCCTCCGATGAGGGTGAGGGGTGGCTCTGGGAGATCACAGATTCTGGGTCACATTTCTCCTGCTTGATGGACACTGGGGGCTTCTGGTGCTCCTCCGAGGCCTGGGCGGCGGGATGGGCCCTCTGCTGCTCTGCAGCGCCATCATCCAGCCCAATAGCAAGAGAGAGCTGCAACTGGGGGTGGTCACCCTGGACAGCAGCTCTGCCACCACTGTTGTTGGAAGGAGTTTCTTTGACCTCCAGCCCTGGTTTGACAGCTGTTTTTTGGGTTGTTGAGATCTGAATGCCATACAAATTTGAGGACTGCACGGTCTCTGGTGAGAACACTTGATTCATTTCAGTTGCAATGTGAGAAAGGTAGTCGGCGTGAAGAAATCGAATCCCTTCCTCCAAACGACTGTGATCCACAATCTGCTTTGGCCCTTTCCCCGTGTACATAATGTGCAACAAATAGCTGAATATGTCAGGCTGGATGTCAGTTGGTTGTATTTTTATGCACTCACTGTTAAAAACAAAAAACAGACTCACACAAGATAAAATGACCAGTTGGCCTTTTAGTTAGCAGCGTACGGTCTTAGACTAATGCAGTTTCTTCCTAAGAAGCTCAGACTCTGCGATCTGCCTTGATGAAATATAGCAACAGAAAATTAAACATTCACAGAACACCAACTTTATGGCACAGCAACAAGTCTTCATGTATTCAACCTACCGCCTAAAGTTAGGACACACACACAGATATTCTGATTAGTTCAACGTTTAGTGACTCCTACGTGGTATGTACTATACCAGGTGCCAGAGAGGAAAAACATGATAAAGAAAACATATACTTTCCTCTTAAGGAACTTAACAGTCTTCTGAATACATAACCAAAAGAATTGAAAACATGGACCCAAAAGACACCTGGACACCAATGTTCATCACAGCATTTTTCACATTAGCCAAAAGGTGGAAACAACCCAAGAGTCCACCAACAGATGAATGGATAAGAAAGTGTGGCATGTACATACAGTGGCATACTATTCAGCCAAAGAAAGGAATGAAGTTCTGAATGATGTTACAACATGGGTGAACCTGGAAAACGTTTGGTAAGTGAAATAAGCCAGACACAAAAGGACAAATTTTGTATGATGCCACTTACAAAAAATATCTAGGGCAGGCAAATTCAGAGAGACAGAAAGTAGATTAGAGTTTACCAGGAGCTTGGGGTGAGGTGGGGAGATGGGGAGTTTTTGCTTAATGGGTACAGAGTTGATGTTTAGGATGATGCAAAATTTTGGAAATGCTAAGTGGTGATGGTTGCGCAATATTGTGAATGTACCTAACGCCAGTGAACTGCATGACTAAAATGGTTAAAATGGCAAATGTATATATTTTACCAAAATAAAAAATATTTAAAATTTTAAAAGGATCTCTTAAAATTGGTAATATTTAGAATTTAAATTACACTAATCTTATTTTGGCTTCCAAACTATAGTAATATATCTACTCTTTAAATCACAAATGAATCTAGGAATAACTTTGAAAAACTTTAAAATACCTCCAACCTCAATTTTTAAGTGTGGACCTAAAATTCAGATAGTAGAAATAACAGCATAACAAGAAATCAGGAAACGCCCTGCAAAATTAGGATAAAGAGAACCTGAGGGGAGTGCTGGATGTCAAGGAACAATGGCCCCAGTCGACAGACTTACCTTCCCTGCAGCAAACGTTCCTGTCTGCTTCAGAATGCTCAGGGCGTCATGTGCTGGCAATCCATTTCTTGAGTCCCCACATCTCAGGATTCCCTCTCGGGTTTCACTCTTAGCTCTCACCCACCCACTTCAGGGTCTTTATGTATCAGCACAGAGCTGTTAACTGAGGATTTTTAGTCGCTCAACAGAGATACCACAGAGCAGGCCTGACTCCTTTGTGTTCCTTGGATTTAGTTTAGCACCATACCTGGCGCGCAAACAGGTGTTTGGGGAGCTAAAACAACTCCTAGCTCTTAGACGAGACCGATGTGAAGGCACTGTTTCTAATCTAGTTTCTACATTGACACTACCTATGACATGTCCCCCACTCCAACCTCCTCCCCACTTTTTGCCATGCATTCCAACCATTCTGGTCTACTCTGTTTCCTGAATGTACTAGCCCAGTTCATATCTGCCTATGTTTTCATGCACCTTTTCCCTCTGCCTGCAGTGCACCTTCTTGCATTCCTTTACAATATCTGAAAAAAACTCCTCCTGATTCTTCAAGATCCAGGGCTTCTGTAAAGCCTATTCTAACCTCCTCAAAATGGAGTAGACGCTCCACTGTACCTTGTACAACACTTCTATTATAGACATATCACATTAATTATTGATAACGGTAGCTGACAGTGCAAAGCTCTATTCTAAGCATTTTAATATTATTAATCCATTTAATCTCAACACCATGGGGTGAGTATACATACTATGCCAGTATTTTACAGAAAAGGAAACTGAGGCACAGGCAGATCAATTACGTGGCAATTGTTTTCTTTACATGTGTTCTCTATTAAACTATGAACTCCTTGAGGACAGTGAGCATTCCTAGCCTGTTACTGGAGTCTAACACAGTGCTGACATGTAAGTACCCAACAAATATTTAAAAGAATGAAGGTAAATGAAAATGTGTAATTGAGGCTAGAGTCCTCTAAGCATTTCATGCAAAGTCATTTAAAAGAAAAAACCCATAAAGAATTCTATCACCTTCAACCTAGAATGGATTAAAGCTATTCTTTAAGAGCTCAGAATCTGAATACGACATCCCTGCCCACTCCCTACTAACCTGTCATGTTGGGATAACCCACATTCAAAAAATCAAAACACTTTTTGAAAAAAGTACTTGAAACAAATGTCTTTTGAACTGTAATATGGAATATCAGGTGTGTAGAATTATGACATTACGCCCTTGCTATGAAAGTGTTATAGAAGAGATAACAACAATTTAGTGAGTCAGAACATAGATCTTTAAAAGCACAGATCTGCATTTGAGCATCACTTACTAGCTATATAATCCTGGATGGGTCAATTCCTTGACTCAGGCTCAGTTTCCTTTTCTCATTAAAATAGTATGGATAATAGTAGAATGTACATTAGATAAATACTTAGTGCTTGAGTATGGGATAAGCCTTCAGTAACTTTTAGCTATATTATTGTTTTCATTCTTACCTTCTATCATGGATCCTACACACTGAGATGAAATACTGGATGTGTACAACTATCTATATATTTTTTTCCTTACGGTGACCCCATAACAAAGAATCCCCCAAATGATATTATAATAAGGCTTAGCTATATCACAACATTAAAAACTCTTCTGATTTAAAAAAGCATATCCTTACCTTGTTTGGTGAATAAATATCATCTTGAAATAGTTAGAAAAAGCAGCAAGCACTGCTCTGTGGGCTTTGAAGTAAACATCTCCAATGGCAACTGTGCAATCACACAGAAAACCAAATTCTCGCTGCATATTCAGCTGCTGCAGAAGGACAAGGCTATGGCTAGCTGTGTCCATTGTGGCTCTGAGAAAAAGGACAATTTTTTTTTTTTTAACAAAGTTAGCTACAGTTCACACAAACCTACAGAGTAAAAGGAGGACTAAATTTAAATGAGATTATTCAATAGTTTTTAATACTGTTAATTTCACCCGAAACCAAGCTAACATTAAATCCTCTTCATTATAAAAATACCAATTCTGCTAAAACTGCAACATATGGTCTTTTTTCATCTGGCAAGAAGATAGCTTGGTATGAGTGACAAAGAAGCAAAATGAAGGCCTATCCATTTTTTTTTTTTTTAAATCTATGTGGCCACGTTTTTAGCCCTGTTTCCTCACTGGAAAATGGGAATGAGATACGGATCCCTTCCTCAGAGCTACACAAGTGAAGTTATGTGAAAAGCACCTTGTAATGGAAACTGCCACTCAAATGTTAGCTGTAACTGTTCATATCAGACCACCGCCCTGGCTGGGCTGGAGCGATCATTGCTCTGTTGGGATCTTCTGTGTGCTCAGGCGGCACTGGCCTCCTCACTATCCTACAACATATCAGTTGGGAAACTAATCAGTCACAATATGTGTAGGAGCCCTTACAACAGATTATCAAGCCACATGACCTGCTTTACATGAGGCCCAGGAACCCAATGGAAAGAGCTTAAACCCTGATATTAACTGGATTCAGACACATACAAGCATGGAGACTCCTGAAGGAACAATACAGAATGGGACCCCCGGTCTTGGGAAAAATCACACATGAGGAAGAACATGCCGAAAAATCCTGGCAGAGAAGTCCAGCGGGAGCAGCAAGGGCACTCAAGAGTGCCAGAGTTCTAGGCAGATGTGAGGCTCTGCTTCAACCTCAACTGTGCAAACAGCCCTGGTGCCTTAAGGAGAAGGCAGCTGTGGTATAAAGGGCATCACTGGCCAGCTGGGAGAACCTCCTCTAAAAGAGCAGTTTCTGAAAGAAGAGAATGAGGTTTCCTCACTAGCCAGAGACCAAAGTGTAAGGGGGTCAGTGATGAGAATGTGGGGTGGCCTGTCTGGAGACTGGCCACAGCTTGGGCAGCAGACAGCTGAGTGCTCAATAATATAATAAGACCAGCTAACACTTACAGTGCTGCCTGTGTGTCAGGCACTTTTCACTCATTGAGTTCTCAATATGACTGTACAAGAAACGGAATAGTCAATGCATCTACAGATGAAGAAACTGAATTAGTACAAGGAGTTAGTTTACTCAAGTCACACTGCTAGTAAGTGGCAGAGTAGGGGATTCAAACCTGGACACTGGGCTCCAGATCCCAAATGACCTCCCAGAGAGAACATGACCCACTAACTGGAGATGCCTAGGGAATGGTCAGGTTCTACATCAAGATACCTCAGGAAGCCTCAAGAATGTTTGGAAAGAGGAATTAGGGAGAAACCCAGATTTCCTGCTCCTTAAATTGCTTACACAAATCTAATACAGAAACACATACTTATTAATGAATAAAGTCTAGGCTATAACTGGTAAACAAAAAGGTAATTATTACTGATATAAGGTTAAATCTATTTTATTAAAGCTACATATTTAATATACGAAATAATCTCCAAGATATATTAAGTAAAAAAATGCAAAGCATAAAATTGTACAGAGAAGACTACTATTTATGCAAAAGGGGGTAGAGTAGTTATTTTATCTTATTTTTTAAAGATTTTATTTATTTATTTGACAGAGATAGAGAGTGAGAGAGGGAACACAAGCAGGGGGAGTGGGAGAGGGAGAAGCAGACTTCCCAAGGAGCAGAGAGCCTGATGTAGGGCTTGATCCCAGGGCCCTGGGATCATGACCTGAGCCAAAGGCAGACACCCAACGACTAAGCCACCCAGGTGTCCCTGGAGTGGTTCCTTTAAAGGTGGGGGAGAAATTTATATAGAAAGATAGTCTTGTTTATGTACACATCTCTGGAAAGGTCCAAAGAAATGAGTAAAATGTTTGCTTCTGGGAGGGAAACAAGGTAGCAGGGTGGGAGAACTGTACTGTTTAAACTTAAGTCTTTTTTTTTGAGAGAGAGAGAGAGAAAGCGAGCTGGGGGTGAGAGGCAGAAGGAGAGGGAGAGGATCTTAAGCAGACTCCATGTTGAGCGTGGAGCCTGATGTGGAGCTCCATCTCACAACCCTGAGATCATGACCTGAGCTGAAATCAAGAGTCCGACACTTAACCAACTGCACCACCCAGGCACCCCAAACTTAAATCTTCTTATTGAAGTTTAACATCGTAAGTATGTTCCAACATGTATTCCTTTCCCCCTCAGTTCTAAAGATTATGAGGTATTTCAGACAGACAAATAGGTACAGAGATCAATGTGACAAACACGTAGTCAGCCATCTCGCCCTCATTCTAATTACCCATTACCTTGCCTCCAAAGGTAACCACCATCCAGACTTTGGGTTTTATGACTGTCTCATAACATCACGTTCTTACTGCATCTCTACGTAACCCTTAAGAAGGTAAGGGATGCATGTTTTAAAATTTTATATAAATAATATCATACTTCAGGAATCCTGCAACTTGCTGCTTTTAATTTTATTCATTCATCACTTTTTAAAATTCTACTTACTCAAACATTAAGTTTCTCTCAAACCTCCTCCAATTAAAAAATAAATAAAAACAAAACCCTTACTCCTTACCATCTCATTTGATTTTATATATTTTTATTTTTTTAAAGATTTTCTTTATTTATTTGACAGAGAGAGAAAGAGAGATCACAAGTAGGCAGAGAAGCAGGCTCCCTGCTGAGCAGAGAGCCTGATGCGGGGCTCAATCCCAGGACCCCGAGATCATGACCCAAGCCGAAGACAGAGGCTTTAACCCACTGAGCCACCCAGGCACCCTTACCATCTCATTTTAAAAGCCTTTAAGCAGTAATGAAATAAGAGGGAACAAAATAACAGAAACTACAGAGACCTGAGCATAAACAAAACTCCAAATTATAAGTATTGTTCCAAAAGGCCATTTAACTAAAAGTCACTATTTGTTGTATTTGCTGCATTACCCGGATTTTAAAAAGACCATCAATTTATTATAGAGAGATTTAAAAACCAAAATAAAACTGTATGCTGGAGATTTCACCATGTGAAAAACATATGTCTTAGATTCAATGAAATGGTTCAAATTGAAGTAGTTTAAACTAGCCTTACGAACTATTTAAGGAAAAAAAAACCCTCAGATTATAAACATTTTCAATTTTCACCAGATCTATCTATATACATACATATATGTATATATATATATATATAGTGCATTAGTATAATGAACTATTGAACCACATAGAAATGAGAAAGGACACACTAAAAAGCCACATATACAAAAATCTTGTGGTTATTGGTCTATGAGTAACAGTTAAATTCTTCACTTACTGAACACATTTTGAAGAGAAATTTAATAAAGAAAAATTATTTGAAAGCAGGCATTGTACAAGGCATAGGGACAGAAGAAAAATACTTACGTGCTGCATCCAAGAAGACTGCAGGCTAACATGCACCCCAATGTTTATAGTAGCAATGGCCACAATTACCAAAACACACGAAGAGTATAAAATCTTGCCATTTGCAATGACGTGATTGGAGCTGAAGGGTATTACGCCAAGTGAAATAAGTCAATCAGAGAAAGACAAATACCATATGATCTCACTCATATGTGGAATTTAAGAAACAAAACAGATGGACATGGGGAAGTGAAGGAAAAATAAAATAAGAGGAAAATACAGAGAGAGGCAAACCATAAGAGATTCTTAACTATGGGGAAAAATTGAGGGTTGCTGGGGGGAGCTATGGGATAACAGGGTGATGGGCATTAAGGAGGGCACTTGAAGTAATGAGCACTGAGTGTTATATGGAACTGATGACACACTGAATTCTACCTCTGAAACTACTAATATAGTACACGTTCATTAAATTGAATTTAAGTAAAAAAATTTTTAAAGAAGATTGCAGGCTAACAGGGGAGACAAAACATAAAACATGGTAACTATGATATAAAGTAAAAGTGGGAAATGTCATAAGAGGAGTTCAGAGAACATGCTATGAGGGGGAGATCAATACCAGGCAATCCAATGAAAAATAAGCCATTTGAATTGGATTTAGATGAACAGGCAGAAGGTGAACACAGCAGTCCAGGTAGGAAAAAAGAGAATGAATAAAATTACAGGGAGGAGTGTGAATATATAGGTAAATGAAGAATTCAATTTGGCACAGAAAAAACAAAATTAAGTGAGTTACAAGAGATGTGGTCAGCTCACACGGGTACCAAATGCAAAACTGAAAGGTACTCCAGTTGTGTTTGTAACGAATGATGTTAAGATGTTTTTGCAGGAGGGAGAACAGCAGAGTAGTTACAGCTTGGACTCTGGAATTAAACAGCTTGGAATAAAATTCCAATTCTATCATTTAGCTCTGTGATCTTGAGGAGATGCTGAACTCTCTGGTCCTTGGTTTTACTTGTAAAATATGGATAATTACAGTATCTACCTCACCGGTTGTTACACAGACTTAATAAGATAATGCATATAAGCACATAGAAATAGTGAGGCAGGCCCACAGTAAGTGTTCTGTAAGTACCAATCATCACCACCACTATCATCATCAGGCCTGTGAGTCAAGATTACTCTAGTAGTAACACATAAAGATTAGCAAGGGAAAGGTAGGGAGAAATAAAGACCAGCAGGCAGTCCACTGCAATAGCCACGTAATGGTGGTGGGAATGAAGGAATACAAGAGATACACCAGACACATAACTGACAGATTTGGCAGCCAGACTGGTGTCGTCAGCCACAGAGAAGATAAAGTCAAAGGCAAGTCTCACGATTCCAGCGGGGTTACTGGAAGGATTCATTCATCCCTTCAGGTCATATTTGGAGAGTAACTGTCATGCAGTAGGCATCAATATAACGGCAGTGTCCCAGAATGCCAGAGAAGAGGCATAGAGACTGGCTTCATGAAAGAGAAGTTTCTTTCTGGACACAGTGAGTTCAAGGTGTTCACTCCAGGACATCTGAGTAGAAATGTTTAGTGATCAACAGAGACACTATGCAAGACTGGGGCTCTAGAGATCAGGGCTAGACAGGGAGACGAGGTCCTCTGTAATTATACAGCTGAAGCCACCAGGAGTGGATGGGACTACCGAGTGAAATAAGAGGCGGGGGGAAGCTAAGAATGGATCATCAAACAACACAGAAAGACACAACAAGAGGAGTAATAAGAAAACGTATCAACATTGAGTGGGGGATAAGGTGGGGGGAGGTAAAGGGAAGGCAAGAACCTGGGTGGGGAGTGGCCCACCAATAGTGGAAAGTATTGCAGAGAAACATGCAGATGAGGCCTATTATAAACACCCCACGTGTGGTAACTAAGAGATTTCTACTGACCTCTGACAATAATCCGGGAAAGCAGCAAGAGCAAAATATCTCACTGCAAGGGAATGTTAGACAGCAGAGGCCATAAAGGGTAGGTACAGATAGGATAGGACACCGATGATAGGGAGCTTCAGCTCAGAGAAGACTTTCAGGCTGAAGACGAGTGGAATCTCCAGAAGCCAGAAGGAACACAAGCAAAAGTCTAAGTGTAGCAGTCAGCCATGGAGAAGAGAGGGATTTCTTTCAGACAGTGGCAAGGAGATGGCTGAGGTAAGGAAAGAATCTGAAAGTACCCTGTCCATGGCTTTGATTCATACACTGTGAAGGTGGTCCATATGCAGAGGGAAGAGCTCAGTTTAGACCTTGAAAGAAACCTAGAGTAACAATCCCTGATGCTAATGTATAGTGATGAAGTTTATGTAGAACTTTCACATCAAATAATTTTTCTGTTTCAGGGGTGCCTGAGTGGCTCAGTTGGTTCAGTGTCTGGCTCTTGGTTTCTGCTCTGACCCTCTGATCTCAGGGTCATGGGATCAAGTCCCATGTCGGGCTCCACACTCCATGCAGAGTCTGCTTGGGAGTCCCTCTCTAAAATAGATAGATGAAATCTTTAAAAAAAATTAAGGCATAAAAAGAGATTTAAAAATTTTTTTCAGATGAGATACTTTCTATTTAGCTACAAGTTCACTGACTGTCATTTTTGTTAAACTCATTCAGTGAATTTTAAATTTTAGATATTATATTGCCGGTCTAAAATTTTCATCTCACTCCTTTTTAGTTTCTACTTCTCTGCTGAGATTTTCTATTTGCTGACACATTACCACTTTATTTTGCTTTATATTCTTGAGCATAGTTATAATAGCTGCCTTAAAACTTCTCTGCCAAACCCAACCTCTGGGTCATTTTGGAGTCAATCTCCATTAATTAGAGTGATAGTTTCCTGTTTCATTTTGGACAATATCCTAGACATTCTGATTATTGTGGTAAAGACTCCAGATTCTGTAATATTCTTCCAAAAAGTACTGATGTTTTTGCTTTGTTGTTACAATTAACTTGGCTGAACTTAAACTCCAAATTCTGCCTCCCCTTTGGTTTAGTTTTTTTAGATGCTGGTGTGCTGTATGGAAGCTCAACATGCATGTAAGTTTAGGGGGTTGGCAAGAGACTCAGTATGTGGGGTTCCCCCAGCATCCTTTCTAGAATTTTCCTTTTCTTTCCAGCTGTGTGGTCACTCTGAACTCTGTCCCCTTTTCTTCAAGCAAGTAAGATTACAGATTATTAACCTAAGTTTGCCCAGCTCCTCCTGTCACCAACTGGAGACTTCTCTTAGGATAAAAGCCATAAAAATCATCCACTGCTCTTCTTTTCTTCCAAGCATAGACTTCATTCCAGTTTCCGCCTGATTTTTGTCACTTTCATATCCCATCTGGTAGTTTCTAAAGCTTTTTTTCAAGTTTACAGAGTTGACCCTTGAACCACATCAGTTTGAACTGCATGGGCCCTCTTAGATGCAGATTGTTTTGGATAAATACAGTACAGTACTGTACGTTTTTTCTCTTTCTTATGATTCCTTTTCTTTTCTTTTCTTTTTAAGTAAGCTCTAGGCCCAACATGGGGCTTAAACTCACAACCCAGAGAACAAGAGTCACACACTCTACAGAGCCAGCCAGGTGCCCCTTATGATTTTAATAACATTTTTTCTTTTCTCTAGCTTATTTTAAGAATACAGTATATAATGCATATAACATACGAAATATGTTAACTGACTATTTATGCTATCAGTAAGACTTCCAGTCAATAGTAGGCTGTTGGTAGTTAAGCTTGGGAGGTTGGGGGGTGGGTGTCAAGTTAAATGCAGATATTTGACTGGTGCCCCTAATTCCCATGCTGTTCAAGGGTCAAATGTAACTACAGTCAAATGTAACTGGGACTAGTTCAGAACTGTCCCAGTAGGAACTACTCAGCCATTGTTGCTCTACATCACTTCTAAGAAGTTCTGGCCTCAAGATCACTTATACTCTTAAGAGGAGCATTAGGGACTGCAAAGAGCTGTTGCTTATGTGGGTTGTATTTATCAATATTAACCATATAAAAAATTAAAAATGAAACATTTTAAAATTTTTAGTTCATTTTAAATAATAATAAACCCATTATATATTAACATTTTTTTCTAAAAAATAACCACATATATTTTGTAAGTGGGAAGAGTAGCACTGTTTTATATTTTACAGTATTCTTTATTTTTTTTTTAAAGACTTTATTTATTTGACAGAGAGAGATCACAAATAGGCAGAGAGGCAAGCAGAGAGAGAGGGGGAAGTAGGCTCCCTGCTGAGCAGAGAGCCCTATGATGCCGGGCTCCCCGCCCCCCACCCTTCCCAAGACCCTGAGATCATAACCTGAGCCAAAGGCAGAGGCCTTAACCCACTGAGCCATCCAGGAGCCCCTACAGTACTCTTTAATACCCCGCTTTAAAAAATACAGCTGGGTTCTTTGCTTTCTGTGTTCAATCTGTTGCCAGAAGTTGTTTTAAATCAAGTATATGAAGAGATTTTGGCCTTTCAAAAGCAACATCCATGTAGATCCTGAAAAGGTTTCAGGAACCTCTGGGGGTCCTTGATCCTTACTTTGAGAATCTCTGCCCTATGCTATCTTTTTTTTAATCCTGTGAGGTCATAGAACAGGTATGATATTAGTTCCATCTTATGGTTGAGGAACCATAGGCTCAGAGAAGGTGGGAGAGGTACCCGAAGTCAGACAACTAGCCATTAAATGGTGCAGGTAATATTTCAAGTCTGACTTTTAACTCATCCCCTTTCTTCAAAATCTCCATCTAAAACTTTTAACATACATACCAATGGCAGATTTTGCAAATATATTGAATCAAATAAAGGGAAATTTTTTCCAAGTTTATAAAATGAAACAAATTCAGTATGCTTAAAAGGAAAAAACCCACAACTTAGATATATAATAGGTTCACCCAAACTTGTTTGTGTAATAATAGACCTTTGACGTTTTAAGGCAACACAACCAGATTTTATCTGTCAACAAAGCCAATCTATCACAAAGTTATTAAAAACATTTTCTAGGGACGCCCGGGTGGCTCTGGTTAAGCGGCTGCCTTTGGCTCAGGTCATGATCCCAGTATCCTGGGATTGAGTCCCACATCAGGCCCCTTGCTCGGCGGGGCGCCTGCTTCTCCCTCTGCCTCTGCCTGCCACTCTGCCTGCTTGTGTGAGCTCTCTCTCTCTCTCTCTCTTTCTGACAAATAAATAAATAAAATCTTAAAACAAAAAGTTTTCTAATACAACCTACTTTGCAAATTTATTAGCTAGGTTTTTCGAATAGCCTTTGCTCATCATTTCTTTGACCATCAATATTATTTTCTCTAGTGTGTGGAATAGCTAAAGCTTCCTGTGCATACAGAAAGATCTTAGAAGTTTTATTTAAGAATTTTTGGTGGAGGGGCACGTGGGTGGCTCAGTTGATTCGGCTCAGGTCATGATCCTGGGGTCCTGGGATGGAGCTCTACGTCTGTTGGGGCTCCCTGCTCAGCGAGGAGCCTGCTTAGCCTGCTTCTCCCTCTCCCCCCTGCTCATGCACTCTCTCTCAAATAAATAAAATCTTAAAAGAATTCGGGATGGAAATTTTAAGATGTGAGAGAAGATGCAAAAAAATAATTTATCATTTTATTACATTTACAAGAGCCAAAATGAAAGAGTGCTTCATCTCAAGATGCTCTATCTATTATCAAAGTGGTATTTACACTATAATAATAGAATAGTATTGATATTTAAGAGAAACCATACAACCTTGTTTACTAACTAGTAACTCTGGATTAGCTCAAGCTAAGTAAATTAAAACAGCTTTATACCAGTACCATTTTTGTTTAATTCAAAGTTACCTTGAAATTTAACATCTTTTGATTTTTACTTATTTAAAAAAATCTTTTGTATTAGTTAGACTGGACACTCAGATCTATGGTAGTCAGATGATGTCCTGGAATATACAGTTTTTCATTCTCTCAGGCTGTAGAATCTTTAATAAAAATGGGATGAAAGGAGTAAGGCATCTGTTCCTCTAGAAAATAAACGGTCTTAGAGGAGCACCTGGGTGGCTCAGTCGTTAATTGGCTGCCTTCGGCTCAAGTCATGGTCCCACTGTCCTGGGATTGAGCCCCACATCAGGCTCCCTGCTCCACGGGAAGCCTGCTTCTCCCTCTCCCACTCCCCCTGCTTGTGTTTCCTCTCTTGCTGTCTTTCTCTCCCTGTCAAATAAATATATAAAATCTTAAAGAAAAAAAAGTCTTATTTTCTCTGTGGTTCCTACCACTGTGACTTTATTATTAAATTATCATTAAGAGAAGGAGACAGAAAAGTTGGCAGAGGAATATGTGCAGATACTTACTCATGGCTATAAATACAAAGGTAAAAGCAGAAATATTCAAAGTGCCACATGATAACAGATTTTATACAATGATTTTAACTTTTGAATATGATTTGACTTTCATATGATTATGGAGGTATAACATTTTATAACCTAGAGAAAGAATGTTTGCAGATATCATCTTATAATGGAATAGTAGCTCTTATCATTGACCATATTATAAAACTTTCAATGCAGAGTTGTACTGATGCCTGCTTCCTACCCTAGACCAATCCAAACAGAATTGCTGAGAGTCTCAGATCCTTTTTTAAAAAGCTCTTCAAGTGGTTCTAATATGATGCCTCAGTCAAGAACCATTGTGTTAGAAGGAAACCAAGGAAAATGAAGAGAGTATTTCACACTGTAGAATTACAGAGAAAAAGAAGTAATTTTACAAGACGTGCTCAAAATGTGGGAATTATACCAGTTACAGTAAATGAACAAAAATCAACTATTGTTAATTCTAATTGTAACTTTAAACAAAAAAAATTAGCCAGATTCTAAGAAACAAAAGTGCTCTCAAACTAGTAAATTGGACACTGGGGGCAGAGGAGGAACATACCATTTTCAGACTTCTTCTAAAAACGTATTTAGGAAAAAGGTATTTACTCTCATACACCATTATGCCTATTTTCATAACATCTGAAGATGATACGGAAATCGCAAATCTGAAAATAACTGAGATAAAATGCGCAGTCATTCTAAGCATCTGCTTACGAAAATCACTGAAAATATTAGAGAAGAGGGTAAGAAGTAGATGCGGTAGATGACACAGGAAGAGCAGTTATGCTCTAGAAACCTTTAACGGAACAGGGAAACGTTAGTTTGGGGCCTGCGTGTTGCCAGACACAGCCAGCCTACTACATCTCTAACCATCTAACCAACTTGTGGGATGCCTGATAAAGCCGCAGCACCAGGCAAACAAGAGTGCTAACACTGGTGAGTGCAAATTGCTAGTGAACCTTAAAAAAATCAGAACCCTGTGAAGGAAAATAAATGATTCTTCTTAGTCCACTAAAAAAAATAATAATGACTGCATTTCTGAAAGAAAAAAATAAGGTGCTCAAAGGACAGTAGGAAGCTGGATAACAACAATGCTAGTACAGACCTAGAATACAGTACAAACAAGAGTAATTATAACTTCTGAATATAGGTGAACCAATACTTCCTTTGCCACCGAATGCTCCACAAACACGTTATCCAGATGGCTTAATGAAGCCCTTTGCTTAAAGTGCCTAAAGTTTTTCACAAGGAACAAAAAGTGACTGTATGATTGATATGTACAGGGAAGAAATGATTTAGAAAAATTTCAAAAACAACTAAAAATAATAGAAACACTTTTCCTTTAGTTAAGATTTAAAAAAAAAAAGAAAAAAATGGCCTCGAGCAAAGGGAAAGCAGATGTGTGAATAAATTCAATTACTAATCCTGAAACTGATGTTTGTTTCAAATACTTTCCTCTTCCTTTACTCTCCCAGAGCAAGTTCAAGTAGCAATATCTTTCCTATCCTAGTGGGAATAATACTATTCTAGTTCAAACAGCTAATATTATAATGAGTAAATACTACATGCAAGGCCTTCTGCTAAGTGCTCTATGTACATTCTTTTAGTCCTCACCTCAACTATGTCTTATTTTTATTTCTATTTTATAGATGACGAAAAACGTGGGCTTAGAACACACAACTAGGAGATAGTATAAAGTAGGGATCAAAAGCTAGGTCTGACTCCATAACCTGCACTGTAACTATAAATTATAGTATTTTTCTTAGCCTTCTTCTCTCAAAAGATGGAAGTTCCCATGCGATTTGGAATAAATAAGCAGAAAGGGGGCACAGGAAGTGGTGTGCAAGTACTTTATAATCTATCAAGATAAGAGCACCTGCAGTGTTTTTTTTTAAGACAAGAAAAAAACCTTGCAATAATATAAACCCCCCACACATTCTGTTTTAGGCTTTTATTACAAAAAAGGACAAGTTTTTCTTTAACAAGATGGTCAAGCACCACCTACGGGCCATAGTAAATAAATCACTTTGGTTCAGTGGTGGGGAGGGCATTATGCAACACTTCCCAGCATTGCCCTGCCAGAATATTTTACGGCCAAGACTCTTGGGCCCCTCCTCCCCAGCTAGACAGCCTGGCTCCTGCGCATTCCCCTCAGGAGATAGGGTGGAAGCACACAGCTCCATTTTCTAAGGCAAAGAGGGCAGCTGAAAGTCCTGCTCAGCCTCTCTGGGCAACCACAGGCGCCAATAAATCAGCCACAGGCGATTCTCTCATCCCTTTCCCGGCTTGAAGTGGTAGCAAGATAAAATGCAAAAGAGCACTGACTGGACTTGGGAGATAAGCGATCTAGCCTTGAATTCTACTGCAAATGACAACATCGCAGAGGCCAGGTAAATCTGTTTCCTTGTTTGTAACATAGAGACAATACCACCCTTTTTGTCAAGTACTCAAAATTTATCTATAAAACTGGCTAGCCCCTGCAGGTGCTCAATAAACAGCCAACAACCGGAGCCGACTCCATCTCCACTACCTCCAAATGAGACATTCAGGGAAGGGCTGGGCAAAAGGTAGAGCAAGTCGAGGCCCCTCCCTGCTTTGTTGCTGACCACGCCTTCGATGTTCCACTCCTTTCCTGATAACCTCCCAGCGATCAGAACTAATCTATTCTGAGGGCTATCCCAGTATACTGCCCCCTATTAAGGAACTGATTTTTGATACTGGATAGTTTAAGCTTAATCAAAACATATCTAGATTGCTAAAAAAGAACTTTGATGCCTTAACCTAAGGAAGCAACCAGTGCTGCAAATGTTGTTTATTCTTACAGATAATATAGCTGAATTTTGGAGGAGACGGGCTTTGAGCCCCAAAATACATCATAGGCAATCTATTCCACCTAAAGATAATGCCAACCCCATTCCTTAAAATACCAGAGCCATCGCACAACGGCCAAGCCTTGTTTCTCAATAAGCTGAATCAAGCCAAGTATAATCACCTCTGACAGACTGTCTCTACAGTGAATGGGTTAAACTGGCACCGTGCTCCTGGTGTGGTGGAGAGCCCAATAACCAAGGCCTGGAGCCCTGGAGTCCAGTTACTTAAAAGGTGTGTAGGGCTTCAATCAAGATACACAGTCGTTAGGCCGGGTGTCTTCATCTGTAAAACAGAGGAATGAGCTGGATTTCCAGGAGGCCCCCTTCAGTTTTAAAATCTGTCATCCCAAAGTGTACTTTACACACTTGACAAAATCCTGTGCGAATCAACAGTTTCGTCAAAAAAACTTTGAGTCTCAAGAGAACGAAATGTAATTTCCTGGGGGGGAAATGGGCGTTACTTTATGAAACACGTTAGCTGCTGTCAAATTCCAACTACAGCGCTAAGTGCTAAGTAGCTTGGTTTCTCCAAATAACGAGTGCTAGGGAAGCAGTTAATGATCGGGCAAACTTTAAAAAGAAAAATTGGATTTACTCAGAATGAGATGAATATAATCCGAAAAAAGGAAGAAATTAATTATGGAGGAGGAACTTCCTGCCCTAGAAACGGGGTAATCACAAACGGGGGTGGGGAAGGCAGAGGACAGTGGCCGCAGCGTCTCAGTTTGCACCAGGAGACCCGCCCACTTGCAAGAAGGGTTCGCGCGGCCGCCCGGGGAACGCCACGGGCCCGTCGGGGGTTCCCGCGCGGGGTCAGGCCCCTGCAGCCGCCTTCTGCGGGCAGCGAGAGGCGGCTCTCAGCATCCTCGGCCCAGTGCTCACTCGCGGTTGCCATTTTCCTCCTGGACCCTGATTGACATGTCAAACGGACCAAAACACCCCTCTCCCCAGCTACTTGCATCTGTCCCGCGACCGGCGCAGCTGCAGGCCGCCGCCCCGGGCGGCTCGCGGCGGGAGGGACTGAGCCCGGAGCAGCCCACAGGGGCCGGGCCCCGTCGCTTACCCAGACGCCGCCGCGGCGGCCAGCCGGCTCCTCCGTGCGGGAGGGGCGGCTCCCGCGCCGCGCACGTCACGCGGCGGCGCCGGCTCACGCACCCTGCGGCCCGCTCTCGCGCGGCTTCC
>CM052797.1:94866788-94891982 GCA_028533885.1 Nasua narica | reverse complement strand
GCTTGTCCTTGTAAAGTCTGTCCAACACCCGGTCAGCAGAGCAGAACTCTTGGTAGTGCTAAGTTCCATCAGTGTGACCTTTATACTTTCAGGAAATAAACATAATATACCGCCTTTCTCTTAAACGATGTAAATAAAATAAACATGAGCCACTATAACATTTATTATATTAAGAGTCATACATATATTAATTCAGGTTGAAACCTTTTTCTACAGAGCATTTCTTAAATATTAGCATCTGATCCACAGTCATAGAGTGCTGATTTTAACGAGAAATTACAAAATGGAATTTTTTACTTTCATAATAGCTCATCCACTTAACATTTTTATAGACAAAGAACTGCTATAAATATGTAACATAATGCAGGCGTTTTTCTACACCTGTTCACAAATCATAATGAAATGACTGTTTAACTATTTAGAAATGGAATGCTTTCAAACGGTCCCCGTATTTAGGTGACCACTTCCCCTCACTGGACGAATTAACCACGTTCTCTTTATTCTCCCCTCTATGGCACTCATGATGCTGCCTTGCCTGTGGCTCTTAGCCTTACTCCCTGTCCCAGTTCCTCTGGTTGCTGTTCCCTAGCTTCAGCTCTTGGAGGGCTGAGAGCCTGTCTCCTTTACAGTGTTGGGCATATGTTATACCCAACACATGTTGAACCAAACTGAATTTAATCAGGACATCTAAATTTTATGTAGCTTCCTTCTGTTTAATTTTTTTGTAACTAAATAAGGATTACAAGAACTTTTTTCAAAAATGTACCACAAAATGTACTATTGACTGAAATTTTGAATTCTGTATAATACGAAACTTTATGTTACATGATAAAACCTCATAGGAATTTGAACCTAAAGAACCTGAAACCATAAACAAGGACTCTTAAGAAAATGTAGAAATGGCAGGCAGAAAAGTCAACCCTCGATGTATTGAGTATCAGATGAAATTAGAAGACTTTACATATCTGAATAAAGTTAAAATTAAAAAAAAAAAAAGTTAAAATTAAAAGGATCTTTCCAAACAATGGGACTCTAAAGCCTAACAATTATTGAAAAAATTCTGCTGTAACCGCCCCCTCCCCGCAAATTAACTCTTTAACTATAAAAAATAAGGCAACTTGAAGTGAAATGTTGATGAAGTTAACTCTGGATTGCATGCAGAAGCCAGATTTGACTAGTGCCCTCCCATGACCCCCGTCTTTAACGACCTTTGGCAGTATGGCTTTTCACAGACGCTGGTAAAATAAAATAATCTCTCAGAAATAAATCCGAGGGTTTCTCAGATTCCACTAAATAGTAGACCAATTAAGATCATCACAAATTTCGTGCTGTCAAATGCATTACCTTGAAAGAAAATTATGCAGACAGCTTTTCTGAAGAATCCCATTTGTGCCACATGCTTATTATTCTTTGAGGTGGAGGTGGTGGCAGGGAACATAATTTCTGTTTGAAAGTTCTTTTGTTTTCTGCTACCTTTACTTAAATGTTACCCAGTACTATTTTTATATCCTATAAAGTACTTTGAGAAAATGTTAAGTGAATAGTGCTACATAAAATAGAAGAGGGTTTTCATATTCACTGAGTTGTAAAGTGAATAATACTTGGCTCTTAAAAGGGCAAAGATAATACGCTGAAAAAATTAACAAGTAACCAATAAACTAACCCACCTTGTAAAATGCTGAGTTCAAAGGGAAACTGAATCCCAGCTAATTAATAAAATGTTCATTAAAAGCAGCATTTATCACAGCAAATTTAAGTGAAAATTAATGTGGTATTATTAAATTGCCTTTTTTTTTAAAGATTTTATTTATTTATTTGACAGAGAGAGATATCACAAGTAGGCAGAGAGGCAGGCAGAGAGAGAGGGGAAGCAGGCTCCCCGCTGAGCAGAGAGCCCAATGCGGGGCTCGATCCCAGGACCCTGGCTCGATCCCAGGACCCTGGGATCATGACCTGAGCCGAAGGCAGAGGCTTTAACCCACTGAGCCACCCAGGCGCCCCTATTAAATTGCCTTTTAAATGATCATTTTAGGGGCGCCTGGGTGGCTCAGTGGTTAAAGCCTCTGCCTTCAGCTCAGGTCATGATCTCAGGGTCCTGGGATCGACCCGCATCGGGCTCTCTGCTCAGTGGGGAGCCTGCTTCCCTCCCCCCCGCCTGCCTGTCTGCCCACTTGTGATCTCCCTCTCTCTGTCAAATAAATAAATAAAATCTTAAAAAAAATTAAATAAATGATCATTTTAATCATGTCAAATGGGGATGAACTGAATAGGGACCTATTTAGGTTCATGTAATGTCTGGTATATAAGGTCCAATTGCTTAAAATAAATAGTACTGACATGAAACATATTTTATAAGAGACTTCCAAGTTATCGGATCCCTGCTTACTTCTATAACAAAACAACTTGGATCACCTTAGAATTCACTTTAATAGGATTTGTCTGACTGAAATCCTATTTATTTAATTCACCAGATACTCTCAATAGAAAAGATTAAGGAGGAACCACTTAAGAATGAATGCAGGTAGAGTACACACATTATCACAAAACTATCATTTATAATATGTTATAATAAAAAATATATATCAAATCACAGTGGGGGGAAAAAAAGTAGAAACCCAGGACCAGAGAAAGTATTCTTTTCTTAACAAAAATAACCAATTACATATATTTATCTCGTAACTGCTTTTAAAACTCCCAAATATGCATAAGCCTTCCAAAATATTTTCAATCACTGGTAAGTGCTATACTTTGTGTTCATTCATGAGAGATTACTGAAAAACTTAAAATGCAAGTATATTGGCTGGAGCCATTCTTGCAATAAATGAAGACAGGATTCCTTAAAACACTAAAATGCACCAACTTTGGTCAGATTTTAAAAAATTGTTCACTTTTAAATATGATAGGATATTTGCTGGTAGCCATCCAAGTCCATTAGCACCACAGACAGTGAATTTAAAAGAGTATTTTTAGGGAGAATGACTTGGCAGTCCCCTTTTAATGTTTAAAAATTGTACAACTAAAAAATTCATTTCTTGGGTCATATGTTTTGAAAATCCACTTTTGTGTTGTTAAATTGAAGGATTTTTGTGGGTTTCTCCTCCCAAGGTTATAGGCATGAAGGTAGGAAAGTCTGGGGGAATAATTCTGCACTTCAGCAAAGAATCTTGCTAATAATATCCATTATTTGGTTCAGTTCCAAAGTCAGATTAGGTTTTTCTGCCAGAGGTCTCAAGATGTACCCACAGCAGGAAACAAAGAAGGTTCTATAGGACAAATTAGCACGTACTTTCTATACATAATCCACAAATAATGCAAGAAGGCAGCAGATCATTTACAATCATCTAATGTACACTCTTTTCTCCAAGAATGTACAAATCCTCTTTAACAAATACCTTGCAACTTGAGTGGAAAGCTCCTTGTACTTCATCTACTGTCAGTAACGCTGTCCCTCAGTTTAGACAGTGGAGACTATCCAATTTGGATCTTTACCTGTGAGGTAGGGAAGTGTGTTGTAGTATTATGGCCATTTCACACAAGGAAAGATTGAAATGGAATTACTTTTTCAAAAAAATATGGCAGTCGTTGATGAGATAGATGATTTAAATAACCAGATAAAATGCAAATAAGCCCTTCTCGTTGTTACATTAAGTTTTGTTTTTTTGGTAAGGGATTAACTGGATTGAACATACTGATGAAAAAGTTCATTTTCAAAATCCATGTAAAATGTATGTCACCGGTGTCCACTGACACACAGGCACAATGAGAGAATACTGACATTTAAAATATAATGTGCTTTAGCAATAACTTTTCACTTTCTATTCAACTATGAACTTGGTTCATTCTTGGTCAAAAGTGAATAATATTTTCACTAAGTTATTATGATTTCCTGGGACTTTTACTGCCAGGCTGGCTGTGAATTCCCTCTTTGGGGAGAGGGGGATGAATGTGGTCTCTAGAAAAGCAATCCTGCAAGATGAATCCTATGTTATCTGTGACCATTTGTTACTTGGGCAGTTTGCCTTCTCCTGGACGGAAAACAATATTTCACTCTTCTCGTTTTTGCTGTTGCTGTTGTTTAGTTTTTTGGGTTTTGTTTCTAACTTTTCAGCAGATGACCCCATGCAGAAATGGATTTGAGGCAGAAGAAAGATGGAGAGGGAAAATGCACTGCCCATTTCCACACATTTGCATTTGATAATTTGCCTACTTGAAATAAATCGTGAATGGCTTTTGTATGGAATCTAAGCAAGACTAGAAAAACACTCATGTTTGATTCAAATATGCACATTCTGCTGAAATTAGGAAAAGGCAATTTTTTTTTTTTGAGGTAAGACTACTGCCTATGAGTGTAACAACTGTAAATCACACATTCACAAAATAGCTCACCTTATTCACCATTTTAAACATAAAAGTGCACTGTAAAAAAAAATTTTTTTTTTAAATCCAATGTGATGTTAACCTATACACAGGACTGAACTATCAAAAGGAAACCAGGCTTTGTGACATCAGAGAATATTAAAGAGTTTCTGGCATACCATAAGTGCTCAATAAGTACAGTTTCCTCCCCCCCAAGCACCCCAACTTCCACATGTCATTTTAACAACTCCTTGTATGTCACTTCCATTGCAATCCATACAAACTTCCTCTAAAATCTAGAAGTGACTACACTTCAGTGGTAGGAGAGTTTTATATACTTGATTCTTGAGCACTTCCGGGCTGGAACTGCACCTGTAAATGCCACAGATGATAAACCTCTCATTTGTAACTAGGTAAGAAATGCCACAAATATGCAAAATAATTTAGCATGAAGCTTTTTTTTCTTTTTTCCTCTCATGATCTGGAAGTTAAGTCACTGTAGAAGATTGTTCATTTTATTATCATCAGAGGCCATTTCATTAACCAGCTGTTCTATAGACAATTGGATAGCATTCTTGACAAGAGAAGAAGCTGTCTCTATTAAGAGTGTTTCGTATTGTTCTGAAGTTCGACCCTCAAAACCACTATCATGAGCAAAAACCCCCACTTGCTCATTTTCAATTGAAATTAAGAATTGCTTAGGGACATTTTTAGATTTCTTAACATCAAATTCACTGAT
Organism: Nasua narica; assembly: GCA_028533885.1. Classification (NCBI taxonomy): domain Eukaryota; kingdom Metazoa; phylum Chordata; class Mammalia; order Carnivora; family Procyonidae; genus Nasua; species Nasua narica. The sequence goes on along the minus strand of CM052797.1, from coordinate 94,886,887 downwards.
TTCGGTGTCTGTAATAATAATAGCAATTGGCTCCATTCTTTTGCTCTCTTCTGGTTTGGGTTTCTCTGCAGTGACCTCATTTTCTCTCAGCTCTGATTCCTGGCTCAATTCAGTATCTTTCGGCTCACTCTCTTCGGCTACAATCTCTCCACTTTCGTGCTCTTCCCAATTCGGTCCACTTTCTAGGGTCTCACTTCCGGCATCTTCCACAATTTGCTCATCTGGGATTGCAGGTGAGGGAGGAACGTCAGAAACCACTGGAGGCTGAGGTTCTGTTTCTGGAGTTTTAAGTGGGCTTGCTTGCTGGGGTTGAATACTTTGTTTTTCCTCAATCGTTTCAGTATCTCTTTCAAGGTTTAGTGTTCCTGGGTGAATGGTGGAATGCCCCGTATCTAACCCAAGTTCTACTGAGATCACTTTTTCTCCGGCTATAGTCGTGCTGTTGCTCACATTCGGTTCGCAGACCTCATCACCCCCGTTCCGGGAGACGTCTTTACTTACATCCTGGGGCAACTTGGTCTTTGTTGCCAGGTCATCTGATTGGGCCAGAGCTTTTGTATCCACATGTTCAGCTTCTCCCTGGACTCGGATGCTGCAGTCAGAGTCTTCTATAATCTTGGAATGATTACTTCTTTTCTCTCCTTTTGAGAATTTTATGCAGGGAATCTTAAGCCCAGATTTTGCTTTTTTCTTAGAAAGATCAGCATCCTCAGCACTGATTTCAGGTTGCACTTTAGCCTCAAAGGGCTTATGCTGCTTTGAAGATTCTGACCTTTTCCTGCGTGTTACAAGACGTTTGATTGAGGCCCAGGCCCCCCCTGGGGGCTGTGGCTGATCGGAAGCTCCTGCTTCTTGGGGACATGTTCCTGCTGTACCAGCAGCTTCAGAGCTAGCTCTGGGCTTCGTTGCTTTGGTTGCTTTCTTTCTTCTCTTGAAGCAAAGCATCGATGCTCTTTCCTCCTGCCTCTCATCTTGAGGACTAACTTCTGTGGGTCTCTTCTCATCCTTGCTTTCAACTTGAATTTCAGAAACCGTGGTTTCCATTTTTACATCACATTCGTTCATTCTCTAGAAAACTATATTCTCTCTTCCTTGGCAGCCTTTATGACAAAAAGGTGGCCAAAATTATACCCAAGTAAAATTTCTTCCAGATGTATTCACTCTTTTTGTCTTACTCCATACAGTTGTTTTAGGTGGTTTCTTCAATGTATAATTCCTAGTTTCTCTCTTACTTGTAATTTCTCTCATTAATTTCTTCATGAAAGCCCTTTACTGGATAGATTTTTGTTTTATTTAAGGATCAACCTGATGAGAGAAAAAAGAGTAGTATTTTATTTCACCATCAGCCTACTGTTTCCTAGAGAAAGATTTCAGTTGAATGTGTATCATTCTAGCAGGCACGTTTCCCATCTAATAATCTACTGAAATGACTGGAGAATAAAAAATATCAAAAAGATTGCAATGTGAATCTACTTTGCTCTGTTATGTTTGTTAAAACTTCAACTTGGATTACTTGCAAATCTGATATCAATTCTTTCATTGTGCTGTCTTTATGGATGTTTATGATTCAAATCCAAGTGAACAAACAGATGACAGTAACAAAACAATGAAAGGCAAAGAGGTAAGAAAGCTAGGGTGATTCTTATTACATGCAAATTCTGCAGCTGCAAAGCATCTTACAGATCATTCAAGTCCGGCCAGATGAAGAAAATGAGCTCCAGAGTGGGTAGTTGGGAGTGCTGAAGATAGATAAGGTCATAGCCAGAGTTAGAACAGAAGAATCTGACTCTCCAATGTTCTCTCCATTATACCATAAGGTTTCTGTTCTAAAAATGTACGTTCCATCAGAGAGGTGCTACTTTTCATACACACTCTTAGGAAATTTAACATCACTGTCATTCTCCCGTCTTAAATTTAGTTGTATAATTTTGACATTTCCCCCCCCCTAACTATCTACTGTTCAAATGTTTTCCATGAGCACATAGTCAAAGGTCAGTAAGAGTGAATGATAATAATAGCTGACATTTACTGAGCAACTCCTGCGTGTTAGGATATGCTAAGCACTCTATCTTCCGTCTCTAATCTTCCCCACATTACAAAAGGAGTAGGTGGTGGTATCACTATCTACAGAGGAAGAAACTGAGGCATAGAGAATTAAACAACCTGCCCGAGATTACAGGCAGTAATGCTAGTAGGTTACAGAGATCAGATTCAACCAGATAGCCTGTTTCTGAAGCCCAGGCTCAGAAAGTGGGCATTTGAGTTTTATAAAAAAAAAAAAAAAAAAAAAAAAAAGAATTGTTTGGAGATACTAATCCGCACTAGATTCACTAGTCAAAAAATGTTTAATTGTTTTCTTTAACCATAAGGCAGCCCGTCAACTCATCATTGAACCAAGACTAGACTGAATTCTTGCTATTTTAAAATAAAGCTTTTGAAATTCTCCATATTTTGTTTTCTTGGTTCTGGAACTAATTTGAAAGCCAAATAAAATCGATAAGCTATGCAACTGGCAAACTGATTAGTTATATATAAACATAAAATCAATCCACAGAATAGTATGACAGCACCAAAGAACACAGATGTGACATGATGATCTAACAAAAGCCATATTAATTTTTGTTGATGGATGTCCTAAAACAAGCAAGGGGCCTCTTTCTTTGTACTGCTTTTGCGTAAATCCTTCAGAGCTGAAGGTTTATTTGGGTAGCTCTTGATTCTGTAAACCACAAAAGGGACTGGAACTCAGGAAATCAGTTTATGATTTAAGTAAATATTCCTAGGTTGGGAGTTACATACTCTATGCCCAGAAAGAAAGACAAAGTCATTCTAGAACAGCGATGGAATTAAAATAGGAACATGGTACAGTGTCCGTCCTCACATAATGCTTCCATAAGCCCTAGCACCACGGCTGATTACAGCTCTCTCTAAGTCTTCTCACATCTTGGAATTCTCGGCACCTGACAGTTTTTTACCAACCGGAGGATGTACAACAGAAATAGTGAAATTAGATCATGTTTCAGATGGTACGATTTGAAGTTAACCTGGATTGCCCAAAGACAACTGCCTGAGAAGCTCACCTGAACGTCTATTAACGGTAGAAATCAAACAAATACGCAAACAAAACCCTAACTGAAATGGGGAAAATACAATCTGTATAGACAAAACTTTGCAGAACGTTAGCGTGCAAATGATTCTCCCTAACCTGCAGGGTACTTTCATTGCCTCGGTCTTAAAGTCCCTGCTGTCATTTCCTGACAGAATCGCAAGTCTAACGCCACTTTTCCCCTTGAGCAGAGAAGCCGGGAGGCCAGGAGCAAGCCCTTCAGGAGGAACGCTCAGACTCTCTCCCAGGGCCAGGTGCGGGCCACCAAGCCGCCCCCCGGAGGCAGGCGGCTCCTTCCGAATGGATGCGCCTGGCGGCAGGAGCCGGAGCGCAGGACCAAGTACTCGAAAAGGAAAGTGCCGGGGGCGTGGAATAGAGAGCGCAGCTTCAGGCTATCTGCCCCGTTATAATGGCCAGGAACCCCAAATCACAGTTCCCTCAAATGAGGGTAAGAAGGAAAAGCGGTCCCCGCAACCCCTGCCGCCAGGATGAGCTGTAACGTGAAGACGGTGGGTGGGCACCGCGGACGAGGGTCGCGCTGGCGCGCTGGAGGGTTCCGGCCGACAAACGACCCCTGCCGGTTCCTACCCAGGCCTCCTCCGGGGCCGGGGCTGCGGGTGTCCAGCGGGGGCCGCGCAGGCGGCCAGCGGACCGGACCCCGGCTCCGACCCCGTTCCCAGCCACTCCCTCGCCCTCCTTCACTTACCGACGGCGCCGGGGTTCCTGGCGACCCTGCTGCCGAGGTTGCGGGGCCGGTCGCGGGGCCGGGCGCCCAGGCAGCCAGATAGCCCGGGTGGCACCAGCAACGAGCAGCCCTCTGCAGCGGGGGACCGCAGGCGGCGGCGCCCCCTCCCCAGAGCGCGGGGAGCGACAGCCCGCCGCTCCAATGCACTCGGGGCGGGCGGGCGCGGGGCGGGGCCAGGGCGCGGAGCGGGCGGCGGGGGCGCGGGCGCGGGGGCTCAGTCTGCCAGCGGCTCGCCCTGCGGCGTGGGAGCGCACCTGGCACTCCTGGACCCCGCGCGGGTCCCCGCGGCGCGACCACGTGCAGCGCGGGCAGCGGACCACCCAAAGGGGGAGCTGGCAGATGGGGTGGGGACTGGGGAAGTGAGCCCCGCATTTTCTGAGACGCAAAGTAGCAAAATTTGGTTTTAATTTAGGGGCACTTACATTTAAGGCCGGCCCCCCCCCCCAAGACGCCGAGTATTTAAAGACACGGCAGATATTACATTTAAAAAGTATGGTTAAAAACTGCAGAATGAAAAAAAAAAACAACAAAAACTGCAGAATGAAAGCTCGTTTAGGGGAAAAATTACATATATGAATTGAAAAAAAAAAAAAACTTTCCTAGGAGTGGCTTTGGGTGTAATGATGTTATTATGGTTCATTGCCAAATACTCTCAAGACCCTAGACCCTGTCTCCCTAGTCTAGGCTGCAGGTAGAGGTGATCCGATATGTGTGTGTGGAGGTCAGAAGGGGAAAGGAACCCAGCCCCATACATCTTTTATACTTTATGTATTTCCAATGTCTGCTTCATCTTGTCTCTCTCAGTTAAGCGGGGGTGGGGAACAGGAGATGGCTTCCCTCACAATTCCAGTCCCAGTCAGAGCAAAAGGCAGAGGCAACATCTACCCTCCAGCCTGACTGGATGACCAGGGTGGGTATTTTCATACATTTCCTGGGCTTTATCGAAACACGTTGCTAGCTGTAGTGAAAAGCACCGCAAGCATTTATTTTATTTGTACACGTAACTCGTAGGTTTCATTAACCAATAAAGGGTGTTGCTATGAGGGCTTAGGTGACATGCTTCAGGTTTAACATTACCTACCAAGGCATTCCTGGGAATTCCAGCTGTGAGGTCCTCGGAGGGTTGGGTTGCAGGGTTGGCTCCTTCTGGCCCCTCCTGTATACTATCCAGATGAAGAACCTATTAAGGTGGAGGAAAGAATTACTGAAAAGCAGTTGTACTTACTGCCCTTCTTTGATAGGATCATGATCTTCCAGGAAGTAAATCTGTTATCTGCTTTTGGATGTTTTCCAGGAATATATTTTACCTTTGTAAGATTCTGAAGCTTTTGCTGAGACTTAAGGAAGAACCGTTAGGACACAACAGCAAAGCTGAATCTAAATTGTCAGGGTCTTAAATGTACAGGTAAAATTAGAGACAAGACCTGTAAAACAGGAAAATCCCTAAGTATCTTCCTTAGTTGTAATTAGAATTCAGTCTTTGTGCAGTCAGAAAACACCAGTGGGTGAAAATGTCAGTAATATCCCCAGATGGGTTGCTAACCTTGCTTACTGACACTTTTGGATTTTAAACAAGCCAAAAGAAATCCATGCCACTCATAACTAATTGAGATGCTATTACTCACTGAGATCCAAGCTTTCCCAAATCTACTAGATCTAGGTGTTTGCAACAATTTCAAGCAAAAATAAGATGAGCTTATCCAGATGAAAACAGGGTAGAACAAGGGATAGGTTTAAACAATAAAGGCCCTCTAAATGACTTGTAGATATTATTCCACTTTTTTTTTTTTAAAAAAGGGGGATAACTAATGAAAGGGAACTGAAGGGCGGTAAGAGGTAAAAGGTAAATTGATTTTGTATTTGAAGGGCACTTTTTAAAGGTATATTTCAAACAACTCATCCTCAACCTCCACCATACACACACAAAGAATAGTACTTATAGTACTATAAATGAAATACTGCACGGCACTGATATTTCTTTAGGATATGACTAGAATCTGATACCATATCTGAGTTTTAAGAATGTATCCAGTACTTCATGCATGAAAGAAACCTGTCATCCCTGAACTCACTTAAGTGACAGTAAGTTATTACCCCTATCACTGTCTGCTACTCCATTAGTAGCTTTTGATTATATAATGAGAAGCAGGCTATAAATATATTTCTCCAATCTGATGAGACATTATTCTACCTACAGCTTATCTTGTTAATATCGCCAGACACAGTACACCAATAGAATCACATGCATATTTATCTGAATTCATATTTCTCTGATCTCAACTGACCATTGCCTTTCTCCTACCCTGGTTCCCATCCACCCAAGGCCTGGGCCTGTACCTACCAAAAATGATTTCTAATTCCTTAGGAATAATTCTTACATCTTAGAAACCTTCCGGGAATAAGCCCTCCATCCTCTTCCCTGGTGCACCATTAAATGAACCTGTGGCTCGTTTTCTGGTATTTTGATCTGTTTCTGGCACCATCAGGATTGTACCAGTGAACACAAGCAGTAGTTCTGCTGTAATCCGCTTTGCTTGACAGCGCACAAAGGCTGCCTCTTCTGAATTAAGAGTGTACATACGTCTCCGGTCCATGGTAACAGCCTCCGAAGTGCAGGACAGAGGGCCCAATCTGTTCATCCGTAACATTACAGACACGGGGTAGGAGAGCATTAGAGGCCCAGAGAAGGCTTAGGACCAGTGATCTGGAAGGGCTCCTAGCCCCAAGGTAAAGGCACTGGACCTTGTCTGGCAACACACCCTAATATGTACCCCAAGCCCTAATGCTTCTGTGGGTCTTGAATTCACGTCTTCAGTTAGCCTGCAGTTATTTTTTGAATCCTACATGCCGTCTCTTTCTTGCTTTTATTTTTTAATGTCCTCTCTACCCCCAACGTGGGGCTCGAACTCCCTGAGACCAAGAGTCATGTGCTCCAACTGAGCCAGCCAGCTGCCCCTTTCTCACACTTCTTAATCACACACGGAAGAGTCAGTTCCACAAAACCCATGCTATCAATAATTGCTCAGCAGCGTTCCTCTTTATTTCTTCCCTCTGCTTCTGCTACCTTTTTTCATCCCTTCCTTCTGGGGGGAAGTGAAATGGGGAAGCCCTCTGCCTGTCACAAACGGAAAGTCCATTTCTGGGCCACCTGGCCAGGGCTGGCTTCTAGGAACAGCTCTGATAGGCCGAATGATGGTAAAGAGCAAAGGCTTTAGAATCAGAGGTCTTTACCAAGTTCACCTGGTAGATAACAGCAGTGCAATTTTAAGTTTGCCTTTCTGTAAAATGGAGATATAAACCTAATTTACAACTTTGTTCTTCTATAACTTATCTCTACATGTTTCTAGCCAAAGGCCAGCTCTCATTTTGAAGTTAAAGGTCACTTTTGAGCAATTCCACTGCTAACAATTTATCCAACAGATGCTTCTCCGCAAATCGCACTGATACGTAAGAGAATATTCCGCGCTCTCTCACTTGTAATAGCAAAACCCACGAAACAGCGGTAGGTGTCCATCGATAGAGGACTGTTTAGATACTACACAGCTGTAACAAACAAGGTGAGTCTCAAACTACTGATGTAGTAAGATCTCCAAGATACACTGCCAGGTGGGAAAAGCAACTTGTACCACTTGAATTTTTACTGAAGACATATTTTACCCCTACTTAGGAAAATTCTTACATTAGTGATAGTCCATTCCTTTCAAGGATTATCTGGTGAAAACAATTTGCATTCCTTATTAGGGCTTTATCATCTTTGGCTTATAAAAATCCACTCACGCTTTCCCACCAATTGTGTTCACTATTCCTATCAGTCTTAAACCCACGGGGCTTTTGGGGATACGAGGAAGCCTCAATCCTTTAAGATGATCGTCAAGTCACCGTGTCTGGAAATAGACCGCTTTCTTCTCTTATTTACAAAATGAATTCCCAGCAAGTCCCATTCCAGATGAGGTCTTATAGGACGTTTAAAAAAAACATCAAAAGCAGTGCACTCCGTGCAGACTGGGCCTGCGTGATGCTCTGGAACCGGGACTGACGGCGCCATCGTGTACGATGTGCCGGGTACCGTGCGAAGCGTGGCGAAGCTAGGGCTCTGCACGCATGACTCCTTTGCCACACGCCCCCAAAGCACTGCCGTCGCTTCTCTGGACGGCAAAACTGACTGTATTACAACACTGATGTGAACCCAGGGAATCACAGACAGGAAAACCAACACCAGGAAAGCTACTGCTCTGCCAATGCCTGCAGCGTTTACACTGGCCTCCGTGGGGACACAACATCTTCTGGAAAGATCCAATGCAGGATGACAAGGGGGACGAGGGAGGAAAGAATAGGGAGAGGAAGAACCAAGGCAGAAGCTGAAGAACAAGAAGAGAAGGGAAAACATTTCAGGGAAGAAAACATCCTGGAGGGAGGGGTGGAGCCCAGGCATAGCTCAATCAATATTTGCTGAATCAACAGAGCCGATAGGGTTCACTCATAGTTAGAGTTTTATGCCCATCCTTCCTGAGAACTTAAAAAATAAATGGTGCTAAAGCTGTGACAGAAATGGGAATTCCAAGGAAGTTCAGTACAAAAACCTGTATGAGCAATACTTTCTCAAAAAAAAAAAAAATATATATATATATATATAGAAAGCTGTATGATAAAAAGGTACCTTCTCTATACCCAGCTTCCCCCTCAACCGTATCATGAGGTCTCCTGATAATGTGTCCTCCCAGAAATCTGAAAGCATGCACCATTTACCCCTGTAAACACAAGTGTTGGGACGCCTGGGTGGCTCGGTCAGTTAAGCACCTGCCTTCTGCTCAGGTCATGGTACCTGGGTCCTGGGATTGTGTCCCACATGGGGCTCCCTGTTCAGTGGGGAGCCTGCTTTTCCCTCTGCCTCTGCCCCTCTTCCTGCTTGTACTCTCTCATGCTCTCTCTCTGACAAATAAATAAATAGACAAATAAACACAATAGCGTCATAAAGTACGACTTGCAACTTGCGTCTTCGGTCCTGGGCTCTGCTGGCCAATGAGCTCTCCCAGGACGGGAGATATTGCAGCATGGTCTGCGATTGTTAGAATTTATATTTAAACATCCAGATCGCAAAATCATTTCTTTTTATTCTGTGGAACTTCGATCAAGGAAGTAGACTTGTGCATGATTTATGTTAATTTATACATGATGGTGGGAATTAAGACCGAAGATAAGGCTCCTGGGGAAACGCCTGCTCTTGATTTCCTAAGATCTTCAAGGCAGGGGCTGACTTCTCTTGACTTCCCCGTTTCTTAACCAACAGTCGGCCCCAGTGGACACCAGCCAAACGTTCGCAGCAGCTTCTTGGAAAGGGGCAATCTAGGAGGAAAGAGAAACAAGAAGTAAACGTTCCTCCAGGAGCTGAAGCACGGCCTCGGCCCTTCCGTGCTGCAGCACTCCCCTCTGGCGCCGCCAAAGCCCTTAATGTTTCCAGCCTTTCCACGGCCACCTCTGTAGGGCTGGCCCGCAGGCCTGAGAGCAACACCCGGCATTTGTATTCTGGCTCCGTGAACACTGTCCAAGGCCAGGCCAGGCCTGAGCCAGGCGGACATTCCCCGTGTCACAGAGGCCCTCCTGGAGCAAGAACAGTGTTCCCGGGCGGCACGCACACCGTCTCTTCTCTGTAAGCAGTTACTTTTCTAAGCAACCCAGCCTTACGGTTGCTTACAAGAGGACTAGTTTGTGTCCACCTGGACCTTTATTTTTTTAAACAACGTGAGAGCTTCAGTTTTGCATTGTTACCCTTTGATACCCTTGTCTTTTCTAGCATTTCTCAATTCCGCCCTCCTAGACTTAAAACTCTAGGTCCCTTGCAGCTGTCAGGATTCTCCTTCATGATTGCCCAGATCAGGATTCAGTTTCCGGAAAACCATGGCTTCCGTTTTCTTGGTCGATTCCCCATTTTGCCAGCGTCCGCTGCTAAATACCTTCCTAGGAAGCGAGGTGGGGCGGCAAACCTGCACGTGTCTGAGAGCATCTGGATAGATCTGCTGGGGTGTGAGTGCAGGGGCAAAGTCAGCTCGGAGGGGATCCCGCCATTGCCGAAAAGCCCCTTACTCCGATAAGAAGACAGCTGTCCACTCTGATTCCCATTTTCTCATAGACAAGCCATTTTTTCTTTTCTGGAAAAGGCTTTTTAGGGTTATATCTTTAATGTTTTTGAAATTTCAACTGGATGTGTCTAGGCAAGGCTCGTTCATTGTGATGAATACTTGTGGACCAAGACGCCAAGTACTCCTGGACGGGTCCTGTTTCCTCCTCTTTTCTACTTTCTGGGACATTTACACTACTCTTGCCTGCTATCTACTCAAAGTACACAGCCCCTCCGCCCAGCCTCTGGCAGTCCCTCCGGAATTCACTAGACGGCGGCTCTCTCCCCTACACCACTCCATGACAAGCCACGCTCTTCTTCCAAAACTGGAATATTTCCTCCATTGGTCACTGCCGACTCTCCTCCCCTCAGGGATGTTTGGAAAGAAAAGTTTAGAAAGCATTCAAATTTGCATTCAGAGCTTTTTCTGGAGTTCCGTAATTCATAAATATACCTCAAAGGAAAAAAAGCAAAACTCTTACCAGTAACGACTCACCTGTTTAGAATAACCCATTCACCTGCTCAGTTTCAGGGTCCAAATCAATATCATAGAAACAGGGCCGCGTGGGGAGCCCAGGCATTGTGCTCATCTAGGAGATATGAAATAGCATGAGAAATAAAGTGACCTTTGTTTCCACCTTCCTTCAGCTAAAAAGCCCGAGGCACAAAGACAGAATATTATTTTATAGTCGTCAACAAAGTGGTATTCTTCTTGTTACACGCTGAAAACCATGTCCCGGATCCTGTTATGACCCCCAAGAGAAACCCTCGTGTCCTCCAGCCTGCCAAAGGCCAGGCTTCCCTGTCATCGTCCCCACTGACAGCTGTAACAAGAAATAGCCGGAGACACCTTCATGGTGTCTAGGGCAGGGGCTGGGGCGGTGCTGACGAGGCACCTCCTCCTGTCTCACGAGACCAAAAGGAGGTAGGGGATTGTCTGCTTTTTAATTTTGTTTTGACGAGTCTTGCGTCGAAGCCTCTATTATTTTGCTTCAGCAACAACAAGACATCAGGACTTGCATCCTTGAACTTGGGCTGAGACATTTCCGTACAGATAGCTTTATAATCACTATGCTTACTCGTCCAGTTTGACCTTCTAAAACTGAGGGTATAAGGCCTACAGATTACATTTGTACTTACTTCTTTTCTCAAGACTAGGCTTTGACAAATATCTACTTAGCTGCAGATATATAAGGCTTATAAGTAAAAACTCAGTCCACTTTCACTTGTAACGGTGTCTGGTATAAAATAGATACAAGTACCCAATCAGATTCAGACAGGAGAATTGAAGCTCAACTTCTACAACTGAACTATAACTTACCAAAACATTCTACAGGGATCTGATCTATTCGTGAACTCTGTAAGCAACTGCTGGGTGTGGGAACAAGATGGGGGAAGGAAGGGATCGTTCCTTAGACCTAGCAGAGAAGCCTAAAGAGGACATTAAAGATACTGGCAGTGTGCCCACGGACGTAGACACACATGTGCATGGCGGCAGAAAACTCTAAAGATGGCTTCCAAAACAGCAATTTGGATTTTAAGTATTTTTGCTCTTTTCCAAAGAGGATTTCCCCCCACGAACACTGTTATTTGTCTGAGCACCGTTGTTACGGGAGGACACTGCCCCACACTGGGAGCTGAGGGGAGCAGGGCACACGGCTGTGTAACTTGCCCAAGCCCAGAACAAGCGAGGGCTGGATGTGGCTTTCACGTTACACACGTTTGACTCTGTAACGCCACCTCCTACCACTTTCTTACTGAAAGAGTGACGTAGCTCCAGCAGGAGATCTAGCGGCTTCTTGTTCATTGTGAACTGGCCGTTTGCTTGGTCAGTCCTGTGTTGCAGGTAAGTACAAGCGGCAGGGGCAGGTGTAGGACACGGGGCGGCTCCAAGGGGGGAAGCCAGGCTCGTGGGATGGTCAGTGCGCCCTTCTGCACCCGTGTGAACTGTCATGTTGCCCCCACCGCAGGAACAGGGCTCCTCTTTCCATGCGCATACAATTCGTAAGATAAAGAAGCATCCAATAACGAATTCATCTTGAAGTGGAAATAAGCGACCTCAACTGTCCTATCTACAGGGTTCATTTGCATTTTAAGGGGGAATTCTTTCCTCGGAAACTCTGAATTCCCAATGAGTCTCAGGCCTAAGCTCCAGGCTTGTCCAGAGGACCCGGGAGGGGCAGGGCCTCTGTCCCTACTTCTAAGGACGCTGGGCAGGACTGAGTTGTCTGGGAACGGGCCAGTGAAGGTCAGTCGTGATTGTACGTTAGCACTATCACAGACGATCGATGAGGCCTGTCCTGAATCCAGTCAAGGTCACACGGCCCCTGGGAAACAGAACTATTATTCGTGACAAGCAGTTCCGGCTTCATCCTTGAACCGACACCTGGATGGTCCACAGCAAGAGGATTCCTCCTAAGGAGCCTGCCTCCAGCTTGCTGCTCAGCGAGGAACTCTGCTCAGCTCTCCCGTGACCAATTTCTGACGAGAAGCCCAGATGAACCACCCCGCCCTGCCTGCAGCTCTCACTCACCGTCCCCACCAAGGGGTACAGAAATCCGGCCCCGACGCTGGCGCGGATGTCACGGATGGGCAAGACAAAGCCCGTGGGCACACCCTTCTGCTCTGGGTTATGAGACAAGGACAAGTGTGTTTTGGCCATGCAGATGGGCAGGTCCCCAAAGCCCTAAGGAGAAAAGGGAAAAAGCAGGACCAATGAAAAGCTGACAGTGTTAACAAAGCCCACCTGGGCATAGTGACGATACGGATTCTTCCACTGACTTAAAATATCCAATTCCCTTATACCCATCTGGACCTCGCTGGCCCCGAGCTTAGTTATCATAGATCTCCCACCCACCCCAAAAAAAGTCTCTGTTGGGTGAGAGCGGCAAATGCCCACAACCATATTCTAAAAGTGAGTGTTGTATTTTCACCTACATAACCAATTAAAAATGATAGTTTGGAGCAGACATGAGAATACAACTGAAGGCAGGCTCTTAATATTTGAGGAAGACACTCCCTACTTCTTCATGGCTTTTCCACACATTCATCTATACCACCTCTGGGTACACAAAGCCCTGAACCTCCTCATCCAGACTCAGTATTCGGAGGGGAAAGGACTACCACCCAGAGAAGTGAGGTAGTGGGCACCCGCAGGGCGGGGAGAACTCGGGGGGCTCTGACTCCAGGCCACTCTGTAACGAGGTGAAAGAAAACCAAGTATCTACCTGTTTTGTGTAGACTTCAGCTTTTTGTTGAGCTTCGGGAAGCAATTCAATGTCGTCAGCCCCATAGATCTTCTGCGCAATGATCCTGATTTTATCCTCAACAGGGAGCTAATAGACAGGAAAGAGAAGGGGGATGCCATGACTGGGTGCACACGATGACGCTGAACGGGGACAGGGCCACGCTCCAGGTTAGAGTTCCCAAAAGGCTGAGAAGATGCTTTTACACACACACACATTTAAAGATTTTATTTGTCAGAGAGAGAGAGAGTGGGCACAAGCAGGGGGAGCGGCAGGCTCCTCGTCCGGCAAGGAGCCCAATGGGGGGCTCCATCCCAGGACCCCAGGATCCTAACCTGAGCCGAAGGTAGACACTTAACCCACTGGACCATATGTGGCACACAGAGACGCTGTATGTGTATGTAGGCGAGATGCCTAAGGGAAATGGGAAGGAAAGCTACTCGGATGAGCAAAGTACTGAAATTTGGCAACATATCTGCCTCCATGCTCCCCAGCACCAAGGCCAGGAGGACATGCAGGGCAGGGGTTGTTTTCTGAAAGGAGCAATGATCTGTAAAGATAAACATCCCTTCTGAGCTAAACAGTGATAATTTATGAAGAGGCTTTGGACAATGGACAAAAATAAAGTGTCTCTTCAGCCACGGTTTCATCGAGACGCGGCAGAGCCTGCTTTCATGGGTGTCTCATCTCTGGAGCTTCATAAATGCCAACGCACACTCAGAACTTCTGAAGCAGAAGTACTTTCGTTGAGGGGTGACTGAGAACCAACAGATGCGAAACAAGACAAGAAGTGGCAGCCTCCTGTTTGTCGGAACAGAGGAAAGTTCCAAGTAGAAATGAGAGATTCAAGTCCTCATCACGCCACTTCCTCGGGGCCTCCTGCTGCCCTTCTAGGACTGGGGTTCCCAACTCAGGCACCGGGGACAGGGCTTAGAGAGAGCGCCCAGAAATGCTTTTGTTGCATTTGTGTGCACATTTGTGTTTATGGCATTTCCTAAAAATAGGATTGGTTGAACAGATATTCAAACCAGCCTATAAAACTAAAGCTCAATAAGAAAATGCCAAGGTCAACACGACAATGTTAATGAAATGTCAGTGTATTTTATCTGCAATAGGCAGACAGAAACAAGAGAATGTTAATTCAAGAATACTGGGGTTTCCTCCCTTTTTATGGCTGATTTTGAAAGTCTATGCTTATCTTTTAGAAACCATGCCAAGAACCAGCTGGGAAAATATAAGCAGAATTATACGGCACATCCATCCCACGTTCCTAATGAAGGTTCCAGTTGTTGTGAGCATACTTACTTAATGTCCAACCACATCCTGAAATACATGGGCAGACAACTGAAAACAAAATACAACCCTACAGTAAGAACCACCTCTCTCTGAACTAACCTTATTAGAGCACAGAATAAGCAGTGCTTCTTGGAGTTACTCAGTGACGGAAAGAGCGCTGAGCCCTGCCGGGGTGCTCTGGCTTTGCACCCGAGAGCTTCTCTGAACTTGAGGCAGCCCCGAACCAGGAAGTGAGCTGAGGAGCACACGGCTTTCCCCTGTTACTGGGAAGTGGTCAGCAAACTTTTCTGAGTTTGCTGTGGCCCCTTGCCAATTTGCCACAACAGGGCAGGGGCCTTGGGTTCAAGGCTGTAGTGAATTACACTCCTGGTCCTACACTTAACCCCTTCTCCTGCCAGCAAAGGGAAGGTACTGTGAGACTTTTCAAAAGTTAGGCCGGGAGCCAAGCTCCCAGCACGTTCTTGCGGGGACCCGCTCCTCGGTAAGTAAGCAGCAAGGTGCGCTGGTGAGAAAGCTGTGCGGGCTTCACAGCCCAGGCTGTGGGGGTGTGACTCTCAGACGTGGGGATCCAACCCATGGGGCTGAAGGTGCTAAACACAGGCTCTAAAGAGAGGCAGCCACACACAAACCTCACAGTGCCCTTTTATTTCTTCCATACAGAAAGTGACTCACCTTGAGGTCATAAAGGAGCCGGAAGCTGCTGGGTGCCTGAGCTGCTCTCTGGACGGCCTGAGCGAGGGCTAGGGCGCCCTTGCCCCCTTCTGCCCAGTGCGTGCACTTCACAGCATCAAAAGCCCCATGTTCTTTGGCAAGGCGGCTGACGAGGTCCAGCTCGGCCTCCGAATCGGTCCTGGAAAGGCAGCGATTCGTGTTAAAGCACCGAGGGGGAGGGTTTCAGGCTCTTTGTCACAGTCCCCCCCCTTGGCTCCTACTCTTTGTACTTACTTGAATGCGTTCACGGCCACTACCACCGGAACTCCAAACATTCTGGCATTTTCGATTTGTTTCCTTAAGTTACTGAAGCCTTTTTCAACCAGCTCCAGGTTCTGTAAGAACAATGGGGAAGTGTCCACGAGGTCAGCGGCAGGGTCTTCTTAAAAGGGAACGTGTCTCCTGCAGCCAGGAGCCGCCGGCTCGGCTGTTCCTTTCTCCCAGGGAAGGGAGGGAGCGCCCTGGAGCCCTCGCCCTGTGCCAGCCGGCTGCGCTGGAGCCTGGAGAGGAGCGAGGCTTGCTTCCTGGCTGAACCGTAGGCACGAGAGCTGGTCTAGCTGCTGTCACCAAACCACATCTTAACAGCGTATTTGCCGTCTGCAGGGAATTACTTGCTCTTAAGTAAATGATAGTGACAACCTCGTGTTTAGATTTTATGTACTCATATGGTACAATGGTATAAAAGGATTCTACTCGGAGGTGCACGGACCCTTCCGTCAGAAGACAGCACCCAGCACAGTGCCTGGTCTTCATCACACAGCTGCCAGGGTGCTGTCGAAAAACATAAAGTGATCAGGGATGCTTTCAAAGACCCTAAGGAACTCGACCGTGAGCCTTCAGTGGGGACAAAAAAAACAAGATAAATGCCACCTTTAAGAACCAAATACTGTGACCTGTAAAGGAAAGTGATTAAAGAAACACACTTTTAAATATGTTAAATGTTCATGGCAGTGTTGCTCGCAGCCTTGGAAAACTGCAAACACACACCTCCTTCAACGGGGGACAGGCCAGTGAATTATGACATACACACTCAATACGTACGTATCATGCAGGTGTTATGAACGAGAAATAATCTGTATTAACATGGAACCTAGCAAAGATGTACTAAAGTGTACCAAAGCTGCAAAATGATGGGCAGCTTAATAAATTCCATTTTTGGACAAATGTAAAAAAACATGAATATATTCATGAAATAGTCTACATGTTGAAAAATATGTACCAAACTGTTCAGTGGACTCAAATCATGTATTATATGCTTAAATTATTTAACTTTTTTTTAATGAAAAGGATGTTACTATTATAAGCTTAAAAATACACTAAATCTTTTTAAGATAAAAATATAAAAGTCTTATATAAAAATAAATACACCGGATCATGAGCCAACCCCAGCAGTAATAGCCCTTGGTCTGTGGATTCAATAAAATAGCAGGAAAAGGGGATAAGATAAAAGCAGAAAACAACTAAGATTATAAACACGACTTATGCTTTTTTCCCTTTAATAAATGAAAACTAAAATTAGGATTTAATTCATATTCTAAAGAGCTGTGCTAATTCCTTTTTTTTAAGGTTGACTTTACATTAAGTAAAAACTTTCCCATTCACGTATTAGACTGTATACTTTTAACTCTATGTGCTCCTAGAATGGAGATTTTATAGATTTAATGACCATTAATTAGTGTAGTAATTCAGTGTGTAATTCAGATTTAACCTCAGTGCTAAAATACATATCTTCCTGGTATCATATATCTTTCTCTCACTCTTTCCATCTGAAAACGTTAACATTTTTGTTTGAAGTCTTACACATCTTTTTTTGCTCTCTTTGAGGAACTCTCTTGTTCATTTTTCTCTTGTGAGCCCTACTAATCTTATCTCTAGTCACATGAAAACCAATTAATATGTAAGGCTGATTGAGAACAGTTTTTAAAAAGGAGAATTTCTTAAATGAAGACACCAGCTGGGCCGGTTAGGGGCAGTCACTCTAATTAGACACAGGAAAGGCTGTGGGGTGGCAGGAGGGCCAGAACTGTGAATTCCCCTCCTACGCGTGAATCAGACAAATGACCATAAAAGGCAAATCATATCTCAGGAGACAGGCAGACTCAAGGCACCAACAATTCTTTTCTAGCTGCTTCTGAAATGCTTCATTTAGGGCTTGAACAGTGGCACTGTATTGCCTGACAATTTAAAAGTCTCCCCAAAAGGAAAGAAAAATGGAAGGAATGGTGGCGACAGCTGACCTCTCCATCTCACGCGAGGGTCCGTCTCTCACACAACCACCCTAAACAGGCCCTACTGACGTTTGAGAGGAAATGATCCAAACATGAAAAGACTCAAGCTCCCAGTTCTTTGAGCTCTTCCCTGACTGCTATCAACCAAATCAGCTTAGGCAAACTTTACCCAACAAAATAAGGGGATCCTGACCCGTATAGTGGTCCTTTAACATGGATTTAAATCTACGGAAGAAAATAAAAGAAAAAAAGTTCTATTTGCTTCACACTCAGATGGCGTTTGGTAATGAAGCAGCCAATGCTGGGAAGACGATGGAAGGAAACGTCATTAGTCTAGGGCAGGGTTTCTTAACTTCAGTACTCCTGACATTTGGAGCCAAATGAGTCTGTAGTGGGGGACGTCCTGTGGGCTGTAGGGTGTTTAGCAGCGTCCCTGGCCTTTACTCAGAGCCCGGAGCACTCTCTACCTGACGGCGAAACCATCACTAATGTCTGTAGACATTGCCAACTAGTCTAGGTAGTCTAGGTAGTGGCTTCACTGGCAGCCCCTGTGGGGCGGCTGTTTCCTAAATACTGCTTGCCAACTTCATCCACTGCCATTCTTCAGCACACCATAGGCTTTTTGGTGCCCTTGCCCCCAGCAGCCATACCCCCGCCCACTCATTTCTGAACGGACTGGGTTGAGAAATGCTGATTCAGGGTGGGGTGTTCTTTAGGACAAGGGATTAGAATGACTGAAGTTACCTCCTCTGTGTAAGCCTTGGGGAGAGGCAGTCCAGCAGTAACCTGGAAGGAAATGAAGCAAAGTCAGAGGCATTTTCTATGTACAATCCAATTTTAGCTTAAAATGATGCCTTGCCAGCTGTAAAAGGCCACAAGCTGCATCCGGGGAGGCGGGGGGGGGGGCAGATTATAGCAGGATAAGGTGGTTTCCCACCAAGAGGATTTAGGGTATCCGACCAACCTGCTACACACAATAAAAATGACTGCTCTGAGCAGAATGGGAGACCTCTGTGGCCTCAACGAAGGAGGTGAGGACAGATCTATGAAGGCAGTGGGGAAAGGGATGTGTTCTAGGCGGGGGCAAGAACCTCCAGGAGCGAAGCACACAGGCAGCAGGGATGGAAGTCAAGGGGCACATTGGGAAAAAGGCAGCGGTCGGCCCCGCAAAGGCCACCCGGAAATGTCAGCCGGTGGAGTCTGTGATGAGCCCTGCGATGGGTTCCTGAGCTGGCCTGTGGAGCCAGCCCATGCCTTCGTGGAGCTGAATGAGGGCACACGAGCAATGCAAACATGAGGGACACACAGGACTTTCTGCCTCCATCAGAGTACACACATGGAGTCAGAACACTGAAGCAGGGGTTCGCTGAACGGAGGCGCCCAGCGGCGTGGCCCTGCGGCACCCATGGGGATGAGCGCTGAGGTGACGGTGCCAGGTCCAGGGACTCCGCTGGGAGCAGTGCACAGCGTCTCAGCTCGGTCTGCTCCATTCCTCAGAGATGATGGTGCTCCGACTCCAAAAGGGGCCACATTGAGGTGGAACAGGGGGCAGGGAGCTGAGCCGCCACGCTCTGGGTCCTACATGCAGCTCCCCGAGGGAGCGAGAGCGGCAGGGCTGGCTCCCGGACAGAGCTTTCTGTGGGATGCTCTCCTCGCAGTGCTGCCCGGGTACAGTGTCTGGCACTATTTTTCAGACCCTGAGTTCAGGAAGAAAGAAGGTGCAATGGTGTAAGGGGCACAAGGGGAAAACATGTGGGTTATAACCGGGAAAAAAAGGGGAGTCCATCCTGCACTCCTGGACTAGGAGTGCTTTTGGAGCCTTGGGGACAAGTGAGACTAGAGACCGACTCTATGCTGGGATTATTTATGGCAGTGGTTCTCGCAGTGCGGTCTGGGGACCTAATCCTTTCACGGGGTCCATGAGGTCAAGACTATTTCCACAATAATTCCAAGATGCCAAGTGGTTCTTTCCACTCTCATTCTCTCATGGGAGTGTACAATGGACTTCTGCAAAAAATGTGACATGCGATCCCGTGGAGAATAGGACAGTCCAGTCCTGAAGAGATCTGAACAATGGACAATGCTTATATTTTGTTTGGGAAAATCTAACAACTTTTCATTAAAAAATATATATATTATATATAAATAATACACACAAATAAAATTTTGGGGGCATCTGGGTGGTTCGGTCAGTTGAGTGTCTGACTTTGGCTTGGGTCATGATCCTGGCATCCTGGGATCAAGCCTTGTGTCTGGCTCCACACTCAGCAGGGAGTCTGCTTGTCCTCCCTCTGCTCTTCCCCAGTTCATCCTCTCGCTCTCTCAAATAAATAAAAGTTCTTAAAAATAAATAAATAAATATATATATATATATATGACATATATATAATTTTTGTTACTATTTAACTCAGCTTCAATTCCTAATACAGTAAATATCATAGATATAACCCACCGAGATAAAAGTTCTTACGGGTTCTCAATAATTTTGAGAGTGTAAAGAAGTTCTGAGGCTAAAATGCTTGAGAATGTCTATGTTAGGTAAACACCTGATCACTACACTAAGAAACACTGATTTTAAGTGAAGGAGATCTTATTTCTCAAGTTGCAAGATTGGCTTCTGGAATTCAATCAGGCTAGATATTTAATACTTCTT
>CM052797.1:94813668-94866688 GCA_028533885.1 Nasua narica | reverse complement strand
ATGGAACTAGAGGGTATTATGCTAAGCGAAATAAGTCAGTCAGAGAAAGACAATTATGATCTCTCTGATATGAAGAATTTGAGAGGCAGGGCGGGGGGTCGTGGGGGGTGGGGGAGGGAAATGAAACAGTGGGATCAGGAAGGAGACAAACTATAAGAGACTCCTAAACTCAGGAAACAAACTGAAGGTGGCTGGGGGATGGGGGGGTAGGGATAGGGTGGCTGGGTTATGGACATTGGGGAGGGTATGTGCTATGGTAAGTGCTGCGAAATGTGTAAGCCTGATGATTCACAGACATGAATCCTGGGGCAAATAATACATTATATGTTAATAAAAAAATTAAAAAAAAAAACAAACTATCACCATGTCTTCATGTGCAGGCGCTGAGGAAAGGGCATTACAATAATAGGATAAAAAGTGCAATCTCTAACCAGTAGGAATTCAGGAGAACACAAAGTTCCGGTTGGAGCTGAAGATAAACTAGTCCTGACCTAGTTTCTTTCTATTACCCGGAGGCAGTCCAGGGCATATCTACCTTTCTCCTTCTCCTCCCTCCCAGGCTGGGCTAGTCTCACCCAGCAAGCGCCTTTCAAGAAGGGGCTGACCTTTGTCTCCGCTAAATGGTTTGGTTGGCTGGCTGCCAGCGTCACTATTTAGAGGGAAAATGGGACTGACTCAAAAAGAACAGTCTGAACATAAAGGAGTTTTCTGTGCATCTGGCCAAGCACATGTCCTTGGTTTAGATATCATCAGATGGTTCCCTCAGAAAGACTGGCCGTGAAGCCAATTTCCATGAGTGATAAGGTGGCCGGTACAAGAGCTATGGAAACATCTCTTGCTTCTGGCACCCTATTAATCATGAGAATAAGAGCAGCTGAATGAAGAAAGGGGGATAAGTCATCCCAACTTCCTTTTAGCCTTCAGAACACTGCTGAGAATCAGATTCTTTGAACTCTTGATCCTCACCGTGGGGCCGCCCCCGTGCATCTTAAGGGCCCTGACCGTGGCCACAAGCACCACCACGTGAGGACGGAGACCAGAATACCGGCACTTGATGTTAAAAAACTTTTCCATTCCAATGTCTGCTCCAAATCCTGCTTCAGTCACTGTAAGTGAGGAGAAAAGCAACTGTAAAAAGGCCATCCCAACTCCCTTGATGTTAAAATCAAAAACCCAGTTTATTCACAGATTTTGCAAAATACTCACCCACAAACCCTTCAGGGCCAACAAGCTTGAGGGCAATCCGGTCTGCGATGATGGAGGAATTCCCATGTGCGATGTTGGCAAATGGTCCGGCATGAACAAATACGGGAGTGCCCTGTGGAAATCGAGAAGGCAGGGGCCACACTGTGGATCCTGCGTCCAAATGCGATCACGTGGTCAAGGGTATGAAAGTGAGTTGGAATCCAAAAGACCAAGACTTCCCAGAAAAAAAACACAAAGCCACCTCTTTTCTATTTCAGCAACATCCCCATCACAACCGTGAGAAAGAACGCAAGGAAAGAGAGGAGCAGGCAGAACTCTCTGACTCTCCAAGAGAAGTGTGCTTTATAACCACTCTGCTCTGACACAGGAGACCGATTCGGGAAGGCGGGAGTTGCTCTACTCACCTCTAATGTCTGCATGAGATTGGGCTTGATTGCATCCTTCATAAGCACTGTCAGTGCACCACTCACCCCCTACAAAACAAAGGCATGACACGTTTCCTAGCAGCAAAAACCTCCAACCTTACGAACCAAAACTGAACATTCTTCGATCTTCCCTTTTCAGCCATTTTGCACCAATTCTACTTTCACCTGAACTAGACCACTCATTTAACTTATTTTTTCTGGATATACTATGAAGTTGTCACTTATTTTTAGCAGGAAGAACACAAAGAATGAAAATGACATTCACGTGTAATTTGTGGAAAAACATGTAACTCTGGAAACAAGCATCCCAATCAAGCACTGTGGTGATTGATGAGGGAATCCATTTTAAACTAGTTCGTAGCACAGAAATGCTAGCTCTTAGAGAACTGAATTATCTGTAACTTTGATGTCTGGGCAGAAATGATTGAAAACCAAATTCAGGGTGTGTTTTCCAAAGCTGAAACTGAAGATGTACTCAGGAGTTCAATACACACTCTTAAACATCAGATCCCTCTTTTAAGGACCTTGAATGAACTGGTAACAAAGAAATAAGTAAAGCCGTGGACCCCACCTATATTCACTTGGGATGACTTTCTAAGTTTCTGGTTTGGGGGTAAAAATTGAAAACGATTTCCTTTCTTACACATATTGACTACGAAGACAGGAAATTCGTATTTTCTTCCTTTTCTGAATTCAGCTGACAGACTGCTAATCACAGGCCTAACATTTTGGTGTCCGTCAACACAAATAGGCCTTCAAAAACTTCATCTGTAAGATGATCTCATTCTAAACCTCATTCTACCACATGAACAGTTCAGAAATAACCCTGGAGCGGAGAACTAGCCAGGAGGGCCATCACACAAACCAGCAAAGAGCTTTTCCTGATGTGGTTATTGGCATGCAAAGGGTGACCAATAAGCCTCCGGCTAAGAGGCCTCAGGGCAGGGAGGCCTGTCACCCAGAGAGGCCAGGGTGTGACGCCAGCCTGTGGCTAAGGACCTCACTGGGACATGTGCCGTTCTCTGCAAACGGAGGTCGTACACCCGCTTTCAGAAATACAGAATGAAGCTGTTGCTCAAACCATCTGAAACCCATGGTCTATTACTGGAGCGTATCACCTATTACTCGCTATGTGGTACTTTTTGGAAATTTTGTAATTCTCTTGTAAGCAGCAAAATCACTGCTGGGATACTCTAAGCAAGAGACACAGAGGCCTCACCAAGCCTCTGTGTCCCCACAGGGTACCCACCAGATCTTCAGTACTGATGGGCTCCCCTTTCTTGCTGGATGCCACCACCATTCTGCTCAGTCTCGCTCTCATGTCTTCCAGTGAACTGGTGAGAGCCAGCACAGCCATGATTTCACTGGCCACAGAGATATCAAACTGGGCCTGTTGGCCGGGAAAAGACACAACAGGGAATACCGCATGAAACCAAAAAAATGAGCTGCAAAAGCAATCCTTGTCTGCATCTGAGGCTTACGCAAATAGCTTCAAAGGACAGAATGGCACAACGGTACACAAAGAACTTAATGAAAATAACTCTCCAATAGCAACAATTTGTAATCAGTGATTCCAGGACCTTGAGTCGCCGATTTTTAAAAATAAATGTTCTAGTAGGGCCAACAATCTCTGTTGAAGGAAGCTTGTAATCATGTGGGGATGGTTTCCCTAACACACAAGAAAACGACACAGAAGCTCTTACATCGAAGAGACACACTGTAAATGGCCACAAAGATAAGAGGCAGTTTTAATCCATTTATGTGCAAGGATATTCACCGGGGGCTCACCACCTCCAGGAAAAAGTGCTGGGGGAAAAACACACAGGTGACACATGGGATTTATTGCAAAAGCTGTCAGGAGCGCTCAATGCCACACACCTACTCACTTCCATTTTAAAAGGGAATAGGCAGAGCAGCACCTGGCAGTATCAACCGTACGGGAGAGGATGGAGGAGGAGAGAAGCAGCAAGAAACTGCTTTGTAGGAATAATTCACTTAGAGAGGAACAAATAGCTACCGTCCGTGTGTGCCCTTTCTCCGTTGGAGCCTGTCCGATGGTGATCTTTCTCAGGAATCTATCATTGGTATCCAATACTATAGCAGAAAGAGAAGATATACAACAAATTTTAGTAAAAGGACCATAAAGTTAAGCCAGCCAGCCTTTAAACAACAAGTCCAACTTAAGGACTGCCCATTAACATTGGATTTCAAAGCCGATGGCGAAGCTAGAATATGGGTGCAAGTTAAAAAGGGATGTTCCCATACCATAAACGAACAGGAGTTATTTTTTAAAGAAGGATATGCTTATTTATTTTTATTTATTTTTTTGTTTTAAAGAAGATTTTATTTTTAGGTAATCTCTAACCTCAACGTGGGGCTCCAACTCATGACCCACAACCCATGATCAGAAGCCGCATGCTCTACTGACCTGAGCCAGCCAGGCACCCCCAAAGAAGGGTATTTTTAAGAAATGGGGAGTGGCTTGGTTTTATTCTGTCTAGAGAATTCAAACCATCAAGGAGAAATCTGGCATCTATTTTAAAGCCCATTGCACGTGAAAAGAAAAACAGAGCAGGCCAGTCTTTTTAAAGGCCGAGGTTATTGTTCTGTGGGATGACTCACTGACCTTACACCATCCTGAGAGACAAGAGTAATAAATGCAGGACAAGGCGATTGCTTTCTGAAGCATGCTAGGTAATAGATCTGCTCGTCCCTTCAGCACACTTAGAAGAAATAATTTCCATTCTGATGACAGAGTATCTATCCAATTATATACCCTTGGAAAACATGCCAAAGATCAACCAACTAACTAATCTTAATTTCACCTTTCAGGACTAATCACGCTACATTTTAGTGTATTCCCAATTTTGTTTCTTGTATGACATGCCAAACAATCATGAAACTCAAAACGAACAACCACCAACCAGTTTACACTCTAAACGGGTCAAACGGGAGAGGCGTTTTTAAGGCACTTGAAAAACATGGAAAACTGTTTTCCACAGACTGCAGTAAATCAAACCCGCAAAGCAGTGTCTCGTACAGAGTGCGTGTGCACACACACACACACCCATACACACACATGCACACACACACATCCCAATTGATAACCAAAGGCTGTAATGTGCTGTTGGAGCCTGTTCTTATTTTCAAAAACTAGATCAAGTTCTTTGTACTTAACTTCTCAATATAAAATAGCCAGTCAGTAGGTATGATCCATTTCTTCCCTTGTCTCCTTCTACTTTCCTAGAAAGCATGACTTAGACATAAAGCAAAGGAAAAGTGAAAATATACCATCTGTCTACAGCTATTGAAGCAAAGGAAGAAAAACATCAGTGTAGTGTTTGATATTAAGGGAGTCATCTTTAAAATGCCATTAGCTAGCAACAGTTACTGAGCCAATGGAAATCACAGAAATAGTATATTTGCCATTAGCTGCATTCTGCATGATGGGACAAAAAGTCCTTCTCAGCAGTGACACGGGACAGAGGTACACTGTTGGTACCAAAGAAAATGCTAAGCCATGCCGACCGCACTCAGAGAAGCATCACGTGGCCGTGAAGCCTGGCAACTCACGCACTAAACTGCCAACTGTTTAAACCTTGAGGGCTACCCACTTTGTTACAGAAGTTTGATAAAATGAGGAACAAATGAGTAGGCTAGCTAGAGAGCGACAAGAAAAAGCAAGTCACTTTATGCCACACAAGAGTTCTGAGAGAAAAGAGCAACATGATTCAAGAAGTGATAAAACATAATTTCTCTACTTCATGACACTGAAACTTTTTGCATAAAATGAAACTTGCAGAATGTTATTTCTGGTGCAGGCATGAAACCACTCTCACACTAATCAACACTGAAAAGGCAGCAAAATGTCCAACGAATCCGATGAAAGGAGGTTTGATTACAGCTAATAAGGAAAAAGACTGATGGAGGTGGCCAAAAAAATAGGTCACCATCTTGGTTGTGACTTAACCGTGAAAACACCAACACACGAGCTCCTGGACCTCACACTTGAATAACCCACATGGGTTATTCAATAACCCATGGGCAGCGTGGGGTGTGCAGATAATGGAAGCAAATGGGGCGTGTATACTGCACAGATACCTCTTTGCCAAGTTATGGTTTCTGGATCAATGTCCAATCTTGCAAATCTGTTTATCTCATCATCAGTCAGCGTCGTAGGGTCAGTTTTTTCGATGCCTAGTCTCTGACGAGGCAGGAAAATTAAAACATGAAATAAGACAAATAAAAGCATGATAATTTTTTTTGTAAGATTTTTTTTTTTTTTTTTATTTGAGGCGGGGAGAGGGGCAGAGGGCGTGGGAGAGAGAGAAACCCAAGCATACTCCGCAGTGAGCACAGAGCCTGATAGAGGGCTCGATCTCACAACCCTGAGATTATGACCAGAGCCGAAACCAAGATTGAGATACTTAACCAAATGAGCCACCCAAGCACCCCAAGCATGTAAATTTTTTAAAAATATATTCTCTGTCTCCAGATGGGGTGCCTTCTAGGAAATATAAACTGTGTTAGATTCAGAAGGGAAAACTATAATCCCTCAGGCTAAAGTTTTATTTTCTCCTCACACACATACAAAGGTCTCTATTCCTCTAACGGAACACCAGAGGCACTCTCCTAAACCTAGCCCTAAATAAGCATAATGACAGACAAGTATACCTAATTCACCAAACCCAAACATTCTGGAAGGAAAAAGCAAAGTGTAAAGCTTTTTGAAACAGACAACTGAGATGCCTAATTCAAATGAAATAGGAGGAAAGGCAAGTGTAAGTATCAATCGTTAAAAATCAATATAAATCACTTTTCCGTGCTTTTTTATATATGCTACATTTTCACTGCCTTCTTTCAAAAGGCACAACAGAGGTTTGTCTCTTCTTCCTCACAGAACTTGGAAATTTTATTTACTGACAGTGTGTATGCAGGTCACATCCTGAAATGGAACGTGCCTATAAAATGTATTTGCCTTTTTTTCTAAAGTGTGGTAGGTCTGAGTGGGCTCCAGCAAGTCCTGTTCTTCCCACGGTTCCTTTTTTATACTGTGAGGACTTTGTTTTAAAATCTCAGATGTGAAAAAAAAAAAAAAAAAAAAAAAAAATCTCAGATGTGTTTTCAGAGCCCTCACTGGCTCATCAAACTGGTCTCACTGGCCTAGTACAGGATGTTGTTTACAGAGTCAGCAAAACTCTCAGTCACCAGGCTGAGAGTCTGCCGTTGACAGCCTACCTGACTGAGCCCCGGGGCCAGACGGCCAGAGCACAGAGGATGCTTGGGGACCCGGAAAGTTTTAGATCCAACCTGGTATGGGGTACTCTGGCCCCAGGCAAGTCCCTTGATTTCAAATCCTAGAGCTTTTAAAGGATCAGGCAGGTTTAAAAGCAGACAGATTTAGTCCAGCACCTCCCCACATCTGACAGAAAGTTCCATCATTAAAGGTAAGAATAGAAGTCGCCTGCTCAGGCACCTGTGTGGCTCAGGCGGTTAAGAGTCTGCCTTCAGCTCAGGTCATGATCCCAGGGTCCTGGGATGGAGCCCCACATCGGGCTCCCTGCTCAGCGGAGAGTCTGCTTCTCCCTCTGCCCCTTCCCCTGTTCACGCACTTGCTCGTGCACTCTCTCTCACAAAAATAAGTAAAATCTTCTAAAAAATAATAATAAATTTTAAAAAATTCACGTTTTTGTATGAACACAAGTTCACATTTCTCTTGGATAAATACCTAGGCATAGGATTTCTGGGTCATATGGTACAGTGTATGTTTGATGACTATATATTTGAAATAGAAATTCAAATAAAATATGAAGTAACCGCTCTTGCTTAAGATCCCAGTGCTGGGAGGAGCACGTATTCAAACTCCAGGATGCTGGCGCCCTGACTCCTATCCGCGCTATAAGGGATGTATCAGTCTTCACCCTAACTGAGGGCGGTTGTCAGTGCTCTCCTTATTCCAGGACTAACCACGTATAATTTATAGATGAATGAGAACCTCTACCACCAATCTTTGCTAGGTGTATCATGACCAGAAGACTATGGTTATGGATGTAACTTGATCCAAAATAGATTACTCCAAGGACATTTTCATTTCCTTATCTTTTTATCAATCACCCAATTTCATACAATATCAAAAATGAAGAAGGGAAAATCTTACCTGTAACCTTCGGATCTGGATATCAGAGAACTTTCTCACTCCATTTACTGAAGGGACCAAACGATTGAAGAGAGCCTTAAAGAAAGGGAGGAAAAGGGCTTCTCAATGAGAGGAACCGCCTCCCTACTTGCAACACCAGCTCCCAAGGAGCCAACACTAATTTGGGGGCTTTGACCCTTTCAGAAGTGCCCCTGGGGCCCCAGCAGCCTACCTTATCTGTCTGCGTCAGTTCATGGAACATCCGGGCATCGATGGCTGCAGCGACAAGGTTATTCGCGGCAGTGATGGCGTGGATGTCACCGGTGAGGTGGAGATTAAACTGTAACAGAGCAGAGGCCACATCAGGCTTTGACTTCTCTGCATCCCTCCACACATCAGTGTACTGCAACCCAATTGATCCCTATGTTAAAGCCCGGAAAACTGACGGCAGTACAGCCGGCGAACAAACACCCAAAATAAATAGCTCCTGAAACATAAATTATATAGACTCTGTCTCCTCAGGAGAAACTGGTGTTTCCCTTAAGGGACACGTCCCATAAGCACAAACGCCACACCAACAGCGTCAACAGCAACCCTGGACTAGTGAGGACAGGCTCATGTCCTTTCAACAGTGAGCAAGGAGGAGCAGATGAGAATAAGCCTATGCCCATATGCCTGTACGGGGTTCCCATTTCTGTAGTTACCCCCCTGAATTCGCTCTGGGTTGGTTCTTCCCACTCTCACACTTCATTTGATCTCTCACTGAAAATTATTATTCCCACTGAAAGCCAGACCTTGAAGTCCCTGTCATGTCAAAAAACCAAGCTGTCTCATAAGTCTGCATATTAAGAGGTTTTCCCCTTAAGTGTTACTTCTGATGAGAAACCAGTCATCTGTCCACAGAGAGTTCTCCAGAAGAAGGTTAATCTCTGGACGGAAAAGCTATCCCAAAGAGTCCGATTCAAACCAAATTCCAGACACTTTACCTCTTCCATGGGAATGACCTGGGAGTAGCCTCCTCCTGCAGCGCCACCTACAGGACAGGTCAAGGGTGAGGCCTTGTGTTAAGTGTGCTTTTCCCACAAAGCAAAGCAAAGCAAAGCAAATTGGTTTCTGTCACTGCCAATGCTTATCAAGTGTTTACTTCTTTCGACCACTCGGACAGCTTTGATTCAGTGTTTTTTAGTTTTCTTTGACCAGGCTAAACCACCTGACCCTGTTCACGCAGGATAGTCTCAGTTGAAATCTGGATCTAGATGACAAAACCATGAACACATCCATACCTACTCACTGTCTTTGGAAACAGGTTCCCCACGATTGCTAACATTTGTTGAAAGACCCAGCCTACAGTTACATAAAGGCAACCCTGTTCAATTTCCTGCTCTCGTAAACGCTACTCTGGCATTTTAAATAAGCAATGTTTAAAATATACACGCCAAACACAAACACAGAGACTGCAATTCTTCCTAAATAGGAGACATATGTTAGAAAGCAGCTTCACCGCTAGCTTTTGCCGGACCGTTTGGGTTATTAACAAAAGACCAGACAAAAATGTTCTGGTTATGAGGCTATCAGTGAGATAAAATGTCAATATGGGGTTTTTTGGGAGGCAGAGACCACATAATCAAAATGGGGCCATTCTTGATGAGAGGAAAAGCAGAATGCAGGGTTCAATAAGCAGAACAAGGGAAAGTTTCATTCTGAAGTTGAAAGAGTGTGAAGACAAGCTCAAAGGCAGAGCTAGGTCAGTACATGTATAAAATATATTAATATAGGCCGAAGAGCAAAGGAGTATGCTGTGCAGTAATCACTAGAACGAACACAACATGTGATACTCTCACCAAGCCAATGAGAAAGCTAAGAACTAACAATTAACAAAAATAATTTTAATTAAAAGGGCGTATTGGCAGTACCTCAGCTATCAAAAACTAAAAGTGAAAAATGATTAGTGTTGTGTCTTCATGCAATCAGAAGAACACTGTTGGGCACCAGGGTGGCTCAATTGTCTGCCTTCGGCTCAGGTCATGATCCCAGGGTTCTGGGATCAAGCCCCATGGTAGGTTGCCTGCTCAGCAGGGAGTCTACTCTCCCTCTCCCCCTCCCCTTCCCTTCTTGTGCTCTCTCTCTTAAATAAATAAATAAATCTTAAGAGAGAGAGAGAGAGAGAGAGAGAAACACTGTGCTGGCCATACTGGGAAAGCTCTTGAAATCGACAGGGCACCCACTCTGGCTCTTAATCAGAGTGCCTTTGACTAAGTTACCTCAAAGTCCCAGTTGCTGCTACTGGGAAAATGGTGATGCTAGTAACAATCTCATACCAGAATATAATAGAAAATGTACAAACTGTTTAGCACAAAACATATACTCAATAAGGGTAGGCTTTTTTTTATTCCCAAAAGGGAAAAACATCTAGCATTTGTCTTTGTCTCTAGAAAGTCAGCATGATGAGCAGTAGCTATGATCACCTTTATTGTTACTGTGAAAATTGACTATTTGTCACATAAAAGTACCAGGGAACCCCTGTGCAGTATCAAATACTGACAGCAAGAGCAGGGATGACTGTGATGGGGGGGTGGAGGTGGGGGTGGGGGGGGCACCAGGAGGACATTCCCGATATCTAAATGAGGAGAACGCCCCACAGGCACTCATGGATCAAGTGGGCCAGGGAGGACTGAAGGAGAAGCAGTGTCCTCTGGCCACCCAAAGTCTAGTCCTAGCAATACCTTTTATTCCAAAGGTGGGGCCCTGAGAAGGCTGTCGCACACACGCAAAGACATTCTGAGAAAGATGGGCACCAAGGGCTTGCACCAGCCCAATGGTGGTTGTGCTCTTCCCTTCTCCCAGGGGCGTTGGAGTGATCCTTCAAGGTGAAAGCCAAAGAGGGAAATTAAATTAATATGAATTAAATTTATGCAAATCGCTGTCAGACCTAACAAATCCTAGAGAATGACTCTTAATCTGAATGGTAACAAAGATGAAAGACGTGAAAAGAATCTTTCCCAAGAGTCTCAGTTGAAGTTTCCAGAAAATGGTACATTTTTAAAATGATTGCTATACTTCAGCTCTTCTCACTGTGAGCAGAAAAAACATTTTATCTTGTAGAGAAGCACTGCTATAACTTTAATATCTCAATTTAATCTCAAAAACTAGTTTTTGTATGTACCTCAGCCAAACAATAAAAATAAATGTTCGATACATCTAATGAATTAATGAATTTGGGCTTAAAAAAAAAGTCAGCTTTTAAAACTCAACTCTTTTACCTACTAGATAGATAACAAATGTTCTCCTCTCCAAAGGGTTATAATCTACTATGAATTACCTCATGGAGATGCCATAAGAATCAAATGAGACTGAACACATGTGAAAATGCTCAGACCAAACAAAAGGAACCTGCACATGTATATGGTGATTGCAAAAGCAACCCTCGGTGATGACAATCAGGAGGACGGTTCGATGAGCAAATGAAGAACCTCCCTACCCAGTCACGACCACGTATTTCCCATCGGGTTGGTGCTTCAGGCGTTCCAATGCAGAGAGCAGAACCTTGGCCTTTGTCTCACCGTACAATTCGACCTCCTCAGAGAGCAGACCAATTTCCCGAGCCAGGCTACCAATGGGCTTTGGCTTGCAAGATCGTGATATATCAATGTCACTTAAAAGAAATACAGGAAAAAAAAAATACAGAAAACATGTATCAATCTTTAACTCACTGAATTTAATTAATGCCATCCTAGGAACAACCTTCCCCAACCCCTGATGGCGCTTATCAGCTAAACACAGATAATGCACAAAGTTTTAAACCAGCAAAATTTTATTTTTACCTTGGAACAGGAACCTTGAGGTTAAGGTTGTTATACTGAATCCTCCACTTTCCTGGCTTAAATTTCTCCAAGAAACGCTCTGCACTCTCGACGGTGCTCTAAACGAAATGTCACAAACGGAACTTACAAGAAGTGATTATTTTGACTTCACCTCAATTCTAAGTCCCAGGTCATTCCAGTTTAACCACAAAACGAATGGCTTTATGATCCACCTATAAACAATCCTAAGCAAGAACCTACAAGCAGGGACGGCACTCTGGGCTGTTTGCATCACGCCCTTGCAGCTAATGTGTGTATTTAAGGGCAAGCAAGACAAAGCGCACCTAACAAAGTTGTGTGTTTGCACTGTGCTTTTTCTGAGGTTCTTCTACTCCAAAGCAAATGCGAATTGTGCCATCCCTACCTTCCTCTATTAATATGACTGCTTCCCTATCTCTGTTCTAACAGTCCTTTCTTTTCCCCTTAAGTAGATTCGCATCCTTACTTCTAAGTAAGTTTCTACTTGGGGAAAAAGCAATAACTTGAATTCCTTCAGCTTTTTACATCTATTACAGAAATTTTTTTTATGGAGGTCTAGTTGACCTATAACGTTAGTTTCAGGTATACAACACAAATATTCAGTGGCTGTGTATACTGCGAAATGATCACCACTGTGAGTCCGGTTAACCTCAGTACAGAAACTTTCATCCACACGCACCTGCATCAGCATTGCCACAGTCATGGGCCCCACGCCGCCAGGAACGGGAGTGATGAAGCCTGCCCTCTCTTTGGCCTCCTCGTAGGCCACATCACCCACCACTTTTTTCCCATTTGCTTTTGTATCATCTGGTCAAGGGAGAAAAAAAAATCAAAGCAAGGTCTCAGAATCGTGATTCTGGTGTTTATTTCCAAGTTAGATGATCAATTGCCATAGCTTGTGCTAAAAACTGAGTAGAGTTCAGGGCGTGTAAGTCCCATAAGGGCTCGAGCTCCTATTTTACTTCAAAGCGATTAAGATGAAGGTGTTCCTTATTTTTGAGGAAGAAACTTATTTTACCTGCAAAAATTCATAAGGTCATTAAATGGTTTTTCAGAACCAGAAGAATCCTTTTGCAGTCAGGTGACAAATAAGATACCAAGTATTTTTTATTCCTAAAACCAACTACCCAGTATATAATGAGCGCCTTTTAAAATGTTAATTTGCCAAGGCCTACAAAGGAATTTTTTGGGTGCACAAAGCTCCAACTATGTCACAGCTGCCAGATACCGTTTCTACAGCAACTGTCAGCATTTTGTAAGCTCCATGTGTGAGCTGGAGGAACAATTCAACATCCAATTCCAAAGACAAGCAGCTACTTAAATGTATGCAAAAGGCAAAGAATATAATTACACTTCCCTTAAAAGGATACAAGAACAACTACAAATCTTACCAGCAAAGAATAGCTATTCAAGAGAACAAAACCCAGTGATGCATCACTGCTCACTCACAGAGTAGTCCTACACTTGGCTTCAGGGCACTTCCGGGAGGGGCTGGGGGACAGGGCCAGCCTTGTAGCTCTGAGGCTCCCCAGGCAAGATCTGGGAGGATCTTAGCCATTTCACCACTTGTCTTTGAGCGGATCCCCACAAGTGAGAGCGCCAACGTTAGGGTATAGTCAAAGAGTCAGACTTGAGAGACCCGAAGTTCTAGGGTCAGCTCTTCTACTAATTGCCAGTCCTCGGCCCCTGTGGGCTCCTTGCTGATCAGAAGCCCAAAGGCGACAAGAACAACACTACCTATTTCACAAGCTTGCAGAGAATCGAGTGAGAGATTATACGCGTTCTTGAAATCGCGAAAGCAATCTCTAAATATCAAGGTTTCTCTTCCCATCCTAGAGACAGAAAATATCTTTTCCTTTTTTTTTTTTTTAAAGATTTTATTTATTTATTTGACAGAGAGAGAGACAGCGAAAGAGGAAACATAAGCAGGGGGAGTGGGAGAGGAAGAAGTAGGCTTCCCGCTGAGCAGGGAGCCCGATGTGGGGCTCGATCCCAGGATCCTGGGATCATGACCTGAGCCGAAGGCAGACGCTTAACGACTGAGCCACCCAGGGGCCCAGAAGACATTTTTTTTACGTACTATAAGGAACTGAGGAATACAGCTCCTTGGGGTAGTATCAGGTTTCTAGATTATATAGCAGAACATTTCCTCTCAGAACCCCGGAGTCCTTTCAAAATGCCAAGGAGCTACAGTTAAGGGGTTGCCCTTTGTGCGGGTCTCAAGAGGCGAACACAGACATTCGCTTAAAATACACTCCACCCCTCTGTATTCATACTAGTGATTTTAGTATCTGCGCATACAGGATTCATATCAGTTTCCACACAACTAACAGCTGCACGAGAAGGGCTGTTTTGCTCCTTAAACAAACACTACCGTGGGCAACTGGAGGGCCCGCTGGTACGTGGCCAGTGTTTCATGCAAAGTATGATGTGGTCAACAGAAAAAGTGACCACTTCTCAATCTAAGTGTATGGCTTCGGTAACCAATCAACATTTTGGTTATCTACTCCAAGCCCCAGAATTCCCCGTTCGTGGAAATTACAGCTATAAAGTCTGATCACTGAGTTACAGGCCAGTGTGTGCACTGAAGAACCAAAAATTCTTCTTCGCAAGTGTTCATTTTCAAGGCACCATGTTCTGTAACTGGACCACATCTTGACTCATATTTTGATTATTTAAATCATTCGCATGGTCCCCTCAGGGATAACATCCTAGGTCATTTACCAAATCAAGAATGAATTAAGGTACATACTCTTTTTTCCGAGAAAAAAAAAAAAAGGAATACTTTTAAGATTCAAGTGTAGGCAGAAGTACTGTCCAGACAGACACATCAAGAGTTCTTCCTACTTGACTTACTAAAGATAATTGGATAATTTGTTGTCACAAATTCCAGCCTTATCGGAAGTTATTTGTATACCTCAGATCAATAAAAATACAGCTGACCAGATACTGATTTGGTCTTCTTCATATTTCACCATCTATGTGAAGAATAAATGTGAACAGGATGGTGGGTTTCATGTTTAAGTGAACATTTTATAACTCTCTGTAAGACTCAAGGTTCTCATTTAGGCTTTTTTTTCCATCTCTTAAATTTAATCCAAAAAAAGAAAAGAAAAAAAAAAAAAACAAAAGCAGAAATATGATACAGAAGATGCAAGTTTTAAACAGAATGAGCCTGAATGTCGTATCATAAGCACTCAAAGTGAGGAGTTGTAGGAAAGCAATTTCTTTATCACCTATTAGATAATTATAGTACAAGAAAATGAGTGATCAATTATGAGCTACTGTCTTAAAAGCATGATAGAGAGAGTGGGAGGAAGGTTAAAACTGCTGAAGGCTTGACAGTGACTAATGTCCCTGGCAGCTTAGTGTCTATGCTCCGAGTCTGAGACGGAAAGGGAGAAAAAACACTCTTCTCATTCTAAGTCCTTTGACAATTCAACAGGTGTTGAGTGCGGGCACTTAGAAGGCAGAAAGCCAGCCGGGCCGGAGCACGACCACACCCCACGGGGGAGGACAAGGCAGGACACACAGGACACACAATGAAAGAGACACCCAGTTCTCCAGCAGGGAAGGTAGGGAGAGCAGGAGATTATCCCTTATTGAAGGGAAATCAGACCAGGTTTAGAAAGCAGAAGGGGCATTCCGGGCAGAGAGAAGGTGGGAAGAGAGGGGCTAAAACTGAAGATCAAAGTCGAACTTTACACGATCACGGAGCCCAAGGCCTGCCGTGGTACCTCATGCACAGAAACGGTGGTCTGATTGAAGCCTGTTCTTTTCTCGAATCTGTGCGGCACGTATACGAGGATTCACTGAATCAGCCTGTGAGATTTTATGTTCGAGAACTTCGCAATGAGGCATCAGCCTACTGCACGGAGGACCGGGGCGCAGACGCCGCCGAGGGCACGTGCAGAGAAGGGCACGGGGTCCACTTTACAACCATTCAAGACCGGGATTCACCAAGTGGGGTGAGAACAAAGGCCCGGAGGCGGCTGCAGCTAGTGTGGGCTAAGTCGTCTGACAAGCGGCGTGGGAGGAAGACGCTCCACGTCAAGACCCACGAACACGGCAAGAACATGCAGATGGCTGTGAGTGGGAGTCAGCCGGCGGCGGGAGGCCAGTGAGCAACTGGCAGCCGCGCCTCCACCTGAGAGGGCAGCACTCCTAGGGGACGCTGACAACAGAAGAAAGGAAAAACTTTCTGGTATTTAAAAACCGATCTCATACGCAGACCGGTGAGGAGGCAATGACGATGGGCTGGCTGATCGTCGCTGCCTGGAACACGCTGGGTCCAACGTCTTCATTGGAAAGCCCGCCTAGAAGGCTCTTGGTGACGTGACCCCCTCTCTTGGAATTA
This sequence comes from Nasua narica, assembly GCA_028533885.1. Taxonomy (NCBI): domain Eukaryota; kingdom Metazoa; phylum Chordata; class Mammalia; order Carnivora; family Procyonidae; genus Nasua; species Nasua narica. Next base: position 94,850,725 of record CM052797.1, on the reverse strand, counting down.
CATAGCACCCCATAAAGATGACACCACACCTTAAATCCATCCATCCTCTGTTAAAAATAAAGGGTGATGTGTACATAAAGGGAGAGTGAGATCTGCCTCTCCCACCGTCTCCTTGGACAAGGTCATTCTGGGAAAGGCACAGCACAGTGGCTAAAATGCCAGGCTGTACCATCCCACTGGCCACGATGCCATCCACCAGCTGTCTGCACCACGGGCAGGACACCCGCTCTGAGCCTTAGCTCTTCGCGCCGGAAACGGGACACGAGGTTCTCGCGCAGGCTTCCTTGAATGACCAGACGTTGTTCTCTGGCCACCCCACCCTCGGAAGCCATCTTCACCCTCCAGTAGCACTCACCCGGGACATAGTTGATCCCGCAGTCGATGACGATTGCCCCAGGTTTGATCCACTCCCCTTTTACCATTTCCGGCTGGCCAGTTGCAACCACCAGGATGTCACCTTTATTGACCTAGGGAAAGAAGGTTTTGACTTCAGAAATTACACGGTGGAACAATAAAAAAAGAAAGAAAGAAAGAAAGAAAGAAAAGAAAGAAAGAAAAGAAAGAAAGAAAAGAAAGAAAGAAAGAAAGAAAGAAAGAAAAAAAGAAAGAAAGAAAGAAAGAAAGAAAGAAAGAAACCATCTAGAAGTGGAGCAGACTAAGCTTTGCAGGAAGCTGTTCACTGTCACCAGCTACTCTGTGCAGGCCGCACGCCGTCTCTGCCGGCTCTGCATGGGCTGTGCTCGTTCCCACGCGTGCTGAAACGCTCCCCGGCCCTAGACCTCTTCCTGAATGGGGAACATGATGAAAACACGCGGGTGCAGGAGGGGCAGGGGCTCTGAATTACGTGATGTTGGGGGACTGCTCCCTCTCCTACAGGGACCAGCACCTCGCACGGAACACTGCTTGGGGATGATTCCAAGAGGAGGTGAGCTGTCAACACGGACAGGGACGTGTGAGAATCCCCGGGCTCAGGAATCTGACACAGGGTCAAGAACAAGATGTGACAGACGTCACAGGACCGCTGTCCACAGGCCTCTCTGGAGCACCTTCACCTGAGGCCACCACTCCGTCCACACCTGCGATCTGGCTGCCGGGCTCCAGCCCAGGTCCTATATCGCTCATCCCGATCTACCACCAGGCAGGCCGCTATGGAGGGAATACGATCAGAACACGAGCGACATGACTGGCAAGTCTTGTAACTGGAATTTGTTTCTTCGTCACTTAAGAGCAGACAAGAAACCAGAGAATGGCCATAGGGGTTCAGTGAAATGCTGAATGAGGTAAAGGACATGGCGGTGTCTGGCACTTAAATGTCAGCTGTTCCCATCATGTGAGAAGACCTACCACACACGTGCACACACGCATACGCGTACACACACACACACACATACACACAAACTCTCCCACGGCACTCTGGACCCTGACCTCTTCGCCTAGATTGGCGGTCTTGGAGTGGCAGGTTGTCACCGTCGCATGGTTCCACAGAAGCAAGTCATGCATGGGGGCACCGACTATCTTACTGCGCCCGACCACGACCGCGTGCCTTCCAGCGATCTGCACCCCTGAAAGAAGACCAGGCTGAGTCAGAGCATTGGCAGAAGCCGCCCTCTTCACACGCCACCTAAATGGGAAAGTGCAGAACAAGTGCACAAAAGCGGGTTCTCAGCATCAAACAGAAATCTTCCTAAAAAACATCCCTTCCTTGGCAATAATACTCTCAACTCTAGGATTTCAGTGACGAGTTGGGACTTGTACTGTGTCCTTCTTGCTGTGGGTTTTTGGGAGCAGCCGAAGCCAAGATCCATTCATTGAGTCATAGGAGAGTGGGAAGAAAACCTACACTCAAAGAAAAAAGAAACCCTGACATACGGCTAAGCGGCCATATGGAAGTAGACAGTAGATTTACTTATGTGGGAAACAGTTATAACAAATAGGGGGCATGTGATGGGCTGGAGGGAAGTAAAGGAAATTAGATGAGTATCAGTAAGTCTTTCCAGCTCTGGTAAGTTTATTTATGCAGTTCCTCATCCACATTTCTCTTTTGGCATAGGGCCTGAGCCATAGGGCTATTTGCAGGGAAATGATAAAGGGGAACTTTAAATGTAGCAGAAAGATTTCTTTTTGTTTACTCAGCATCCATTCTGCACTATCACAATGTCCTTTTTGGGACTGACATACTTCATTCGACAGAGACGGTTTGGGTGCCCACCCGCATTTCTGCCCCTGGCCGACGAGGTCTGTCAGGCGCACGGCTGGAGTTGCTCTGGGCCACCTAGGAGAGCCCAAGAAGGAGCCACCACACAGAAGCAAGCAGGGATAAGATCCTGAAGACTCCGCCTGAGCCCCTCTACCCAGTCCAGCTGAAGTGAACTCTTGCTTAAGGCGGGTTGTACTTATCTCCTTTTTATTTTTTAAAGATTTATTTATTCATGTGGGAGAGCGAGGGAAAGAGAGAGCATGAGCAGGGGGAGGGGCAAAGGGAGAGGGAGAAAATCCCAAGCAGACCCCAGGCTGAGCATGGAGCCTGACACCGGGCTTGATCCCATGACACTGAGATCATGAGTCAAGCGGAAAGCAAGAGTTGTGTGCTCAACCGACTGAGCCACCCAGGAGCCCCAAGGCAGGCTGTTTAAATTGTGCATCTTGTGTAACATTAATTATTTTTAAAAGGTAAGCTTCTACATGATGTTATGATGAACACCTAGAAGTAAAGCCCTCAAAGTGTGAAGTGTTTAAAAGGTACCTTACCCTACACTTTTTAGGATTCAGCAAAGGACTTGAAGCAGCATCAGGGCAAATAGCTTCACTATTAATAAAATCAGGAAGCCTATAGCTGCTGTGGCTCAGGGGATTTGTTTCTATCAAGTTGTAATACAGTTTGCTAAATACAACTGGAGTATAAATTTAGTTGTAGGACTGAACGGTAATAACTGTCCCGAGGCTTATAGCTTGACCTTTTCTTCCAACCACAGAAAATTTTCATTTACATTGGCCAACACTTTCCACTTAAAACTTCGGATCTACTTCCTTTAAATAGGACACATTTCCTTGTAAAAAATAACCTCTGCAAAAAGTGTTCATGATGAAATTAAAACACCAAGATGTTGACTAGGTAATGGGGTAGCATGGCCAACTGTTGAAGAGATCTGTTTCCAGCCATCTGTCGAGTCCTCAAATTATTATGGAGACTCAGGACCCATTTGGGGGGTTGGAACTTTTTGCTTTGTCTGAATCCTTATCATTTGATAAGTTATTTTTTCATAAAAAATAAGTTTCTTTGAACTCAAAGAACCCTGAGTTCAAATCTTGCCTCTGCTACCTCTTGGACAAGTTACACATCTCTCTGAGACTGTTTTCTCAAGCTGTTGAGCAATAATAGTACCTAGTTCTTAGAGCTGCTGAGAAAATTGAGAATTTAGGTAAAGCTCCCTGTTGACAGGTCCTTGTACCAATCAAGTCCCTTTATTTAGGGCCCACAGGGTACCTCCTTCTTGCCTCCACATGTCAAGACCAAGCCCAAGAAACCGTGCTTTGTTTTCATTCCTTTGTTTTTACCTGTCTCCTTGATGAGTTCCAAGCATCCTTTAGGCGTACAAGGGATAAAACAGTCATTTAGGTCACCTCTAGCAAGTTTTCCAGCACTGATGCTAGTTAACCTAAAACAGTCAAAGCAATGAAGGGGGAAATGAAAGTAATTAAACATCTTTACTCTTTAGCTGCACATATGGTTTGTTCCCATAACAGAAATATAATTGGAATCCTGCAACGTGACATAGAGAGCCAAGGCACACTCACCCGTCCACATCCTTTTCGGGTACGATCGCATTGACCACTGCTTCAGTGTTAATGGGGTTCTCTGAATCTAAAGGCAGCTGTACTATGAAACCATGTACAGTGAGGTCTTCATTCAATGATGTAATGTACTTTAACACCTAAAAGTAATACCGCACACAATTTGTGTAATACGTTAGACACCAAAAAGATGGAGAAACACCTTCCAGTCACTCCATCTTCCCCCAAGAGTTTAACTGTCGTCCTCTTAGAATGTACCACCCGTTGAACCCAAGAGCAACTCTAACACCAAATGTCATCTTCAGTGTCTGGTAAGAAATTCCTCAAGGAGCTAATAAGAAGTTCAATAGCGATACCCATGCCCCCAGGCAAGTCAAGATTTCTGTGAAGACAGGAATGTTCTACCATGCACACTTCACCATACAGTAGTGGCGACTGAATACTTGAAAGTGGCTAGCACCACCAAGGAACTGAATTCTACATCGCATTTCGTTTTAATTAAATGGCCACACGGAGCTAGTAGCTACCCCACTGGATGGCACAGATGTAGGACATTTCCATGACCTCAGAAAGTTCTTTTCCTCGCCTGGTCCTTCACTGTTACTCCCTCCACCCTTGGGGAACCACAGTTCCAACTCTAATTGCTGATTGTGTTTGGCCTATTCTTGAACATCATAGAAATGGAATACATATTTGGTTTTCAAAAGGCAAATAGCTACAGGCCCAGCGGTGGTTTTTAATGAGCACTGCGGGGGATTTGAAGCACGTGACACTGCAAGCAGGCACAGAGTACAGAGCGGCCATACCCTAGGACGGCACCATTTACTCTGCGTGTGTTTGCAAAGATTTTCTGGAGGCAGAGTCTGTGCAGAAAGAACTTACTTCAAGTCCTTCCTGTGGCAAATGTACCAATCCCTAAAATTCCGTTAACCTAAAAGCCAGAGAGGAACACACTTTAGCTGCCCTCTCATCAATCTGTCGCAGCTCACCTCAGATTCTGTGGCTGTTCTCGGCAACTTAATATGTGTGGCTTTGATCCCAATCTGCAAAAATGAACAGTTAAAACAGGTCGATGGCAAGGGTACGTGAGGCATGGGCCCATTTCTTTTAACCACAATGACTAAATCAACCTGGGAGCCTTAGTCACCATTTCAGCCTCCTATGTTCTGAAGAACGAATCTCTCATTTTGACCCATTCACCCTTTACTTGTTCACTGTCACCACTGCACTCAAGCAACTAACTTCGTGTCCATCGTTTCTGCTCTTTGAGAAGTCCGGGGAGCATGGATTAGAAACATTCAAGTGCAAACCAGAGACTGCAGCTTAAGTCCCGCATTTCTGTCTTGCAAAATTGAGAAACTCAAGTCCGGGCAGTGACAGTTTTTATAGGGAGGGGTGCAAAGGGCAAGGGGTCACGGACAAGAGCTGGGGTGGGGGTGGGGATGGGGGTGACAGCACGGCTGTTCCGGGCTTTACCTCGTTAGCAGCCTTTAGCTTCACATTTATATAAAGATTAGAATCATCTCTGTCGCCAACCTGGAATAATAAATACATGCAAATCAGACGATCAGGGAAAGGCAAAGTGTACAGAAAAGCTTCTCAAATTTTAGTTTTGATAAAAGGAATGTTTAATCATGAGACTCTCTCGTTGCAGAGAACTTTATTGGAGAACGGAGAATGTTGGGGCAGAATGGAGATATGAACACAGGTGGTGTTACCAATCCCTCCCCAAACAAGACCCACCTGACTGCCACTGAAAAAAGCCACAAGGAAAAAAAAAATAGAGGACATCTGCATCTGCCTTGGAAACTGAGCGAAGATGCCACAGGCCTTCCTGAAACATGTGGAATTTGTCTACCTTTGAGCTGATATACGGAACAGAGTATGGAGGGCAAGAAAAACACCACGGTTGTGGGAGCCAGGAAAACCCCAAGGGTATATTCTGCACCCTCTCCCCCCACCCCCGGGGCAGTGGAAAGTTCTCTCGCCCAGCTACACAAAGAAGAGAAACCAGCTGGGGTGGAACTAATTCTAGCTCACGCAGAAGAGACACCTATGCAAGGCAAAGGGCAGTCTGCGGCCCTCAAGGCAGAGAGGAAGGTGTGCTGTCCTTGGAACCGCTATGCTACGTCTCACAACGTTCCCTCAGTTTCTTTCATCATGAGCACATATTTATAGTTTTTCACTTGTAACCATCTATCTGTAAAACTTTATTTTACAGATATTTTTCCATGTTCCAGTGACTGACATGTGTGGTCTCTCCTACAGCTGCAGAGGGGAAGAACGGGCAGGCCCACTGATTCCACAGACAACGCCCCCTGCCTCCTTGTAACGGGAAAACTGGGAAAACCACAGGGAAAGAGTTGGCCCTTAGGAACAGAGTATTTTCAGTCCTTGTCACGTTGCTGCTGTCACTGGAAGCTCTCCTGAGGGTCACAGAACCTGGACTTGCACTTAGCTTCAGCTGTCCTTTGTACAGATCGTTTTCAGTTTTGTGTGTGCTCATCTGAATTTCAAGAATCAGAGGAACCCTTTGAGGGGAATTTGTTTTTTTCTGGGTCACCTGGAGCTCCCTGTATTAGCTGCTTCCTGTGGGGGAATCGCTAGAATTTCGGAGCCTCTTGTGTTTATTCCTCGGGCATTTCCTACTTGTGCTTCTTGCTGCTACCACCTGGCCCTCTGGGATTCAGTTATCACGTTTGAGACGGCCTGAGATTCTTAGATCTGAGTGGAAAAGGAGGTGGTTCCCAATACAACAGTATTGTTCTTCACACTTTCATTAATATGTATAACTATAATGAGTTATCTAAACTTAACTCTGAGATTAAATGGTTTGCTCACAGCTGGTTCCATTTAAACCACAACTTCTCTGTTCTATAGTTTATCTTCCTACACGCCCCCCCCCCCAGGTAACTGAAATGCAACTTGAAGTCACTTTCCCAGAAAAGGTATGTGGGCATTTTTCTGAGTCTACGCTATCTGGAAATATTTTTCTGCTGTTTTTGCCCTTGACAGGATTCACTTGGCTGAATCTGGAGTCACGACATTTTCCTTCAGAGATGCTCTCTTCCAGCATCTGGTGTGACAGAAGAGAAGTCTCGAGTCTTTTGTTGTGGTTCTTTTATAGGTAACTTGTTTTCTGCCTATAGGTTTCCGAAAGAATTTTTCTAAAACTCCAAAACCAGAGGCACCTGGCCAGCTCAGGTGGTGGAGCAGGCAACTCTTGATCTTGGGGTTGTAGATTTGAGTCCCACATCGGGTGTAGAGATTACTTAAAAACAGAATCTTAAAAAAACAAAGAAGCCATAAATGCCAAAGCTGCTACCAGTTTTAAAAAGAAAGTGTAATAGTTACAAGCCTCTATCAAAGTTTTATTACAATCTTAATGCAAAGGAAAAGACCTCTTGAAAGCCAATCCAAAGACTCTCAGTATGGACATTTTATTCCTTTAATTATTTTTTTTTAATTTTTAAAATGTATTTACCTGAGAGAGAGAGAGAGAAAGAGAGAGACAGAGACAGAGAGACCACAGAGGAAGAGGGAGAAGCAGACTCCCCACTGAGCAGAGAACCCGACACAGGGCTCGGTCCCAGGACCCAGAGATCACGACCTGAGCCAAAGGCAGATACTTAACCTACTGAGCCACCCAGGTGCCCCGGTATGGACATTTTGTAGGGGGAAATGGTTATACAATCATTGATAGACTAGAGACTAGATGCAGAAAGAATGTTTAGTTGAGAACAATAGATTCTTGACTGACAGTCAAGTGAGTAGGTGGAAGACCGGTTTCTGAGAACAAATCTTAATCCTATCAATTTATCAAGAAAATCACTGAAACATTTTATCAGTAATGCTAATTTCTTCCTTGAAAAAGGTGAATTACATTATTCTAAAAAGGTCTATCCCTGAACAAGTTAGAGACTTTTTTTTTTTTTAGAGGGGGAAGGGAGAGGAAAAAAGAGAGAGAATCTTAAGCAGACTCCGTGCCGGGGGAAGAGCCCAATGCGGGGCTTGATCCCATGACCCTGAGATCATGATCTGAACCAAAATTGAGTTACACGCTTCACCAACTGAGCCTTCACCAACAGGTGCCTCAGGACTTTTTTTTTTTTTTTTTTTTTAAACACCAAGAGTCTGCAAACCATTTCTAAACAGGGTCAGATAATATATATTTTGGCTTTTGGGGGCCACATACTCTGTCATATATTCTTCTGCTTCATTCTTACCCTTCCAATCTGGGCAGCATTTGGATGTAGGCCACAATTTACTTAGCCCTGTTTGTTTGTTTGTTTGTTTTTTAAATTGTATTTATTTTGAGAGAAAGAGTAGGCGAGTGTAAGCAGGGAAAGGGAGAGAGGCAGGGGAGGGAGGGAGAGACCCTGTACATAATGTCATTCCTTCTATAAAGGACAGGGTGGGTGTGGTTGGATGGATTATGACCAGTCCTTTAGCTGTAGCTAAAAAGACAGACTGGAAGTGTTCAGATCCCAGATCGGAAGCCTAAAACCTGTAAGTAGGTGACTCTAGTGGCTCCAGAGGGTGGGAGAAGTCAAAACTGAAAGGAGGGAAGAGATTCCAAGAGTTTCTGAGAGGCACAATCAATAGCATGATATTCCCCTAAGTCTAAGAGACGGAAGGAGAGAAATTCTAAAGAGAAGAGCTTGGGTTTCTGGTTGAGTGTGTGGGAAGATGGTGTCAGTCACCAGGAGGGGAAAAAACAAGAGGTCTGAGGCAGCAGGGATGTGATTACAACATGACGTGTAGGCCTTGCATCATGGAAAGATGTGGACTCTGGTGCTAAAGTGCAAGATTAAAATATTCTACCACTGTTTTATTGGCAAGGACAAAGAAGACAAGCTGCAGAACAGTGTTTATGTAATGAAAACACTTGCAATCAACAAATTTAAAATACAAGTTTGGAAGTCAATCTTAAAAACAGGGGAAAAATCGTACTATTGCTAAAATTGGAATTTTTTTAATCCTTTCTGAAACCTGAAAGGATTACAGAAATAAAGTTCTTACCTACCACATTTACTCTTTCTATAACAAATAATTCACAAGAATAAACCAAGCAATAGCTGGTCTCCCAGATGTACCAAGTAAACGCCCACTACACAGACTTTTGATTCTCATTAATTTGCAAAAAAAGGAAAAAACTCCACCGCAACAGGGAACACACCAGGCAGAACCATAGGCCTTTTGTGCTTTTCTTCTCAGCTAAGGCCTCTTAGATAATGAACAGCAATAAGGGACAATATTTAAGAACTATTCACTCTGAAATTCTTGAGCAACACAGTACAGAAACTCAGCAAGGGATTAAATGATAGCACACAGACACACACACCCACACACAGAAATGTGAAGTGAAGAAGCAGGCATCTCTGAAGGGCATTTCGAATGAAAGTTATCAGTCTCTTGTCATCCAAATCAACCCTTCAAATGGGCATCTGTCCATCTGTTCATCTGACAAACATTTGTTGAGTGCCTCCTACGGGATGAATCAGGAGCTCAGGGAAGAAACCCTGGGGAGGGGCCTAAATCAGGAAGGATTCTCCCAAGCAGCTGGGAGAACTAGGTGAGCTCACTTAGGGAAAGAACAAGTAGAAAAGAGGCTTCAAATGGTTTCATTTGGCACATTCAAATGGTTTAGGTATTAGGAAAATGAAGAACAAGTAAGCAAAGGAGATTAGAGAAGGAAGGGAAATGAGAGGCGTCCTAGAAACCAAGAGTCTAGAATTCAGAAGAGACTCAGGTTTAGAAGCTACTGACCTAGAGCTGGTATTTTTTTTTTTAAAAGATTTTATTTATTTATTTGACAGAGAGAGAGAGAGAGATCACAAGTAGGCAGAGGGGCAGGCAGAGAGTGGAGGGGAAGCAGGCTCCCCGCTGAGCAGAGAGCCCAATGCGGGGTTCGATCCCAGGACCCTGAGATCAGGACCCGAGCTGAAGGCAGAGGCTTTAACCCACTGAGCCACCCAGGCACCCCATAGAACTGGTATTGAAAGCCAGGTGAAACTGCCAGATTTGGGGCAGTGGTTCCCAAAGCGCGATTCACACATTCTTGGGGGGACTCCAAGACCCTTTCAGAAGCTCTGTGAGGGCTAGACTGCTTTATCATGATTCTACGATGTCATCTGCCTCTTTCACTGGAGGACTGACATCTGTATTGACAATGCACAGCTAACAGTGGGTAAGACTGCAGTGACGTAGCAGAAATCAAGGCAGTGGCACCAAACTATACTAGTCACGCCACACAGACTCAGTAAACACAGATGCCAATTTCACTTAGAAGTGCTCTCGATGGGGGCGCCTGGGTGGCTCGGTGGCGGGTCCAAGTGGGGCTCCCTGCTCAGCGGGGAGTCTGCTTCTCCCTCTCTGCCTCTCTGTGCTCGTGCTCTCTCTCTCGCTCTTGCTCTCGCTATCTCTCAAATAAATAAATTCTTTAAAAAAAAAAGTGCTTTTGATGAAGCAGTAAAAATGATTCATTTCATGAAACCCGAGCCCTTGCGTACATGTCTTTTTCATACCCTGTGTCGAGAACTGGGAAGCATTCGTAAAGCACTTCCGTCCCACACACAGAGGGCTGTTACCAGGAAAAGCCTGTGCTTTTTGGCCTTGCAAGCAGAACTGTCGCATTTTTAAACAGAATGCTATCTTTACTTGAAAAAACAACCGACAAACAATCTTTACTTTTAAAAACAACTGACAAACAATGATTATTCACGCTTGAGTATTTGGCAAATATTTTCTCAAAACTGGACAAAGTGAGCCTGCTACATCAAGGAAAACAACTAATAGTATTTGTTGCCAATGGTAAAATCTGAGCCTTCAAATGAAAATCAGAATTTTTTTTATCCAGTCCTGGGAGCTTGATAAACTTCTCAATAATTAGACTTTTTTCTGATGAGTTTGTTGGCAATATTAACGCTTGTGATTTTCTTTATATTGCATAATGAAATGTGTTAACATTTGGAAGAGCTGCATAATTCAGTGAACCATTATTTTTCAAATGAGAGATTAAAGACAAAACAAACCAAGCATGGGTAAATGGCCATTCAAACTGCTACAGAATACAATAGATTTTGATGTAACCAAGCAGGATGGTTCACTCTTACACTTTGAGAACCCACAGTGCAACTAACTTGTAAAAACATTTACAGGGTCCTTTTGTAGTAACAAAGAAAAACAGTCATACTTCTCTGGGAAGACGACTGAAAACACTCCTCCCTTTGACAACTATACATTTTTAAGAGACCAGATTTTCTTCATATATTTCACTCAAGCCAGCATGTGGCAAAAGGCTCAAGGCAGCAGCAGACGAGAATCCAGCTGTCTTCTATTAAGCCAGATAACAATAAAAAAATTTTGCATTTTTGCAAAAATGTAAACTAATGTCCCTCTTCTCACTAAATTGTTTTTTAAAAGTTATTTTTTTCCCAAGAATGTTACTTACGCTAACATATAATACACTTACTACTGGCATTTTAAAATGTTTAAATATTTAAAAACTTATTTTAATTTCTAATGCAGTAAGTATCAACGGGTAAATCCAAATAAACAAAAGCTCTTTAAGGTTTTAAATTTTGAAAAGTGTAAAGCAGTCCTGAGACCAAAGGTCAAGAGACACGGGACTAGGGAAAAGATGCCCGGGAGAAGAGCAGAGGGCTAGGATACACAGACATCTACAAGCTGAGCTGAAGAGGGGTGGCCTGAAAAGGTATGAGGTTTCACAGAAAACAAAACAAAACAAAACAAAACAAAACGAGAGCTGTGAAGTGCTTGCTGCTGTCTTAAGGGCTACTCAGAGGTCTGGAGAGGAAGATATTAATGGAAATAACACGATCACAATACCTGTAAAATTGCCAGGCCTGGCGTAAAACCAGGAACCCGCTCCTTCATCTGAGAGACTTGGTTCTTCAGTCTCTCCCTTATTTGCCTAGAAGAAAAGGAAAGGTTGGAATTAACATCGAACATTTCAAGCACAAGTAAGCCATGTGGATTATTACATGTATTTCTCTTTTAAATTCAAAACACCTTCACTGAATAGACATTGTCTGATATAGTAAGTACCATGAACTTCCCATCCATTCTCCAGGGCTCACACAGGCATGGATCTTTTCTAACTCCTAATGACACTGACTGGGCCATGAGGTATGGGGAACTATTAGTTTAAAACATTTTAGTTATCAGAGAAAGACGATTATCATATGCTCTCACTCATATGTGGAATTTAAGAAACAAGGCAGAGGACCACAGGGTAAGAGAAGGAAAAATGAAACAAGACAAAACCAGAGAGGGAGACAAACCACAAGAGACTCTTAATCATAGGAAACAAACTGAGGGTTCCTCTGGGGGTGGGGGGGGGTGGAAGGATGGGGTAACTGGGTGATGGGCAGTGGGGAGGGTATGTGTTGCAATGAGCACTGGGTATCATACAAGACTGATGAATCACAGACTTGTACCCCTGAGACAAATAAGACATTACATGTTATTTAACTGAATTTATATTAAAAAAATTTTTTTAGTTGACAGCATTCAATATCACACAGTGAACAAATAAAAACTTGAACCAGTACTTCTGGAAGGCTGCTAATTGTCATCTTTTTCAGCATTTCCTCTCTCCAGGTGCTATATGAAAAAATTTTGCAGGAAAGAACCAGAGCTCACACCCGCTCAACTTTCCCTGGTAAAATGATCACAGGGTATCCACCTAAGGCTGAATCATAATCAATGAATCCCACTCCAAAGTCAATATGAACTTACACAGTATATTCTAATTAGCAAAAGAATTTTCCTCACAAAAGAATTTAACACAAGGTCAAAAGTACAACCTCTCATGAAACAATATGAAACATCTCGACCATACAATGGGACATCAAGTACATTAAATTACATCCATAAGTAAATATTCAAAATAGTCTAACTTTGCCCAGTTATGATACAGTCACGAACTTGCACAGGCTCTGTCTCTGGTGAAGGAGCACTTTTGTCGTTTGTCTTTCTTCCTCTTAGCCACCTCTGACATACAATTAGATACGGACAGTAGTAAACACCTCTTCCCTCTAATGTGGTTACTCCCTGATCCAGTTCTCCACACTTTACAAACCGCTGACCTAAATAGGCACAGGTGTCACAAGAAACAGATTGTTCGGATTAGCCTCATCAATGGTAAGGATGCTGAAGGACACAAGAAGTCATACTTACGAGTTCAAAACTATTTCTAGCTAGTGACCTTATTTTTAAAAATCAATTGTATAAATTATCCTATACAATAATACAGTTCAAAAGAATGAATAGACTGTTGGAGTTTCCTTCGCTGGGATCTGACCTGAACAGGGGCCACAGTTCTGCTCTGCCACAAGACAAGAAATATTGGAGCCGCCATGTTTTCACCGGCCTGCCAATGAAACAGCCCAGCAGTCCTAGTCTTGGCTGCTTCCTCTGCATGACTGGACAGAGTGCTGGGCTACTTCCGGCTGCTGAATTGGGAACAGACTAAAAGGGGAACAGTGAGAATCAGGGACACAAACAAGAAGTTATACAAATTGCAAAGGCTAGACACAGGTTCCCTGGGTTCTTCTTTAACCCTCCCAACCCAAACAAAATTCACTGGGCGGGGTGGGGAGTGGAGAACAACCATCTCTAGGCAGAAACAGCAGCAGTAATGGCTCCATGCAGGTATCCCCTGCTTTTCAACAGTTCAGGTGTCTCCACTTGACTTTTCAGAAGGACCTATGTTAGTACTTGTTTTCGGCAACCCAAAGGAATCCAGGGATTTTCATTTTTTTTTTTTAAGATTTTATTTATTTAAGAGAGAGAGCAAATGAGAGAGCGAGCAAGCAGGTGTGGAATTGGGGGGGAAAGGGGCAGAGGGAGAGGGAGAAGTAGATTCCCCAGTGAGTAGGGAGTCCAACATGGGGCTTGATCCTGGGACTCCAGGATCATGACCTGAGCCGAAGGCAGCCACTGAGTCATCCAGGCAACCCCCCCCCCAGAGGATTTTCACTTTTATGAAAAAAAGGAAAAAACAAAAATAGCATTCAGTGTTTGTTTTGCAGCAAGCCCTTACAGAGACACTACTCGGCTCCTTCCTGGGGAACTCAGCATCTCGGCTTTGAACCCCTACAGCTCTGAACTGTGTCTGTGAGCATCTGTGCTTTATCGATTTATTTTATTAGATGTGTCCTAAGGTATCGGAAACGCCTAAGAGAGGTTGTTTTTTCCGTCTTGGAAAGCTCAAAAATTTTACATATAAACTAATTGTTACCGCTTCTTTGGTTTCTGCCGCTTTGGTTTGTGAAAGGTTTCATAGGAACGCTATACTTTGGAATTGTTGGGGAAACCTGTATCTGAGATTCTCAGACATATTGGACACCAAGGGAGGAGAGGTTTTCCTCTTTTCAAAGATGTAGAAACGGGCTCTGGACAGTCCTGGGGCTTTCTGTGAACCAAATGGACGATAAAACAGCAAGTGCAAAGGCCCCGAGTGGGTAAATAAGGTCCAAGGAGAAGCAGTAACCAAATCAGGTAGACTGAGGTAGCCTGTCTTTTATTGTGTATGTGATGGGAAGCCATGAGAGGACTGGAAACAGGGCTGACATGATAGGACTTAACACTTCTAAAGGATTACTCCTGGCTGAATTGGGAAGAGACTATAGGTAAAAAAGTAAGAATCAGGGACACAGGCAAGAAGTTATTTAAATTGCAAAAATCTAGGCCAGAGGTGATGGTGGCTTGGACTAGTGTACGGTATGCTGGCAAGAAGTGGTTGGATTCTAGATGTCTTAACATGAAGCACCAAGAAAATGCCAGAGCTTCAGATGATGCTGAGGTTGGGTGTTGTAAAACAGAGTTGGAAGGACTGATAACCACAAATATTTTAAGGTACAGAGCAGATTTCATATTGATACTGTGAATTTATTCACCACATCTTATAAGGGTTCTAGAATAATGGCCATCTGAGACCTGAAGAAAGGATTCTAAAGACAACTAAAAATAATACTTTCACCCAGCAGGTAGCAAGCTATGAGATCCTAGTACCACAAGGTTGTATAGGTGGAAAATACTTCAGCCCAGTAGATTAAAAGCAAAGAACAAAATGTTCTGTATTTTATTTTTTCTTTTTTAAGATGTATTTATTCATTTGAGAGAGTAAGAGTGTGTGTGTGAACAGGGGGAGAGTGAAAGGGAGAATCTCAAGCAAACTCCTTGCATGGGGCTCAGTCCCACAACCCCAAGATCATGACCAGAGCCAAAACCAAGAGTCACGCTTAACTGTCTGAGCTACCCAGGTGCCCCAAACTGTTCCGTGTTTTCTGTGCTAAAATTTAAATGGGTCTAAGTATGCAAATTTTTTTTCTAAAAAAGATCACAGATTGAGATCAGTTACACTGACTCCCTTAAACTTTTTCTAAGAAGCAGTACTGTTTTTGAAGTTTGCATTAGCAGGGATATTCTTTCAACTAGAAAGATTTGTTTAAAAGCTAACATTTAGGCCTCTATGAGACGTGATCAGAATAGCAATGAGACATTTAAAAATGCACATAAACCACAATCAGCAAGAATTAGACAGCTCAAAGCACTAAAGTAATAGGCAGAAAGTTTTCTGCTCTAGCAAGGAAAAAAAAACCAAGGCAGTTGAATTAGGCCTCCTTGGTCCCTTCAAAATTTCCCCTGCCTTGGTTTTCTGGGCTGGCCACTAACTGAAGAACCTGGAAATGAAAAGTGGAATAACAAAGTGTCAAGCATGCCTGAGGCTAAGAAACTGTAAAAGACCTTTGTGGAGAGAACAGTTAACCCTTCCTCCTTCATCTACCTTTTTTTAGGGTCAGACAGCTGTGATGAGTTAAATGGTTGGAAACTCTTCAGTTTTCATAGTTCCTTATTTCCAGGAAGTTAAAATGCTAGAACAATTTCTGAATCACTTAAACCTCCTAAGTCAATAGAAACTTCCTTGAGTTGCAGATGCCTTGATTTCTAGCCATGGCCCATGAGTCACACTATCCTGGTAAAGATTCTGGGACAAAGTGAGGCAGAAATAGGCACTTGGAAAGACGCCCTTGATCCCTGAATAGTAGACCTCCAAATGCAGAGTCTCACCATCCTGCATCAACATTCTCTAGAACCTAAGGGAAGATATATCTCAATCTCAATGTAGAACTCCAAACTAGAGTACCAGTGAATGTAATGAGACAAAGTAGCAGTAAACCATTACAGTCTCTGGTCCTGTTAGACTGACACTAGTAAAATAATCATAGCCAATTAGATATAAACAGAGATGAACTGTAACTAAGTCGCTACTGGCATCTAGTGGGTAGAGGCCAGAGACGCAACTACATATCCTACAATGCACAGGACAGCAATGATCTAACCCACATGTTAAGGGCACCCGAGGTTGAGAAGCACTGCTATTGGCCAATAAAATGCAATGTTTGGCGTTATCTTTTTTTTCTAAGGGGTGAAAATCAAGGTAGAAATCATTTATATTTCAACCTGTCAAAATGTGTTTGAATCTCTACAGGCAAGAGTCATGTGCATTGCTACTGGTTTTCTCCGAGTAAACTTCCGTCACATACAGCTGTGAAAGAGCCTAATCAATAAAAGTCAAAGGTAGACATCCCTATAGAATTACATTACCCCTAAAGAGTCCTACTACCCCTACAGAGTCACCCAGATCTCTCTTGCCCAAAGTCTTGTACAATTATTCCTGGTAAAGTCCACTACAAATTACAACTCATTCTTTAACATGATGGTTCACTTTCAAATATTGGACATTTTATGACTGAGGAAAAAAGCGTTGCTAAAATATAACCCAACAGGGACATTTCAACAGAAGCTATGGGTAGAAAGAGGGGGCAGTAAGAAATTCCTAAGAAATCTACATGAAAATAAAAGTTGCCTCAGTTAACAAACACTGAAATGTAGCACAAGCTTAGAGTAATTCTCAAATGATTCTCAAAGGTACACAGAGTAAGCCTTTAGTAACTGATGAGAGAAAAAGGAAGGACATTCATCTTCGGTATGTAGGGCTTTTCTAAAGGACACAAATTTCTTCTGCTTCTCCCCACAAGGAATAGGTTACCGTTGTAAGATTTTAACAGTGTGTTACAACACAAATGTTTTATTTGCTTTGTTTTCATGTTGTTCATTTGTTGTTTTATTTCATTTGTCCTTAACAACGTTCATACTGCTAAAAAATACTTCAAATTTAAAAAAAAAATCAACAACCATGTAGCTCCTCGTAAAATCCATTGTGATTGTGAGGCCACCTAGTGTTCCAAGAAATACATATATTTCAAATTCCTAGTTAAGTCAAATTTAAAGACTAAATTACCTTCTCTCAGAAATGGATTGTTTTCACTGCCTCCTGACATAATAGTAACAGCTACATTATATCAATATACAGAACAGTCAACTAATACCAGTACTTTCCTTCATTATGTTGAAGAATATTTAAAATAAGAATTATTATTGGGACGCCTGGGTGGCTCAGTTGGTTAAGCAACTGCCTTTGGCTCAGGTCATGATCCTGGCGACTTGGGATCGAGTCCCGCATCGGGCTCCTTGCTCCGCGGGGAGCCTGCTCCTCTCTCTGCCTCTGCCTGCCTCTCTGCCTGCTTGTGTTCTCTCTCTGTTAAATGAATAAATAAAATCTTAAAAATAAAATAAAATAAGAATTATTATTAATGCAAATATATACTAAGCTTAACATGTACCTCAAATATATATTTGAAACCTTAATGTGAATCTATTTTATGCCCCAATAAAAATTTATAACGCGAAATTCTTCCACCCAGTTCTCTCACTCTCAAAGACGTAAGGATGGTAAGTTACCTGATATTCATGACATGAAAATGGCTAAATGGTACAAAATTCTAATGAATCTTCTGATTCCCAGTGAGTGTACAAGTCATCCATATACACAATCATAAAATAACTACTTACTGTAAGTTTCTAGATCAGGGTTTATCAGTCTCAGCACTACTGGCCTTTGGGCCAGATAGTCTTTGCTGGGGGCTCCTCTGTGCATTGTGGGATGCTTGGTAGGAGCACCCCTGGCTTCTACCTCTTGGTGCCACTAGCACACAGCCACTCTCCATATGACAACCAAAAATGTTTCCAGACACATCCAAATGCACCCTGGGGTGGAGAAAAGGGCAAAGCTGGCCCCATTTGAAAACCACTGATCTAGAAGGAACACATGGAGCTGGTAAACTAGGTTGAACTGGTCAAGAAAGGCTTCATAAAAGGTAGGGATTTAGAAGTGGATAGAAGTGCATTAGAAAGAAAAAAAAAGTACATTAGAGAAAGGTCAGAAAGAGAAAAGCACTGCCAGGGTTCAGGTGAACACAACTAGGTGTGGTAGGATTCCTGAACAAAGCGGTCCCACCTCCCTCCCCCTCACATGGGAGTGGGGGCAGCTTCTACTCTGATCTAACAAATTGGTGACATGAAGAATAGAGAGTACAGCATTGCTAAACTCCTTTCCATCTCCTTTCAAAAAGTCAGGCATCCAGATGTGGGGGGATAATTATACACATAAATGTGTTGGGAAGTAATCCAATTTTTAAAAATAACTCTGTAAGCCCAACAAAACCTATATTTGGCCTCTAGGCCACCATTCTGTAAGCATTAGTTGGTGGCAAGAGTTATGAGACATCAGGGAATGATGGCCCCAAGTATGAGGATCTGTAAGTGAGAGCCCAGAATTAGTCTATTAATCACAGATGTGGCCATCAGAGCTGATGATGGTCCCAAGTGCCAAGCAGGCCTCGGATCATCATCCAAGGGGAATGTGGAAAGAAGGTGGCAGCCTGGGGGCCTCCATTTGGAGGGGAAGAGCAGACCAAGAGCTCTTATATGAGAAAAGCCTCACAAAGACCTGAGCTTTCTGCTTTTAGAGAAGGCTACAGGAAAATCTTGGGTAAAAAGGGCTTAGGTCTAAAAGGCTGCTTACTAAATAAGCAGGGACTAGTACTTGGGCACCAAAATGAAAAATCGTTTATCATGTTAAGTCGGTGAAGAGAAATTTACAGGCTCTGGCAAAACCTTTTACAGAAATGCTCCCTATTTCCTGGTAACTCCTTCAAGCTCCAGCAACTCAAAGCTGTACCTCTCCTGCCCAGGCTCCAGGGGAAGAGCTTTTCATCAAGGGGGAAAAGAAAAGCTTAGCTCACAAAGCAAGGTCTGACTTGTTTCCAACCCTGACAACCACTTTCTGAAGAGAACCAGGTTGGGAGCCTTCCAAACAGATCAATTAGTCCATTCATCTCCTAATAGGAAGGGCCAAATACAGTGGATACAAGCTTGCAATTCCTTTTAGCGAGCAAGTGACAAGCCCTTGGCAAGGTAGGAGAATGCCTCTGGAGTTCCCGCCACCAGCCTTGTAACTCCTGGTCACGTTAGTCCTCTGGCCAAAGTCTCAGAAACTGCAAAATGGACGGCGAGGCGGCGTGGGTGGCTGATGGATCCTGCCTGTGGCATCATTAGCCACTCACTCCTTCAAGCTCATGGACTTACAGGGTGCCAAGTGACGCCTTACGGGAAAGTAGCAGGGGGAGCAAACTGCAGGGCACAGGGGTGCTTGGGGCTTTCTGCACGATGGATCAGATGTCAGAGAATCCAGTTCCAACAGATAGTAGCACATGGGCTAGTTCCCAGGGCCTTGACATTACACACCCTTTTAATCCTCTCCACAACCCAAGGACATAAACATGGCTATCGCCACCCCTACAGCACGGAAGAGGAAAGTGAGGCTGACTGACTTGCCCTGGCCACACAAGGCCTTAATCTCTACCCTGCCCAGCCCCTACCAGGGTCAATGGAAGGAGAAGGAGCCTTTTCCCTTTGGCAAAAGGACCTTCCTCCATGTTGGGCCAGCCTGATAATCCTTCTTCCAGAGGATTCTTCCTGCAAATGGAGATACACAGGGGACCACTCACCCCTACTCAAAGCCCCACTGTCCAAATCCCAAGCTGCCTGACGCCAACCTTTCAGGAGGATGAGGACATGTATTCTTGACCACGTCCTCAGTCAGGACTTCCGCTGGTGCCATGGTCACAGCAGTCAGCTGCCAGCCCCAGACTCTGCCAGGGAGACCCAGATTCCAGAGCCTAGCTTCGTGGACTATTTACAACCTTGCAGAGGGTCCCACCTGCTCCCCTGGAAGACTCCCAGACTCAAGCCAGCTTGGGCGTTCAAGGTTCCAAATAACTTCTGAAAGGCCTGCCCTTTGAATATCACTATAGGCAATTTTTTTAAGCACAAAAAGGTCTATGGGTTTCTTATCTACAGGACAACATAAAAAGCGTATCAACATTTAGTAGCCCTTCCCTGTGGTGAGCAAATTCTGTTTCCAGAAAGAGTTCTTCTGGCCCTGGAGCTAAATGTATAGACAGGGTTCCATTTTTATCTGTGACCAGCAGGATAAATTCTAATTTTAAGGTTCAAGGTTATACGCCAACTGCCAAAAATACAGCCTGAATAAATACAAACACAACTTGTTTATGCAACAGGTACTTCCTATGCACCAATTCATTAAAACTTAACTAAGTGCCAGGGACTGCTCTAAATGCTTTACCAGTAATGACTCATTTAATTTCAACAACCTTATGAATTAGATGCCATTACTCCTAACATACAGATGAGGACATTAAGGCACAAAGAGGTAAACTAAGTTACCCAGGGATCCCTAGAGGGGGCAGCGCTATCTCCAGCTTTGGGGTTACTGTCCACAGGGAGCTCACAGACCTACCCAACCTGCCCTGCTCAACCTACAAAATTAACAGCACCTTCTCTCACTGGCCTGACAAGCAGCAAACCCCTGTCTCTTCACAACCAGTCTTTCCAGAAAGAAGGCTTGACCAAGAAAAATGCCACCAATGGAGGGCTCCAGCATAGCTAACAAAGAGAATGGCAGGGCAAACAAATCACACAAGATTCAGCAGGCCCCACTTTGGAAAGAACCCATAGGTAAGAACTGTAATTTCTAGCCTAAAAACCAATTCAGGGTGGTTCTTCCATCTAATTTCCACTCCTTTGAATAATCTCACTTTTTAAAGAGATTTTGTTTATTTATTTATTTGACAGAGAGAGAAAGCGCATGCACAAGCAGGGAGAGCAGCAGAGGGAGAGGGAGAAGCAGGCTCCCCACCGAGAGTGTAACATGGGGCTGGATCCCAGGACTCCAGGATCATGACCTGAGCCAAAAGGCAGATGCCCAACTGATTGAGCCACTCAGGCATCCCCCAACCCCATTTGAATAATCTCTTAAAGGACACCTCTGTAAGTCAGGGTTAAGGGTTAAGTCACTCATCACCAATGACAGTGTACTTCACTTAGCTTCTCTGCTCAGTCTGCTTCTCTGGGGCCATCACTGTTGAGCCCAAGGCAGCCATTTAAAATAACAAGTGAGGTCAAAGGTCCATCACACAAGCTGTGTTTTTGGTCAGGAACTCCCTTCCCCATAACATTGGGAGGCCCACAGCACCACCACCTTCAAATATTTGCCCCAAAGTCACCTTTCCAATAAGTATGAGCTTAATTCCCACATTTAAAATTACAATCCCCCCACGCTCCAGAAATCGCTGTTCCTTTTCCTTGCTCTCGTTGGTTTTCCCTTTGGCACTTCTAACCACTTCACATTTTTGTACCTATTTTATTGTCACTATCTACCCAAGGGGATGCAAACCCCATTAATAGGGATTTGGGCTATTTTGCTCACTACCACAGTCCCTATGCTCTGAAGAATGCTCGTGTACAGAAGGCATATGGATATTTGTTGAAAAAGTGAATAAATATGCAAAACTGACACACACTTTCCTCTAACCCTCAGATCTCTCCCAACTGTCAAACTCGGACTGCAGCCTTGGAACTCCCCTTAAGTGAGAAAAGGGGTGCTCCTTCCAAAGGGAGATAATTAGGCCACTATACTTCCCACAGGGTAGAACAGCAGAGATGGAATCTGGAATGATGAACTCTATCTAGTCCTGGCTCAGAGTAAGAATAATGAAAATAGACCAAACTCAAGGATGGTCCTTCTCAGCAGAGTGGGAAGCATGGGAGTGAAAGGAAAACTGCTGTAAAGATTAGTTTATGAAATTATTTTTAGCAAAGTAGTAAGTGCCTGACAGAGTGAAAACCAGCATGTACTGGGCAACCTCTGCCACTGACCAGCCTAGTAACCTTTGGCCAAATCGCATCACTTTGAGCAGTAGGATGGGATAGATTGAGTGAACTGGGTTTTGGAGAAATTCTCATTGTGCAACTGATGTCCTGTCCCACTCTTTCTCCAAGAGATTTTACAGTTCAAAAACTGTATCAGGGAAAAGACTGCCCAGGGCCCTTGAAGGCTTGCAAATTTATCCCTAGAGAGAACCGACAGTTGCCGGCAACCAAGAAAGCTGACCTGCAAACTTGGAGAATAGGGGACCCCTCCCTGGACTCCAGGATCCCTGGTTGCCATATAGGAAGTTCACTTACCTTTCCTCTCAAGAGTGTCTCTGACCTCGTAAAAGAGGGCAAGTGGGGACACCCTCCCAGAAACCCTCCCGCCAGGGAGTCCAGCCTACTCAAGCTCTAAGAAGTACCTTCTCGTTCAAGGGCAGAGGGATGCCCTTAACAGCCCCCAGAGCCATAGCCTTGTAGCCTCAGCACAAGATGCTGGGGGACTGCATGACCCCATGAGCCAAGAAGGCTGTCCCCCTTCCAAAGCTCCCTCCTTCTGAGGAACCGTGACTAATACCAGCTTCTGGAGTCAAGCTCTCCATGAAGATCAAGGGGCCAAGGTATGGTGGTCTCTGAGCCATTTTATTAACACATGAAAGAAAGATCTTCTGTTAAGTACAGAGACCATAGGCTGATAATTGTGTTGGTAGAAACTAACTGACTACTTTAACCACACAGCAATGTAAAAAATAAGCCAACTCAAAATAAATAAATAAATAAATAAGCCAACTCAACTCTATGCAGGCTGGGTAGAGGGACCCTTCCAGTACCTGGAACAGTCTTTTCCAGAAAATGCTTTCAATCCTTATGACCAAATAACTTCCATACATCAATGATGAGAACTAGATTTATATCTAAGGTTTTAAATAAGTGGTTCTCAACTTCCGGGATGCATTAGAATCATAGAAATGAGCTTTTAAAAGACTTAGAGAATATTTGAACCCAGTGGCTTATTGCTAGCAATTCCAATTATCGATCTGGTGTGGGCACCCAAGCACTGATATTTTTCACAAGTACCCTATGAGACCAAATTAGCAAAACTATCTTGGAAAAGACTGGCAATTTCTACTAAAACCAATCATACATATTTATCCTACTACTCTACAATTCTACTCTTACATATGTAACCAACAGAAATGTGTGTATGTTCCACCAAAAGACATGTAAAAGAAGGCTCACAGGACACGTGGGTGGCTTAGTCAATTAAGCACCTGACTTCAGCTCAGGTCATGATCTTGGTCATGATCCTGGGATCAAGCCCTGTGATGAGCTCCCAACTCAGCAGGGAGTCTGCTTCTCCCTCTCCCTCTCCCCTACCCCCTGCTTGTGCTCTCATCATATAAATAAAATCTTAAAAAAAAAAAAAAAAAAAAAGAATGCTCTTAGCAGTTACAACTCATACCACGAAAACCTAGAAACTAAATGTCCTTGGAAGAGTAAATAGTGGCAAATTCATATAGTAGAATACAGCAATGAGAGTAAATGAACTACAACTACATGTAATATGAAATAATCTCAGAAACACAATGTTAATTGAAAGAAGCCAGACACAGAAGTCTTTATACTGTACAATGCCATTTATATAAAGTTCAAAGACAGGCACCATTAATCTACAGTGTTAGAAGTCAGGATATTGATTACCTTTGTGGGGGGTGGTAATTGGAGGGTATAGGAAGGAGGGCTTCTGGGGTGCCAATGCCACTTCTTGATCTGGGTGCTAGTTACTCAGGCAAGTTCAGTTGCAAAAAATTCATTGAGTTGTATACTTGCGATAGGCACACTCATTTATGTATTCGTAGTTTAAAAAAAAGAAATAAAAACAAAAAGCTCCCTGAGTGACTTTGAGTTCACATTGAGAACCACTGAAATTGATCTCAAGGTGGCTATCACTGTCAAAAAGGTAATGAATCAATCAACCATGTATACACTAATTTAATCATTAACACAGCTAACATGTATTGAACACTTATTAGGTGCCAAGAACAATTCTAAATGCTCTTCAACTAAAAATTCATGCAATTCTCCTAACAACTCAATACTCTAGATATTATTTTTATTTTACATCTGAGAAAGTTTTAGTATACACAGGTTAACTAAATTGCTTAAAGCCACACAACCACTAAGGAGTGAAAGGTTTCTAGGTGTTTTGGATATAGACAAAAACAAGACAATGCCTGTATTTGCCTTTATGGAGCAAACAAACATTTAACTTTCTCTCCACTCAACAAAAATGTATCCATTGAGCACCTAGTCTCGGTAGCCTGCCAGGAAACAAACCTAAATTATCTCTTAAGTCTTATTATTTTTTTAAAAGATTTTATTTATTTATTTGACAGAGAGAGACAGTGAGAGAGGGGAACACAGCATGGGGCGTGGGAGGACAGGCTTCCTGCAAAGCAGGGACCCTGGGATCATGACCTGAGCCCAAGGCAGGCGCTTAATGACTGAGCCACCCAGGTGCCCCTAAAACAGTCTTTTTAAAAGAAAGACATTTTTCAGAAAAAGCCACTGGTAAAGGGAGTAGGTTTGACTGTAAGCAAACAAAAAGCAAAGTCAAGCAGAAACAATGCAGTTTAGCACAGCACGAGTTGAAAAGCACTCGGATGTTAAGTATTGTGATTTCTAGTCTAAATGTCTGGAGTTCCTCTCTAGAAACATGAAAGATTCACTATCATTTACTGTACATCTCACCTTTGTCCACCAGCTCTACCTTCCAGGAAAAATCATTTTGCCTGAGGGTGGGTTTCACCAACAACGACTCCCTAACACACTCAAAAACTTTTACTCACAGAGTTGGCAAGGTCACAGGGCAATTACTATTGCCAACTACAGCAATTACTAAGTTACTGGTGAGGTCAAAGATCCTAAGATCAACCTCCAGGAGAGTCACACAAGATATATCTTCCCTTCTTCTACTGCGGTATTTCTCCATTAGTCACCTTCCAGACAAAAAGCAGCAGGGTGTACTTTCTGGGAGTAAGTTTGGCAATCATGTCCACTAGTTAAGCATTGAGATTTCCTGTAGAGGTACAACAAGCAGAGGTCAAATACAACAGGGAATAGTCGCAGGACTCAAGAGCCAAACTTGAAAGTAACTCTAGGGCCTGGAGGGAGACAGCGTTTTTAGAACAGCATGAAATTGAAGGAAAAGGACGTTTACTAGGTTCCACTTAGCAAATGACTCTGGTGTAAGTGGAAAAAGCCATGGCTGGAAGGAGTCCCTCCATCACTAAACAGCCTTATAACCTTGTCAAGTTTTTTCACCTCATTAATCTGTCTCCTCACTTCTGAATTATAGGGTAAGGGGGTAAATCGCATTAATGAGTTCTGACTATGACGCTTCAGACAGGCCCAACCACACTCTTTTGGCAGAAAGTCTTCAGTAGCTGCATTTTGGGGAGCACACTCGAGCCGATTAAGAGGACTAGCCCAAAACACAACAGCCAGCGAGCCCAGGTACAGGGAGCCCTTCTAGAAACTCGGACTGTGCCCAAGGCCCCATTCTTTGACTGCTGGGAACCGACCTCCAGGTGTGACGGGTTTAATACTATGATCTCCCTCCCTATCCGTCTGGCCTTACTCTTGCGCTACAATGTGTCCCTCCAGCAAAAAAACGGGAACGTGGGGACGGGCACACTATGCTCAGAACCCTCGCCTGCAGCCCAACATGCCCTAACAACAATGACAGGTGCTTACGCAGAGACCACCTTCCCGTTCAGGATTTCCGCCGGTGCCATGGCCTTTATTAGTCCGCTGCCCACGATGGACACCACCAAAATGAGGATCCACCAGCTCCACTGGCGCGCGGGACAGCCCAACCCACGTGTTAAGGGACTACCCCCGAGATCCTGCTTCTGCGCCTGCGCCCCTCCCACCCCCCGCCCCCCCCGTCGATGCGCGTGCGCAGTCCGGAAGGACGGAAGGGCCTCAGGTAGCGAAGAGGCGGGTTTGGACGTCCGATGCAGCGGAAAGATGGAGGAACTCGGCGATGAGTGGTTGGCGGAAATGATTGGCTGGTGGAAGAAGCAATTTCAGATTGCGTCTTAGTGTAGGGCAGGGAACTCACGGAAGAGGGGTCGGGTTTCGAGCCCAGCCCTTCGTGGGCGGAGCAGCGGGCGGAGCCCGAGGGGCGATCTCGCGGGAGAACTGTTTCGCGCGCGCGGGAGCGAGGCTTGTCTTTCTGGGCTCGCTTGGACGCTCGGAAAGATGTCGCCTCGGGGGCTGAGGGCGCGGTTTCCCAGGGAAAGTTCTGGGCAGGCTTCCGCGCGCACTAAGTGGTGGGGCTCAGCGCTGGCCCGCAGGGGTGAAACCTGCAGGGCGTGAGGAGGCTTCCCTTCTGGCGTTCTTGCCCCCGGCGCTGTCAGACTGCTGTCTGGGGATCCGCACCCCTGTTCTGAGTCGGGGGTGGGGGGGTTCGGATGGCCCCCGTCACCGGTTTAAAATCTCAAGTGACGCCACCTCCGCCGGGGTCGGAGCCAGCGCGCTGTATTAGGTAGGGCCCTCCGAGCTGGAGCGCAGCGTGGCGTGTTGTCAGTTCAGCAACCCTAGATTTTTGTGACCTCCCCGCGCAGAACCGGGGTTGGAGAGGACGCGGGCCTAATACCCTGCGAGCCACCAGCCAAGGCAAACACTCCCTCCCGGCAGGCGTCCGCTCTGTTCCAGGAAACGAGCCGCGTTCTTACTGTGTTAACGGTACATTCATCCCAGGATAGCTCTGAAGTAAAGTTGTACAGGGCACTTTATTTTCTTCCCCGGTATTATTGCAGAGAATTGATGTAAAGTATGCAAGTTTAAGATGTACAATATGATGATTTGCTACACGTTATGAAATAATGACAACAAGGTTAGTTAGCATCTCCATTCTCTCACATGATTACAATAGCTTTGTGTGTGGCGATAACATTTAAGATCCATTCTCTTAATTCTTGTTAGTTATAGTCACCATGCTGAACATTAGATCCCCAGATTCATCTTATAGCTTGAATTTTATACCCTTTAACCAACATCCCTACTCCCTGGCAATCACCATTCTACCCTATGTATACGAAGTGGGCTTTTTTAGATTCCACATATAGATCTTACAGTGTTTATCTTTCACTTACTTCACTTAGCATGTGACCTCAAGGTTATCCTAAATGTTATCCTAAAAGGCAGATTTCCTTTTTTATATTTGAATAATCTTGTGGGTGGGTGAGTAGGATTGTGCATTACATTCTCTATCCATTCTTCCAGGGTACAGGTTGTTTACATATATTGGCTACTGTAAATAATGAGGGTGCAGATAGCTCTTTGAGATAGCGATTTTATTCAGGTCACTTTGGATTCGACCAAATATTAGTTTCTTTTATAAACCAATTTTTGTTTTGGAAGGGCTCATCTTTTGAACTATATTCTTTTGGGGGGTTGGGGAGACCTTTGGTAGGTGCTTTTGCCTTATTTCTAAATTCTGAGGATATTTTACAGTAGCCTCATGTATGGAATTAGAGAATATCTTTTTTGCTTTATTAATAGTTTTATTGAGATAATTTATATGCCATAAAATTCACCTAATTTAAATGTACAACTGAATGATTTTTAGCATATTTACAGACTTGTACAACCACCACCATAGTAGAATTAAAGAATTTTTGGTGAATTTTTTTCTGGTAATTTGCACAAGTGGACATATTAGAAACACAACTTAAGCAACTAATCTTCAATAAAACAGGAAAGAATATCCTATGGAAAAAAGACAGTCTCTTCCACAAATGGCGTTGGGAAAATTGGACAGCCACATGCAGGAGAATGAAACTGGGCCATTTCCTTATACCATACACAAAAATAGACTCAAAATGGATGGAAGATCTAAATGTGAGACAGGAATCCATCAAAATCCTACACTGTTAGTGGTAATGCAAGCTGATACAGCCACTCTGGAAAATAATACGGAGTTTCCTCAAAAAGGTAAAAATAGAGCTACTCTACGACCCAGCAACTGCACTACCGGGTATTTACCCCAAAGATACAAATGTAGTGATCCAAAGGGGCACCTGTACCCCAATGTTAATAGCAGCAATGTCCATAATAGCCAAACTATGGAAAGAGCCTTGCCATTTTCAACAATGTGGATGAAACTAGAAGGCATTATGTGAAGCGAAATAAGTCAATCAGAGAAAGACAATTATATGATCTCACTCATATGTGGAATTTAAGAAACGAAACAAAGGATCATAGGGGAAGGGAGGAAAAAATAAAACAAGATGAAATCAGAGAGACAAACCATAAGAGACTCTTCATCGTGGGAAACAAACTGAGGGTTGCTGGAGGGGAGGGGGTAGAGGGATTGGTGATGGACATTCAGGAAGGCACATGACGTAATGAGCACTAGGTATTATTAAGACTGATGAATCATTGACCTCTACCTCTGAAACTAATAATACATTATATGTTAATTAATTGAATTTAAATTTTTTTAAATTAGAAAAATACAGGATATAGTGATGTAACATAATGTAAAGACCTCTAAACACATACCCTTATATTGTGTTTGACCAGAACAAGTAAAATGAGGAGAAACATTGAATCGAGTGTTCCTGGTAAATTGCAGGTAGTGAAACTTCTGTGGCTTATAGTACCAAATAGGTCTTGACTATTTCAGTTGTCTTGTTTGCTGAGGAAGATGGCAAAACCCTAATTTACAGGTGTAGAAATAGACTGAAGGATACCTTGCCCAAGGTATATAGCGCGCCTGGGATAGGCCCCATACCTTCCTTCGTCTCTAAATATATTGCCTTTGCCAGCTCCACAGCCTGGTCTTCAATTGTAATAATATCTGTGTATGACCTGTATGATTCATTCACTCATTGAGCAAATAGATACTGAGTGGCTGCTGTGCTAACAACAAAAATTACTGCTCAAGGTGCTAGAGATACCATAGCCAACCAACAAAGTTCCTGCCCCCAGCTAATATCAATGATCAATTAAATAAGTAATATAATTTTAGATGTTGAGACATGTCATTTTTCAGAAAATAGGCAAGCTAAGAGGATGGGTAATGGCGTTCGGAGGCAGGAGAGTACTGCTTTAGAAATGTGGTGAGAAAGGCTTCTCTGGGGAATCGGACTTGCGCAGAAACCTGAATGAAAGGAGGAAGTTGGGGTGTGAGAGAATGAAAGAAAGATTTGACTTGAACAACTGGGAAAATGGAGTTGTCATTTATTGAGTTGAAATAACACTGTGGCAGGAGCAGGTTTTGAATTTCAATTCAGTTTTAGATGTTTTCAGATGCCTCTCAGACATCCAAATGGAAATAGATATTTAAGTCCATGAGATTAGGTAAAAGCCCGTGAGAGGTATGGATGTAGGTAGAGAGAGGACCAAGGACTAATCCCTGGTGCACTTCAGTGTTCAGAATTCAAGGAGATGAGGAGGACCCTGGGGGGCAAATTGAAAAGCAGGATCTGGTGTGTTATGAGGAAAACCACAAAGGCATATAGCTTTAAAAGACAGGTAAAGAAAGTGTTTTATGGAAAGGGGTGATTCAAATATATTGCAGATTGGTCAAATCAGGTAAAGATTGAGAATCAATCATTTCACAGAATAGAAAGAATATTTTTATTCAAATGATCTTATTGGCAGTTGCTTGATAAAAAAACTATATCCTTTTTGCAGAAACTCCATTTTTTATAACCTTATCGAAGGTAATTTGATAATATCTATCAGAAACTTAAATGTATTCTTTC
The DNA here is from genome assembly GCA_028533885.1 of Nasua narica. Classification (NCBI taxonomy): domain Eukaryota; kingdom Metazoa; phylum Chordata; class Mammalia; order Carnivora; family Procyonidae; genus Nasua; species Nasua narica. Next base: position 94,820,987 of record CM052797.1, on the reverse strand, counting down.
TTCTTTTTCTTCTTTTTAAGTAGGCTCCACACCCAGGACGGAGCCCAATGGGGGGATCGAACTCACCACCCTGAGATCAAGACCTAAGCTGAGATCAGAGTCAGACACTTAACCAACTGAGTCACCCAGGTATACCAAATATATGCTTTCTTTGGCCTTCTAATTCTGCTTTTAGGAATTTATACTAGAGTAATATTTACACTTATATGCAAAGACATATATACCAAAGTGTTCCTCACAGTGTTGATTTTAATAGTAAAAAAATCTCCACCGGGATGGATATAGTTGTAGAAGTAATAGATGTGTAGGGATGTATAGGATAGCTTTCACACATTGTTAAGTGATAAAAGCAGGTTATCCAATAGAATGTATAATACGGTTTGATTATGTTAATACACATAGAGCAGGCTTTCTTTGACTACCTTATCAAAAGTTGCCTGCCTAACCTCATAACTGTCATATTAGCCTATTTTATTCACAACACTTATAACTTTGTAAAGTGATTTTATTTATATACTTGTTCACTTTTTCCACCAGAATGTAAGCTTTGTAATACATTTCCCGTCTGTTCATACTTATATTCCTGCTGCTTGGGGATATAATTTTTAGAATCTTATTTATTTATTTATTTTAAAAATTTTATTTGTTTATTTGACAGACATAGTGAACAGTGAGAGAAGGAATGTAAGCAGGGGGAGTGGAAGAAGGAGAAGCAGGCTTCCTGCTGAGTAAGGAGCCCTATGTGGGGCTCAATCCCAGGACCCTGGGATCATGACTAGAGCCGAAGGCAACCACTTAAACACTGAGCCACCCAGACGCTCCTAGAATCTTTTTTAGGGAAAAAAAAAGAATATTTACTTTCCTAGTTTAGTTATTAAGTATTACTCTCATTCCAATGACTATCACTTCTTGCTGCCTCATTCTTATCATTTATAAATGAAGATAGTGAAAGGGACACCTGGGTGGCTCATTCAGTTAAGCATCTGCCTTCAGCTCAGGTCATGATCCCAGGATCCTGGGATCGAGTCCCGCATTAGGCTCCTTGTTCAGCCGGGAGCTGCTTCTCCCTCTCCCTCTGCCTGCTCCTCCCTCTGCCTGCCGCTCCCCCTGCTCATGTTCCCTCTCTCTCTCTCTCTCTCTCTTTAGAGAAATAAATAAAATATTTAAAAATATATAAATGAAGATAGTGTAACAGTCATTCTCAACCCTAAAGTCACATTAAAATTACCTGTGTAGCTTTAAAGAGAAAAGATTATGCGTAGCCTCCAGTACAGACCAATCTCAAGTCAGAACTTGGGGTGGAATCAGGATATTGGTATTTTTTTAAGTTTTCTTTGAGATTCTAATGTTCAGGCAGAGTTGAGAACCACTAGATTAGATGATATTTGAAGTATAATCCTAAGGATTCTGTTATCAAGAATACATATTAAGAACACACTTTCTCTAGAGTAAAAGTATGTCCCAAGAACTAGAATATCAGTGTTTCAGACAAATCATCTTTTGCTTTAGGAATAGCAGATTGAGCCAGTCATTTTCTCCTCTCAACGTACTTCTCCCTTGAAGAGGTGTAGGTATTGGAGACAAAAATTTAACCTATTTCAAGAAATTCATAAAGGAAAGACCCCAAATTTTACATTTCCTGGAACGTTTACTTTTTCAGGGGGATCACTTCCTTAAGAGTTAAGTTTACTGGGGCGCCTGGGTGGCTCAGTTGGTTGGGCCGCTGCCTTTGGCTCAGGTCATGGTCTCAGGGTCCTAGGATAGAGCCCCGCATCAGGGTCTCTGCTCAGCAGGGAGCCTGCTTCCTCCTCTCTCTCTGCCTGCCTCTCTGTCTACTTGTGATCTCTCTCTCTATCAAATAAATAAATAAAATCTTTAAAAAAAAAGAATTAATTTTACTAAGGCTGGATGAAAACCGCTTTAGGTTTTCACTTCATTAATTAGGCAACCACAGGCCTTACTGCATTTCTTCAGGAAGACCTTTCCTCCCTTGGACCTCTGTGATGCGTTTACCTAGAAACAGCTTCTTTGATGTGCAAACATTCTACTGGCAAATTGTGCAAGGCAGCCACTCCTACTGGACAGTTGAGATTTCTTCTGGGAAGTGAACTTTGATTTGGAATTTTCTCTTGTGCCTGATATGGTAAAAAATTTTTCTGAAGCATAGTGAAGTATAGTATACGATACCTTTCTAATTTGAGGTATCAATAAATCTTATAAGCACATAGAAAAAATAGAATTGTCAAATGCAAACCTACCACCACAGAATAATTATGTCATATTGCTGTATTTTATTTACTTTAGTCTCCTAATACATTTTTATTACGTAAGATTATTTTGGGAAAACAGTACTATTATCCATAGAAGTTAACTTTGTATTAATGTATTTCCTTTCCTGTAGGGTCCTTTAATTGTTTAGTGTTTATTTTTTGTGCCTAATGTGGGATGTTAGAAATAAAGCAGGAATAGATTCTGCTCTTAGGTACCTTCATTGTAGTAGGAGAGATAAGATTTTTACTAATACAGTAGTGAATGAGGTAACAGTTGAAATATAGATCATACCCTACAAGAGTTAGAAAAAGAGGAATGAGGTGGTGTTTGAAATGATATTGAAGGATTTACATGTTTGTGCTTCTCGAGCTATAGTTTGGCCCACATAATAGCCTGTTTTTTAGAGATAATATGAGTGAAACTCATTAAGTAATTTTGTTTTTAATAGAGCAGAAGATTCACAAAATGGTAAGGAAATAAAAGTAAAGAATAGAATTCTTAAGAAGTCTTCTACCTCCACTATCATTCTCATTCCAGGACTGAGGAGCAATTTGTTGTCCCTTTTCATTCACCAAAACTTAAGTTGTTTTTTTGATTCTCTTCTTTTGTTCTTAAGAAAGAAATTAATGCAGTAATGATTTTAAGTATTAAATAATGAAAATGAGGAAAAGATTAAAGTCTCATTAGAGATATTTACACTTATTTATTTATTTATAAAGACTTTAAGTAATCTCTACACCCACTGTGGGGCTCAAACTCACAACCCCGAGATCAAGAGTCATATGCTCCACTGACTGAGCCAGCCAGGCACCCCAGATATATTTATTCTTTAATAATTGCCTTTAATATCGGTAAAATGAAATAATACAGGAATTCCAAAATGTATTTCAGGGTTAGTGAATAAAATCATGCCTTCGTGCTTTCTGTTCTATGTTATTCAAATCACACCATCTTAATTTTTTTTCTCTGTGAAAATTCCTGTATTCTGAGAAGGTTCAATTTTCTGGAAGATAACAACTAGCAAAGGAAACACATACCTTACTTACATGCAGCCCCTCGAGCCCCCAGTTTCTAAATATGCTTTCTCCTTCCCATCCCCCATACATCCCCTGATCTTAAAAAAGAAATCTCCATTTTTTGTGTGTTTTTTCCATTACCTAATAAACACATGGAAGATGGCTTTCCTCTTTAACTTTAGAAAAGAAAGATAATATATGAAATAGAACTGGGTAGAGAATATGGATTTAAGGCAGTACTGAAGTTCTTGGGAAACTGAATTTATAAAAATTATGATGTAGGGGCGCCTGGATGGCTCAGTTGGTTGAGCAACTGCCTTCGGCTCAGGTCATGATCCCGGAGTCCTGGGATCGAGTCCCACATCAGGCTCCCAGCTCCATGGGGAGTCTGCTTCTCCCTTTGACCTTCTCCCTTCTCATGCTCTCTCTCACTGTCTCTATTTCAAATAAATAAATAAAAAAATAAAAAAAAATTATGATGTAAAGTTACATTTTGCATTCCTCTGAGCAGAAAGAACACTACAAGAGCTATTAGATGCTACATAATTAACTTACATTAGACTTTTTATCTTTTGGCTGAATCTCAAGGGATATAGTTAGGGTTTCTGATAGAAAAATTGAAAATGAAGGATATCTGCAAGTCAGGTGTGCATAAATATGATTAATAAGTAGCATTTAAGTATTATATGAGTGCGTATATGTACATTAGCAGGCTGTTTCAACCAGTTACAATTTAAACAGTGGTTTGATACTATCTTTAGAAATTAGATCTGCCTTGTCTCCAAGCAACGGTTCAACAGGCAGCTCCTTCTGAAGTCTGGCTAAGCTATGAGCATCCGAGATGGAACCTTCCTGTCAACATTGCTATTGATGCTGGGCATACCTCAGCATCAATTACTGACTGATGTATGCAGACTCTCCTTGGAAGCACCTTGGATCACCATTATTAGATTCGTTTCATGCTGCTTTTATCTCCAGCATGTCAGACCCTCTCCAGTTTTTAAACCACTCAGATACAGAAAGGCACCTGGCTGGCTTGGTTGGTAGAGCAAGCGACTCTTGATCTCAGGGTCATGAGTTCTAGCCCCATGTTGGTTGTAGAAATTACTTAAAAATAAAATCTTAGAAAAAGAGAGAGAGAAAACTTCACTGATAACAGTTGAAGACTGTTTTGTAACTTTTGATACCACCCCCAGTTTTGGGGATGATGATATAAAAAATTTAATAAGCAGGATCAGACATTAAGTCTGATAATTAAGACATTAACCAGTAAGAATCTTTACCATTCCTAGCACTGGGGCAGGCCCTGGAGTCCCTGCTGTTGAGCATTAGGTATCTTGGTTACTAAACCGAAGGGGTGAGTGTACCCCCCATTGATTTTTTTTATTCCATTTTTTCCCTTTCTACTAGTTTAGAAGTTCTATGCTATAGACTCCTGTTTTAGTAATTATATTAGCTATTTTAACATGAATGATTAACAAAGTTAACTGAAATTTTTGTTACTCCTGAGAAATCTGAAGATTTTATAGTATTTAAACTGTTTTTCTCCTCTCAATGTATATGCACTTTTTTGTCTTGTATTGACTGTATTCTTTATTTTCAACCCCATAAATCAGATTTTTTAAAATTAATGCTTGGTTAAATATACCCACATATTTACTGTTATTTTTTATTCACTATCCTTGCTTGTATTTCAGACTTTGTGAGTTAATTTTCTATGTGAAATCTGTCCTTTAGAATTTTCTTAAATGAGGGCATATTGGTAAATTCAGTTTTTGTTTGTCAAAAGGTCTTTATGCTACCTTATATTAAAACATAATTTCATTCAGTGTAAAATTCTAACTGCCAATTATATCTTTGAAGAAACACTACTATTTTATGCACTATTACAAAATTTAAAAATGTTTCCAGCTAACTTACCCACAATATGAAGTGATACCAGCTTTAAGATGCACCCCAGTTAAGGGCACCTGAGTGGCTCAGTTGCTTAAGCATCTGACTTGTGATTTTGGCTCAGGTCATGATCTCAGGGTTGTGAGACTGAGCCCTGTGTTGGGCTCCATGCTTAGCAAGGACTTTGCTTCGGGAATCTTTCTCTCTCTGTGCCCCTCCTCCCTCTCCCTCTCTCACAAAAAAATAAATAAATATTTTTAAAAAGTTGCATCCCAGTAGCAGAGATGTGAAAACTTGTGTCTCAGAGTAAGCGAAAGATGATATATTTTTCTTAGTGCATTACAGCTATCATTTTGTTGTTTTCTACCTTCTGTGTTATTGAGAAGTCACTTGCCAGTCCAACAGCTATTTCTCTGTAATCATTTGTCCTTTCTATTATCTGCTTTTTAGATATTTCTTTGCTACTCCGCAATTTCATTATGAGTATGCAGGTAAGGAATTCTTTTTATTTACTCTTCTTAGGATTTGCTAGACCACTTTATTAGATATCTTTCAACAATTCTGTAAAATTCTCAGGCATTATATCTTTAAATATTGCCTCTTCCCATTCTCTAAGTTATAAATTTCCTGGACTCCATATAGACATCTGATAGATCACCTCATTTTGTTCTCCGTGTCTTTGAACTCTCTTTTATATTTACCACTTATTTTTTCCTATATGCTGTCCTCTTGATAATTACTTCATGTAAATTCATTCAGACCTTCAGCTAGGTCTAATCTGCTTTTTAAGGTGTCCATTCAATTTTTGAATTAAAATTATTATACTTTCCATTTCTAGAAATATTATTTGGTTGTTTTTTCCAACATCTTTATTCTTTGTGGACTTATGACTTATTTATATTTTCAAAATTCTTATATTTTTAAAATTTTTTAAAAAGATTTTGTTGATTTATTTGACAGAGAGAGAGATCACAAGCAGGCAGAGAGGCAAACAGAGGGAGAAGGGGAAGCAGGCTTCCCACTGAGCAGAGAGCCTGATGTGGGGCTTGATCCCAGGACCCTGAGATCATGACCTGAGCCAAAGACAGAGGCTTTAACCCACTGAACCACCTAGACACCCCTATTTTTTAAATTTTTTATTAAGGATTTTAAAAATTTATTTTATTTCATATTAATATTATTAATATTTCTTCTTCTTATTTTTTTTAGAGAGAGTGTGTAAGCAGGGGAAGTGAGAGGCAGAAGGAGTGGGAGAGAAAGAATCTTATGTAGGCTCTACACTCAGCACAGAGACCAACACAGGGCTCAATCTCATGACTCTGAGATCATGACCTGAGCCAAAATCAGTTGGATTTTGGCTCCTCACTGACTGAGCCACCCAGGCACGCCAAAGATTTTTTTTTTAAAGATTTTATTTATTTATTTATTTGACAGAGAGAGAGATCACAAGTAGGCAGAGAGAGAGAGAGACCTGAGCTAAAGGCAGAGGCCTCAACCCAGTGAGCCACCCAGGCACCCCAAAGATTTTATTTTTAAGTAATCTCTACACCCAGCCTGAGGCTTGAACTCACAATGTCAAGATCAAGAGTTGCACTCTCCACCTACAGAGCCAGTCAGGCACCTCTCTTTTATTTCTTTAAATAGTTAAACATAGTTATTTTGTATTCTCTCGTGCAGTTCTATTCCCTATTATCTTGGTAAGGATAAAATTGTAAAACCTGGTAACTTTAGAAAAATACATTTTGGGGGCACCTGGGTGGCTCAGTGGGTTAAAGCTTCTGCCTTTGGCTTGGGTCATGATCTCAGGATCCTGGGACCGAGTCCCTCGTCAGGCTCTCTGCTCAGCGGGGAGCCTGCTTCCCCCTCTCTCTCTGCCTGCCTTTCTGCCCACTTGTGATCTCTCTCTCTGTCAAATGGATAAATAAAATCTTTAAAAAAAAAAAGAAGTACACTTTTGTCAAATTTGTAGATGGCATCAAAGTCAGGTATGCCCTTTAGATGGATAGATAGTTCACTGAAATTGAAATCAAGTTCCAGGTATTTGTGTTTCTCTCTGCTGGAGGTGGGCTCTTTTAAGCTTGTCCTTGTAAAGTCTGTCCAACACCCGGTCAGCAGAGCAGAACTCTTGGTAGTGCTAAG